>CM053619.1:24527049-24558594 GCA_028646535.1 Procyon lotor | reverse complement strand
GGTGACCATTTATTGACACCTACGTGGCCTTCAGTTCTTAAAATTTACCTAGTCCTCACCTGGACTATTGAAATAAATCATTTACTTATATCCTTGTTTTATCCTTTGTTCTCTATTCTCTGTTCTCCACACAGCAGTCAGAAAAATCTTAGAATGCCCATCAGATCTTGTCACTTTCTTAAACACTCCAATGTGTGTTGGATGTTTCCCATCCTATTATGCTAAAATATAAATACATCACCAAAACCGCCAATCTTACCTTCAACCACTCTCCCTAAGCTCACTGTGCTCTTTGGGGTTTTTCCTGGTTGTGCGCATACCAAGCTCTAACCTGACTCACACCCTTTGACTTGTCATTCTTTTTCTTGAGAATACTCATTCTTAGTTACTTATCTCATCCCTTTATTCACAACCTACTCGAATATTAGTCCTCAGAGAGACAGACTTTCCCAAACCACTCCCTCAAAAACAGAGCCAATGTCTCAATTTGTAAAAATTAAAACCAGGGATTTTTTTTGTTATGTTTTGACCGAAAGGATTAATTATGCTCATTTCCAACTATCCAAGAAGAATAAGGCAACAAGCATTATAACAGTGAAGTAGAATAATGATTTTTAATCTGAAGAGTTGGAATCAATTTTGCATCTAATTTGTCATACTTCACAACACCACACGAAGAACTGAAGGACTTGTATTTCAATGATCTACATAATCATTAATGCATGGTAATTATAAAAATTAAGATTGTGCCACACAGTTTGTGAAATCAAAGTTTTGTATCGGAGGCAAAATACAAAAACCACAGCTTCAGTTGTTGTGACATCGGAGCTATGTTGCCACTGATTTAAATTTTGCTGTTACAGGTCCAAGCCATGCTTCACAGGAGTAGAATATTTCTCCTCAGTTCTTAGTTTTACTTCCAAAGGCAATCAAAGTACTGAAGCATTTATGAATGGATTAGAAGTATCAAACATCAGTCATTGTCAGAATCTTATCAACTAGGAAACTAATTCCCCCAAAACATATTTTTGTTGAAATACTATTAGAATTGAGTCTTATATCAAAATAGCAGACATGAAAAATATGTCCACTTTTGAAACTGCAGGAACACAAGCAATGTGTCTTACTCTGCAGTTGCACTAAACATTGATTCAGCTGATGGATGCAAGGTTCACTTAATCTGGAGATGCTTAGTGCAAAAATAATGAGGCTATTACTTTTTTAGTTTTGCCTCCAATCCAATAAAGAGAGTCTTATTTTCCACTGTCAGGTGTCTCATTACTAGATCACTAACATTTTCAAAATCATTCTGCATAAAGATGAGGTTAAAGCAACTCATACATAGCCGCAAAACTGTGCCTTTTTAATATATGAGGGACAATAACGAAAGTTTATCAGAAGCATTTTCTTCCCCCATTTTGATGCCAGTTTTTTCATTTCATGACTCTACACAGTCACAGTTATTATAATAAAAATAAACCTGTACTTTAAAAAGGAGAAATAAAAACATATACAACCTATATCAGATATCCATGAGTATAAAACAAGGAAAGTATATTTTGAAAAGATTATGCCCATGAATCTCCAAGCTAGGGAGACAGAGGATGGTCTAGCCAGTAAGAATGCATATTTGAATCATCTTATATTTCAGAAAATATTACCCAGCACACATCTATGAGACAAAACTTTTTAAATCTCTTCTTTTAACTTTGGGATGAGGGCAATTTCTTAGAGATCTGAGTCTGTAAATCATCACTGAAACCATGACTCTCTGTACTTTGTGCTCCTTTTCTGTCCTTGACCTGAGTCAGAATGTGGTGGGCATATGATGAGTCCTCAAGGACAGCTGATCACCTAATATTTTGTCACCCAAAATAAATTTCAACAACAAAAGGTGATCTAATAGATTGTTCTTTCTCTAAGTGCAATTCATAAAACCTGAGTGGCATATTAAGAAACTTTATGTGGTATGTCAACCAACTATTTTGGTTTCATTTTAAAATTTTTCGTGTATTTGAAAATGAACTGGAATAGTCATTGATCCTGTTACTTTGTAGATATTAAACTTGTGCATATTTACTAAATACCAAAAGTGAGTCATTGGAGAAAATTAAAGTTTACTAAAGATTATACTAGTGTGCATAAATGGCACACACATAAGGCATTCTCCCTCTCTTTACCTCACCCGTGTTGGATTATATCCAAACCAACTCATTCACTAGCGTTTTACGAGCTTCCAGTCATTGTAAATTATTGTTCTAAATGCAGAGCTGTGCTTGTCCTTAAGGAATTTAGATTCTAAGATAGAAAAAGAGGTAAGTATATACTTGAGTGTATCAAGAATTCTTAGAGATAAGCAAACAATCCTCTGCTAGTTTGAAAGAACTACAAACATCCAATTGGAAGACTTGAAGAAAGGCTTTATTGGAGAGGTAGCAATGAAGGGGAACTTGAAACATAGATTCTCACCATTTGGGATAAGACAAGAAAGCTGTATTCCAGGCAGTAAAAGGCATAAGTAAAGCACTTACAGTCATTCTCAAAGAGGGGTAAAGTCTCCTTTAAATACTACACTGGGGCCAGTGGGGATTAAATATCGTATATTTCTAGAGGGGGCCAAAGAAATGACACTTCACTTATTAGAATGGATTTTTCTTCACCAAGATTTTGCACTGACCTTATTTTACTTATTTGGGATCTATCTCATCTTTGACTAAAGAGGCATTTTTAAACATGAATGACTCATTTGAAATCTATACTTGGAAATGTCATATTTTCTAAGACTCAACAGGGATTTACTATATTTTTAAAGATCAATTTCTAGGGAAAAGGGTTTTATATATAAAACTTAATCCCTTGACATACTACACAAAGACAAAAATCCTTTGGTATTCATGACACTTATTTCTAGTTCTGACATTTCTATCTTCCAAAGTGGCTTCCTTAATCATGGTACAGTAAATGGACTCAGTTCATCACTAGGTAATTCTTAATTACAGGCCTGTTAAGAAGATTCCTCTTAATGTTTAGCTGCAAAGTTCATACCAAAAATACTTGAAAATAAACTGCTAATCGATGGATTTATTTTTTACCTTGGTGTCATTTTTCTGTGACAGTATCCTGGGTAAGCAGGGAGATTATGTAGATTCCAAACTAAACTGCAATCTGTTAATAATAGATTTAATCTGCTTGTAATTATATCTTACTAATACAATACATTGGATATACTGGAAGTATAGATTTTCCAGGGAAATGTGTTGAGTTGAAATTCTCCTGGGTTTGTTCCTACCCAGATACCTCACCAATAGCTGAAGTCCGATAGGCAATGATGCTAGAACTTATTCTACAGAGTTTGAAATATTGAGTAGAATTGATGGACTCAAAATAATCCTTTTTACTGCTGGTTATCCTGAGATACTCTTATCCAAACTGCGTTTCGAGGAGCAGTGGTTCTTGGCAACATTAAACAGAATTTCAAATAATTTGTTAGATATTGTATGCAATATTTTTCTTTTACAGGTTCTGCATATAAATTAACTTCTTTAAGGATCTGAGGATTTCTGAAGTTTATTATATCATTATTTTATGTATACAGAGAAAAGTACATATTAACATTCTCATTTGTCTTCCCCAATGAAGATTTGTAGACATCTGTATATTTTTTAATTTGTGTCTTTCATCCTTTGAACAGTTCGTGAAAGACACTACTAACATATTTAATTGACTGCAGCTTTTATTCATCCTAAGATTTAGAAATCAATCAACAGGCAAAAGAGCCAGCCAGACAAAATTTAAGTATAAAAGTAGGTGTTTATTTGTTTTGAGAATTCATATTTCCTAAATCATCTTTAAACTCTATCAAAGACAGTACAAGTTTAAGATAAAATACAGGTTAGAAATTCAGGAAGGATACTGGGTAATAGCAATGCAAATAAAGCGAACCTAGCAATAACACTAGTGAGAATAGTTTAAAACGGCATTGCATAATTTTCTACTTTGTGTAAGGAAGGGAAGAATATAAGAGTACACATTTGATTTCTCTTTATTTGCACAAAGAAAAACTGAAAATCTACACATATAACTAATAAAATTGTTATCTCTAGGGAACCAAGGGCTGGACAGTGGAAAGGGACAAGAGTTGGAACACTTTTGAAGTACAGATTTCATAGTACTTTGATATTTGAATTACATTTATGTTTCATATTAAATGTAAAAATAAAAAACTGTTGCATTTTTAAATGCAAAGAATTTCTTTAGTTATAAGAGAGAGTTTGATATTGAAATGTAAAATGATACATCAGTGTTTCTTTTCTTCATAGCTAAAAGAGTAATAGATGAAAATAGGGAAAGAAAAGAGAACAAACTGGTATGGTGCTTGTGGAGCAAACATCACTAATTTAGGGGGGAATGCAAATATGAGTTCCTGTTGAATATATGAGAGTTTGCAGTGGTTCATGGTAAATGGACCACAGTCACACACAAACGTAGCACACAGACCCCTTAAGAATGACAAATAATTAACACAATGAATTAAGAGGACATACTGATGGAAACTATTCCTCTTCTACAAACATTTGGGCAGTGAAACTTTTGAACTGATGTATCCCTTGAAGAATCTGATGTAAAAGATGAATGTTCTTTCCAGGGGCAGAAAATACAAACATACACACTCACAACATTGTGTGATTTAGAACTTAACACTGAAGTTCATGGACCTCAGGTCATAAGCAGCCTCCACATTTAAATAGGTAAAAGTAGACACTAAGCCAAAACGAACTTGGGTTAATTCTCAGCACTGCCATTGTGGCTAAGAGACCTTGAAATTATGACTTCATCTCTCTAAGCCTCAATCTCCTTATCTTGAATATGGACTTGCTGACCCCTCTGTTAATAGCATAAAGGAAAAATTCAATAGCTATTAAAAAATAGTTGTAATTGTTATTACTATAATTTGATGGCTGTCAAAATGGAATTTGAAATTCCACAGCTGAATGAAAAGACAGTTTGCCAGATCATAGCAAAATAGGTGACACATCCTACTTCAACAGTTTGGGGACAAATTGGGGTTCCTTCTGAGATTCAGGTATAAAGGCTGTTATAGAATGGAATATCTTCATTTCCCTGCACAGGTATCTTTCCTCTCATTATAACTTCAGGGAAACTAGACAACATCCTCAATGCACTGCTGGTAAGCATTGGTGTTAGCCCAGGCTTCCCTTGTTGCAATGAGTGGAAACTATAGAGTTCCCTCAGTCAGGGAAGGAACTGCTATTTCTGGGGCTTTGTTTTTATTACAGTCATATGGAGAGGCTGATGGTCTGACTGTCTCATTGGGTTCTTGAGGCACATGCCAGCTTTGAGAGTCTGGAGGTAGTTTCTAAGGGTGCAGAGAACAGGATAGGTTGAGAACTTTTGTTGAGTCAGTGCTGTTTTGAGTGTTAGAAAAATATATGGTTATATGGAATCCCAATTTTTTTGCCACTGGTATCTTCAAGATAGGAGGTGTACTAGCAAAGAACAGTGTGCTAAGCTGTCTTTTCTTTGAGGGGGAGGTGAAAATTATATCCCTTTGGTATAATGCAGAGAATAATCAGAAAGCTGTCAACTTTGCCTAACATCTTAAACTCTCGGGATTTTTTTTCCTATTAAGATAATATCAGTTTCTAACAAGGCAAAGACTCAGAAAAGCCCACTGACCATTAGTTTATCAATACTTTTGCAGTCTTGGCTCACTTCGTCTACTTATACAAGGAGAAAATGAAGGTAAGTTGATAAGTCAAGCTCAGCGTAAGCCTGAGCGTTTGCTTCTTGCTTGTCATCGCGTCCTGGATTTTGCTCCACTTGGCTGCTCCAACCTCATCCTACCTCCTTGATGGTTTTCAAAGATAAGCCAACAATGACTGAACTTCATAATTAGTGGCTTCAGTCGTGTGGGTCAATGGATGGCTATGTATTTGGCATAAAAAAACATGAGTAATAAGCCTATTTCATTCATTTTCCGTTCCACCATACTATTAGTCTTCAAAAAAATCATGTTTGAGATTTAAACAAGTAACAAATTGATGACATGCACGCCTGACTAATTAGATGAAGCCCTCCCTCTATATAGCTCTTGACCTTTAATAGCCATAATAATATGAGCATTAGATCAATAGCCTGCTATTATGCATTTAAAGTGTCCCCTTCACTGTCACTGAATGTGGCAATTAGGAGGACAGGACTTAAGAACAAGAATGTTTAGCTAGTGCTGTTTCATGGACATAAACCTTTCAAATCTATTCATCATCACTTCTATCCTTCCTGAGAATGGCTTCATTTAGATATCAGTTCACTCTTTTCAAAACTGAGTGACCTTCTAGTTCACTTTATTCAGTTAGTCTTGTATAGACATAATCACATCCCATGCTTCTTTTAGGATATAGTTCAAAGATTTGCTGTGTAGATTTGCTTTCCCACCCTCGAGCTTCTCTCAATGCAATGGTAGCCACTTTGAGGTTCTTAGATGGGGAAGCTGCACTTTGAATCTGATCTTGTCCCTAAATCAAAGCCTTTTAGTCCAATTTTTAAAAATAATTTGAAGCCTCAAAACATTTGGTTTCTCCATTAATTCCGTCCCCTGAATTTACAGAATGTCTATGATCTTTCACTTCTGCATGATCCTTGCCAGTCCTCCCCTAGCTTATCTCTCTGTTGTTTTTTTTTTTTTTAAGATTTTATTTATTCATATGAGAGGGAGAGAGAGAGAACAAGCAGGGGGAGAGAGAGAGAGGGAGAAGCAGACTCCCTGCTGAGCTGGGAACCCAATATGGGACTTGATCCCAGGACCTGGACATCATGACCTGAATGGAAGGCAGATGCTTTACCATCTGAACCATCTAGGCATCCCTAGCTTATCTCTTTTATATAATATTTTGCTAAAGTGCTTGCAATAGTAACTGATCATCATTCCTAAGGTTTCATTTTGACCTCTTCTGCAGTGCTATTGAATAAGGAAGAGCACAATCTGCCTTCCAATCTGCCATAAACAAAAGTTTTACCAAATGTGTTGCTCCTGTATAACACGAATCATTATCTTTTTAGTCTATAATGCTAATTATCTTCCACCAAGCCAATATTGTATATTTTAGGTTTTATCACAGCACTCCATTCCCAGTACCAATTTCTCTTCTCATCAGATTAGATTAGGCTATGCTGCAGTAACAACTCTGAAAATTCAGTGGCTAAACACATTAATACTGCATTACATATCTTGCCTCATGCTACTCCATGTCCAAATATGTCCATGTATGGTACCAGACTCTGCTGCACAAAGTCACTTAGCTATCTGGGGCAAGCCAGGCTCTGCCATATCACAGCTGGGACACCACCTGAAACTTTAATTTCTTTGGGATTCTTAGCAGAACACAGAGCATAGGGAATTGACTCTGTTTTTCTGTGCCTCAGCCCATAAATGATACATGTCACTTCCGCCCACAATCCATTGCTCATTGTCCATTCTGTTCATGGTCTATTGGACTAGCCATTTGGTCTGTGTAACTGAAGGAAGGCAGGGCTATATAAGACTATTCATTGAGTAGTGAAGACCTGCCATACTAAAAGTAAACCATATTGACCGATCACTTCCCAATTTTTTCATGTAAGTTTCCTTTGACCTCCCTGGTTTTCATTAGGTGGTTATAGCTTCTTTGATGTTTCATCGCAATTCTATCTGAATTTTCAAACTTCCTTATAAGCCTCTTAAATCTAATAGAGATTGACTTCCTCTTGTTGATTAACTCAAAACCTCATCACTCTGACCATTTTTAAAATGTTTTGACAATTATAGTTAAATGGCAGTAACTGGCAAAAGACAAAATGTGAGAAATACGGGGGTAAAAAATATGGAACAATAGTTTCTAAGTCCTTGAAGCTCTGAAATGACAACAGCTGGCATATAGCATAGTCTTTGAAATATGAACAAAAAGAGATGCATATTGAGAATGGTCACTGATGTTCATGTTAATAATAGATTACAATTTCTTTTTAAAAGTTTTAAACTTTTGCCTGTCAACTGAAACCACTAAAGTAAAATATTAAAGATATAGCCACCTCTACAATCCATAGATAATTAATATTTATGACATATGTTATGGTCATGAACATGCTGTAGATGAATACAGATGGAATTGACACACCGGCCTGAATCTGGGAAACAAATCTTACCAGAAAGGAAAAGATAGTCATGATAATATTGCCTGGAGCTGGAAGATAACTAAATTTGTTGCCCAAGTTCAACGTCTCAGAGATTGGCACGGAAGGAGGACAATAACAGTTTTAATATTCAGTAACTTTGAAGAATGAAGTGCTCTGAATGATCAAGTATCTGATTAATAAGTCTACCATTGGTATCATGTGTGAAATACCATTTTTAAAGAATTAGGATATGATAGAATATACTTTTTGTCTAGGTAATAGCAATAATTTAATGCTATTTTTGATTGGTTGGAAGACACTTAAGGATCTCACAGAATCCACACAATAAACCTTAGTCATCATCATTCTGAAGATTTAGATAAATGCTGAGTAACAGATGACTCCAATTAATAAAAGGTCTTGTTTTTGGAATAATGCAGGTCACAGTGCACATTCTAATCCTGTCTTCGATTCAGGATGTATCCTTAAGCAATGTATTCTCTCTGAGGAACCTCTCTTGTCATTACCATTGATTACTATTTTGTAAGTTTTTCTAGAATATTTTTTGATTGAGAAAATTCCATGCTTACATTAGAGTATTGCTTAGATTGTTCATCTTTTAATATTAATTTATTTTGTGTTCTACTTAAACAACCTTGGGTATTTTCTCGGACCAGGAAGTGAGTAGCCAGATTGAGCAGATTTGGATTGGTGGGTCTGAGTCTGTTGAAACTCATCACATTTAAAACCAATTGTGTTCTCACTTATATCCACTTATATCCATGTCCCGCAGTGCTCATCTAAATATACTCCCCACGTAAAGAAATGAAAGAGATTTTTACTCTTAACGTGGTCCATGCTTCCTCTTATTCATAGCTTTGTTTCCCTTCCACTGGATTTCTCCCTTTCCTTCCTGGGCTCACCTCATGAAGCTCTATGCATCTTTCGAGGTCAATTTCTAACATCAGGTCCTTCAAGATCTTGCTCACATTGGATTGTTTAGTGTATGTAGTGTTCCAGGTACAAGGTCAAGGTGTGAAATAACAAGATGCACAAGACAGGGTCCTTTCCTTTAGGAATCATACATTGTGGTGGAAGAGACTCTCCCAGAGATCCCTTCAATAAGAGATGGTGATTCCAGCAGTAAAAGTGTGACAAACACATTATTCATTACCCATTTGAATCCCCAAAGCAGGTTGCTGATGTCCCTCTTAGGACAATAATTATATACTGTAATAGAGAACAGTGAAAAGAAAACTTAATTAAATTGAATTTTAATCCAAGATTTTTCACTTATGTGTGGTGACATTGAGCCAAACACTTAAACAGTTCACTCAGTATTTATCTTTTAATCTCTAATCGTGGGAAAATACATACAGCATAAAATTTGCCATCCTAAAAATGTTTATGTGTAAGGTCAGTAGTGTTACGTACACTCATATTATTGTTCACCTAATACTCAGATCTCTTTTTCATCTAACCTCAGTAACTTTTTAATGAAAGAAATAAAAACAGTTACAGATTTGTCTAAGAATGGAATAAGATGACGTATATAAAATACCTACTTCAAAACCTGGTACATAGATGATAATTTTCAAATGACAGCTTTTTCATTTATGTACCTCCTCTGTCATGACAAAGTATATTGTCTGAGTGAACCTATGTCAGATACAGATCGAATCTAAGGCTTCTATCACACTTTGTCTGATGTATCATAACAGGTACTTTGTGGACAATCTAATTGAATGAGTGAGTGGACGAATGTGTAATAAAAGGGGATGGTGAACAAAAAGTAGACATTTGAAGGATACTCAAATCCCAAACCAGAAGTGTTGCTAGTAGAGACCAATGAGAAATACATTAGGCTTAAAAAAAAAAAAAAAAACAGGCCTATTGCACAGATTTTGAAACTGAAGTGTGATGAACTAAAGGAAACTCTAGAGCCAGGCTTTATTTTACTATAATACTTAGCTTGAAACAAACACACACAAACAAATATCATTCAGTCACAGACAGCCAAGGAGTTAAACAGGGTCACACAGTGATGCAGATATTCAGATGCAGCTCTGCTCATTTCTAGAATCACCTCATCTCATCCCATTGCCCGTTCTTCTGAAACATTATATTATGTATCATCTACAATAGTCGCAATCTTGACTTACTTTTTTACACATTACTGTTGAAGGCATATAAAAGGAATGCGAGTAATCACTACCATGTCCTCCCTCTACAATATATTATTAAATATAAAAAAATAGCAAACACAAGTAATTAATTCTTCCTCTTCCTTTCTTAATAACACCATTGAAATTAAAGCAGAGAAATGCATTTAGGAAATCTCATGACTTAAAATGCTTCACAGAACTCCAAGTAAGACGTACACAGGGGGACTATTCAAGGTCTGTCCAAATTATTTAATTGTATCTCAGGGCCTTGGTGTATTAAGAAATGTAACAAGGAGGTGGAAATGTATCATAAAATCTGTATTTTAAAGAAATCTCTAGCTCAGAGTAAATGAAGAGGACTGGGAATCAATTACACTTGGGGATGTAATTTGAATAAATGAAAATGCCAGAATGATTGAAACTTGTATATTCAGGATGGTAGAATGAGTCTGATAGTGGATGACTGCATTTTAATAATATGAATACAGAAGGAGAACAAAAGAAAGAGTGAAAGGATAAAATTACTAATGCTGTAAATATTTCAAGATGAAGTGGTATGCAATTGCACAAAAGATGTTATGAATGAAAAGGCTGTAATTGCCTTGAATGGAAAATGGAAAGTCCACTTGAATTTGCTGGGCTAATATGGAAACATCCAGAAATGAAAATGTTGGCACTTTTTAAGTCACTTTTTTAGGGAGACATTTTTGTACATTAGCATCACGAACAATAGCTCAAAGGTGAATAGTAATGCATTATCGAACTAATGGGCCAGTCCATGCAAAATTGAAAAGTAATTATTCCCTAAGAATTTATTTTTTATTTACATTTCCCAAAACTTACAATAAGACATCATTGGCATATTGGTACCCAAATATGTCTACACAAACACATGCCTAAATATATGTACGTTCTCACATGCACATATATATGCCCATATAGTTTTACTTATATGTGTGCTTATTAACATTTATGCATAAATGTTCTTATTAATAGCAACTTTTTTACATGCTTCTTTTGAGGATTAAATGATATACATGTAAAGTGCTGAGTAGAATACATATGAATTGGCAAGAAGTCCATAAGAAAAATAAAAAGGGAATTTGAATAATATGCAGGAGGGTATTTTCGAGTTATATCAAATATATCGATATCACTGTATTTTGAAACTGCTTAAAAGCACAAAGTTGAACAAAAATCAAAATGGCTCCATTAGGAAAGCCTGGGTGGCTCAGCGGGTTAAGCATTTGCCTTCAGCTCAGATCATGATCCCAGAGTCCTGGGATTGAGTCCAGGGATTGAGTCCTGCATGGGCTCCTTGCTCAGTTGGGAGCCTGCTTCTCACTCTTGCCTGCCTCTCTCCCTGCTTGTGATCTCTCTCTCTCTGACAGACAAATAAGTAAAATCTTTTAAAGTAAACATGGCTCCACTAAAGCTTCAGGGAAGTTGGATTTTAAACTAAGTAGTATTGGGGCTCCTGGATGGCTCAGTGGGTTAAAGCCGCTGCCTTCAGCTCAGGTCATGATCTCCGGGTCCTGGGATCAAGCCCCGCATTGGGCTCCCTGCTCAGCAGGGAGTCTGCTTCCCTCTCTCTCTCTCTGCCTGCCTCCCTGCCTATTTGTGATCTCTCTTTCCAAAATACATAAATAAATAAACAAACAAACTAAGTAATCTTTTCTCACTCTTCCACAAACTTCCTCTCCTCCCTCTTAGCTTTTTGTTTCAAGAACCCACTACCACCCTGAAAGCAACTAAGGAGGCTGGCAGCACGTACACAATTCCTATTGAGGCCCCCTCGATCCTGTCTTTCCCTGTAAAACGCCCAGAGCACCTTCCTTTGGGCAGGCTTGCCATTTTGAAGGCTGTAGCCTGCTGCATCCCCCTTTGCCCAGCAAAGCAATAAAGCTCTTATTCCTCTTTATCCCACACTCTGTCTTTGTATGTTATATTTTGGCTCTGAAGTATGGAGGTTGGTTTTCAACATTTGAGCTAAATTTACCTCTGGGATTCCTCAAGACCAAGGTCAGAGGAAAATTTTCAGGAATCAACTCACTTTCATTGGCCAATAAAAAGAAGCAGAACAAACATTTCCTTTTATGAACTGTGTAGTTTGTTATTTTACAAAGGGGTTGGAACAAGATATGATCCATAGTACACTGATGAAAATACACTCAAAACACATATATTAGACACAAAGCTTAAAGAGAAAAAAACAGCATAATAGTTATTGGATCATTTCACCCAGATCTGGGGTGGGCTGAAGAGGTACAAATAATATCTCACCGAAACCGTAGGGTAACTGAACTGTTTGGGGGGAATGATGGAAATAGAGTCCTTGATATATTTTGCATATTGAAAGTAGTTTTTATCTATTTTTTTAACTTCGCATTTTAATTAAAAACAAAATAAATTCCACAGAAGTAGGCAAAAGAAGCTGCAATAATGTGATTTATAAGAAAATATATATATGGTCATTCAGATAACCAAAATATATTCACATATATATTTGATCTTCATGGTTCCTGGCTCATAGCAGTCAAAACCCTTGGAATTTCCCAAGTGTTGAGAGCAATAATAGTGTCTTTGGTTATACTAATTGAGTGACTTCAGGACCCCACCTAAGGATGGTTTCCAATGGAGCCAACTGTGTTAGTCCCACCCCCTGACCTCTGGGGAGGAGAAAGGGGCTGGAAATTGCATTTAATTGCCATTGGTCAATTATTCAATCAATCATACTTATGTGATGAAGCCTCCATAAAAATCCCAAAGAATGGGGGTTGGAGAGCTTCTGGGTTGGTAAACACATGGAGTTTTGGGGAGAATGGCACACTTGGAAAGAACATGGAAGTTTGACATCTTTTCCCCACACTTTGCCCTATTCTTCTCCCCTATCTGGCTGTTCCTGAGTTACAGCCTTTTGTAATAAACCGATAATCTAGTGAGTAAATGAGTTTTCTGAGTTCTGTGAGCTGCCCTGGCAAATTAATCAAGCTCAAGGAGAAGGTCCTGAGAACCTCTGATTTATAGTCAGTCCATCAGAAGCACAGATGACAACCTGGGCTTGTTGCTGGCATCTGCAGTGGGGTGGATGCCGTCTTGTAAGACTGAACCCTTAACTTGTGGGATTCGAGACTATCCTTGAATAGAGAGTGTCGGAATTGAGTTGAACTACAGGATACCCGGCTTGGAGGTGTGGGGAGTAATCCTTCAACACACACCTTGGAAACTGGAGTTCCAGAATTTCCTAAAAGAAGGACAGTGCTAGGTTTTATAGGGCACACAGAACAGAGTCTCCATAGAGCAGAATAGGGAGATTTGGCCATGAAAAATTCAGAAGTTTTTCTGCCAAGAGACCAGTGTTTGGGCAATATGCTATAATTTATAAGGGATCAGAGGTGATAATTCACAAGGGATCAGTATGAGGGCTCCCAGTATAAGCAATCTATCTGCTCTTTTTCTTTTCAATGGCTGTGTGTTTATGAAGAGGCACAGATAGAATAATAATGGGAATCTACGATCAAGCCTTGACGTATGCTCTATGGATGTAATGTTCATTAAGCATTTTTTCTGTTAGTTAAACTGCTGCCTTTAAACTTAAGCTGCTCATAAAATGGTGAGAAGAAGGGCAGGGAAGGAGAAGGCAAGGCTTTACTACAGTAGATATCTTTGCGAGTATTAGAGCTATTCTAATATCGTATCATGGCAGGAATACTTAAAATGAAGATTACATGCAAATATATATTTTGTATTGCTTCTACCATTTACTGCTAGAATTTACTTCATAACACTCAACTCCCTCATTGTATTCGTAATCATTCATCCAATCGATATTTATTGAGTACAAACTAGACATCCACCATTGTTGTAGAATTTAAGGATTTAGCTGTGAGGAAAACAGAAAAAAAAAATCCTACCTCATGAGTCTTTCATTCTAAAATGGGAGATCAATGATCTATAAGACACACATGCAAAGTACATTAAATGTTCAATGTGGATGAATACTGGAAAGGTGGAGGATAAGAAGTAACAGTATTCAGAAAAGGCTTACTAAATAGAAAAAAAGAAAAGATGTCATTTTTAGGGTAAAACCTGAAAGAACAAGCCATGTGGATAACCAGCAGAAAAACATTTCAAGGAGAGGAAAAGGAAGGTCAAAGTCCATCTACACTGCTCTGTAAAAACATCCTGTGACAGGTGGAAATGGCGTGATGTGTTTCACTCTCCCCTCTGTCCCTAATGCCCATCATTACATCTAGCACATATTAAGTCTCTTAAATGTATTTGTTTTCATAAAAATGGATTAATATTGAATAACCCCTTGATGTCGCCAACTCCTACTTTTATCTCAATTAAAATTTACACACTTAGGGACAACTTCTCTCACAGTGTTAGGTCTTTGATCATATGAGCTCAGAGCAGTGGCTGCATGTTCCTTCCTCAAAAGCATGTATGACAATTAGAATTAATGTGATCTGATGATTATCAAATTTACGGGAGACCTGTCACATCGCGACACATCATGACATCTCCAGTGACTCACGTTTGACATATGGCAGGTGCCAAATTGATGTTTAGTTAATAGATGCCTGATAGCAACGTTCTAGATACTTACATCTTCTGCTCTGAACTATTCATCAATGAACTTGCATCCAAATTCACACAGAAAATAAAAGCCGTCTGATTGGAACTCTTCGCCTGAATGGTATCTACATCCACACCCATCCTCATTCTTTTATTTCACAAAAGTAAGCTTCCATCCATGTTTTTTCTCCTTTTTTAATGTAACGCTTACAGCGATGATGACCATGTTGAAATACAGTTTATTTGGCACTCAAAGTGTGCCAGATTCTTCTCTCTCTCTCTTTCTCTCTCTTTAGGAAACTTACATGGTCTCTCATATAATTATACACAGTCTATCAACTCAATTAGCTTTTGAGTGTTCTATTTAACTCTCATTAAAAATAAAATAAAATCCTCATTTAAGTCCACACTCCCTTTAGATATTTCTTAATATATTTTCACCCACAGTGAAACATCTCAAAAGAGTTGGAGGGGTTTAAGGAGAAATCTTTCACTTCATCCTCAATCCTCTGCCACATGGCTGTCATCAGACAGCTTAAGTCACCAATGGCTTTCATGGCATTGAAACAAATGGATGTTTTTTCCTATCTGCATCTTGCTTGCTTTTGGCTGATATGTTTTCTTACCAAGAAGGATGAAATTTTCTCTTCTATAACATAAAACTCTTAGTTTTTCTTTTATCCCCGAAGACCCTTCTTCTCTGCTTTGCACCCCTCAGTGCAGCAATTAAATGTTGGAATGTTTCAGGGAGGACCTGGTCCATGGAAATGTCTTCTTCTCTATGTGCTCCTCTAAATAAATTTTACCGATGTCCACTTTAAGGTCACAATTATATAGAGAGGGACAACAAAATTCTATTCTTTGTCCAGTCTTCTCTTTTGATATCTAGACTTACATATATTTCAAACGTTGTATTTAACATCTTCACACAGATGATTTAATGGGACCTTAAACTTAACATGTCCAAAATCAAACTCATATTTTTATAACCTAAACTTGGCCTATTCCCAATATTTCATGTCTCACTGAATAGCACTATTATCCATCTAGTCACTCGACATGGAAGCCTTGCCATAATAAGTAAGATTTTTCTTACCACATCTTCTAATATCACTTTCTTTTTTTTTTTTTAAAGATTTTATTTATTTATTTGACAGAGCAAGAGACTGCGAAAGAGGTAATACAAGCAGTGGGAGTGGGAGAGGGAGAAGCAGACCGCCTGCTTAGCAGGGAGCTTGATGTGGGGCTCGATCCCAGGACTCTGGGATCATGACCTGAGCCAAAGGCAGACACTTAATAACTGAGCCACCAAGTGCCCCTCTAATACTACTTTCAAAACATATCTTGAATTTGTTATTTCTCTGTATCAATACCAAGGTAATAACTAACTATGCGTCTTGAGTAAAATGTAAAATATCCTATAAACCAGTCAGTTGTTTTCTACTTTCTTCAAATATTTAAGTCACAGAAAAAAATTTTTTTATTAAAAATGATGTCACCATTCCCTGTGTAACGAACGTACATCCATGACTTCCATTGCTCTTGGCATAAAGTCAAAGTTCCTTAATGTTCTTAACAAGCTTTGCAGAGTGCAGGTCCTACCTGCATTTTAACACCATTCCATAACCCAAACACTCTCCAAATTCCACCTTTTACCATGTTGGCCTTCTTTCTTGTGTTTTGATCTTTACTCTGTCTCTGAATCTTTATGCAGGCACTTGTAAGTGCAAGAAACCTTCTTTTACCTTCTTCACCGTGTTAGATGCTTATGGTGGTCCCCATAAACCCCATAGCTGGAATTGACATCCTCTTGTAGCCCATCCTGCACTGACTCTGGATTAGCCAAGGAACTTGCTTTGACCAAATAGACACTAGTGAGCTAAGGCCTAATAAGTTCTTATACCTTAGCATTGATCCTCTTAGGACATTCTCTGTAGAAGATAGCCATCATGGTGTAAGTAAGCTTGGGCTAGCTTATTGAATTGTAAGACGGCACTTAGAGAGTAAGAGGTCACATGAAGGTGTACTGATACACCTGACTTGTGAGTGAAGGTTTCTTATGTATTTATTTGTTTGTTTGTTTGTTAATTTTTTATGGAAGATTATTTATTCCAATCTAGGTGCCAACTAAATGCAGCCAATTTATTGGAGACAATCAATTACTGTCTCTAATAAATTTACATGGGACAAACTCCACAGTCAAGATTCTTACCCCAAAGACTCACACCCCAAATTGTTAGATTTTAAGCCAGTACATTTTATGTTGACTAGGTGCCAAAGGGAGCTGTATGGTTGTTACAAGACAATAATATATGATACTTACCTAGTAAACTCAAACTTCTCTTTCATAGCTAAACTTAATTGATGAAGCCTTCTCTGAGTTACTAGAACAGTTAAATAAAAAATAATAGTGGGGCACCTGGGTGGCTCAGTCGTTAAGCGTCTGCCTTTGGCTCAGGTCATGATCCCAGAGTTCTGGGATCGAGCCCCGCATCGGGCTCCTTGCTCAGCAGGAAGCCTGCTTCTCCCGCTACCATTCCCTCTGCTTGTGTTCCCTCTCTCGCTGTGTTTCTCTTTGTCAAATAAATAAAATCTTTAAAAAAAAATAATAGTAATCAGTTCTAATTCAGTATTTACTATATGCATGGCACTATTTCAGGCACTCTCCACATATTACCTCATTTAATCTTTGAAATAGTGGGTGGTACTAGAGGTAGCAACAACATCAGCTCCATTTTACAGATATGATAAACTGAGAAAAAAAAATTAAGAATATTAGCTCCCTATTAACCACCGCTTATAATCCCCACTGTTGTAGGAAATTCCTCAATATCATAGCAGTTGTAAAAATTCTAGTTATACATGTAATTGCACGATTATTCACTTAATATATTGAACTACCAAAGAAGACAAGGGCCATGACTATCTTTCCCCTCTCCATTTTATCATCATGACCAATTTGTGTGGGGTTTATAGAATACTTTTTTTAGTTGAGTGATTAAATTAATGATTGGGTGGTCAACTCTCAGGCATGGTCTCCCAGATATTTCCTGATATCTACTTGATCCCTAAAATTTCATAAAATATTGTATAACTTATGTGAAAATATAAATTGCCATTCTGGCAATATGGAAGAATTAAAAAAAAATGGGAAATACTCTTTGTTGCAAAATACCTAGAATTAGTACTTCAAACATAACAAATATCTTTTTAATTGCATGTTTAGGCTTAAAAAAGTAAAGAATAAATTCCCCTCCCCTTGGGAGGAAAAATTGAAATTAAAATTAAAGAATAAAGAAAAGAAAGAAGGAACAAAAATGTACCCAGAGATAAACTGATGGAGAGGTCACAACTTCCCTGGGAGCATTTCACCATCTTTCACCAGCTTAATTGACGTGTAATTGATATACAAAGAATTACATGCATTTAATGTGTATGATTTGATGAGTTTGGCCATACGCGAATACCACAATCAAGATAATAATCATATTCAATTCCATCAACAGATGAATGATTGGATAAAGAATAGATAAAGAGAAGGTGGTACACGACGAAATATTATTCAGCATTTCACCATCTTGACACATAAAATGCTTGGTTATAGTCATTACAAGGGTGTCAAGAAAGAAATCCTTGGGTTTGCACAAGGTGCAGAAAGGAACTGATACCCATGTATGAAGATAGGACTCATGAGCTTTTTTGAAGGTATATATTAGAAATATCTACCCGATAGCAGAAAGACACAGGAAATTCAACTATGTCAGCATAGCTGTCAATCAGACTGTCAGTCAGAAGATAGTATCTCCCCTGGAAATCTAAAGTCACTTGTCTCCTCTTACCTGAACTTGGTGTTTTAAATTACTCTCTGGAAGATATGAGTAACTCCACACTGGTAAATAGCCTCATCATAGCAGTAGTCCTGTGGGAGCAGACACAACTGTCCTCTAGAATGTATCACCAAAAAAGAGCAAATAACATTCCCAGATGAAGTCCCTCTAAATGTGAGTTCACAATAAAATATTTGAAAAATACAAAATGCTTTATCAGATATAGTAAGGAACAGAATTAAGTAGAACAATATAAAATATTTTTTAAAAATAGACCAAAAAAAGATACAAAAACATAACAAAAGCAAAATGCTATATAAAGTGAGAATAAATGAGAAAAAACAAACAGAAAAAAATAGAAATTCCACAAATTAAAGTTATACTTACTGGAATCAAGAAGCACAATGTATGTTTGTTTGAAAGAGCAGATCAGATCTAGCTGAAAGAGAATTACTGAACTGGAAGATGGATATAAAAAAATTACCAAGGATGCAGCTCCCAGGGACTCAGAAATAGAAAATATGAAAGAAAATTCAAAAGAGGTACAGGATAGGTGGCTCAGTCATTAAGCGTCTGCCTTCGGCTCAGGTCATGATCCCAGAGTCCTGGGATCGAGCCCCGCATCGGGCTCCCTGCTCGGCAAGAAGCCTGGTTCTCCCGCTACCATTCCCTCTGCTTGTGTTCCCTCTCTCGCTGTGTTTCTCTCTGTCAAATAAATAAAATCTTTAAAAAAAAAAAAAGAGGTACATGATAAATTATAATTCCATTCATAATGCTGGGGGAAAATAGAAAAAATTGGAAAGATGCAATATTTTAGGAGATCGTTTCTGAGTGTTTTCCATAATTAAAAATGAAATGAATCCTCTGACTTAGGAAATATAGACAACTTAAACAGGATAAATAAGTCCTTATGTAGGCATATCATAGTGATGAATAATGACAAAGACAAATATAAGATCCCAGAACCGTAGAGAAAAAAAAGATAGACTGCCTTCCAAGAAGACCCTGTGACCCTAAGTGTTTTTTCTGGAAGCTAGAAGGTAGCATAATGTTATTTTCCAAATACACTAAGAAAAATAACTATTAGACTGAGATTGTGTAAATAGTTAAACCAGTATATGAAAAGATGTTGAAATAAAGATATTTTCAAACAAAAGTAAGCTCAGAATCTTACCACTCACAGTCTTTCAAACAGATTTTCAAAGAGATTCTTTGAGGAAACAAATGAACAAGAAATCACAAGAAGAACTGAGCTATGAGAAGGAGTGGTGTGCGGAGACACTGATAAATTTATAGTTAAATCTAAATAAAAACTAATGATGTAAATATTATAATGTGTATTTTGGTGACAGGGGAAAGACCAAGATAGAGTGAAAACACCAGGCAGAAATCGTTTAAGACAGACTGTGTGGATCAGAGATAAAGTATTTCAAATTCCTATAATTATCCTGGAGGAAGGAATGAATAAAATTTTTTTTAAAGATTTTTTTTTTTAATTTATTTGACAGAGAGAAACACAGTGAGAGAGGGAACACAAGCAAAGGGAATGGCAGCAGGAGAAGCAGGCTTCCTGCCGAGCAGGGAGCCCGATGCGGGGCTCGATCCCAGGACGCTGGGATCATGTCCTGAGCCGAAGGCAGACGCTTAATGACTGAGCCACCCAGGCGCCCTTATGAATAAAATTTTAATTGTGCTCATTAGATTTAATTTTAAGAGTAACTTTGAAAGAAGAGAAATAAAGTGTACATTCTTCACATCCCTTGGGAGGAAAAATTGGAATAGAACAATCTTTAAAAACAGAAAAAAAAATAAAGTAGGAAATATATGTGGAAAAATCAGGTTAATGAATGACAGAACATGAAACAGTCCTAATGTATTAGTAAATGATAACTTTAAACAACTCATCTCTCCAGCTAAGGGTGATCATATTGATTAAAAATATTTCCAACACTATGCACTTTCTAAGATATATAGCACAGAGACGTAGAAAAAACAATTTTTAAGTAGATCCCCAAAAGTGTGAGCAGACTTCAACTACTCAAAAGAATCACATTCAAAGTTTTGAAGTAGCTCTGGCAGCAGGACAGATTACTTCCAATCTAGGGTGACCTTATTAAGTCCTTGCACTATGGCATGTATTTGAAGCCTGGTCTTTAAAAGTGCATATTTTATTCCTCTGTTTGTTTTTCATATAAAATACTATGTCTCCTCAAACTCTCTCCTGCTTTATTTTTTTTCCCCATCTGAGATATCACTTTATTTATGTATTTACTACCTGGAGGTCCGAAGTTTCAGTCTGGTTAATTTCTTGCTCTGTCTCTGGCGCCCAGAAGAGTGTCTGACAGAAATTAAGTATCCAACGAATTTACATTAATATGATTATTGGCTGATCTGCATAGCTGGTCACCTGTAATAAATCATCTCGAGATGATAAAATGCCTATTATGCAAATTTATGTGTACTCAGTGTCTGGAGCACAGCTAATTTCTGAATGAGGTACTGCCTGCATTACAGCATTTAAATAGACATTCATAAAGGAATGATGGGAGGAAACGAGAGCACTCTGCCTTCAGTTTGTACATTCCCGTTATGCTGTGCTAATTGCACAAATACCATTCTGAACTCTTACCTACTAAGATATTTCTAAAGAGAAAGAACGTCTTGTTATTACAAAGAGAGGAAGTCAGTTGTCGCTTTAGGTATGAAGAATACATTCCATATTACTCTAACTATTGTAATTCAATTCCTTTAGGTTTTTTTTTCTTTCAATTCCTTTAGGTTTTAACAAGCATTACACTGTAAGAGTGTTGCAATCTGCAAATATTACTCTGACACTTAAAAATTGAACACTTAAAATAGTTTAGGCAGCTCTAATAAAACGGGAATCCACACAATAAGTATGACTCACTAAAACCTCTCCACAATTCTAGCTCTGCTTTAGCATTTAGTGCACTTTGTTCAGAGTTCTGCAGTGCCTAATATCTCATTGGTACTTTTTGTATGTTCAATTCCTGTGCTAAGAATAGCTTGTGGAGATTAAAATCCAAATGTAGTATATTTTAGGAACTACTTACCCAGACCCCTGATCTGCATAAATTAAATCTCAAAAGCCATGTCATAAATCTTTTATATGTGCACTATCTTTTCTCTACACAGTTAAACCCATTAACTCAACGAGTAAATTGTTTGATTTTGTCTTTTGAACCTATAGACAATACACATATGTATAACTAAGTAATAACTCAGTGCTGCTTTTTTCTTACCCATTTTTTGATTATTATCTTTTTCTCTTATTGGCAAAATAAAGATTAAAATGTGTAGTCAATGACTCTTTGGCCAACTGTCTCATTTGAACACAGTGTCAAGGGAATACTTAACACTGTTAATAGTGTGAGGTCTGCATCTGCTGTTTGGTCCTGACTGGTTTACATTCCATTTTACTTTAAGAAATAGTCATTTGATTTTTGTTGTTGTAGACCCAACTACCTCCACTTTCAGTTTTCACAGTAAAGGATGGGTGAGTCTCATCTCCTGGGCACAGGGATTGACTCATGACAAGGGCCTGGCCAGTTGGAGAACTAGCATTCTTGTTCTGTGATTGATTCTATGAACACCTGATGCAGGATGAGCCAGTAAAAGCCATTCACCAACTTTTGTTAGGAATATTTGGAAGAGAAAG
Source organism: Procyon lotor (assembly GCA_028646535.1). Lineage (NCBI taxonomy): Eukaryota > Metazoa > Chordata > Mammalia > Carnivora > Procyonidae > Procyon > Procyon lotor. Next base: position 24,536,170 of record CM053619.1, on the reverse strand, counting down.
TTGTATTTCCATTCAGATTGTTAATGCAATAGGAGGTTGTTCTGTTTCTGTTGGTGAATTTGTTTACAGAAATCTACCTTAGGGTGCCTGGGTGGCTCAGTTGGTTAAGTGTCTGCTTTTGGCTCAGGTCATGATGTGAAGGTCCTGGGATAGAGTCCTACATCAGGCTCCTTGCTCCAGAGTCTGCATCTCCCTCTCCCCTTCCCCCCACTCATTCTCTCTCTCTCTCTCTCTCTCTCTCTCTCTCTCTCTCTCTCTCCACCCCCCCATCTCTCTCAGATAAATAAAATAAAATCTTTTTTTTTAAGATTTTATTTATTTATTTGACAGAGACAGAGAGAGAGAGATCACAAGTAGGCAGAGAGGCAGGCAGAGAGAGAGAAGCAGGCTCCCCCCGGAGCAGAGAGCCCGATGCGGGGCTCGATCCCAGGACCCTGAGATCATGACCTGAGCCGAAGGCAGATGCTTAACCCACTGAGCCACACAGGCGCCCCAAATAAAATCTTTTTAAAAAAACTTTTTTTAAAAAGAAATCTACCTGAGAATGAATGCAATACAAATGAAAACAGAATCAAGAGATGTAGAAATACTGGTATCTATTAGCTTCCTTTACTCTCTAATCCACCAACACTGCCCTAATTTCTACTCCTCTGACATGTAAGACATGGTCCCTCTTCAGGGCCTCAGGGCCTTTGTACTGTCCTCTGTCTGTAATGCTATTCCACTAGATATCCATATGGCTAGTCTCTCACTCCTGTCAGGTCTTTATTGATATACAAACTGATCAGTAAAACCTTCCTGGCCATGATTGAGGCTGCCATGTGTTCTCACTTTCCCCGCCCTTTCTTCCCCCATAGCACTTATCCTTATGTAACAGATCGTGGTTGTTGTTATTGTTTTGTTTTGTTTTTTATCTTGTTAATGATCTATTTCACTCAGTAGAACAAAAAGTACTTGAAAGCAACACATATCTATCTTTAATAAGCCAAATAAACACTTAAGTTATGTTTAAAAGGAAACTGATTATACAATTTGCAAAAAACATAATTGGATTATGACTTATTCATAAGGGCTTTGCAAATTAGGATCATAGATATAGACAACTCAGTGTAGAATGTGCTAAGGAAAGACGTATATAACTAAGAGTAAACATGAATATACTGTATACTTAAAAGTTTTATATACTATTGTACAAGGCTTAGTGGGAAGTGTGGTGTAAGAATGCATGTTGTTAACATGCATACACACACATGCACGGAAGAAATTATGAGCCATCTGAATAACTACATAAGTGTGTCATTCTGGTGGCACTTTTAGGACAAGGGGATGGATTTTTTGGTATTACCACTGTAAATTTATATACCGAGGTCTTCTTGGTATATGCCCCTCAATCAAGACTTAGCTGCATACACTTCTTATAATATTTAGATGATATGGTGATATTTGGAGCCTCAGAAACATGCTGGAGGAGCTTTGCCTCACAATCTTGATTATAGGCTCAATGAAATTATACCAGACTACCAGGCTTATTTAATTCCTTTTTTACACGATGATGTTTTGAGTGAGTCAATGAATGAATAAATCAATACATGAATATGTAAATTTGTATACTCTCATAGTTTAATCTTCCATTAATGAAAACAAATTGTAAAACCTATTAAAAATAAAGCCAACACTAGTGATATTTTTGACTAAAGGATTTTGATGTCCTGGTATATTTTAAGAGGCATCAAGATTCTTTTCTGGTCATCTTTAAACTTATTTCTTTAAAATAGAAATCATATTAACATTCTAACAAAATATTTTTTTCTAAATAAGTCATAATCTTTCTAGGATAAAAAAGCAGGAGCAAAAATAGTATGTCTTTGTATGCAAGATATTGGATACCTTGCAAAAGGACCGCAATTTCAGCTGGCCTCACGATAGGTCATGCAATACTTGAAATACATATTTTTATTCTTTTGGAATAGTTTTTCTTAGTTCTAAAAAAAGAATGTGATAAGTTTTACACACTACTTCTTCTAACTCTTAAATCCACAAGGTTTTTCAAATACAATCTAAAATATAGGTAGCTGGATGCTTCTTTTCAGGAAAAAATATTTTCAGAGCAAGAATACAGAAGTTAAGCCTGCAATATAAAGGGAATGAATTGGCAGTCGTGCTGGGTTTTGTTTGTTTCAATTTGTTTTATTTTTAATAACATGTTGAACATTATCCCAACATAATATTTCTACAATATCAGTACTTTGAAAATTTCCAATGGAGTTGTTTACCCTTGGGAATGAATTCTAAATCAATTGACTAAACACAGATTTAATATACAAATATACACACTCACACAAAAACATACTGTGTTTCTTAAAGTGAATGTACACATGAATCACTTGGTGATCTCATTAAATGCAGATTCTGGTTAAGTAGATCTGGGTCAGGGCCTGAATTTTGCATGCCTAACAAGTTCCCAAGTGATAGCTACACTGTGCTCCAAGGACCACACTTGGAGCAATAGGGTTTACAGGGTTACATGCAAGCCCCAATATGTTTTCAACTCAAAGTTCTTTATATGATTTCTCCATTGTCCTCTTCTTTCTAGTATTATTTAAGAAAAAGTTTAAGGGGTCTCATTTCCAAATCATCTTACTGTTCTTTCATGATTGATTTTTTTTTTCTTATGAAAATAATAAGATTATCTCAAAACCCTAAACTTTCTTCTAGCCATGTTTGGATATACTTCTAAATAAGTCTACCTCTTAGTCAAGTAGACTTCTATCTACAGAATCAATGCTTTCTAAATTTTTCCTCAATAGCTTTGGAACAATTTTTCCTCAATATTTTGTAATCTCACTGGATTGCCAGGTGCTGCCTTTCATGTTGCTTGGCATTTCTTTGTTTTTTGGTTGTTGTTGTTTTTTTCCTGAGTTCTAGGAGAATGAGAAATAATAACTGTGGAGGGGCTCCTGGGTGGCTCAGTTGGTTGAGCATCGGACTGTTGGTCTTAGCTCAAGTCACAATCTCAGGGTTGTGGGATGGAGCACTGCGTGGGGCTCTGTGCTCAGCACTGAGTCTGCTTGTCCCTCTCCCTCTGCACCCCACCCCCACTTGTACATGTGTGCTCTCTCAAAAAGAAAGAGAGAGAGAAAAAAAATCTCAAAGAAATATAACTGTTAAATCTTCCAACATTCTGTAATGTAATTCGTATTTTATTCTTGCTCTTATTTTCTTTCTAGTAATTACCCTAATAAGTGGTTCATTTTCAATAGATTATTTTCATAAATATAAGATTAAGCCTAGGGGCGCCTGGGTGGCTCAGTGGGTTAAAGCCTCTGCCTTCAGCTCAGGTCATGATCTCAGGGTCCTGGAATCGAGCCCCGCATTGGGCTCTCTGCTCAGCAGGGAGCCTGCTTCCCCCCACTCTCTGCCTGCCTCTCTGCCTACTTGTGATCTCTCTCCTCTCTGTCAAATAAATAAATAAAATCTTTTTTTTTTTAAAAAAAAAAGATTAAACCTAAAGAACAAACATATTTATGTATATAATTCATTTACTGGATAGTCCTCACTCTTTAACAGCTTATGAGATAACTGATTCTATAGGCAGAATAACCCCTGAAATCCGGGGTTTCTTTGCAAGATAGCCTCATTTATTACCTTTATAATACCCTTGCTTATTGAAGCTACTGCCCTAAAATCTGTTTATTGTAATTCCTGACTCCTGAAGGAGACCTACTTTTTTTTTCCCCCAAATATGTTTATTTTATTTTTTCAGTGTTACAAGATTTATTGTTCATGCACCATACCCAGTGCTCCATGCAACATGTGCCCTCCTCAGTACCCGCCACCAGGCTCGCCCCTCCCCTCCAAAACCCCCAGTTTGTTGCTCATAGTCCACAGTCTCTCATGGTTCATCTCCCCTCTGGTTTCCCCCCATTCACCCCTCGCTTCCTTCTCACAATGCCCTCCATGTTTTTCTTTACACTCAGCATGTAAGTGAGACCATAAGGTAATTGGTTCTCTCTGTTTGACTTATTTCACTCTGCATAATCTCTTCCAGTCCCATCCATGTTGATAGAAAAGTTGTATATTCGTCCTTTCTAACGGAGGCATAATATTCCATACACTGTTGGTGGGATTGCAAGCTGGTGCAGCCACTTTGGAAAGCAGTGTGGAGATTCCTCAAGAAATTAAAAATAGAGCTACCTTATGACCCTGCCATCGCACTACTGGGTATTTACCCCAAAGAAGCAGATGCATTACAAAGAAGGGCCACATGTATCCCAATGTTCATAGCAGCAATGGCCACAATTGCCAAACTGTGGAAAGAACCAAGATGCCCTTCAACAGATCAATGGATAAAGGAGACCTACTTTTGCAGTCTTTGATTATTAAAGCCTTCAGTCAGGAGAGAACACCAGTCAATGGATTCTTCTGTGTGTTTTGAGGGCTACTTGAGCAGTTCCCTAGCCGAGACTTTCACATTCATCTAACGATCATAACATGAGAGGAAACCATACAGCAAACAGTTATGGGGAACTCATGAAGTTTTACAGAAACTTATTCTCTGTTCTTTCTATCTAGCTGTGGCTTTGAGCAGTTCAAATTTTAATTCTTCCCTATTGCTGTCGTTTGTCATAAATTTTCCTCAAAATGCTGACATGTAGATGGCACTCTTGTTGGTTTCCATTTGGAATAATAATAATAATAATAATTTCCTCATCTTTATATTTTATTCTCATAATCATGAGAATCTAGGAAAAAGACTGAGAAACCCAAGGGCATGTGGCCATCTTAGTATGAAGTCCTGCAGGAATGTCCTAGAGTACCACAAATACCCTGTGAAGACTTATCTAATAGTTAAGGACATGGGTCCTTTGGTGGAGGGGAAGCCTGAGAACCACTCAATATATTTCCAGTGTTTCAAGAATTGCACAAATAATAAATAGTAACTAATACAGGAAAAAATAAGGTACTAATATCATCTCTTTGACTTTATGACCAAGCATGTATCCTATGACAAATCAATTTTTGATCAATAAATCAATTTCTAATTTGTGAACTGAAAGACATAAGTAGAATATGCAAATATGTTGTTAAACCTTTTTAAAATTGCTTGTTAAATTGTTAAAATATTCTCACAAGAGTATTAATAGTTACTTGAGTATATTAAATAACATAAAGCCATTGCATAATTACTTTCTATTTCATTAGATATACTCAAAATAAAAACAAAAACATGTGACTATGAATAAAAACTTCTAAAGAATGTAACTCCTAAAACATATTTTTTTAGGAGTATAAAACCCTAAATATTCATTTGTTGGCAGTGACATTAGTCGTATGAATTATTTAGTTTTCTTTTTGCATCCATATAATTTCTGTTTTAAGAAATATAAATATATATTATGGGTAGGTGTTCAGATGTTTCTATAATTTTGTGTTCTCAAAAAGTTTATGTAGCTAAAATATTATTTATATTTAAAGAAAGAGAGGAGCTATATTTTTATATTTCAATTCTGTTATCTCCAAATCTATGTTTCTTTCTATCTTGTGCAAAAGAACTAGAAAAAAAATCTTTAAGGACTATTCAAATTTTATTTCATTTAAATCTACTTCTCAAATACTATTATATCTAAATGAATTATTATAGTTTCTCTCTGATAAAACTGTTCATTCCAAACAAGGATAAAAGAGAAGAGAATTGTTGTTTATTGAGCTCCTAGGAAACTTGAATTTTCCTGAACTCAACATATGCTTCTTAGAAAATAGAAAAGATTGCATGCTATAAGTATTTAGAAAACATTTGACCACATTTGGTCAAGGTCATGGAAAATTTATAGACAAATGGTCATCATTTTCCAAGACAACAACAGAATTATTTTTATAACCCACCCCAATATTACCATATTTTATGTTCCTTTGTAAAAGGAAAATTCTAAACACAATTAATTAAACCATAGTAGTTTATACAATACCACATTAATTAGACTATAATAGCGCCTATAGTCACTTGAACATCTAATATAAACTGGGAGCATAAATGTTATAGCCATCATTTATTTAAACCATATCAACCCTTTCAGAATTCATACTGAATATTTAATCATTAAAAGTTAACTTAATAACATTGCTAGAACAGAAGCAGAACAAATTAAAAAATAAAATATAGTTCTAAAACATTCTTATTCAGGGACTCTATAAAAATATGTAATTCCATATATGTATATATATGTATGTATGTAATTCCATATATGTACATATATTGAGTTCAGGAAAATTCAAGCTTCCAAGGAGCTCAGTAAATAACAATTTGGGTCAGGAGTCATCAAATTCTGCCTACAAGCCAAATCTACCTTATTATTGGATTTTTGTTGGTGTTATTACTGTTTTTAAGACGAAATTCACATAACATAAAATGTACCATTTCAAAGGATACAATTTAATGGCATTTAGTAATTTATAGTAATTTAGTAATTTAACCACCTCTGTCATGTTTAAAACATTTTCATTATCCCCCAAGAAAATTCTGCCTTTAGTAAGCAGTCACCTTCTGATCCTGATGGTTTCCACTGAAAAATTGTTGGTTAACCTTATTGAGGATTCTTTGTATGTGATGGATTGCTTCTTTCTTGATCCCTTCAAAATTCTTTGTCTTTTGACAATTCGATTATGTGTTTCAGCATGTAGCTTTGTGTCTATCCTTCTTGGAGTTTATTGAGATTTTTTTGATTTGTAGATTTATGTCTTATATGAAATATGGGATGTTTTCCCCTATTATTCTCCAAAAATTATTTCTGCTGTTTTCTCTGTCTCCAACCCCTGAGACTTCTACTATGTCTATGTTGGTGTTTTGCATGGTGTCCTATATGTGTCTTAGTTCTGTTTATTTTTCTTCATTATTTGATCCTTCTGCAACTCAGACTGGAGGACTTCAATTGACTTACCTTCAAGTCTGCTGATTTTTCCTTTCTGCCTGCTCATATTTGCTATTGAAATTCTTTAATGAGATTTCGGTTTTTTTTTTTTTAAGATTTTTATTTATTTGACAGAGAGAGATCACAAGTACGCAGAGAGACAGGCAGAGAGAAAGGGGAAGCAGGCTCCCCGCTGAGCAGAGAGCCTGGTACCAGTACGGGGCTCAATCCCAGGACCCTGAAATCATGACCTGAGCCGAAGGCAGAGGCTTAATCCACTGAGCCACCCAGGTGCCCCTTTAATGAGTTTTTAATTTCTGTTATTGCATTCTTTGACTCCAGAATTTCTGTTGGGCTCCTCTTTTTAATTTCTAGTCTTTACTAATATCTTCTGTTTGTTTATCTGTTGTTCTGCTGGTTTTCATTAGATTTCTGTACATGATTTTGTTTAGTTCTTTGAGCATATTTGAGTTCATTGTTTAAAGCCTTTGTCCAGTCAGTCCACTGTCTTTTTTCTAGGGGACAGTTTCTGTTCATTTCTCCTGTGATTAGCCATAGTTTCTTGTTTATTTTCTTTTCATATTGTTGTTGCAAACTGGACATTTTGAATAGTATCATGTGGTAACCTGAACTCAAGATTCTTACCCCTCCTCAGAGTTTCCTTTATAGTAGTTTGTTTGCTTCGTGAATTTTGCAAACTATTTTCGTAAAGTCTGTATTCTTTGTCACATGTGTTCTGTGACTTCTCTGATGATTTAGCTAGTGGTCAGCTAGTGTTTTTACAAATATTTCCTTGTGCAACTAAAGCCAAAAAATTAATTAATTAAAAAAATAAATAAGGAAAGGACAAAAAATTCTCTTGATCATAGCATATTTGCTCTGTATTGGAGCATTATTTCAGCTTAGCCAGGCCATTTACAATTCTCCCTGTCTTCACTTCCTGCTACTATGAGCCTAGGGATTAGCCTGAGGTGAAAGTTTAGGATTTTCTCATGGCTTCTCTGCACACACGGCCTGCTTTGGGCTTTCTAAATTCCCTAAAATGTAGGTGCTATTCAGTTTCCTACTTTCCCAAAGAAATGCTCTTCTCAGCTTTTCCTCCCAGGCTTCTTCATGTCTATTGTTTGCTTCAACTGTGATCCGCAGGATATATTGAGTTATTCATTTGTTTTACAGTTTTTTCAAAGAATGTTCTTTTTGTGGTTTTCTGCACCCAGAATTCTGGATTAGGTAAAACAAAGGTTAACACCTTATGTCATTCCTTCAGGTAGCCTCTGACATGTCAGAACAGACAGCCACAATTCCTTGAGAATAACACCTGCTTTGCCCCCTCCTTATTCTAGGGCCAGAGTCCCACATTTGGACATGGGGCTATTGTCTTCAAGACTGTCCTGAGCTCGGGCACCTGGGTGGCTCAGTGAGTTAAAGCCTCTGCCTTCAGCTCAGGTCATGATCTCAAGGTCCTGGGATTGAGCCCTGCATCGGGCTCTCTGCTCAGTGGGGAGCCTACTTCCCTCTCTCTCTGGCTGCCTCTCTGCCTATTTGTGATCTCTCTCCTCTCTGTCAAATAAATAAATAAAATCTTAAAAACAAAACAAAACAAAAAAAAAGAATCTCCTGAGCTAGAGAGGTGAGTGGAATACAGGAAAGTAAAAAGGTCCAAAATACCTCCTATCATTTCTAAATTGTTCTTCTCCTGATTCAGCATTCAGTTGGACACTGTAACCTTTGAATATTTTCCAGTGTTCTGACAAAGTTGATTCTGACAGTTTTTCGTTGTTTTTGGTTTTTGTTTTGTTTTGGTGTTTCTTTGGAGGGATAAGCCCTTGGAATTACCTACTCCACCATTTTTGCTGATGTTATGCCTCACTGAGTATTTTTGTACATAGATTTTTATTGGGCACAGCTACACTCATTTTTTTTTTCATATAGTCTACTATATAGTTGCTGCTTTTGCAGCTATAGTGCAACTTATAGTTGCAGCTTCATATAGCTGCTTTTGAGCTATAGTGACAGAGTTGAGTATTTGCAAGAGGTACTGTATGAACTGCAAAACCTAAAATATTTACTACCTGGTTCTTTATAGAAAATGTTGGGCCACTTCAGCTATGGGCTGAAGAAGTCCAGAGATATGCATCACAGCAGTGGGAGATGGCTCTAGTTACAAGGCTGCACAGTTTTAGGAACAGATAATAAAAAGAATCAGCCAAGAAAAT
>CM053619.1:24471568-24526549 GCA_028646535.1 Procyon lotor | reverse complement strand
CTGTTGTGTTTGCCCACTTTTAGAGTGGTTTTCAGCCTCTTTCTGGATCCCAGTGCTCTCCGTGCCTCCTACACCTCCGCCATCTTGCCTTGGGTCTCTCCTGACTTTGTTTAATGTTGTATGTAATATTTTCCACATGGCAAATGGGATTACCATGAATTACTTTTGCTCGGTGATTTCATACTGTGTAATGCTGAACCCTATGGTCCTACAGATTTGCCTTAGGTTGACAGCAGGGATAAGGCTCTGGGAACCCTGCTGTATTTCAACCTAAACAGTCCCACTGTTATCTGTCTTGTACATCACATTGTATATAAAATTTCATTTGTATAGAAGGTTCTTTTTTTTTTTTTTTAGGATTTTATTTATTTATTTGACAGAGAGATCACAAGTAGGCAGAGAGGCAGGCAGAGAGAGGGGGAAGCAGGCTCCCCACTGAGCAGAGAACCTGATGTGGGGCTAGATCCCATGACTCTGAGATCATGACCTGAGCCAAAGGCAGAGGCTTTAACCCACTGAGCCACCCAGGTGCCCCTAGAAGGTTCTTTTTGCTTTAAAAAAAAAAAGATATAATAACTTCTTTGCTTCATTTTTATCATTAAGTCCATAAAATTTATATTTAATTATAGGATTACAAGAACTGAATTCATAATTGCCACATCCTTGTTTTTACTTCAGTACTCTTCTGAGACCCCACAAATCATTTTCAAAGTAGATAGCAATCTATAGATCGTCACTTTGTACAAAAGAGTGTTTTGATCAAAGATTTAAATCAGTGCTTATGATGTAATGATTTATGAGTCTTCATAAAGTGAATAAAGTAGAGGCTATTCTCAATAATTATAAATTCACTACTGCAATTCTGTAAGTAGATGCATGACAAATATCATTGATTATTCCAAAAAGGATACCTCTACTAAGCTATAGCCAGAGAGGAAAAAAAAAACAAAAAACAAAAACCCAGAAAAACAGAAAAAGAGATAGCAAGAGTGCATTCCAAGAGAAGAAAAAGTGACTCCTTAAATTCAGGCATATGCTAGGCACTAAAGGAGGTTATTTTAGGGGAAAATAGCTGAATTTCCAATTTCATAGTTTTTTTGTTATTTCAGACTTTGTACTTTTAAGACCCTGGACCTTTCTTTTTTTAATTTTGCAAATATTAGAAAATAATAAACAAGCAATTACATTTGGCAAAATAAATACACATTTATACCTCTTCTCCAAAAAAAAACCATGGATCTCAACGAAGGAATCATAAATCTTAACCAGTAAGAATCTAATGACTACAAGTTCTTTTTGTCTTATTGGTGTGCAAGCTCTCAAGTTTGATACAATTTTGCTGTCTTTTTAAGCTTTGGTATTCATCAGATATTAAAAATATAAAAATCTAAATGTCTCAAAAATTGGTGTGTGAACTCACTGCTACACAAGTTTTTAGGAAATTGAGTCTTGAGAGTTATCTCAAATTGTAGCCACACTATTTGCTTATCCTTCAATAATAAATTTGCTATCTGCTGAATGTAACATGTACGTAGGCTAGGAAAAAAAAATCAGCTCTCTAAGGCATGTAGATAAATATAAAAGGACAGTATAATCCCCAGTTCTTGTCATTGACACATGAATGAGCTAATGTCTCTATCACTGTTTCTGCCTTATCATGATTGCTACATATCCTAGACTGTCCGAGACATTTGCAAGGTCCTAAATTCATGAACTGTAAATGATTCTGACCTCTAGAGTCTCATTTCCAACAGTAGTGATGTGGCTTCCCCGTGTATTATTATATACTAAGGGATTAACACATTTCTTCTGCAAATATTCTGTAAATATTTACTTAAGACATTAAATATGTTAGGCTTTGTGGGACATGGGATGTTTATTTTCACTGTTCAAATTTGTCATTGTAGCACAAAATTAGCCATAAGCAATACATAAACAAATCAGTGTGGCTGTGTTTCAATAAAACTTCATTTATCGATAATGAATCTGTATTTCATATAATTTTAAGTGTCACATGGTATTAGTTTTCTTTTTAGATTTTTTAACCATTTAAAAATGTAAACAGTCTTCTTAGCTCATGGGCCATATGAAACCATGTGGCAGGCTAGATTTTGTTCATGGTCCAGTTTGGACTGCTGTTTCATCTTATCATCAGTGGGTGTTAAAATTGTAGTTCTCACTTGATGATAATCTCTTCAGTAAGGAACACGTGCATATCTGCAAGAGAGTTTTTAGGACTATTGGAAAAAAAGGCTCAACGCCAGTCAGCTAGGTTTACTGACTGTCCAAGAGACCTACATTACAAATTGAAAATTACGCATTATTTGTTTTCCTTCTTAGTGTTAATAAAAACTAATCAGAAACACAAATAGTACACCTGTCAAATTGCTAAGGATCTACCTATTCTTTGTGAGGAAATTTGAAATGATAACATTGCCAGGCCCTCTTACTTAATCATGTATTGCAATGAAATAAAAATGGGTATCACCCAGAAAGACATTATGCTAAGAAAATAACATCTCTTTCAAAATAGGGATGATCTTGGGTCAATACATATAAATGCATGCAGTCTATTGGCTACTAACATCTTGCATTTATACATCCATTCAACTGGAGTTTATTGAGCACCCACTATGTGGCAGGCTTGGTGTTAAGGGTAAGAAACAACGTTTGCTTTAAGACGCTTTATTTTTCAATGAAAGACTAGTTTTTATAAAAAAGAAAAGAACCTTCCTCCAAAGCAAATAAGGAGATAAGTTTTAAATATCGTGAACAAATAAAGCAGTAGACTGAAAAAGACAATTACAAGGTTGGAAGTCCTTGGAAAGTGTGGACAGATCGAATGTCTTTGAGAAGGTGGAAGTTGGGATATCGGGATATAATCTTCTGTCAGTCACCAGTTAGAGATGATCTTTCCCGTAATAATAACAATTGTGATGGCTTGCAATGTGACATATCTATATTAACCACATTAAATTCTTTTAAATGCTCATAAAACTAGGGCACCTGGGTGGCTCGGTAGGTTAAGTGTCTGCCTTAGGCTCAGGTCATGATCTCAAGGTCCTGGGATCAAGCCCTGCTTCAGGCTCCCTGCTCAGGGGGGTGGGCCTACTTCCCCCTCTCCCTCTGCTGCTCTCCCTTCTGGTGCTCTCTCACTCAAATAAATAAATAAAATCTTTAAAATAAATAAATGAAATGAATTTTCATAAAACTTTTATGGTATAAGAAGATATTAAGGGCCAAGGAGGTTGAATACTTTCCTAACGTCACAGAATAATAAGTGGTGGTCAAATCATTACTTGAACCCAGATGACTTGATTCAAGGTGGGCGTGCCTTAGGAAACAAACGGAGGGCTGCTGGAGGGGAGAGGGTGGGGGCTGGAGTAGCAGGGTGATGGACATTAAGGAGGACACGTGATATAATGAGCACTGGGCTTTATATAAGACTGATGAATCACTGAACTCTATTTCTGAAACTAATAATACACTATCTGTTAATTAATTGAATTTCAATAATAAAAATATATAAAATTAGGATTAAGCTGTATGTTTAAAAAGTAGCAAACAGTCTATGTAAAAAAAAAAAAAAACAAACAAACTAGAAAGCAATGCACCAAAAGGCCAATAATGGTCACCTCTGTGTAGTTCTTTCTTTAACCTTGAATATAAATTTTTATAATAAAACATTAATTTAAAGAAAACAAAACAGAGTGAAAAAAAAGAAAGTGTGCATGCTTAAGCCAGCTCACCCCCTTATTCCAATAGGTCATAAACTAGTCTAGAACCATTGTCTAAGCAGTGACTTCTAGATGCTCTCTGTAACTTCTTGTTCCACATGGTTGCCATACTTCTGTTTCAAACAGCACATTTCTACAATAAATATGTTACACATTCCGTTAGATTAAGAGTCTAGGGATGCTTATTTTAAAGTTTAAATTTTGGAGGGCCATCTTCTATGTCTTATTTCCAATATTTTAAATAAAATCACCGTAGTACACAGTAGTATCTGTTTTCAGTTTTTATTCCAATCTTGTTATTCTTGCCAAGTGAAGTTCTAAATCTCTTGTTATCACTTATTTTCTGTTCATGGTATTGTATTCATTGCACAGAGGTTTCTTAATACAGTTGCCAATACTCTATACTAGTCAGTGTCCTCAAATTTGCTACAAATGAATCTTAACGCTACCTCAAATATTGAATTGCTTTATTATTTGTTTGTGTGTTTCATTGATTCTCCCTGCAGTGGCAAAGGCTGGGATGCTGGTTAACTCTCCCTAGGTTACCATTTAAAGTTGTGGTTTTATCTATTTTGTTCCTCCCTGGTTTGAATACACATTGATTTTAAGGGAGTTCACAGCTTCTTGCAATTCTTCTAGTTTACTATACTTGATGCTTAGTATAACAATATTGATTTCCTAACCAAACATTTTAACTTCACTATGTGAATATATTGAGCACTGGGTTTGGGAACATATGTTTCTACTATTCCCTTCAGATAGTAGGCAAAGGAAAATCAGTACAAACATTAGGTTTCCGCTTGTAATTTATTTACATGATGCACCTGGTACTCAGTTGAAGCAAATAGCAGCATTGCACATCCAGCACCATCTCAAGTTGGACTAAAGGCTGAACAACAGGGAAGCAGTATCTAATTCTGAGGCATGCCTAGTTACAGTGTAATCTCTTTCTAAGGCAAACTCCATCCCTTGGTACCTTGAAAGCCAAAGTGCATACAACAGCCTGCTTCCCGCTAGGGCATTTCCCATGAGGCTTGCACAGAAGAATTTCAGAACTAAAAACATTCCACTGGAACATAAGCTGGCAAAAATTCGTTCTGCAGAGTTCCCTCCCTAGAGAAAACCATGACTGGATTGACAGTGAACTTTTTTTTTAATTTTTAAATTGTTATTATCTCTTTCAGGTGTTAACATCATAAAAAACAGTTAAATTACTAATACAATATTCTGAAAATGTGAGGCTTTTAGTATTCTCCTAGTCTGGCAGCTCACAGAATTTATGTTTTAAGGATCTTGTATAATACGAGTTCTTATATTTTATTTTTTAAAAATATTTATTTTTTTTATTATTTTAGGGAGAGGGAAAGAGAGGGAGAGAGAGAGCAGGGAGGGGCAGAGGGAGAAGGAGAGAGGGCCTTAAGCAGACTCCATGCTGAGTGTGAAGCCTGACTCAGCTCCATCTCAGGATTCTGAGATCACAACCTGAGGCAAAACCAAAAGTTGAACACTCACCCAACTGTACCACCCAGGCGCCCCCATTCTTATATTTTAAAGCATGGAGGACATTAGGAGAAGGAAGGGAAAAATAAAGGGGGGGGAATCAGAAGGGGACATGAACCATGAGAGTATGGACTCCAAGAAACAAACTGAGGCTTTCGGGGGGGGCGGGTAGGGGATGGATGAGCCCAGTGATGGGTATTAAGGAGGGCACGGATTGCATGGAGCACTGGGTGTTATACACAAACAATGAATCATGGAACACTACATCAAAACCTAATGATGTACTGTATGGTGACTAACATAACAATAAAAAAAATTAAAGATATACATATATTAAAGATATACGTAACATATTTAATATACAAATTTTTGTTAAAGGTATAGATTAAAGATAAAATGTATATTAAACATAAATATATATTAAAGATACAAATACACACTTCTTCCTTCCATCCTCCCTTCTCTTCCTTTCTCTTCCCTTCTCTTTTCTCCCCCTCCCTCTCTATACTCTTTCCCTCTTCCTCTCTTGCTCACTCTCTGTTTCTGTTTGCACATGCAAATAACACAGATGAAATGTCAAGTGTTTTAAAAATGTATATTTATCCCCAAATGCCTCTTTCACATCTATATGGAAAGCCAGTGATTTGTGTATATATGCAGGCTGAATTGTGTTCCCCTAAAATTCATATGTTGAAGTCCGAACCCTCAGAATCTCAGAATGTGACTAGGAAGATAAGACCTTTACAGAGTTAGTTAAATTAAAATGAAGCCATATAATAAAATGGGATCTAATCCAACTTATCTGAGATCTTATAAGAAGAGGAAATTAGGACATGCTGAGAAGACACCAGGAAAGACCACGTGAAGAGAGATCATGTGCGGACAGAGCAAGAAGGCAGCCTTCTGCAACAGAAGAGAGGCCTCCGAAGAAACCAGACCAACACCTGCCAACGCCTTGATCTTAGACTTCTAGCCTTCGAAACTGAGAGGAAACAGATTTCTGTGTAAGCCACGGTGTCTGTGGTATTTTGTTATGGCAGCTCAAACCTACTAAAAATGCATGCTGTCTTCTCAAACAAATCTTTCACGAGATATGATAAAGGAAGTCAACAGCCCCGGGCCCTGAGAGGTGTGGGAAGAGGAGAAAGGGCACAAAGCCACGGATGCAACCAGGAGTCGGGGAGCAGCTCTGCCAGCTCGTGCTACAATTGTTCTGGGTGTGTGCAGTGAGTCTCCAAATCACCTCTCTCATCCAAGCAAGAATGGGACTGCCCTACCTCTCTTGATACTCCAAACTTCATTCCAATTCTCTCTTTTGTGCACTTTCCCCCCCTCAAGGATTCTTTGAATGATTTGTATTTTAGCAGATTGTAATTGCATAATAATATTTAAGAAAAAAAGGAAGCGTCCCCAGAGGTAGCTAGTTCCCCATGCAAGCCAAGAGAAGTACTAGGAATTCCTCGCAATTTTCTATACAAAGATACTCTATGATGATTTGACAGTTTGATTTAATTGCTGTCAGTTTTTGCCCATTTGTTCTAGTAATTAAATCTGTCACAGCGAAGATTTTTCAGAGATATTATTCTCATGCTCTACTGATAGTTGTTTCAAAGGTACTATTGCAACTATTTCAAAGAAATCAATAGTGAGTGAGTGAGAGAGAGAGAGTATGGGGGGAGAAAAGGGAAGGGAAGAGAAAGGAAGAGAAGGGAGGATGGAAGGAAGGAAAGAACTGAAAGTCAGATTTTCAAATCAATTGGCTTGAGTTCAAATCTCGGCTCTACCACTTAACCAGCTCTGTGGCCTCTCTCGCAAATAACCTTTCTTAGTATCTATAAACATGGAGAAATAATAATAACTAACTCTGAAGTTTATTTAATACTAATATGGGATGCCTGGGTGGCTCAGTTGGTTAAGCATCTGCCTTCGGTTCAGGTCATGATCCCGGGGTCCTGGGATTGAGTCCCGCATCAATCAGGAATCCCTGCTCAGAAGGGAGCCTGCTTCTCCCTTTGCACTGCTTCTCCCTCTGCCTGTGTTCTCTCTCTCTCTCTCTCTCTCTCTCTGTCTCACAAATAAATAAAATCTTAAAAAAATATATTAAGTAAGATAACCCCTGTAAAGCACTCAGCATAGTATCTGATGTGTGTTAAGCTCTTAATATATTACAATTTCACAAAAGTAATTGCTATTTTGTCTTTCAAGAGCTTTTATCAAAAAGAAAAAAAATAACAAATGTTGGTAATGACTAGGACAAAAGGGAACCCTCTTGCACTGTTAGTGGGAATGCAAGCTGGTGCAGCCACTGCAGAAAACAGAAAACAGAATGGAGGTTCCTCAACAAAATTAAAACCAAATCCAGCAATTCCAATTCTGAGTACATGTCCAAAGAAAACTAAACACCAGTTCAAAAAGATATATGCACCCCAATGTTCATTTTAGCATTATTTATGCTAGCCAAGATATGGAAGCAACTCAAGTGTCCAAGAGTGGATGAATGGATGAATATATATATATATATGAGATATGCCACAATTTTTTCACATATGTGATGGGATATTATTTGCCCATAGAAAAGAATGACAGCTTGCCAATTGCCACAACATGGATGGACATTAAGGGCATTGTGCTAAACGAGATAAGTCAGACAGAGACAAGTACTTTATGATTTCTCTTATATGTAGAATCTAAAAACAACAACAAACAAAACAAAGTAAGCTTAGAGATACAGAGAACAGATCAGTAGTTGCTGGAGACAGGGGTTAGTAGGAGGAGAAAAATGAGTAAACTCCTTTTTTTTTTTTCACTTAAATTGAATTAAAACAAGTGTCAGCGTGTGTTCTGTGGAAATTTTTGAAAAGAAAGAATCTATTTTAAAAAACAACAATCTATTTAAAAAAACACAATCCATCTAATTATAACCAAAGTTAAGATGTTCACATGGTATCTGTTATCATGCTCATCAACTTTCCTTGCATTATCTTAAGGAACTTTTATGATATTCCTGTGCAACAGGTACAATTTTTCCTCTTGTTTTATAGATGAGGAAGTGAAACATCAGAAAGTCTAAGCAACATCTTTCAACACTCTGCATGTGTACATGTTGTGGTATAATCAAGACATTTGAAATAACAATGAACAACAATAAAAGTAATTGCTGGTATGTTAACAATACCACCACCAAATGATGGTGATGTTGCAACCAAACCCAAGCAGTAGAGCCAATGACTGAAATGAGACCTCAGGTATACAACAAGGAAATGGTTTATTCAAGAGACAGTCAAACAAGAAGATGGGACAGCAAGCCTCAAACCTACCTCCCCAGAGGGGGAGAGAACAAGTCTTCTTTCTTAATTATCATGAGGTTAAGATTGCACACATAGTGATGAAAAGGACGGGGAAACGTATGACTATTCTTGAGGAAAGATGGAATGTGTGCATTGAGCAAACAGACAGGTAATGTACACCCCCTGTTCACTATGGGGTGGAGACTTAACATCAGAACAAGGCAAAATTCAGCCTCTTACAACAGGAGGTTATCTTAGGACAAGGAGAAGGGGCTCTGGGCAGGCTCCAAGAGCAGATAGAAACTGGATGGGGCCGTGGGCTCCTTATCTCAGGTAAAGAATGCAGGGCCTTGCTTGTTCATAGGCTGGAGCTCTATCCGTTGACGTTGAGTCCACGCTTCAGGGACAGCTGGTATATATGTTAGTGGGTTTGAAAAGACAGAATGGGTGATGAGGGAGAAACATTTCTCTGAAAACAAACAAACAAAAACTTCAAATTGCCTGCTAGTTTCATCCTCATTAACCCAATGGGGCGTGGTTTCAGTGTGTACTTCCGTCTTTATTTATTTATTTTTTTAAAGATCTCATCTATCCATTTTAGGGAGAGAGGGCATGCATGCATGAGCAGCAGTAGGGGCAGAGGCAGAGGAGGAGAGAGAATCCCAAGCCTACTTAGGGCTGAATGCAGAGCCTGACGCGGGGTTCCATTTCACCAGCCTGAGACCATGACCCAAGTCAAAATCAAGAGTCAGACATTCAACTGACTGAGCCACCCAGGTGCCCCCACTTCCCTCTTTATCAAAGGAATTCTGTGACATAGAATTCTTCATATTTATAATGATTCTGGTGAGTTCACAGGCACTTTTATAAATGTTTTAGTTCTGGGGTCTGTCTCTCTGCCCATCCCCATTTGCTGAGATTTTCACTCCTGTTGCTGCTGCCAGAATCCACCTGGATGTCAGATTAGTAATGCCAGCTAGATCCAAGAACAGATGCCTTAGTTCCAAAATCACCCCGAGATTATAGCCTCTTGTTACTGACTCATTTAATTCACTGTAGCCTTTTATCCCCAGATTCAGACAAAGAACACATTTAGAAATGGGATTCTCAAACCTGGTAGTTTGGGGACTCCTTTACACCCTTAAAAATTATTGAGGGTCTCACAGATCTTTTGTCCTATGGTATATGTCTATTGATATTTACCACACTAGGAATTAAAACTGGAAAAAAATGTGTTTTTAATTCTTTTACTTGAAAATCATTTTCGTGTTACATATTAACATAAAATATTTTAGAAAAAATTATTCTTTTATAGAACAAAAGCACTGGTGTGTACTGCCCTACTTTCTAGAGGTTTATCTACACACTCTCATATCGATAATGCCACATGTGCACACACATTTCTACTCTATTGGGATACCTGGTGCTTTCTAATAAGTTAGAATGTACTGAGAAAGTCTTGGTTTCTTTCTCCTCTTCAGGGAAAGCACCCACATTACTTTTAACACTTGTGAAAGATGGGGGGAGTGGATGAATGGAATAAAATCCAGACACAATGCCTTTCACCCCTACGTTCACAAGCATTTCCTATAGCGTTGAGTTCCCAAGTGGAACTGAAGTCTTTTGTCAGTCCCCTTAGAAAACTGTCAGAACAGTTCACTGCTGGGGCTTTTCTCTAGAATAGTAAGAATTTGCTGCAAATGGTCTGATTTTTCCCCCAGTGATTTTGTCTGTCTTATGTCACACTGTTTCCTTGGTGTCTGAGATCATACCTGACATGTGATAAGCACTCGTCAAACTAATTGAGTTAGACAAAGTATAACACTTCGTTGTGAAGGAAAACTACTTTACAAAAAAAAAAAGAGCAACTCAAGGACACCATAGATGAGGAAGAACACCTTCTTAATTTAGGAAGGTAAGAAATATATTAGATGTAAAGTAACTTTCCTAACAATGCCCATCTTATTGGTCAAATGAGTCAAGAGAGAACTCTGCATTAAAATATTCATAGTTTAACTTCAAACAGACTCTAGTCTACTACAACAATAATGATAGTGGCACATAATGGTCATAGAACTCACTTTTAAAATAGATACATTACTGAGGGGTTTGTTAAGCAGTAAAAAAAATTGAATATTTAAATCTACTTTTCATTTGACTTTCATTGAATCATTTGAAATGGCTTTTAAAGCAAATGCTCCCTTATCAACCCATGAACAAAATGAATCTCTTTACAAATTTTTAGAAAATGTTAAAACTGAACACTTACGTATAAATTATAGATTGCAATGAAAGCGCTCCCATATTTGTATGAGTTTTGTTCAATAACTTAAAGTCCAAAAGAAAAGCACTGACTCTATCATAATAGAACATAGTAGAACACAGTAGATTGAAAACTCTCTGTTTTTATTATTCATGGTAGTATTTTTATTTTATCTTAAAGATTTTATTTTTGAGTAATCTCTACAGCTAATATGAGGCTTTAACTTGCAACCTCAAGATTAAGTGTCTCATGCTCTCCCAATTAAGCCAGCCAGGCACCCCTACCCCTGATAGTATTTTTAGCAATACTCTCAGTTATTGCAAATATTCTGTAATGCAAAGATAGAAAGGAGGAAGCTACAGATACACTGATGAGGTAAGGATTGAAGGCATCTCTGTTCTCAAACTGACTGACCCAACTTAGGTAGGGTAAAAGAACTTTCATCCCATTTGCCCTACCAGTTATTGCCAAACCCTAAGTTTAAACATAACCTAGAGAGTTGAATTGGGAAAATCTTCTTCCAACCCAGAAAACCTCTCCACGAGGATAGTAGAGAAAGAACAAGTATTATTCATGAGCATCTCATAGGAAATCCACTAAGAGATTGCAAAGACAGAAAGAAATCTCACCCTTCTATATTTGCCAAATAGATACGACCTGTTGCGTAGATGTTCTCAAGATAAACAATAACTAGACCTCAGTGCCTTTTGTCACTCCCGGTCATCCAAAATTCACCTGGTAATCGGGGTAACTATCTATGCTAGCTGACTGGCTTGATTCAAAGGAAATACAAACTTTTCATATCTTGATGACAAGAAGTAGTTTTGCACTGTGGAGGAAGGCATCCACCAAAGTTAGACTCCTGTGATTCCACAGAAACTAGAAGAGAGGTATGCTATCTTCCTTGGCATTTACCTTTCAAAGGGTCATGTAGTAACGGCTCTCAGGTCCTTCAGAAGAACAACCTTGGGGAATAAAGTTGACAAAAGCCTATCTTGTTTTCAAAAGAATTTTAAGAGACTTTTAATCTCAGGAAACAAACTGGTAGTTGCTGGAGGGGAGGGGTGGTGGGATGAGACGGATAGGGTGGCTGGGTGATGGATACTGGGGAGGGTATATGCTATGGCAAGTGCTGTGAATTGTGTAGGATTGATGAATCACAGACCTGTACCCCTGAAACAACTAATATATTATATGTTAATATAATATATTTATTTATTAATATATATATATATTTAACTTATATAAGTTAAAAAAAGAGTTTATATACATTTCAAAGAGGGAGAAAGCACTTATAATTACACATTTTCTAAAGTAAATGCTCTAAGAGAAAGGAGGGAAGAGATATTTCTTAGTTTCAACAAGGAGAATGAAGCCTCTTAATTTTAATCTGTATTTGTCTTTACATTTGTTACCATTACTTTGATAATATATTGCAATAGATTGAATAAAATAAATCCATGGGCAATCCATCAACAATGAAATGTCTCTGCATATGTTCTTGTGACTACGTATTATCTTTTTAATAGTAGCTTTGTGGGTGAATCACACATCCAACTGCAAAACTGCAAAACATGCATATAAATATGCCACGATGTATGTGATTAACCAAAATACCACAAGAGGTTAGCTTGATAACGATGATGGAAAACCAGTAATATTTAATTAATATCAAGAACAGCGCAAACTCAAAACAACTCTGATGATGAACAGGTGCTAAAATTCCTACAGAAAAATGTGGAAATCCTAATTATTTATAGAAGCCTTGCAAAATTGTCTGCCATTTTTAAAAGCCAGATTTCTTAGTAGGATACAGAATTATAATTTGCATGAATCTTTAATTACATCCCAAATTTAATTTATGAGTAGCAAATTGTATTATGTGTTAATAACTCCATAGTATATTTGTAAGTAGCTCTTGTCATTTAAAATGAGTCTATACAATTGTGTGAACTTAATCTATGCAGAAGCTATGCTATTTTTTTTTAAATAAATGTGAAGCCCAAAACCAAGCCAAAGATCAGGCTTCAAAGGCAATGCATAGCACAATTCATATGAGACCAGACTGGCTAACTTTTAATATAAATGAATAGGATTCCCAAATATCTGGAAGTAACAATCGAATGATGCGGAAGGGATTTCTTGATTCAAAATCTCACCCGTGGGTCTTACTTATATCAGTTCCTATAATTATCATGTCATTTATTTCTGCAGTCTATTACCAAAAATTGAATGAAATCAAAGCTTCATTCAATATCTACTCAGATATTAATATCTATTAAGCCATTACTGATCATTAATTGAGAAGCACAATTACTTTATTATATTAAAAAAAGTAAAGTGAAAAGATTATAAACTTTGTAGTGAAGATTTGGGTTTGAATACCGCCTTTGTAACCTCACTGAGTCTTCTATTTTCTTACATAGAAATTGAATTACGTATCCCTCTCAGATCTTGTTGTTGGGCTTTAAAAAAAAAATTTTCCCCATAATTAAACAAGATATGTGACTGTTTTATAAAATATTACCTTCTTTTTCTAGCTCTCCTCTTTCACTTACGTGTGAGGGAATAGGTTATTTAAAAAAGACATTTTGATGAGAAGGTAGTATAATGTATGAATAATGGAATTCTACCACCAACAAGATGAGGAATCATTGTAAATTAGGGATAATTATGCAGGCATTAAGTGCCTTTGGAGAGTTAAATAAAGGAATTATTAAATAAAGGAAAAGACACCAAACATGTACCAGAGAGATTTTGGTCTCCTGCAGAATGCTGGCTAGGAATATTTTAAAAAGTAGATCACACACAGAAGTCCTTGTGAATTTTTTTCTTATGCTGAATTCAAATATGCATACATGAAGTTCAGAACATCTATGTAACCAGCCTCCAGATTAGGAAATATAATAGGCAATATTATATTTTACCAACATGTAAAAAGTCTGCCTTTTCTTTCTCCACCCCCTCAATATTATGTATTTCCGGATTTGATCACTTGTATAAAACTCAAGTCAAGTTTGTTAATTGCACTATTCAGATATTCTATGGGGTGAGGAATATATGTCTGCTTATTCTATCACTTATGGAGAAAAGCATGCTAATATTTCCTTTATGGCAGTGGATTTCTATGTTTTCCATCTTTGTTATGTTGATAGTTGATTTATGTATTTTGAACTTATATTTTGAATGTTTACAAATTTAGAATTTTTATATCTTCATGTGAGATTGATGGCCATCATTATAGAACATTCCTCTTTATCTCTAGTAATGTTTTTCCTTACTGTCTCCTTTGTTTGACATTAGTCTAATTATACTATCTCCCATGACTTCAGGTCATGTTTGCCTAGTAACTTTTTTATTCTTTAACTTTCAGTTTTTAAGTTTTACTTGCCTATATCTATCATCTATCATCGAAGAGTATCCCTTATAACATAGTTTTTGTGCAATTCATTATGGTAATCTTAGTATTTCATTTGAAATATTTAGTTCATTCATATTTAACATTTATTTTAGTTATTGTAGAATTGAGTTTATCAATTTCTTTGGCTCATTAGTTTTATTTCTTTTTGTTTCCTAAAAGCCAGAGAGGCCTCAGAGAAACCAAACTTCCTGATTACTTTGATTTGGGCTTCCAAACTCCAGAACTATGAAAAAAGAAATTCTGTGGGGTACCCGGTGGCTCAGAGGGTTAAGAAGCCTCTGCCTGAGGCTTCGGCTCAGGTCATGATCTCAGGGTCCTGGGATCTCATCCCGCATAGGGCTCTCTGCTCAGCGGGGAGCCTGCTTCCCCCTCTCTCTCTGCCTGACTCTCTGCCTACTTGTGATCTCTCTCTCCCTCTGTGTCAAATAAATAAATAAATAAAATCTTTAAAAATAAATTAATTAATTAATTCTGTTGTTTAAGCCGTCTGGTCTGTGGTGTTTTGCGATGGTGGTCCTAGCAGACTGACCACAGATGATATTCCTTTGCCTTTAAGTTTCACTTCTTTTTTTCTCTGAGAAATTAATCATCACTTTTATATATAATTGTCCCTTTGAAGATGTAATATCTTTTATTTCCTTTGACTGTTTTTAAGATTTTTTTTTTTGCCTTCCTAGTAATGTAGTATCACATGCCATGTATTGCTTTCATGAGTTTTGCTGAACTTCCTGGATTGGTGAGTTATCCTCTTTCATTAGCTTTGGGAAACTCTCGATTATTATCTCTTCAAGTACTGTTTCTGGCAATTCATTCCCCTTCCTCTCTTTTTGGAACCTTAGTTGCATGCCTGTGATCTCATTTGAGAGTGTTCCACACGTCTTTAATCCCGTTGTTTTGGTCATTCTCTTTGCTTGATTATGGATATTTTTTCCTCTGACCTGTCTTTGAATTCACTAAGCCCGTGCTTTTCCTTTGTTAGATCTGCTATTACGCACGTGCTCCCAGGATCGGATATCCTGGACATTTCTGTTTCTAACTTGTCTATTTGATTCCTTTTATTAATGTATTCTGATTGTTTCATGAAATTCTCCATATGTTCATCTGTTTGTTCAACTTGTTCTCTACATTCTTTAACATAATAATTATAGCCATTTTACATTTCATTTTTTTTTAAGATTTTATTTATTTGACAGCGAGAAACAACAGCGAGAGAGGGAACAAAAGCAGAGGGAATGGTAGCGGGAGAAGCAGGGTTCCCACCGAGCAGGGAGCCCAATGCGGGGCTCGATCCCAGGACCCTGGGATCATGACCCGAGCCGAAGGCAGACGCTTAACAACTGAGCCACCCAGGCGCCCCAGCCATTTTACATTTCTTACCCACTAACTTCAATATCTGAATCATCTGTAGATCTATTTGCCTTTTCTCTCAATTATTGATTATATATTCTTGCCTTTCCCACATCTAGTGATTTTTTTTTTTCCGATTGTATGCCGGATAGTGTGCATGCAAAACGAAACCATACTGGCTTCCTTCTTTCCTCCACTATAAAAATAATTAATCTGGACCAAGGATGGGATGAAGTTTCAGTAAAGCTCAGTTAATCTCTGATTTGCCTTTAGGATATAACCATCCTATATCTTTGAGAACCCAGCAGTTTCCTTCTTCTTATCCCTACAAATTTGCAGGAGATCTAGCTCTTTCTTTCAGAGGTGTCATCCTACTATCCAGAGTTTCTCCCTGTATAGCTTCAGAATTATTAAGTACAATGTTGAAAAGTGGGTTAGCAGGCTAATGCAACATAATAAAATAAAAATAAATCTAAATTAATTAAGTTCTAATAAGTTTGCAGATGTATGGTACATGCAAGATGGCTGCTTCATACCAGCACACCCTGAATGCCCCTGTTAATCACTGTCTTGAGAATGTATGAATCCCATCCTCCCTCTCTATCCCCATCAAGCAGGATATGTAGAAAACATGTTTGTTTAGTGTTCCAGGTCAGGGATTCTGGAGGTGGCCAACCCAGAGCATCTCCTATGTAATGAAGAATGTCTGGATGGCAGTCTTGATCTCCTTGAAAGGAAGGAAAAGGCTATAGATAGTTATTAGGCTAGTAGTTATACTATAAAAGTTTGCAGTATGTAGACTCCAGCAGAGGATGCTTTGTCCAGTCTGACTCTCCTGGACTCCCTGTGTGTAACTTTCCCCATTAAACCTACATCCTGCTTGCTTCTTCTGTATCATTTCTTCGGTCTCGCTGGGCCATCACCCATCCTTGGCTTAGAGGATGGGGTGCAGCTACACAGTAGAGCATCTCATTCTGCCTTCCAGATGTGTTTTCTGTATTTCTAAAGTCTCATGCTCCAAATGGTTTCACAATCTTGTAAATGTCTAGAGAAGGAAACCAGCAGTGTGCTTGAAATAGGTCTTCATTTGTTTGTCTAAGCACTAGGAGATGGAAAGAAATTTTACTCTGATTTTTAGAAGCTTTCAGGGTCCTACAGCAGTCTGGCATTCAGTAAATGTCCTCTAGGGTAAAAAGGATATATATGTGAGTCTCCTCATTTTAAATTAGTCACATTAGCTGCTGGCAACCACTAAAAGTGCTGTTGGTTTCTTTCCCCCAAGCACAGGATCTTTGTCTGAGCCAGACTACTTCTGAATCTATATTGGCAAATACCCCAGTATTTGATACTTGATACTTTGATATTTGATATCCAATACTGGATTCACTATTGGCAAATACCCCAAGAAAGTAGCTCATCATCCTTTATCTATTACTCATTGGTGTCTATTACAATCTCTTGATGCTTAAGACTGTGATTTTTTAAAAAATTGAACCAGATTTTGTTTTTAATTATTTCAGTAGGAACATTGACTTACTTCAGCCCCTACACATTGTAAAAAGTGTGAAACATTTCTGGGGATTCCTCAAAGGGATCTGTTTTTTCTTTTGGATCTACCTCCAGAATTGAATTCTAAATCCATGAAAACATGTTGGATTTGTTTAAACCAACCAGAGTCAGCCTCCCCAAAGCACCAGCTGGGCATCATGCCTTCATTTTCTTTATCTTCCTATACTCAATCACAGGCCAAGAGCTACCCTTCTATTCCCTAGCAGCTCTCTTATCAGTCTGCAACAACACTAATTTAGTTCCTCATTAACTTTTGGGCTGAAATATTTATCAACTTGTTATTTTTACTTGAGTCTCTTTCTCCTTTCCAAATTGGGAATTCTCTACCAAAGTGTACATCTGAAGATCAGATTTGATCATGGAAAGATAATTTCTTTCTGTTGGTCATGTATACATTGGGTCAAGTCCAAGCCATGTCCTCAAATTTCCTTCCCAAAAGTTTGTCTCTCTTCCTCTTCCTCATCCTGTGCTCCAGCCAGTCTGCAATTTCAGTGTTATCCACTCTTTGCCCCAGGCTTTCTGGCCATAGCATATATACTCATTTGGTCTTACTACTTAAAAAACTATTCCCACTACCTCCTGGTCTATCTCCCCATCAGTTGTAGATCCTGATTCTACCCACTTCTCAAGATCCCACCTGCATTTTTCTCTGTGCACTCTCCCTGACTTACCACTCTGAATTCCCATAACTCTGCATTCCCATGGTGTACCCATACTTCTTTGAGAGGTCTTATACTGGCTCTTATTTTCTCTACTAGACTTTATTTTTACTATAATGCTAAAATAACAAAATCATAAACATATTAAATATATTTGCTTAAAAGTCATTGTATTCATTTGCTAGGGCTGTCATAGCATTGACAATACCATTGGTATACCATTGACAGGGTGGCTTAAACACTACAAATTTATTTTCTTGCAGTTCTAGGGATTAGAAGTCCAAATCAATGTGCTGCCAGGTGTGGTTTCTCTGAGGTCTCTCTCCTTGGCTTACAAATGGCAACCTTCTTGCTGCGTCCCCACATGGCCTTTTCTCTGTGAATGCATCCCTAATGTCTCTTTTCTTCTTTAAAGACACCAATCCTATTGAATTAGGACCTCACTCTAATGATCTCATTTAAAATTATCCCTTCAAAGGACCAATCTCCAAATATAGTCACTTTGTAAGGTATACTGGGCGTTAGGACTTTAGCACATGAATTTTGAGGGAGAAAATCAGTCCATAACGGCCATGAAGAAAAAAACAAATATCGTATGCAAATTTACAAAGAAACGTCTATCTCTTATAAGCATTCTGTTATTAAAGTTATATTTGAACTTTATGCACAAAGTTTTTGTTTTCTTTGGCATGATTCCATATGGAGGAGATTGCAGAATTGAAAGAGAACTTTTTTGAAGGCCCTTGAAACATTTTGCTAATTTTCCTTCAGAAAGTATTTTATCAATTTATTCTCATGCGAGCAATGAGAAATCAATACTGTATTGATTATTATAATTTTTTTAAAGATTTTTATTTGACAGAGAGAGAGATATCACAAGTAGGCAGAGAGGCAGGCAGAGAGAGAGGGGGAAGCAGGCTCCCTGCTGAGCAGAGAGCCCGATGCGGGGCTCGATCCCAGCACCCTGAGATCATGACCTGAGCGGAAGGCAGAGGCTTTAACCCACTGAGCCACCCAGGCACCCCTGATTATTATAATTTTTAAAAAGATTTATTTGTTTTAGAGAGTGAGGGAAAGCAGGGGGAGGGGTGGTGAGAGAGGAAGAAAAACCGCAAGACTCCCTGCTGAGCATGGAGCCAGACACGGGGCTCAGTCTCACAACCCTGAGATCATGACCTGAGCAGAAATCAAGAGTCAGGGGCGTCTGGGTGGCTCAGTGGGTTAAAGCCTCTGCCTTTAGCTTAGGTCATGATCTCAGGGTCCTGGGATCGAGTCCCACATTGGGCTCTGCTCAGCAGGGAGCCTGCTTCCCCCTCTCTCTCTGCCTGACTCCCTTCCTACTTGTGATCTCTCTCTTTGTGTCAAATAAATAAATAAAAATCTTAAAAAAAAAAATCAAGAGTCAGACGCTTAACCTACTGAGCCACCAGAGTGCCCTGTGATTATTATAATTTTTAACTCTTCTTGACTAATGAGAAAACATGATATATTGTATTAGCTTGAATTCATTAAATAAATTTACATGCTAATACTTTATTGATTTATTCAACAAATATTTGCAGATTGCTTGCTATGCTCTTGTTGTTGTCTAGAAACTTAAGATACAGTGGGAAACAAGCAGATATGGTTCCGGAAACTTATGTAGGGTAGCAAAAACAACAACAAAAATAAAAATGGCACACAAATGGCTTTATAATTACAAATAATAATAAGTGTTGCACAGTGTTAGGAAAATGTATAGGTTAGTGACTTAACCTAATCATGGAGTGAGTGCAATTTTCCCTGAAGAAGGAGTATTTATTCTTGTTAATTGGTGATTTAAATTTATTCTTTTGTGAACTAGCTTTTCTTTCCCTTTGCCTATTTTTCAATTGGGGTGTTTGTCTTTCCCTAATTAACCATATTAAAGAAAATTTAAAGGTGAAATAAACCCAGCACAATGCCACAATCCAAAAGCAAAAGCTAGATTTTTTATTATTAATTCTTTCAGTTCAGTGCATATATGTGTCATTTATAAACGTTTATTTAATGTTGTAATACAAGTTTGGACCCCATTCTTCATCTACAGTAGTAATAACGTCTGATTACTTAATTTGATTATTTACTTCTCTGTTGTTTCTCTTTTCTGTCTTTCGAACCAGGATGTAAGTGCAAGAGTGCATGTTTCTTATCTATGTTGTTCTATATATTGCTAATGCTTGGCACAAGTTGGCTGTTAATGAAATACACATTAGGTAATAATGCATAAGTATTTTTAGTTAATAGACTTTTGATACTTAACATTTTTGAAGGTAGTATGATTACATAGACTGGACATATTAATTACTTTAAATTTTCCATTTATTTGACAATGCTTCCAAATATAATACAACCAACTAATATATTAAATAACCCTCTGGTGCATATAGATTTTTGTCATTTTCCATTTTCCTTTTGTACATAGTCTCCTTGATATGTGAAAATTGATTTATTAGCAGGAAGATAGTCATCTTCAAACAAGGAAGAGGATTTACCAAATTTTGCAGGCAGTTCAGCATAGAAGTCAAATTTACAAACTTCAAAGGTAGACTGCTTCTAATTCCATGCTCCCTCATTTACCAGCCCGTGACTCCTTGCCTTTATTTTCCCATTTGTGAACTGGGGCTATAATGACACATATCTTACGAGGTCTTTGGGAGAATGAAATGAGGCATGCTATATTGTGTTTAAAACAGTACTTGATACACAATAAGCAATATATAATTGTTCACTGCCTGGTGTGGTTGCTGTATTATTGTATATAATAGACAATAGCTGTGACTTTTAAAACAAAATTATTATAATTTTATAATTACTTATAAATTAGGCATAATTTTTAATAAAATAAAATTATAACCAGCAAGCACTACATACTCAAAAAGAAGGATAGAGCTGTAAAAGGCTTGGGGCTGAGTACATTGTGTTAAAATAATTTAGCAGGATGCAAATGAAAAAACTCAAAAGCAGAAAGAACTCAAGACGAAAAGCCAGTATGTTTAATTACATGACAGACATGTGATGTTGTGGGGCGCCTGGGTGGTTCAGTGGGTTAAAGCCTCTGCCTTTGGTTCAGGTCATGATCTCAGGGTCCTGGGATCGAGCCCCGCCTTGGGCTCTCTGCTCAGCAGGGAGCCTGCTTCCTCCTCTTTCTCTGCCTGCCTCTCTGCCTGCTTGTAATCTCTCTCTGTCAAATAAATAAATAAAAATCTTAAAAAAAAAAAAGACATGCCATGTTGTGAAAGCTGACTTTTGGGGGATGACTTAGAGCTGTAGAACATCTTAATACTACAAAAATATACTGGGGCTGGAGGCTTAGTGTAGGACCTTAGGTAAGGCAATGCAACTACATGGAACTTTAAGTAGAGAATTCTCATATAATTTCTACATGTTATCCTTCTGAGGATGTGGCCATGCTTATACATCACCACACCATTAGGTCATGTTGATTTTCAAAACATATATTCTAATTTGACTCTAAGATGCAGGTATTAATCTATATCTGAATGATTTTTATACCCCACTGCTTTTCACTTTGGTATTCATTAAGTAAGTGATTCTGTTGTAAGATACCATGCATTAGCAATATGACTCGATAAGACAGTTATCCCTTTAAGCCTTGAAAGCAGAATTTCATTTGAAAAAATGATGATGCCGAAAATACTATCTTTGTTGGACTGATAAGGATTTCAGTGAGAAAATCCATGCAACGTGTTTAGCAGAGTGCTTTACAAATAGAGTGCTAGCTATTATTACGTGAGAGAAAATGCAGATGTTAAGAAGCATTGGCTTTAGAGTTGAATGGCCTCAGTTTAGATCCAGCTCACTCACTGCCATGATGTGAAATTAGACAATGGTATTTATGGGAGACTATCTTTCTGGTCACTCATTTCCACTTCCCTCTTTGTGTAGAGAGAGGGTTATATTTCTCCTGCCCACTGAGACTGGGTTTGGCCAAGAAGGTTTGGCTAATGAAACGTGAGTCCTGTGGGTCACGTCACTTCGGGGCAAAGGCCTTATTGGCCCTAATGCTTGCAGTATTCCCTCATTCTCAGATCCTCTCTCGGATCTCTCTCAGTTACTTGTCAGCCTAGATTCTGAAGATGAGGCAAAGCAGAAAAAAAGAAGCCAGTGTAATTGATGAATTAGCTTTTGTTGCCTTTGTTTGCCTGTTCTAATTGATTCAAAACTTAATCTCCATAGCTTCATTTTAGTCATCCAGGAGACAAAAATAGTAATTTGTCCATTAGGGCATTTGGTACCAAGCAACTGAAACTGATAACTTTATGTCTTAATAACTGATCATTATTTCTTTGAAACATTTTTTTTCCACAAGGCTATTAAGAAACTACCATCCAACTTTCCCTTTCTGTACTTCAAAAGTCCAGGCTATAATTCTGCAAATGCTACAATGGTGTGTTTCAATACTAGATGGATTTCTTATAAGACCCAACTTAAAAGGCGCATAAAAAGATGACTTTAATTCCCACCTCTGTCTGCATCTAATAAATATGTAATCTTGCATAGGACTTTTTTTTTTTTTTAACCTTTCTGGGTTTCTTTTTCCTTATCTATAAACTAGAGTTACTGTCAATAATCTCATGCAATTATTGCAAGTTCTTAAAAAAAATATTGTTAGTGGAAATGCCAAGCATACTTCCTGGCAGACATTAGTCATTTAGAAAATAGTTCTTCACTTCCTGTCCCACAAAACCAATACCTTCTCTATACGTGTATACCATAAAGCAGCTGCTGGAGCACCATGAGAGAAAGTTTTATACAGCACATGTACTTTAGCAAAACCTTAACATTTTTAGGATCCACAAGGTCCAGATTTCTCTATATCCAGAGCATGCCTAGACTCAGTTGACCCCAGGCAACATGAAAAGTTTATCGTAGATTAGCAATAAAGCCATTGTGACTGCCAGAAAAGGCAGATTCCACTATTTTATGCCAACATATTGCTGGGTTGGCATAAATATTTTTTAAATTATTTTTAAATATCCATTTTCTAAATTATTTTTAAATATCCATGTTAAATTATTTTTAAATATCCACCTAGCATTTCAAGATTTAGTGAGGTTTATGTGCTTTGATATTGGAAAACTTGCTTTTATTGAATACATTTCTTATCTAATATCTGATTGCTACTTTGCATCATCATCATCTTTTTTAAATGCACGCATTCAGAATGGATATTATCACATTGCAATAGGACTTCCATCTTTAGTCTCAATAACACCTTACAGATGTAGTAGATTTTGCAAATTTGCCAGTGGTGGCTAAAATCATGACAACTATTAAACCCTGTACTCTTGACTTGTTATTAGCTTTTGCAGTGATCAGTGTCCGCTCTCATCTTGCTTTGTTACCTCCAGAAGATTCTGAATGTGATAAAAGTCATTCAACTACAGCACCATTTTACAATCCTGTATCATAAAAACTGTAACTGAATACATCATGGGTTCTGAAATCATGGTTTCTTCCCAGTTTTGTTAACTTCCATATATGGACCAGTCTAGTCTCAGATCTTAGTTTCTTTTGCAGTGTGGATCTGTCCTTCCTGGAAAGAATACAGTGTATAGTCATTCGTGTTATACAGTGTTAGGTTTCTGTTCACATTTATTAATTTGTTCAATGTTAACTGAGGCCTACCATGTGTAAATCAATAGGTTAAGTGTTAGAAATACCTGGTACAGAAAAAGTTCAGATGCAAAGCTTATCAGCTCTGCTTGGGTATGTCAGAGATAGTTCTAGAGAACAGGAAATCCTTGGTCTGAATCTCACAAAGTGAGGTATTTTCAAATAAAGGAAGGGGAATAACTTTCCAGGGAGAGGAAAATGTGTGTAAAAAGAGATAAAACATAAGTATGGTGCATTTGGGGAACTGTGAATAGATCAAGATGATAAGAGTGTAAAATGTATATTTGTAAGGAAATAGCTAGGACCCAAGATTGATAGCAGCCAAGAGACAGATTAGAGATCACCTTTTATGAATTGATAAGAAATTTAGATCTCATGGTTTATGCAATATGGGACTACTCAAGGCTTTAAAGGAGGGAAGTAACATGACATTTTGTGTTTTAAAAAAGATGACTCTGTAATAGTGTGAAAGATGTAGTGAAGGAAGGAGGAGGGACAGATAAAAGCTAGCTCAATAATCCAGAAGAAGGATGATGGCTGGACCATGCGTAATGTAGAGAAGAAAGCAGGGAAGGGAAGTATGTATATAGAATTAGGGAGGTGCACTTAAGGTTTGGTAAAATAGAAAAGACAGGCAGGAAAATTTGACTCCCGCACTGAATGACTTAAAGGATAGTGGAGATATGAACTAGGATAACATTGCAGGAGAAACAACGTTTTTGCAAGGTTTTGTTTTGTCTTTATTTTTCATTCTTCTCTCTTAGATGATTTGCAAAGATAGATAGCAATCGTGCCTTGCATCCCTGAACACATATATTGCTGCTTCTGTGAAGGAATAGAATCTATTCATTCCTCTCTTGCTCTGCGGCCTCATGACCTGCTTTGAGCTATCGAGTGTGGCAGAAGTGATAATATACTTAGGAGGTGCATTTGCTTCCACTTTTGCTCTTCTGGTGCCCTCAGCCATCATGTAATTTGTTCAACTGCTGTGATGGAGAAAAAGGCACAGAGAAGTGAGGGGTGGGGGAAGAACAACTCCTAGACATTCCAGCCACCCCAACAGAGACCAAAAACAGGTGAATGGAACCTTCTTGGATACTCCAAGTCAAATCTTCTCCAGTCAACATCACAGACCCTCCAGACTAGACTTGTTGACAGTACACATTCAGAAGCAAATAGATTGTTTTAAGCTATTTAATTTTGGAATAAACTTTTTTGTATGCAGCAGTTAATAACCAATTTCTCTCTCTCTCTTTCTGAGACAAGATGATAGAAGTGTAAAAAGAGGAAAACATGGTGATAACTGGGTTTTGTAGAACCTGGTTTCTAAAAGATCAATAGTTCCTATTCTTTTTCTTTGAACAGATTTCAGTGCTGCAAATTTCCTCCTATAATCGCTAAAGCAGTCTATAAAGATACCATAAAACAGCATCTATATGAGAAACTCATAAACAGCAAGCCTCGGTGTTCAGGAGAAAAACATTTTTAATAAGTGGATTTTCATGAAATATGGGAATAACTCACAATACCTATGAATAATATCTTTATGTATCCAAATAAAAGATCATTACCAGTATCTGTCTCTCGAGAGAAAACTACAAACTACAGGACCAATCAATGGAAAGAATTAAGGAATTAAGGACAAGAAGTAGAATTTTTTTCATCTTACATATGCTATTTTCATCCTTTAAATATTATTCATTACAACTATAGAAATACAAATTGTGAAGCTGACTCTTTTTCCTACAAGTGCACAACTGGTAAATGACCTTTACTCTCTTTAAAATTACATATGAATTTTTTAGGCATTGATGTTAATAGTTATGTTTTAATTTTTAAAATTCATTTATTTTTTCAAGTAATTGTTTTTAAAATCAGGAAGGTTTTGCAAGGGGCACCTGGGTGGCACAGTAGGTTGGGCATCTGCCTTCTGCTCGGGTCATGATCCCAGGGTCCTGGGATTGAGCCCCACATCGGGCTCCCTGCTTGGTGAGAGGCCTGCTTCTCCCTCTCCCACTCCCCTTGCTTGTGTTCCCTCTCTCACTGTGTCTCTCTCTGTCAAATAAATAAATAAAATCTTAAAAATAAAAAAGAAGAAGGTTTTACAAATGTATATCTTTGGGTTAATGGATTATTTAAGTATTTTATTTTTAATAACTTACCCACAGCTTGTAATCAAAAAGCTTTAGTGTGGGGATCATTTTGTGAATATAAACCCAGTTCATAAAATGTTACATCATTTGTTCAAAGGAAAATACACTTGAAAGAGCAGACATTCTCATTATGGAGGAAAAAGGCAAGAGCTGTTAGAATCTACCTGGGGAACCTTAAAAAAAAAAAAAAAATCATTCCCACAACCCCCAGTGGCAAGGATGGGTATTTATTGGTAAGATAGTCACACGTGTGCTACAGAGCACCACAGCCACTTTGAGAGGTATTGGAATAGAAGGGGTCAAAGATGAGTGCACTTTTTCCTTTTTAAATTAATCATGTTATTTTTTCCCCATTGTTATCATGTGAATACATGTTAAGCATGTTAACCCTTCTCAAGTCTCCCATCATCTGATTAACAACAACCTGGCCCAGTTCATCCTCCACCCAAAATGCCTACATCAGCACTGGTTAACACAGCTTCTTTCAGTCTTCTACCAATTCCAAGGAATTTATTCAACTTCATTTCCAAGGACTCCATTATATCCTATTCCTTCTTTTTCAGCATGGCCACCACAATTTTTTTGTTACCCTTAATACAATATTAACCTTTCCCTTTTTTAAAATTAATATATAATGTATTATTTGTTTCAGGGGTACAAGTCTGTGACTCATCAGTTTTACATATCACCCAGTGCTCAGCACAACACATACCCTCCCCAGTGTCCACCACGCAGCCACCCCATCCCACACCCACTCCGCCCCCTCCAGCAACCCTCGGTGTGTTTCCGAGATAAAGCATCTCTCACAGTTTGTCTCCCTCTCTGGTTTTGGCTTGTTTCCCATTAACCTTTCCCTTTTCTTACTTTCTAAACCCTTACTTTTTTCTCATAGTAAAGTTATTTGCTAAACAAAAATCATCAGTCCATCAATCTAAGTCCTTGTCTACTCTTCTGGGCAGTGGAATCAGTATAGTATTTCTACAGAGCAGAAATCCAGTAGTTTTCTAGTTTGGACAGATGAACAGGGAAGAAGTTTGTTATGACAGTATGCTTGGTTCTCTGACCCTTTGTGTGTGTGATATCAGGTATGCATCTAAACTGTGAAGCTCATTTGTAGGACCAAGACTGTGATCTCAAAGAACCTTCTAGTTCTAATGTTTTCTGGCTGATAATCTCTGAGACTTCATCTGTGGGCTTTCTAGCATCACATTGTATTGATACATTGTTATAATAAACATTACTTAAGTCTTTTATATGGTAGGCATATTTTTGTGATATAAGAGAAAAAATAATAATAAAAAAAGTCCCTCTTCTCAAAAAAGTTTGTATTCTAGTGGACTGGTCAGTGGGGGCAGAGACAGACAATAAACTAAACAATAAATAATTTTAACAATTGCCAGTTGGTAAAGATGACATAGTGGTGAATACTTTCATTTTGACAAAGTTCTGTGTGATAAAATGTTAGCTCTGCCAAGACTGGGGGAAGAACATTCCAGGTAGCATAAAGTTTCTAAGGACCTGTTAGTGTAATAGAAAGAACACTGTGGAATCAGGTGCATCAGGGAGAGGGAGACAAGCACTAGAGAAAGTGAAGTTAAGCAGAGAACAGGTCATCACATAGAGTTTTAAAATCAGGGAAAAAGACTTTACCTTTATTTCCAATATGACAAGGAGAGGAGTGATATTACTCAAAGAATTCACTTTTAATAATAATCATTTCTGTGCCAATACTAGTTGTTCTCCCTAAATATCAGTAGCAGGAATTGCTTTTAGGCAAATATCTAATACCTGTGAGTATTATCTTACCACACCAGAATAATTTCAGTCCAGATGTCTGACATCTGTAGTATATTAACATTGTTTCCAGGCTCATAAATTGAAGGAGGGGAGGGGATGCTTAATTATATTCTCTTACAGATTTGAATCAAAATATAAATGATTTAAAGTTTTAAATGACAGCATTTTTCAGCTTCAAGGCAATTAACTTGCAGCTATTTTTCTCATATATATATGAGAAATATGTATATACTAAAAACAATGGCTGTGTAATTTTTGTAAGATAAACCAGAGTTAGTTACTTTTTAGAGTGTTGTTTTATCCCACCTACTGAAAATCTTCGGTATATCCGTATTGACCTTCAGACAAAGGAACATTTCTTTCTCAATTACTTTTGAATTCACATAATTGATTCTTTAATAACTGAGAATATTTTTATTTTACTTTATAATAGTTAAATGTCAGTTTGATATTACTTCTCATGCCCCTTGGAAAACATAAATTAGATTTACACACAATATATACTCAATATGGGAGCAACTATTACTAGAAATCCCCTGAAATATTTATCTAGTCTGTTTTTAGTGTCCCACTATAGGGATTCATTCTTAAAATTTGGTTAGCTAATTACAACCTACTCATCTTGTTTTATAAAAAGTTTGTCTTTTTATTGCCTATATCCTTTGCTTTCATAAGTTGAGTAGCTTTTGTACCCCCCAAAATATCAATGCTTTGATAATATTCAAGAAAAATAACAATGTATAGGTTTATATCTGCTTTTATAAATTAAGTTTTTATTTTAATTCCAGTATAGTTAACCTACAGTGTTATATTAGTTTCAAGTAAATAGTATAGTGACTCAGCAATTCTGTACATCATTACTCAGTGCTCATTATAAGTGTACTCTTAATCCTCTTCTTTCACCCATCCTCCCACCTACCTCCTCTCTGTTATGCTTTATTTTAAACAAGTACCCTCAGTTAAAGTTACTTTTTTTTCAACAAGAACATTTTTTACTTGAAGCATACTTCAGAATGCATGGTTTTAAAAGATATATAAAACCAAGAAAAATAGAATACACATTTTCTTTAAGTACACACAGAAAAATCCCCTGGTTAAATCACAAAGTGACATAACAAATATTACAAATTTACAACCACAATGGTACAAAACTAAAGATCAGTAATAAAACAAAGCTGGAAAGTCTACAATGTAAGCAGTAAATATTTAATATGTAAATATTAAACAACACTACTGCACAAGCAGGGGGTCAAATAAGAAATCAAATAGAAAATCAGAATATGTCTCAAAACAAAAGAAAAAGAAAACAATATTTCAAATCCTATGGGATGCAGCAAAAGCAGATGTTAGCATGAAATTTATGCTATAAATGGTTGTATTAAGAAAAAAAGTTCAGATAAGTAACTCAACATTACACCCACAAAGAACTAAAAAAAGGAAAAACTTAGCTGACATTTAGAAAAAGGAAATAACAAAGAAAAATCAGAAATAAATTAAATAGAGACCAAGATAAATAATAACATAATATTGAAAGTAATGACCAGCTTTTCCAAAAAGATAAGGAAAATTGGCAATGCTTTAACTACATTAACTAAGGATAAAAAAAGAGAAGTCTCAAAAACCAAAATGAGAAATGGAAAACAGTAAAAGAGATAACCACAGAAATACGTAGTATGATAGCATATTATAATAATTATATATTGACAAATCGGATAACTAAAAAGAAACCCAGATAATTCCTAAAAACTCACAATTAGCCACAATTAAGTCATGAGTCTTAAATCCAAGAGATGGGAAATCTTCTTAAACCAATAATAAGAATGAAAGTTGAATTAGGAATCAAAAACCTCCCTGCACAGAAAAGCCAAAGACTACATGGGTTCATTGCTAAATTCTACCACACATTAAAGAAAAGTGGGTCATGTATTGCATGCACAGGGTGTGGTACATGAACAATTAATCTTATAACACTGAAAAAACAAACATATTTGGGGGGGGGGGAATCCAAAATCCATAAAAAAAAAAATAGTTAATGGTAACCTTTATCAAAATCTTATAAATAATGGAAAAGAACAAATTCAACACCATTCCATGAGGCCAGTATTACCCTGATACCAAAGCAGGTTAAAAATAATACAAGAATAAACAAGCCTAGTTTGTCTAACATAAATATTTCTACTCTTTCTTTTGACATTCATTTGGATGATAAATGTTTGTCCACTCCCCTCATTTTCAATCTTCAGGTGTCTTTAGGCCTAAAATGAGCCTCCTGCAGACAGCATATAGGTGGGTCTTGTTTTTTTGTCCATTCTGACACCCTATGTCTTTTGATTGGAGCATTTAGTCCACTTACATTCAAATTAATTATTTTTTTTTACATTCAAAGTAATTATTGATAGATATGTATTTATTGCAATTTTATTATTTGTTTTGTCATTGTTTCTGGAGATTTTCTCTTATACTTTCTTATCTTTGTCACTTTTGGTCTCTCCTTTGCACTCAAAGAGTCCCCTTTAATCTTTCTTGCACAGCTTGTTTAGTGGTCATGAACTCTTTTGGCTTTTATTTGTCTGGGAAACTCTTTATCTCGCTTTCTATTCTGAATGATAACCTTGCTGGATAGAATATTCCTGGCTGCAGATTTTTCCCATTCAGCACTTTGAATATATCATGCTATTTTCCTCTGGCTTGCCAAATTTCTGTTGAGAAATCTCCAGCTAGCCTATGGGCTTTCTCTAATAAGTTATGGACTTCTTTTGTCTTCCTGCCTTTTTTTCTTTTTTTTAAAGATTTTATTTACTTATCTGACAGAGAGAGAGATCACAAGTAGGCAGAGAGGCAGGCAGAGAGAGGGGGGGAAGCAGGCTCCCTGCTGAGCAGAGAGCCTGATGCAGGACTCTATCCCAGGACCTCAAGATCATGACCTGAGCCGAAGGCAGAGGCTTTAACCCACTGAGCCACCCAGGCACCCGTCTTGCTGCTTTTCAGATTTTTCTTTAAACTGTATTTTGCAAATTTAATTACAATATGTCTTGGTGTTGGCCTGTTTTTGTTGATTTTAATGGGAATTTTCTGTGCCTCCTGGATCTGGATGTCTATTTCCTTTTCCAGAGTAGGAAATATTCCACTATTATTATTTGAAATAAATTTTCTGTCCCCTTTTGTATCTCTTCTCCTTCTGCAACTCCTATAATATGAATGTTATTACATTTAATAGAGTCACTGAGTTCCCTAACTCTATTCTTGTGTAGCATAATTCTCTTTTGTTCAGCTTCATTATATTCCATTATTTTGTCATCTAGGTCACTAATTTGTTCTGCTTCTTCCTTACTCATCACATCAAGCCTGTTTCCAATCTTGTTTATTGTATTCTTCATTTCTGATTCTTTTTTATCTTTTTTATATCTGTTGTAAGGGTCTCACTGATGTCTTCTATTCTTTTCTCAAAGCCAGTGAGTATCCTTATGATTATCTTTACATTTTTGATCATGCATATTACTTTTATATGTTTTGCTTAGATCTCTGGCCCTGGCCTTTTTCTTTCTTTCTTTTTTTTTTTAAAAAAGATTATTTATTTATGTATTTATTTGACAGAGAAAGAGAGAGATCTCAAGTAGGCAGAGAGGCACGCAGAGAGAGGGGGGAAACAGGCGCCCTGCTGAGCAGAGAGCCCAATATGGGGTTTGATCCCAGGACCCTGAGATCATAACCTGAGCTGAAGGCAGAGGCTTTAACCCACTGAGCCACCCAGGCGCCCCTTGTTTCCTTTCATTTAGGATAAATTCCTCCATTTTGGCATTTTGTCTAAGTCTCTGCCTTCTTTTGTGTGTTAGAAAAGCCAATTGTGTCTCCAGATCCTGAAAGTCAAGGCCTTATGAAAAAGAAGTCATGTAGTCCCCAGAGCCTGGTGCTTCAGGGAGTATGTCTGGTGTGTACTGTGTGCACCCTGCTGTTGTGTTTTGGCTGCTCTGTCCTTTAGGCCAGTCATCTGCAGAGGCTCTCCTTGTTTGCTGTGGGCAGTGTTTGGTCCCTGGCCTGAACATGGTGAGCTTTAACTAGGTGTGCTCTCATCTGCTTGTGAAATGAGACCTAACACCAACTGTACTAGAACTGAGGCCCTGAGATTCTCTAGTTGAGAGACATGGTGTGGGCAAGGGTTTGTGCTGGTCTTCTGGGGGAGGGGCTCACCATGCCAGGACTCAGGCAAGCTTGACAGTCTCAGCAGAGCAATCTCAACAGAGAGCCAGGGGATGGAGCTTGGTGTAAGAAAGTTAAGCAGCTAGTGTCCACCCTGTCCTGCCTCCGTCAGGTGGTTCTGTGTTTATGCTGAGAGGCACAGGAGGGAAATGGTGCCAGCCAACAACTTTGTTTCTGGAGAGGTGGGTGTTTCCGTGAACACCACCTCTCAGGGAAGCACTCCTAGCATAGATTAGGGAGATAACAGGTACCACTGACTCTCAGACTTTTGGAGTC
Source organism: Procyon lotor (assembly GCA_028646535.1). Lineage (NCBI taxonomy): Eukaryota > Metazoa > Chordata > Mammalia > Carnivora > Procyonidae > Procyon > Procyon lotor. Next base: position 24,494,685 of record CM053619.1, on the reverse strand, counting down.
TTAGCAACTTGACCAAGATGAATTGAGAACCTACTGAATTAAAGATACATGTTGGGTGTTGAAGGGAGGGTAAATAAGTAAGGAATTTTTTTTTAAGATTTTATTTATTTATTTGACAAAGAGAAAGAGAGATTACAAGTAGACAGACAGGTAGGCAGAGGGAGAGGGGGAAGCAAGCTCCCCGCTGAGCAGAGAGCCCAATGCGGGGCTCGATCCCAGGACCCGGAGATCATGACCTGAGCTGAAGGCAGAGGCTTCAACCCACTGAGCCACCCAGGCACCCCAAGTAAGGAATTTTTTTAGGTGTTTAAGTCATAGTTTTTCCTCAGCTTTGTAGTATTATTAAGATGAGAAAAGCCTAACAGAAAATGGAGACAAATGGGAGACAGGGCACAGGATGGAAAGGGAATTCAGAGACCTAGCTTTTAATCCCAAGTCACTACAACTCTCAGACCTTGTAGCTAGAAGAAATTAATTAATGTTTAACATTCTTCCCAGCTTTAGTATTCTAAGGGCTTCACAAGACATTTAGGTAATTTGAAGGTGCTGGCATTAACCCCAGCCGCAGCAGTGTGACATATCTGGCATATCTGAAAACACAAACTGATTCCTTCAACAGGACCGAATTACAGACCAGGAATCACACACTGCCACTCCTAACCTATGTGATACTTGTAAAATATAGACTGAACGAACTCACAACTTCGGGATTTGGGTCCTGCTGGGGAAGACAAGAGGTATAACTTCCAGAATGCTGGCTTGTCTGTCCAGGAAACAGCCATAATTGGTAAAAATTGTTTTGTTTTGTTTTGAAAGTAAAGTCTCTGGAAATGTTTCTGAAGGTATACATCCAAGGAAGTAACATGCCTTTAAGAAATTCTGTATCTAGTAAGAAGATTGAGAGTCAGTGGTCCCTGTTCTCTCCCTAATCTGTCCTCAAGTTCCTATGATAACAGAAGCTCTAATTTAGCCAGATATGGCCAAGAAAAATGGTTCCACTTTCTCTCAACCCCCAGGCAAGGGAGAGACTATTTTGCTGGTAAGGGTAGTCTGTCAGCATTTTTCATCCCCCACCTCCAGCTCCAAGTTACAGAGGTTAAATTCCTGGCCAGTATGGTCAAGAAATTGAAAGCTCTCTTCCTTCACTCATCTTGCATATGTAGAGCAGAAGTCGACCCTGGCAGAGGCAGGCAAAGAATTTTAGAACTTTTACTACCCTTGCCTCAGCTCACTCAGACAGCAGAGGTTCCATACTGAGAGAAGCAAGCCAAGGAAACCAGAGGATACTGTCCCATCTCAGGGCTCTGGTCATAAAATCAAGGATATTGCTCTAAGGGAAGCAAGCCGTCGTCCCTATACCCAGCTTCAGTGAAGGAGCTCACACATTCTGATTAAGGGGGAGAGTCAGTGCATAGAAATAAAGGTCTAGAGCTCTCCCCAAGACCTAACATTATTTGAAACGGAAGGTGGGAGATTTCAAGGCTAAGTGTGCTCTTAGTAGCAATGGACATTTTGGTGATAAGCAGTTAAGAGCCAACAAGCTCAATCAAAGTTCAGCTAGTTTACCAGAGAGAATGAAGGAAAGAGAAAAGAATAGCCATCCTGGGCAATAATTAGGTCATTATGTCATGAATGGGATCAGTGCCCTTATAAGGGGAGACACAAGAAAGATGATGTGCCTTTGCTATGTGTGGATACCACAAGATGGTGGCTGTGGGTAAACCAGGAAGAACCCTACCAGCTGGCACCAGCCTCCAGAACTATCAGAAATAAGTATTTGTTGCTTAAGCCACCCAGTCCATGGCATTCTGTTGTCACAGCCTAAACTGACTAAAATACAGAGCATCCATGAGTTTATTGTAATCACACACTGGTGAATTTCCTAATCCAAACCTTCTTAGGAAAGAAGGTGGTCTAATGATTAGGTGGATGCAGAGGCTGGGTGATAGTAGGGGTAGATGAGGAGGAATCAGGATGTAGGAAAAGGAAGAAGCAGAGATTTAAAAAAAAAAATTCACTGGGGGGTGTGAGGAGAGAAACAGCTTTAAGTTAAAGTAGAAATTCTCAGATCACCACCCCCAATGAATTAATATCATTCTAGATAGTAATTAGGAAAGGAACTCATTTGATGAAAACTCATTTGATACTGAGTCAAATGAAAGAAATATGCATTAATCTCCAGGATATATATGATCAATAGATTTTCTTAAATTTTGCCCAGTCTGTCCCTGATATTTCCTGTATAAACTCATTTGAAATTACAGGTGACCCTATAAGTAGCTTCTGGCAAACCTATCCATCTGGGTATAGTTTAAGGGTATGGAGAAGGGTTTTATTACTGTAGTTGTGATATGAATATTATGGGCTTATGTCCCACAGTAGGTGGTCATCAGTGATGATTTGGGAAAAACAATTTTGCATTTTTGGGCTCCAGTTTTCTTCTCAGCCAATGAAAATCCTCCACACTTCAAACTCCCGGTTTATTCCAATGGACTTTTTGTTCCTAACAGTATTTCCCAACTCCCCTCTTTCCTCTATAAAGGAATCTTCCTCTCCTTTGTTCTCCAGATTTGCCTATAGCTTTGCCATAGCTTGCATGTCCTGAATTGCGATTCTCTGCTATTCTTGAATAAACCCATTTTGGGTAGTAAAAGAAGATATTTAAGATATATAGCCTGGCTTTAGGAGGTGGAAGGTATTCTATAGGATAGATTTCTTCAGGCTTGTGCATGGACGTAGGTTTCCTCTGTGGGCTACTGCCAAGAGAGATGATCTTTCCCACCAAACAATGGCATCCATTAGGCAGGACTCCTTTGGCTCAAAGCAATAATTTTAATTAGCATAAGCTTATGCAAATATCAGTTTGTAAAAATGACTTCTGAATTGCAGTAAGGAAGTAATAATGTCCTCAGTTACCCATATCTGAAGTGATATCATTAAACAGCAATTCAAAATAGAAAATAAAAGAACTCAATTGTGTCATTAGCTTCAACATATTTCTTAGGTATTAACACACATTGATATAGCAACTCCTAGTTCCCTCTACTCTATTTGCCCTATAGTATCTTAGATTTAACAAAAGTTACAGGCAAAATAAAATGAAACTATGTTTCTAAGAATCACTGAAGATTAAAGATTAAAAGAGTCCTAGTCAACTACTTAAAATATAAAATGGTTCTGAGATAACAGACACAACTAAAAAAGCAGAGTCTAGGAAAATTATTTCAGGTACTGTGGCAGTTTAATGTAATTATTATAGAAAAGAAACACACAAAATTGTGCAGAATAATATTAAGGAATAAATGCTTAAATAAGCAAGAAGAGAAAAAGCTTTTCAGCAGTGACAATATATAATAAATTTTAAAAAGACTTTTGTAAACTATTAAACTTGTTTTCATAAGATAAATGTGCATTTAAATGAGATATAATTTATTCTTACTAAATATGCAAAATCAAGTTCCTAGTGCTGGTGATAATATATGAACTAGGTATTGTCATACAGAGTTTAGTAAGTAGCAATAAAAATTCTTATGGTATTTCTGGAAAGTAAACTTGCCATGCATTTCAAAAGCCATAAAACAGATCATACCTTTTGCCTAGCAGTTCATTAGAATTGTGTCAAAGTGATAATCAAAGAAATTAAAGTTATTATAAGGGGCTCCTGGGTAGCTCAGTCCTTTGAGCATCCGACTCTTGGTTTTGGCTTAGGTTACCATCTCAGGATCATGAGACTGAGCTTCTACTCTTTTCTCTCTCTCTTGCTCTCAAATAAATAAAATCTTTTTTTTAAAGTTACTATAAAAGACAATTATAGGGACGCCTGGGTGGCTCAGTTGGTTAAGCAGCTGCCTTCGGCTCAGGTCATAATCCCAGGGTCCTGGGATCAAGTCCCACATCAGGCTCCTTGCTCAGCAGGGAGTCTGCTTCTCCCTCTGCCTCTGCCTGCCACTCTCCCTGCTTGTGTTCTCTCTCTCTCTGACAAATAAAAATAAATAAAATCTTTTTTAAAAAAAACCACACACACACACACACAAAACAAAAGACAGTTATGAATATAATACAATTTAAAGCATGCATACAATGTCATATCCAGGAAAGAAGCCATAAACAAACATATGAGCATTCTATTTGTTACTGAGATATTTATATAGACTCAAAATAGTTACTCATATAGAAAAGGTCTGCAAGGGAACTAACACAGAAATGCAAAAAATTATGTTAGGGGATGTGGTATCATTCAGGATCCTCGGTCCCTAGTATCCAAGTTCTCTTTAATCTTGTTACTTATTTATAAATTGAAGGGGTTAACATACACAAGCAGGGAAAGAGAGTAGAAGATCCAGGTGTGTATTCGCTCTATTCACTCACTATATCAGATAAAAAGCAATGGTAAAAGGTATGAGAAGAAGAGAATGAACACATTTCTTAAAACTTTATAGAGCTGTCATACTGGTCAGAAATCATTTGCTAAAATGTAGCATGAGTCCTTTCTTGGTTTCTTTTTTATTGTTTCTATCACCTACGGATTTGGCATAACAAAATTATGATGATTCACTGTTACGCTGTAGAGAGGTTTATAATGTATATGGAAAAATCTTAATAATGTTTGGAGCTTGGGGGTCTGTGAGAAACCATGGGAAATTGCTTCTGAGACCATAGTGAAAAGTGAACCTCATTTAGAGAGACTGAGCAGGGGATACTACAGATAAAGGCAACTGAAATACAGAATTTAGAATGACAGGTCATCATAGAAGTTAAAAAATGCATTTAGCTCATCCAGATGTGCTAAATTTACTCAGTTTTGAGGGACTGTTAGTAAGCAAAGCTCATATTGTATTATGCTTCTTGGTGTTTTCATTATTTGTCTAGGGGACCGAGTAGAAATTTTCTCCTGAAAGGGAAAGTGTGCTAAACACTTATAAAAATAAACCAAGTTAAGGCTCATCTCTGCCAGGTGGAAGTCATTGTTAATATCTAACAGGAGATGAAGCTCAGAGAGGCAGTCATATTCTTCACTGGATGGATAGAAAACCAACCCTCTACCTGTCAGAACAAATTGTATCAGTGCAGAATGCGGTCCTACCTCTGGGTAGAGGTGTTATTACACTGAAGTCCAAAGAAGACCAGTAGTCTCTCTTGGACAGGTCTGAATAATAACCACTGAGATGTGCAAATATAAGAGGGAAAGGGATTTAGTGTAATTTTTTCTTAGGTCCTTCTGGATGGCATATCTCAGATGTGTCCAGTCTTCTGACCCAGAGTGAAAATTGATGATTTTATGAAGTCGGATGGGGATCCTATAATTTGAAAGCAAAACTGATGTTGGGAAGTTCATGTCACAAGAGTTTGTATCTTGCTGGAAAGATCAACAGTGAAAATCTTTCAGAGACTAATTTTATAAATATGTAAATGGAAACAGTTTAAATGACTTGTTCAAGTGTACATGTCTCATTATGATAGAAGAGGACTAGAAACTCACAGTGTTTTCTCTCAAGTAGACTTTGAAAACACTTGTATAAATTAAGAAGACTACATTTATATAGGACTTATAGATTCAGTAAAAAAAAATGGCTATATTTTGCTTGAGCGATTCAGTGGAGTCAAGAGTATTGTCATTGACTGCTAACTGTCTTTAAGATAAAAAAATAAGGAAAATCTCTCACTTCTCTGAGTTGGCGACAGTGGACCTTAGGGCTACAAGCAAACATAATTTATTATGTTAATAGTCTAGTGCAAGAAAGCAAATTTTCTATATCTATGAGTAGTTCTGTTACCATGAAAAGTAAAATAAATCTGGAAATCATCCCAATGATTGTTAGACATTAAGTAGAAAACACGATCCTCCTATATATAGGCCCTCCTTATCAATTATATTTGTGTTCAACGACTTTCTTCTATACAATGGACAGATATTTGACACATATTTACCAAGAATTCTCTGTGTGTCAGGTTAAACACAATAAATACTGCTAAAAGTGAGTGATGCCCAGTTTTTTACCTTAAAATTACACCTTTTATGTGAATGCTTGTAAATATGTGAAAGGGAAAGGAACAAGTGATGGATGAAGAAAAATATATCTATTTGTGGGAAGCACTGAGTTATAAAAATTCTGAGATAAGATGAAAACAAGTGAAGTCAATGGAGAAGGGAAAGGCAAGGAGTAAGGACATAAAAGCAGGTGAACCCAATCTGTCAATTCGAAGGCCCAGTATAGCTGCCTCTTCTAAGAGAAACGTTGCTGCCCACTACTTAAGGGACGGCCCTACAATGGTTGCTCAAAGCATTTCACTTGAATACTGTTTACTGACTCAGAGTTTGCCAAGCACGGCTATTCCACAAGATAGCCAAGTAAATACGATGTGCACTAGCTGAAAAGAATGAACTGAGACTACCATATTCTTTGTGTGTAATTATATTGGGCAAACCAGAAAAAAAAAAAAAAAGTAAGAAATTAAGAACAGTAGCTAAAAATTCCAGAGAGAGGACAGTGGATAGAAGTGGGTCTATGAATTACTGTAGTAAGCCAGAGCCATGGGGAAACAGACACAATGGAGTAGATACACAATATAAAGAGTAGAATAAAGAATAAGTCAGTAGACTATGATATGAAAATGGAATCAGCAAGCAGAGAATATGAGAAATGCCATAAGGAAGAGTTCCCGTGGCTCGGATGTCGTTACTCCCCACAGCTTGCTCTCTTTTTCTCCTTCCCTCCCTCTGCCTCCCTCCTTCTCCTCTCCCTCCCTCCTTTACCCCTGCCTCCCTTCCTCCTCCCTGTTCTTCCCATTCCTTCCCTTCTTTCCTTCTCCATCCCCTCCCTTCTTCCCTTCTTCCCCTGCCCCTCCCTCTTTCCCTTCTTCCCCTGCCCCTCTCTCCTTCCCTTCCTCCCCTCCCCCTCCCTCCTTCCCTTCTTCCCCTCCCCTTCCCTCCTTCCCTTCTTCCCCTCTCCCTCTCTCCTTCCTTTGTTCTCTGCCACCTGCCCTCCCTCCCTCCTCCCTTCCTTGTTTCTCTAATTGAGGTAAACAGCACATGACATTAAATTTATCATCTTAACCATCCTTAAGTGTACAACTTAGTAGTTTTAAGTATTTCGCATTGTTTGCAACATATCTCTAGAACTTTTTCATCTTGTGAAATTGAAACTCTGTACTCATTAAACACTAATTCTCCTTCCCTCTGCCCAGCCCTTGACAACACTCTTTCTACTTTCCGTTTCTATGATTTTGTCTATTTTAGGTACTTTATGAGTGAAACCATAGAACATTGGTCCTTCTGTGTCCCTACAGATTTCTTGAGTTGTGTGGTTTTCCAGTCTGACTCAATTTGGGTCCAAATGGATTGTTACAACATGTAGGAAAACAAATAGCCACCCTTGAGAAACAAACCAATACAAAAAAGAAACAAACAAACAAAAAACAAGTAGTACTGAGCAAGATTTTCCTATTCCATCTATGAAACAATTTAAACATATACTTTGAAATGCTGATTTATTCTACAAAATAATATTTTGGGGGAGTACATGAGCCCAAATGATGGATTAGGCATTGGTGCTTAAGTGAGATTAAAATAAATACATCCCACTTTTGCTTTGTGCCAGGAAAAAAAGAAAACCTTTTAAAATACTTTATTGATTTTAAAGTAAGCTTAATGTATTTTAACTGAGATTAGAGACTTGAGGGAAAATGCAACTAATGATGGATTTTCTAATAATGTTTTCATAAAACATTAAAACAGGTCTTAGTTCCACTCATCTTTCACAATGACAGTACTCCTTTTGCTAGATTAGTCTTAAAACAGACTTGCTGTATTTTAATCTGTGTGAAAGTTTCAAATATGCATTTTACTGTATTTTAGTAAAAATGTATAAATGACATCTCTGAAAACAGTACTGTATGTACAAAGATACTGCTGTGTTCATGGGCCATTATAGGAATGAGGTTATCAACTACCCTGCAAGCTTTCAAAGAGTCCTCCTTTTCATCCTGCTAAACATTTTTTTTAATCTCCTCTGCTTTGGCAAAAGTAGACTCTCACACACTATTCTCACACAGTGTGAGAATTTGTAATTAGAGTTTACTTAGAAAATATATTAAGTGTTATTAGAGAGCTTCTGTGCAAGTGCTAATGAACATACTGTATTTAACTATCATCAGACAGATCAAATACAAGAGACTAATGTTCTAAAGTAAGCAACTTTCAATAATGAGAATGTGCTAGTAATTATAGTGTTGTCATTATAAGGAGCAGACTTATTCTATGCCATTTATATTAAACTAATTTTTTAAACTTCTTACTAATGGCATAGTTGGATGATGGCTGTTAAAGGAAGCTTCGAACAGATGACCTTTGGGGGGAACTGTATGGATTATTATAACAGAAAAATGGAGTTTGAAAAGAAAAAGTATTACCTGATTATGTGAAAGACTTTCCACAAATGATTGACTGATAAATATTTGGAAGGTTTTTACCTCTGGTCTTTTCAGGATCATTGTGAACCTATTCAAGTAGGATCTGGATGTGGTACTGTTGGACCAGATGACAAGGGGAGGAGGTAATTAAATCCAAGGGGTGTAGGAGATCAGGTTGTACATGAAGTTGATGGTATAAACCAATGAGGTATGGGTCGTAGGAAAAGGTGATGAGTGGAAATGATGCAAGACTCCCCCTGGGACATCATTTCCTCTCCTGGGAATCAAAGTCGAAAGGATAAACTTCTTTGTAAGCAGAGGAGTAAGTACTACACATATTCCTGTGATCAACTGGATCAGGGAAAGCTTCCTTCAGACCTAGAACCAAGTTCCTCTCAATTCACTGACTGTTCCTTATTGCTCTTTCTCCAAGATATGAGAGCAACTAAATGTCTTTTAAAACTCAGAGATGAGTATTGCACTCAATCCTCTAAATATTGTGGCTCATACCAGATTTTGATGACAGAAAGCAGAGATATATTTGTGCAATGGCTCAAGTAAACTTAAACATAATAGAAAATAGGTCAGTGAAAAGCTTCTTTAAAGTTAAAATTATAAAAGTATAAAGAACTAATATAGTTATTCTAGGTTGAAGCAAGACCATTTATTAAAATGCTTATTTAAATGAATTCCATATTGCAAAGAAACTGCTCAGGTAGGCTCAAAAATGTGAACTTAAAATTTTTAATTCAACACACACACACACACACACACACACACACACACACACAACCCAAACCCAAATAATCCAATTAAAAACGGACAGAGGACCTGAATAGACATTTTGCTGAAGAAGACATACAGATAGCCAACAGACACATGAAAAGATGTTCAACATCACTAATCATCATGAAAATGCAAATCAAAGGCACATGAGGTGTCACCTCACACTTGTCAGAATGGCTAAAATTAAAAACATAAGAAACGATAAGGACAGGTGTTGGCGAGGATGTGGAGAAAAGGGAACCCTTGTGCACTGTTTGTGGGAATGCAAACTAGTGCTGTGGAAAACAGTATGGAGGTTCCTCACAAAAAATCAAAAATAGATCTACCATATGATCCAATAATTCCACTGCTGTGTATTTACCCAAAGAAAGTGAAAGCACTAATTCAAAAAGACATATGCACCCTTGTGTTTACTGCAGCATGATTTATAATTGATTTACAATAGCCAAGATACATTGAACACTACATCAAAAACTAATGATGTACCATATGTTGGCTAATTGAACATAATAAAAAAAAGAAATTTAAAAAAATGAGTTTATAATCTAAACAGATAAAAAAACAGCTAAGATATGAAAGCAATCCAAGAGTCCATTGATAGATGAATGGATAAAGAAGATGTGACATATATAGAGATAAATAGATCTACATTTATATCTCTTTATATCTATATCTATCTATCTGTCTATCTATCTATATAACTTGGCTATAAAAAAGAATGAGATCTTGCCATTTGCGACATGGATGGACCTAGCAGGTGTTATGCTAAGTGAAATAAATCAGACAGAGAAATGCAAATACCATGTGATTTCACTTAAACACGGAATCTAAAAAAACAAAAGAAATGAATAAGCAAACTAAAAAGTAGAAACAGACTCATAAATACAAGGAACAAACTGATGTTTGCCAGAGGGTACAGGTGGAGGATTGTCAAAATGGGTAAAGCTCAGTGGGAGGTCCAGGCTTCCAGCTGTAGAATGAATAGGTCACAGGGATAACAGGTACAGCATAGGGAATATAGTCAGTGGTATGGTAACATTGTGTGAAGACAGATGGTAGATATACTTGTGGTGAGCATCGAATAGGATATAGACTTGTGGAATCACTATGTTGTACTCCTGAAACTAATGTAACATTGCATCATTGTGTGTCAATCCTCTATATATGGGAATTGCAATTATTTGCAAACTACACAACATATTTATGAAAAGAAGTAGAAATTATGAGACAAAATTGTTTGGAGAACTTAAGGAACAGAACCAAGTAAAATTCTAGTAGAAACTAGTCTGATTCTATCATTTTATGTATAAAGAGGTTAAATCCGATGTAAAACCAGTTTGTCCTACACCACACCTTAAGTTTTTCAAGGCATTTCTTTTTAAGTTTGTTTATTTTATTTTATTTTTTAGGAATCTCTACACCCAACGTGGGCCTTGAACTCACAACCCCAAGACCAAGAGTCATGTGCTCCTCAGTCAGGTACCCTAAGGTATTTCTTTTTAAAAAAGAAAAATGAAGAGGAAGAGTAGGAAGGAAGGAAACACAGATATACCATGTAATGTGGGAGGAAAGCAGGTAGGATCGACGCCAGGAGTTTGGTGAACTGGAAGGATCTGAAGAACACCAAAGATTCAGAAAATCATGAGCTATTGGTAAGTCTTCCAGAAAATTGGCATTAGTACGTGAGACAACAGGAATCAAGAGAGAAAATTTTCATTCTGGGAAAACACCCTGATAGAAGTGTAAGCAATGGCAGCCCATGGAGATTTCTAATAGGAGACAGGCTCTGCATTTGAGTACCCTTCTGTCTGAGCAGGAGTATAAATGCATACAATTCTTGTGTCTGTAATCAGGGGACTTAGTAAATCAAGATCCACAAACTCTACCCATTATTAGTTACTAAACTGGAAACAAAATTACATTAAAGAAAAAACTTCTTTTTTCTTTCTTTTACACCCACTGGAAAAGAACATGAAATAGCCATGCATGCTAAGGTGTATTTACCAAAAGTATGTGGAAATAGATTCTCTCTACCAAGAAGAAACTAAAAATCTTTTAGAAACACAGAATAGCCACATACATATTATCACTTCCTTGATTTGTTGCATAACGTAAGACCCTTCATTCCGAACAAAACTTTTAATTTTTGTGTTTAATTTAAAAGGTACCCTTTTCTATAAGAATCCTGAGAATCACCTGATTTAATTCTTAGCTATAAATTCTGTTATAAATCTCTAGGTTTTCAATTTTAAAAGGACAATAATCATATATCATATACAACTTTTATGTCTTAACTTTGGTGTAATAAATACTACTGTAATGATTTCAGAAACATCTCTTGTTAACCTGCAGCCTCTGGATGGGTTATTATTAAAAGACAGCAACAGAGATATGACCTAACATACTGATTCAAATGCCATTATTTAAAACAAAAAGCAAAAAACAAAAATCAAATGACATTATTTCAGCATATACAGTTGTTTGGCCAAGATTGTACTAAATTTTATACACACACACACATACACACACACACAGACATACACACACACATACATACTCTTTCCCTCATTACAAAAATAAGTATTATCCCAAGCCAATTAATAATTATTAATGGGATAAATCAATTTATATAGGGAATTCCCATCTCCTTGTATACTGCCTTTTAGAATTTTAACATATAATTTATTTATAGGCAAATAAATATTTCATATGGAAATCTAATACCTAAGCCAAAAACCTCAACTTAATACTTTGTAAGTGGTTTAAGCAACTATGAATCTTGAAAAAAAGTAATCTTTTATAATTCATTCTCTCAGTTAATATGGATTTGCTAAGGATTCTTATGGTTCCAAATTGCTTCTCAACCTTTCTTAAGATAAAAAATAATTTAGAAGTATTTTAGAGCTTTCAACTCAAGTATCATTTATGTGTGGGATACTTTAAGACAATATGGTATTTTTTTTTTTTTCAGGATATTCTAGATGTAGACAAAAAGAGTGGTACTATAAAGTTATAAGAAACAGTTTGTGGCCACATTTACTTTATGAAATAATGAATCATTGTGGTTTCTGTGTGACTAAGACATTCTTACTTGATCATTTTTATCTACAGGGAGATTTTAAGCAGCTACATTTTATGTCATGACTCAAAATTCTCATATCAGTAAGAGATAAATTTAAGTTATCCTGACACAATATGATTTCCTTACACTCTCAAAATATATTCAATAATGGGGTTAAGATTGAATAGTGCCCCCAAAAGAAGAAGAAAACACTAATTTAGAGAGTTTAATGAGCCTAATATTTCTATAAAGCTGAGCATTTTACTCAATTTAGCTATTTTTGATACATCTTTTAAAAAATTTTCAGTGAACAAATATTTAGCCACAGTTACAGCCTAAGTGCTGCATGCTTTACAGAGCCAGAGAAACAAATTTAGCTTTGATCAAATATTTCAGTACCCAAGAAAACTGACTTTCATCAAAGGTAGAATTGTATAAAAGAATGATAGAGTGCCAATATATCAGGCTATTATCAGATGTTATAATTTATTTGGTCCACATTGATTCTGTTCTTTGTAGGAGCTCACACATATGCTTGCAGATTTAACAAGAGGATTTTAAAAAAGAAGTATAAAATCTACAAAATATATATCTTCATGAAGTTTTATACCAGCAAATCCATGAGCACTAAAGTGAAGAAAAAGCAGCCTGTATTTTATGCAATATTTAATTTATCCTCCATTGCCCTTTAATACATAACACCCAGTCATAAAGTCTAATTTTCTTCTGTTTCATTAATTTTAACATGATAAAGAGCAAAAAGTTACAACTATTCATATTGCCTTAAGAATAAAGATCAATTTGCCCTGGTCAAAGACAATATAAAACTAATTAATTGAACTACAATTCTTAAAAAACTTTCAGTATCAATAAATGAGCTTTAAAAAAAGAGAAATCCTCTGCTCTGAAAAATGAAATACTAACTAAAATGTTTTTAAGACTAATTCTAGTTTAAAACTTAAGTGAAAATCTTGTGACTTATTTAAGATTTAAAAAAAGGATGTAATCTAAACAGTCAAAGATTGTGTATTCTTGTAAAGAAAAGATTCTCTAAAAAGTAAATAATTGAAAAAAAAATCTTGCACTTCTGAATGCATGGTGGATGAAACACTCTGAAAGTGCGTTTCACTTCAAATGTGGAATTAGGTCCTATAGGAAGCAGAATTTTATTTCATATTATGGCTTTCAGGAAGTAAAGGAAATTATTAACTGTCCTTCCAAAAAGGGTTCCGGAATAGTATCTGAGCAGGAAGCAAGTGCAAAATATGCAAAAGTTAGGAAAAATATTTATGTGTATATACAAATGTTATCCAAAGACAGAGCTGTACGTCAGTGACAAAATGGAAAAACTATATTTAAAACTGTATTTAAAATTCTTCTCGGGGCACCTGGGTGGCTCAGTGGGTTAAGCCTCTGCCTCAGCTCAGGTCATGATCTCAGGATCTTGGGATCGAGCCCCACATCAGGCTCTCTGCTCAGTGGGGAGTCTGCTTCCCCCTCTCTCTCTGCCTGCCTATCTGCCTACTTGTGATCTCTCTCCTCTCTGTCAAATAAATAAATAAAATCTTTAAAAAAATAAAAAAATAAAATTCTTCTCCAGTAACCTAGGAAGACCCAAAGGTCACTAAAATGGCCACCACTTTAGTAGCAACACTATAGATCCTGGAAGAAGCAAAGGGATGAGAGCATTATCTCAGCTGCAGGAATTCCCATGTGTTCAAGGAACCAAATTTTCATTAACAATTAAAAAAACAAACAAACAAACAAAAACAAGGAAACAAGCCAATGTGAGTGAGATTCAACAGGAAAATAAACAAACTGATTTAGGATACAAACTGATACAGACCACAACTGATTTTGGTTTAAAATATGAAGTAAATGAATTCAGGATAATTTAAAATATGAGAAGAAATACCAAAATTGGTACAGCAGCAAGGGTCTATAATAAATGACTAAAGAGTGTGAAAAATAAGCACCATTTTTGAAAGGCATATGATTTTTAGTATGAAAAACTAAATGAATGGGTTAAAAACACATTAAGTTAAGCTAAAAAGAGAACTAGTTAACTGGCCCACAAAAAATTAATACCCAAAATGCATCAGAGAGTCGAAACAACATAAAATATAAAACTAAATGTAAAATGTGCAGAATAAAATTCTAATCATCATTATGAAGTCCCAAAACATAATAGAGAAGTAATAAATGAAAAGATGTTGAGTTTTTTAAATTTGTTTTAAACTAATGAAGTACATTTATTAAAGATAAACAAATATAATAAAGTTACAGTATATATAAGCAAAATAAATGGAAAAAAATTCCAAAAAGTATTCCATTAAAACTAGAAAGCACCAGGGCACCTGGGTGGCTCAGTGGGTTAAAGTCTCTGCTTTCGGCTCAGGTCATGATCTCCTCTGGGTCCTGGGATCGAGTTCCACATCAGGCTCTCTGCTCAGCAAGTAACCTGCTTCTCTCCCCCCTCTGCCTGCCTCACTGCCTACTTGTGATCTCTCTCTGTCAAATAAATAAATAAAATCTTAAAATAAAAACAACTAGAAAGCAGCAAAGACAATGAGAAGATCTAACTCTGAAGCCAAAGAGGAAGAGTGATGAATAACCAAAAATCAGGTCAATAAAGCAATGACAGTAAAACTGACAACTGACTTCTTGGTAGCAAAAAAGAAACAAGTAGACAATGGAATCCAATTTTTAAAGTTTGAGATCAGGGGCGCCTGGGTGGCTCAGTCGTTGAGCGTCTGCCTTCGGCTCAGGTCATGATCCCGGGGTCCTGGGATGGAGCCCCGCATCGGGCTCCTGGCTCAGCGGGAAGCCTGCTTCTTCTGCTACCATCCCCTCTGCTTGTGTTCCCTCTCTCGCTGTGTTTCTCTCTGTCAAATAAATAAAATCTTAAAAAAAAAAAAAATTAAAGTTTGAGATCAAGTCATTATCAACCTGAAATTCTGTATCTAGCAAAACTATCTTTTAAAAATACATAGTTGTCATTTTCACATAAGTTAAATAATCATGATATGGAATGAAGCATAATACAGAGGGAAATTCATAGCATTCAATTTCTACATTAAGAGAGAACACAGTCTGAAAAATTAGTAAGTTAAATATCTGGACTGGATTGTGAGAGTTAATAAAGAATACACACACAGAAATTAAAAGTAGAGACATATTAAAGATATAAGCAAAGTTAAATAAACAAAAAAAAGATGTATAATGTAATCACCAATTTAAAAAGTGACTTTGAAAGACTAACAAACTAAGGGAAACAGTAGCAAAATTGATTAAGAATAAAAGAAGAGAAGAATAAATAAACAAATAAAATGAGAAAGGGCACATAATTAGAAATATACAATAATTAGAAAGATAAGTTACCACCATGAACAACTTTTATACTTAACTTCCAAAAATGAGATCCAATGTATAAATGCCTAGAAAAATTTTACTTACTGATGAACTATAAAGGCAGAATGCATATAAAGCCTGAAGAAACAGAAACTTTAAAATATTTTCACAAAGGTAACATCTGATCCAGACAATTTTATAAGCGGTTTCTTTCTACTTTCAATAAACAGATCATTTCAATTTACACATAATCCATTTAATAGAAAATTGTCTAACTTACTGCATGATGCCAGTGTAAACATGATTTCAGAATCAGACAAGAACAGTAAGAATAAAGGAAATCCCAGAAAATTCATGATTATAGATGCAAAAATTCTTTTTTTTTAAGATTTTATTTATTTATTTGACAGAGACAGAAAGATCACAAGTAGGCAGAGAGGCAGGCAGGGGGGCGGGGAGAGCAGGCTCCCTGCTGAGCAGAGAGCCCAATGTGGGGCTCGATCCCAGGACCCTGAGATCATGATCTGAGCCGAAGGCAGAGGCCTCAACCTGCTGAGCCTCCCAGGTGCCCCTAGATGCAAAAATTCTAAACGAGTTTATGGCAAATGAAATCAAAGAGTTTGAAGACACTATAATGGCCTCCTTATTCTTCCTAGTTCTCAAAATTGTTATACGTGTTACCTTAAATAACAAATTTTAGAGATCTGATCTTAAGAATCTTAAGTATGCTAAAGAATCTTGAGATGGGCATGCATATGCTACAGACTCACTCAGGGGTGCCTGTACCTAGGTCAAGGGGCTGCCTCTGCAGTGAGAGCAGCTGCCTGGACCCCTGGAGCCACTGTAACTCCATGCACATGCATGCTTCATACTGGCTCTGAGACTGCTCCATCTGCACTGGATACCTTGGCTCCGGGGCCACTCCCCAGATGCCCGTGCATTAGACACGGGGCCACTGCCACCACAAACGTGCTCTTGAGCAGGTGCCAGAGGAAGCCCCTAAGCCATGAATTTCCTCACAGGAGAAAAGAGATTGGAAGGACCTCAGGAGCCAATCTAATATTTGTAGTGTTGTATGTTACAGACCTCTTGTCCCATGCTGCCTTCAGGATTTTCTCTTTGTCACTGAGACTTGCAAGTTTTACTCTTAGATGATAGAATGTGGATCTATTTTTATTGATTTTGAGGGGGGTTCTCTGTGCCTCCTGGATTTTGATGCTTGTTCCCTTCGCCAAATTAATAAATTTTCTGCTATAATTTGCCCCAATATACCTTCTGCCCCTCTCTCTCTTTCTTCTTCTGGGATCCCAATTATTCTAATATTGTTGCGTCTTATGGTATCACTTATCTCTCAAATTCTCCCCTCATGTTCCAGTAGTTGTTTAACTCTCTTTTTCTGAGCTTCTTTATTCTCCATTATTTGGTCTCCTGTATCACTAATTCTCCTTTCTGTCTCATTTATCCTAACAGTAAGAGCCTCCATTTTTTTTATTGCACCTCATTAATAGCTTTTTTTATTTCAACATGGTTAGATTTTAGTTCTTTTATTTCTCCAGAAAGGGATTCTCTAGTACCTTCCATGTTTTTTCAAGCCCAGCTAGCACCTTGATAATCATCACTGTGAACTCTAGTTCTGACATCTTACAAATGTCCATACTGATTAGGTCCCTAGCCATTGGTTCTGCCTCTTGTTTTTTTCTTTGAGGTGAGTTTTTCTACTTTGTCATTTTATCCAAATAAGAATAGATGAATGAGAGAACAAAATACTAAAAGGATAGCAACAGCCCCAGAAAAATATACACTAACAAATTGGAAGAGATCGAAAACCAGGGGGAGAGGAAAGGAGGAAAAAAAAATATTAGACTGGTGAAAAGAACAGAGCCACACACTTGATTTTGGGTGTATTTTGATCTGTTAGAAGAAACTGCCTCCCAAAATTTTAAAGAAAGAAAAACAAATACACACACACACAGACACACACACACAATAAGGGTAAACCTGATGAAGGGATGGACTATGACTGTAAAGATAAAAATTTAAAAAGATGTTAAGAAAGGAAATGATAAGAATTTGGTTGAAAAAAGAAAAAAGAGGAAAGAATGTGATCAGCCTGGAGACTGAAGCCATGCGCTAGATTTAGGGTATATTTTGATCTGTTAGAAGAAACTGTATCCCAAAACTTTAAAGAAAAACCTATATCTATATAAAAATAAGGTTAAATACAATGAAGGGACAGAATATGACTACAATGAAAATTTAAGATTTTTTTTTAAAAGTATTGATAAGATAAAATAGATAAAAAAAAGGTTAAAATAGGAAAGAGGAAAAATTAAAAAAAAAGAATAAGAAAATAATAAAATTTTAAAAATTTAACTTTGAAAGACTAAAGAATCATGAGAAAAGACTCATGAATTCTATGTGTTGCTTTCCCCCTAGCTCTGTAGTTCTGCTGTTCTCATTGATTGGTGAACATGGTCTTGGCTGGATGTTCTTGCTGATCTTCTGGGGGAGGGGCCTGTTGCCGCGATTCTCAGCTGTCTTTGCCGGAGGCGGAATTGCACAGCCCTTGCCAGGGGCCGGGCTGAGTCATCTGCTCTTGGGAGCATTTGTTCCCTGAACACTTTCCGTACTGCTTTGGAGGTGGAGAATAAAGATGGCGGCCTCCCAATATCCGGCCCTGTAGGAGCTGAGAGCTCAGGGCCCCCATGCCTCAGTGCAGCCTCAGAGAAAAGCAGTCAGTCCCTCCCCTCTCCCTGGTTTCTGGCCACACTCCCTGCTCACCTGGCCTGTGACCGAATGTTTTTTCTCTGGTGAACGGCCCTGTTTGGAGTCTCTAATCCCAGCAGCTTCCTGCTGCGCACTCCCGCACCGCTCCTCCCAGATGAGAAAGGTGAGTCTCCCCGGGTCTGCCTCTTGTGGGGTCCCTGCTCGAAGAGCAGTGGCCAGATTGTGCCTACATGATGGTATAAGGTAACCCCAAGCTGAAAACCCCCCTCCTCTGCAGCTCCTCTGCAGCTGGCGTCTCCGCTCCGATGCCTGGGAGTTCTGCGGCACTTAGGCACCCTTGGTGTTTCTGTGACCCCAAGGGTCCTGAGACCACACTGTCCCTGTGAGGGCTCCACCCCCCACTTAGCCTCTAGAGCGATGTCCCTCCATGGAGCAGACTTTTAAAAGTTCTGATTTTGTGCTCCACTGTTCTACGGCTTTCCTGGAGCCGACCCCTCCCCCTGCGGTCTATCTTCCTGTTTATTGCCTTGGATTCACTTCTCTGCATGTCCTACCTTCCGGAAAGTGGTCCCCTATCTATTCCTAGAATTGCTGCTCTTCTTCTCTTCGATCTCCTGTTGAGTTTGTAGGTGTTCAGAATGGTTTGATAACTATCTAGCTGAATTTCTGGGACCAGATGAAATTTGGGTCTCCTACTCCTTGGCCATCTTGCTCCTCCCTAAACATGTTATTGATGGAAAAATTACTTCAAGCAGTGACCAGTGTAGAGGAATGGAACAAACATAGATATTGGTGAAAAAGTAGATATGAATTCGAAATCTACCACTTATTGTCTGTGTGACCTTAAGCAAGTTACTTAACCTTTTTGAGCATATATATATATATATATATATAATATATAAAATTCGAAAAATAATTCTTTTTAGCATTCTAAGAATCAGAAAAAAAATATACAAAATGCCTGTCTTATAGTAACTTATACTTGCCTGACTGCTTTTACTTTATTAACTTAAATGATACCAAACATACAATTCTGATGCTTTACAGTTACTTACCATATTACTAGATGAGACTGGTTGGTTAGTCAATCCTTATTGGGTGTATTGATATTTTCCTCGCTTGGTGGCTTCATGGAACTTGTGATGAAGACTGTGTTGGATATATGAGAGAAGGAAAGAGAATTACATGTGTAAACATACTGAGCCCAGTGTAATCAATAGGAAGCAAATGTGTATTCAGAAGACTTTCTGTACAAACTTTTCACCAATATCCAGACAGTAATTTTGTCTCTGCTCATAAGGATAATAGCAAGTTGTACTCATTAGAGCAATATGACTTGAATTTGTCAGTTTCATCTCTGTCCTAACCACTGCCTCTCCCTAAAATAGAGGAATCAGTCTCTATTTCCCAAGGCAATACTTATTCCTTCATTGGCATTACAGTACTTTTTTTTTTTTTTTTACCATCTTTAATGTTCTCATTTTATTATTTATAATTTGCCAACATAATCATTTCTCTGAGTAATTGTGATCCCAGGAAACAATGTGTTTAGTCAAAATGATACTGCCCACTTGTTTTATTCTTTATAATAATTTAAACATCTTTGTGATTTTACAGCAAAAAAAACCTCTCCCTCCAACCCTACTCAAATTACAAGTGTCTTTAGCCCTTATTATCAAGATTACAATTCACAATCTAGGTTATCTAGAGTGATTCTATACTCTCAACAGGTAGTAACATGTTTTTACTAGAATATGCTAGGGGGGTGCTATGCTAATAGCAATAGAATATTGCTATGCTAATGCGAGTCTATTAGAAAAGCATGTAAATATTTCACTAAAATATGCGTAACAATTAATAGACTGATGAGGTAACAAGAAAAGTGAATACAATTAACTTACATCCAGTTGGTGGAAAGGGTACATCCCAGATAGTTCAGAGAACATCATCAATTTTTATTACAGCAGCTTCAGCCCTGGTCTTAAATCATCAAGGTATACTAACATCTCCATACATAAAATCTACATTGGAGACATATAAGCAAAATTTGAAAAATTATCGATCAGGGAAATATTCACCATAGTTATTTCAAGGTACTTTATAGCACTTGAGAATATAGAATGCTCCATTTCATTATGAAAAAAATTCAATCCGATCAATAATATATACAGATTTCTCATTTGCTGGTAAAACTTTAAGCATAATGAGAAAACTTTAAAACTGGAGCTGGAAGAGGCATTTAAATGTCATCTTGGTTATTCCCCTGCTACAGAATTGACTTAATTCAATTTACATAGATCACTATTGATTCTAGTTCTACAAAATGGTAATGAAAAAATGCTATTTGGCATAAAGTCTACAATGCCAGTATTTTTTTCTCCCTTATATAACCTGAATTTGTTGAAATGCAGGAAAGTCATATTAAATTGCAATCAATATGAGTAAATAAAATTCCAATGTAAAAATATATTTTCCAAATATCAACTTCGAACTGGCTAATAATAAATAATATGGATTATGTTAATATTGTACCCAAGCAAAGCCTGGATTATTTCTTGGAGTTCTTTGGGAATTCCCCAAAGTACTGTCTGGAGAGAATCATTATTTATGTTTTTATTTTTTCAGAGGTGTTACTATTCTGTATTCTGTTGTTGCTGTTTACATTTTATAGATCATATATTGCTATATTTATTACTTACATTGGTTTATGGCAGTGGTTCTAAAATTCAGTACATATGCACCAGAATCACGTAAGAAGCCTAATAAAAGAACATAGCTTCCTTAGCCTCATATATGCCCACCTCTTCACTCTTGCTCATCTCAAAGATACTATTTGGCACAAGTGAGTAAAGGTCTAGGAAAATGATTTCAGAACTAAACCTTCTGGGGTGCCACAGTGGCTCAGGTCATGATCCAAGGGTTCTGGGATTGTCCTTTTCCCTCTGCTCCTCCCAGGGCTTGTGCTCACTTCCTTTCTCTCTCTCTCTCTCTCTTTCTCTGTGTATCAAATAAATAAAAACTTTAAGTAAGTAAGTAAACAAACAAACCTTCCGGTATTCTGGTTGAGTAGATTGCACAACTGGAAAACACAGTCCTATAATTTTCTTCTTTGTGCTCTCTTTGTGAGCATTGTGCATCAAGATTACCCTAACTTTGTGTTAATTTTTTAATTGGTTCATCTTTTTAAGAATTCAGAAGAATTTTGGTGACAGACATTACCTATTTGATGTTGAAATCATATTTATTTGGTGACTTTTGAAGGAATGAATCATGTACCATAGTTTCAAGTTTTTCTATAGTTACATTTGTATCTTTTATATGTCTCCTTTAGTCAATTTTTTTAAAAATATTTTTTTATTTGACTAAGTAGAGAGATCACAAGTAGGCAGAGAGGCAGGCAGAGGGGGAGGGGGAAGCAGGCTCCCCGCTGAGCAGAGAGGCCATTGTGGGGCTCGATCCCAGGACCCTGAGATCATGACCTGAGCCAAAGACAGAGGCTTTAACCCACTGAGTCACCCAGGTGCCCCTCCTTTAGTCAATTTTTATAAATAGGGTTTTCCTAGAAAGCTGACCATTGTATTGTAAAATTTATTTGTGTTTCTGAGGTGGAGGGAGTTTTATCCTACTGGAATAATTTCACCTTTTATATTTATAAGCCTCTTCTTTGCCTTTCTTTTTGTGTATTTCTTCCTATGTCCGTCCAGTTTCTTTAGTTTAATGCTTAATTTTTCTGGTACCTCTTTTATAGTATGATAGCTCCTAACCATAGACATAATATAGCTCTGTTTTGATTTAGGTCTATTTTGACATCTGTTGATTTTTTTTTTAATGCCTTAGATATAATTTGTTAAATTTACTTCTACATTTTGTATAGATTTTATTGTTGATGTAAATTGGATAATTGTAATTTTTTTAATGTTTATTTTTAGTATATTGTAAGAATTTTGATTTTTATGTACCTAAGTTTATATAAGGATTTTTGTTTTGTACCTAGACACTTTGCTGAACTCCTATTAATTCTGATAAGCTGACTGTTGTTGGTCTTGAATTTTCTATTTTCATCATGCCTTTTCAATTTTTAGTTTTCTCATTTCACATTTTCTTTTCTCTTTTTTTAATTTATTTTATTTTATTTAATTTTTATTAACATACAGTGTATTATTTACTCCAGGGTACATGTCTGAATCGTCAGGCTTACACATTTCACAGCACTTACCATAGCACATACCGTCCCCAATGTCCATAACCCAGCCACCCTATCTCTACCCTCCCACCTCCCAGCCACCCTTAGTTTGTTTCGTGAGTTTAGGAGTCTCTTATGGTTTGTCTCCTTCCCCATCCCATCTTGTTTCATTTCTCTCCCCCACCCCCCACAACTCCCCGCCCTGCCTCTCACATTCTTCTTATCAGAGATATCATGTGATAATTGTCTGTCTCTGACTGACTTATTTCGTTTAGCATAATACCTTCCAGTTCCATCCATGTCATTGCAAATGGAAAGATTTCGTTTCTCTTGATGGCTGCATAGTATTCCATTGCATATATATACCTCTTCTTCTTTATGCATTCATCTATTAATGGACATCTAGGTTCTTTCCATAGTTTGGCTGTTGTGGACATTGCTGCTATAAACATTTGGGTGCACGTGCCCCTTTGGATCACTACATTTGTATTTTTAGGGTAAATACCCAGTAGTGTGATTGCTGGGTCATAGGGTAGCTCTATTTTCAACTTTTTGAGGAACCTCCATACTGTTTTCCAGAGTGGCTGTACCAGCTTGCAT
>CM053619.1:24446974-24471068 GCA_028646535.1 Procyon lotor | reverse complement strand
GTTCATTTTTGCCCTTGCTTCCCTTGCCTTTGGAGATGTTTCTAGGAAGAAGTGCTGCAGCTGAAGTCGAAGAGATTGCTGCCTGTGTTCTCTTCCAGGATTCTGATGGAGTCCTGTCTCACATTGAGGTCTTAGATCCATTTTGAGTCTATTTTTGTGTGCGGTGTAAGGAAATGGTCCAGTTTCATTCTTCTGCATGTGGCTGTCCATTTTTCCCAACACCATTTGTTGAAGAGACTGTCTTTTTTCCATTGGACATTCTTTCCTGCCTTGTTGAAGATTAGTTGACCATAGAGTTGGAGGTCCATTTCTGGGCTCTCTATTCTGTTCCATTGATCTGTGTGTCTGTTTTTGTGCCAGTACCCACTGTCTTAATGATTATAGCTTTGTAATAGAGCGTGAAGTCTGGAATTGTGATGCCACCAAGTTTGGTTTTCTTTTTCAACATTCCTCTGGCTATTCATGGTCTTTTCTGGTTCCATATAAATTTTAGGATTATTTGTTCCATTTCTTTGAAATAAATTGATGGTATTTTGATAGGGATTGCATTAAATGTGTAGATTGCTTTAGGTAGAAGAGACATTTTCACAATATTTGTTCTTCCAATCCATGAGCATGGAACATTTTTCCATTTCTTTGTGTCTTCCTCAAATTCTTTCATGAGCACTTTGTAGTTTTCTGAATACAGATTCTTTGCCTCTTTGGTTAGGTTTATTTCTAGGTATCTTATGGTTTTGGGTGCAATTTTAAATGGGATAGACTCCTTAATTTCTTTCTTCTGTTTTGCTGTTGGTGTATAGAAACGCAACTGATTTCTGTGCATTCATTTTATATCCTGACACTTGACTGAATTCCTGTATGAGTTCTAGCCGTCTTGGAGTGGAGTGTTTTGGATTTGATTTTATTTTCTCTTAAATTTTTTTTTTTTTTTTGCTTCTTTTTAACCTTAGCTACTAGATCCTCTAGTACTATGCTAAACAGCAGTGATGAAAAACAGCACCCTTATCATGTAGTGACCTTAAGACCAACTTCAAAAGTCTCACCATGAATATATTTGTCGTAGCATTTTTTTTATAAAAAATAACTTGGGCTATTTCTCTGAAATACTTTTATAAATAAGGATGGTCTGTACTGTGATGTTTGACTACATTTGATTTAAACTGCCTGTGGAATCCGCTGGAGCTGTGGTCACTCAGGCCAGGAAACTTGATTAGCAATGCAACGTAGTCCATCTCTTCATTTCCTACTTTTCTGAGGAATTTTGCTTTAAATGTACTTCTTTTAAAGATCATATATCTAGACTTCTATTTTGCTCTGGTAGGATAGGTACTTAACACGTACACATGTATGTTTTCTGGCTCTTAGTCTCCTCTGTTGAATTGATAAAATTTTTTAATAATTCTTCCTCTTTTAGACAAATTAGAAGTAATATATTCAGATCCTCTTTTAGAAGCTAGCCTTCACAATTTAATACATGTACTTATCATTTTTTCCTAGAAATGTGTAAAAGTTTCAGCATTTCTATCTCCCATTCAACCACTGGAAGGACGTTAACAAATTTTTCAATCATTCATTATTTTCCAATCAAGTTATATTTTTAAAGATTTTTCTCTTTTTTTAAATGTAAAAGTAAGTTAAACTTATTTTAATTTTCACAAATCAATTTTGTTTCCTAGGATAGTTTGCCAGTTTTTAGGGCCTTCCATTCTTCCTTGGAACCTATGACTGCCTTTAATTTATAATTTTCCTCTCTGACTATAACTTTTTACAGTTCATTTGGTGAGATTTGTTGAGTGATCCTATTTTCCTAGCATTTGTATGAACACATGAGGAAGGCTTTTGTTTTACTTTATGAATTATAGTTGCCTGACAGCCAAGCAAAAAACTGTCAGCTTTGCGAAAACAACACAACCAGCTTCATTCAGTTCACAGCAAGGGTTGATAATCTAGGCCCAAGATGATCAGATGTCTTCTCAATTTTGCATTCCATTGTGACAGGTGATCTGGAGACTTTGATAGTAGAAAAAACAGAGAGACAATTTGTTGCCTAAGATTGGCGAGTTCTGTCAAAACTCTCAGGACTCCAGTATCCATGAAGTTGGGGTTTAGAGACAAGACTGGCAAACACCAGGCAGAACTTCATTTCTCAGAACAGCCTGAAGAACCAAAAAAGCTACACCAGCAGGCCTGAGAAACAGAGTTCCTTATGCCATTTATCGAAAGACCATTTATTGAAACAAGAGGCAGACCAGGGATGCTGTTCAACAGTGGTGGCATGCTTCTGACCTATTGCCGCAGGTCTGGGACACCACAAAAAATAATCATGTAGGGGCCCAACTATGGGGATTAAAGAATCTAGACAAACTAACTTCGGCCTGACCGAAGTTTTGGAGCTAAAGACAAAGCTTGGCTTTAGAACTTTATCAGAGGCCATTTCTAATTTAAATGTTCATTTGTGGAACACCAAGACATCCATTTTGTGGTGCAACAACTTTGTAATTGCAGGAAAGCCTATTAGATTAAATCTACTCTTTTCTCTTCTCTCCTCTTCTCTTCTCTCTCTTCTCTTTTTTTTTTTTTTTTTTTTGTTTCTTTTTTCTTTCTTCATGCCCTCCTTAATATCCAGCACCAGACTGGGTGCACTTTCTAGGCTATTTATGTCCATTGAATGCACTGTACTTAAATCCTAAATATCTAGGCAAAATATAAACAATTTATTTCCAAAGGAAAGGCCACAGTTTAAGGAAACTTTATTCCAAAATTGAATTTTTCTGCATTCACCAAAGAAGAGATCTAAAAGTGTTTGAACATGCACTGTTTTAAGGTACTTTCTGCATTTGGGTTTATTTAATTTTCAAACCCTAATCTATGAGAAGGTATGCTCACTGCTAGTCTGTGCAAATGAAACCAAGACTGAAAATGATCACATAATTTTCCCAAGGCCACGCAGTTCATGTCTGATCAACTCTGAAACTCAAATTGCTATATTCCATCAAGATACCCCCTGTAATCAAAACACATTGACACATCTAGGCCTTCAGAAGTGAAATCCTTCATCTGAAGAGCTTTATGTGTCTTAAACATGAAAACAACTACATAGGCTAGAAATAGCCTTAACATTACACTCTCATGTTAAATAAGGTAATATACGCTGTGTGGAAAAGTTACTATCAACTATATATAAAAAATTATGTGTTGTCATGTATTTTCTTACACAGAGGGTGATGATAATAATAGCCTTTTACCTATAACTAAACAAATCATGTCACAATGCTTTTAATATAAATTCAGTTTAAATCTGACATGTTGATGGTTATATGTCAAGATGCTATTATTGATTTTTATTTTTTAAATCACCTTTCTAGTTAGGGCAAACTAAGTAACTCCACAGATTTCTCACAGAATATTGATAAAAAATTCATTTGACTTCACAGCTGAGGATATTTATGGCTTTCCCCCCCAAATTAAATAGGGAGAAGATAAAACATTGCTTCCAGATTTTAAAGCATAGTAAAAAAAAAAAAAAAAGTGATTTAGTATAAAAAGACATTACTTTGCACTAGTATTCTTTTAAACTTCAAAGACACAAGAAGTTCTATCAAAAAAAAAAGCGCACAAGATTTAGGTTTTAAAAATTCTTTTTAATCTTCTCCATAGTTCTGTTAATCAATAGCTATAAACTTAGCACAGTGCAGGACAAGTCAGCAGTTAAAAAGAAACATGAGAATTAATAATATTGATGGAGTCTGGAAGGAGTTGGGTCTGTATCCCCAACAAGATACAAAATCAGCATAATTTGTAGTGAATGGATGAATACAGTTCTGTCAGTTCACTGATATTTTTTAAAGGCATTGCTTACAGAATTCTCTCCAGAAAATCATTCCATTTTGTTTTCACATTCTTTTTTTCCCCAAAAAATTTAGTAAGATTTTAATGGAATTCTCTTGTTTGTTGATTGTGGGAAAATGTATTTGGATACCGAAGCATTTCTTGTTTCTCAAAGCATGAAAATATGATGGACTGTTCACTCAAAAACTATTTCAGTCATTCAACAATACTGTTACACACCGAGTGCCATAAATTCAATAGCATTTTTTGTCTGAGGAGAAAGGGTTGCAAAGATGAATAAGATCTGATAAATAACTTCAAGTAAACAAATTCCATAATTTTTAATTCATCACAAATAAATTGCTATATTTAAATAATTCTAAGATCCCTCAACTGTGAAGTGCTATCTCTTGCAGGATGTTAAAATATAAAAACTATATACCTTGGAATTCATAAAATACTATATAATGCAGAGTCTGAAACCAAAACTTACCTACTTTTTTTGCATCCTTTCATTTAACATCAAACTATAACTTTTCATTGGCCACAAATTTTTGAAAATATAATTTTAATGACTTCATATTAATCTATTATATGAGTGAGCCATAGCTTATTAATAAGAACTCCAGTCACCGTTTTTATTCTTTTCTACATAATGAATATTGCCTTCTTGAATATCATGCTCACCACTGAATATTTCTTTAGGATATGTATTTTTTTGCTTATTAATCTGAGATCAATAATTATGATGCTATCATAACACATGATACTCTGAACTAACACTCATATATTTTTATTCTGAAACATTTTTGTTTGCATAAAATATTTTTACAATTTTTTTTCTTTAAGAAGGGTATTTAGATAAGGCATTTTCTGAGCCTGCCATTTCTGAGAAATATTTTATCTACAGTGACTGGATCACATTTATTTTTCTTCTGTAAATGTTATTCAATTTTCTTCTGACATTTTAGTGTCACTGAGATTTCCGAGGCCAGCTTCATTTTTGTGTCTTTCATTCACCCAATGAATATCTACTGAGCATCCACAGGTTGCTAGATGCTGGCAAACAGTAACCATGATGGCAGGGTTATTACCCTTATGCACTTTTTTGTCACAGAGAAGCTGCCTTTTATAGGCAGCTACATCTTTCCAACCTACGTATTGGGACAAACAGTATTTCCTTGTCTCTTAATCTTAATTAAATTTTATGTTAAATTCTAGGATGGAAAACAGAGTTTATCCAATTTACACATCTGACGGATTGTTAATAGCGACCTCTAGGGGTGTGTTGAGGAATTGTAAGATTGACTAAATTCACTGGGAAAAGACTTCCATAAATTGGTCATTGTCATAGGTCTCATGGCTGCTGAGTATTTTCAAGTTCAAGTTAAGGAAAGATCTCCTCAGTGTTCTTCCTGAATATTGGTGATCCATTTCAATTTGTAGGCTCTTTTTTCCTCCAGTCAGCTCTTTTTTTATTTCCTTCATTATTGATTCTTTACCATCTATGGTCTTTCTTCAGGAATACAGATTTTATACATTACAGATACCTATGATCTGCATACATTGTAGTTCACTTTTTCTTATTTTTATCTCCATCTCCTTATATATTTTGGGAAATATTTCAGAATTATCTTCTATATTCGGTGATCTTTTTCTTCTTTCTCATTGTAGCACTATGACGACTTTTTGGTTTTTGTTAATAAAATGTTTGCTTTGTTTATCAGTCAGGGTTAGCAGGAAATGCATGAAATTCTCAAGTTTGGTATGTTTAAGGAAAGTTTTAAAGGGGCGCTAATTGGGGCACCTGGGTGGCTCAGTCTGTTAAGCAACTGACTCTTGCTTAACAGGTTGTGATCTCAGGGTAGGGGACTGGCTCCACATCAGGCTCCACACTCAGCAGGGAGTCTGCTTGAGATTCTCCTTCCCTCTCCTTCTGCCTCCCTCCCTCCCTGCATGCTCTTTCTCCCTCTTTCCCTCTCAAATAAATATAAAAAAATAATAAAGGGGGCTAATTATACATGTTTGGTCTGGATATTAGAAAACCACAAGGTAGTGTTGATGACTCTGGCACTAATAATAGCAATGTGCTGTTTCCCTACTTCACTACACTCCCATGTCTGAAGTGAAACAGCAGTTTCAAAACCTGGAGCTAGAGATAGCCCTGTGGATCAGGCCACCTGCTAATAGCTAATGGTTACGACCAGAAGAAAGTCTATAGCAGCCCTATAGGGAGAAAACCAAAAAATGATTCGTAGAGAAATGTTTTAAAATAAAAATATAATCCTCTCTATTTACCAAGAGAATATAAAAAAAAGAAAAGAAAGCCAACAGTGTGAAATGACTTTGCATTGACATGTATGATGATGTATTATGACATGTATTGTCATAACATTATGTTGATGACATGTAATATATGATGACATGATATTAACCATAATAATAAACTTAAATGGACTTAACTCAGTAAGATTTGTTTGATTGGAGTACACAAATCAAAACCCAATTCTTTGCTGTGTACATGAGACACACCTAAAAATAAAATGATCCAGAATAGTTAAAATAAATGGATGGGAAAATATACCAGAAAAATATAAGAAGAAGAAAGCACAGGTGATGCTTCTGATATCAAGCAAGACTTTCCATCCAAAAAGCATTAAGTAACATAAAGAATGTAGGATTGACAGATTTGGCAAATGAAAATGCCAAAATCTCAGTTAAACTTGAATTTCAATGAATAATGAATAATATACTGAAATTCCATGCAACATTTGCAGCACTACTTAAAAAGTATTTATTGTTTATATGGAATCTAGATTTAATAGAGACTCATGTATTTTTCTAACAGTCCTACTCTTTCTCCACTAAATAAGGCTTACCTGAGCAAGCATAAGCCAGGGGATAAAATAAACATTTTAATTTTTGTCTCTCACTGCCCATTTATTAAAAAAAAAAAAAAAAAAAAAGACTGAGCCACATAGGTGCCCATCTCACTGCCCATTTAAATTTGCTGTTTTCCCAGCAGGTGTTACTCCATACCGCTAGAGTTTCTAACTCCTCCAGGGATACAACTTGGGAAGGGAAGAATAACTAAGGAGTGAAGGAAGTTCTGAATTCATTGATAGTGTTGTGGTTATTAGCGTACAGACCCTGTTGGAATATGTTCAGATATTTCATCCATTGTTTCTTCAGAGGTCTTCTTGCCATTTCTGGGGATATCTCCTCTATAGCATCTTTGATATAAGTGCATGCATCTTACTTCTGGCTGGAAGTTACTCCTTCCTTGGCTTGTAATAATACAACACTATCTGCAGTTTGCCGATTTTGCTTTGCCCCTCCAAGTAATCTTTTGGATGGAATCCAAGACAACTTGTGTATGTTTGACATCTATATCACAGGAAGCAGTCATACGTTCTTGGAAGTTAACCCACTACAACCACTTCTTCCTTGCTCAGCCCTCAAAATAGCTAGACAGCTCATTTCTAGCCCTCTAGACTTGTAGGGCGAAACGGACATCATGTTAGTCTGTCATTTATGTTGCAGAGAACACATACTGTGCCCGCTGAGTAGATGCCATAAAGCCTTTAATTCATCCTAATACTTCTTTTGCATTTTGCATGTTGGAAATATATTTGAAACATATATCATCTTTTAAAAACCTACACAAAATATTTAAAAGAAAAAATATATACTTTAATAAGTTAGTAGTTACAAAATGATATAACTCTAACTACAAGCTTTGACGGGGTATAATTTATAGCTTACAATATAGTTACGTAATTTGACTCAACATTTCCAGTCCTTCAAATGAAAAGCTTCCAAAAGATCAAAGCACCCACTACAAAGTCTCAACTTTTCTCAAGGTTTTTATTAGAGGTAAAAATGAGAGAAAACATAATCATGTGCTATTTTATAAATACCATTTTACTATGAAAAATAATATATGTTTATTATAGGAATGTGTACTACACAGAAAAACAGAACAGGAAAACAAAAAGATACATAATTACCCTGGCTAGAAATAACCATAGTTACCATTTAGCTCATACCTTTCTATCATTTCTCAAGGTTATGCAGTTCATCTAATTCCCTTAGGATAACTTCATGAGAGCTAGTACCTGCGTCCACTAGCTTAAAAGATTAGAAACTTCTCATCCATATGTCAAATGATTTTCCGTAAGATTGCATGCAATTGCACTACCCATCAGCAATTTATGAGAGTGTGTTGTTATACCACCACCAATACTTTGTATGACCATGAAATAGTAAAAATAAACATTGTTTGATTTTTGTTTTGGTAACTAACTCTATACCAATATTTTAACTGTTCGATGGCAGAAAGCATCTGCAAAACGAAAAGTATGTTTACTTACAAAGTTTTAGAAACGCTCGGAAACAGAAGATTATTTTTTTTCTAACACAGCAAGATTTCTGAGCATCTTTAACGTGTAACACTGAAAAAAAATATATTGTTTTACTTGCAAAAAAAAATTCTAAAATATATTATGAATCTCCAAATATCAGATTTTTTATTCTCAATTTGATTTATTCTACTGGGAATGTAATAGAGATCTTTTTTAAAGAAGAAAAACCCAAGTTCAAGTAGAAAAACAGTATCTTTTGGACTGAAAGTTACCTGTCATGGGACTAGTTATTTTGTTCAAACTATATTTCGTATAATGTTTCCTCTATCTCATTGCCTGCATGCTTAGGGCAGCTGGCGATAAATCTGCGAAGGATAAAACAAAAACATAAAACCTAGTTTTGCTAATTTTTATGTTAATTATTTGTAGATAAATATTTTCCCATATATTTGTTTTTGACTCATTTATTTCTTTGCTTCAGTAGAAAGCCAGCCACATCAGCTATAAAATATCTCTTGAGAATATTCCTAGGAACTTATTGTTAGGTAATTGTAACTCAAACTTCAAGGAAAATGTTAAAATTTATTTTCTGAAAATACTTTTACTGAATTTCTAACCTGCACTTTTTCCTCACTGATGCAACTAAAGTATCTGGGTATTATCCAAAGGGTAATATGCTATTTTATAAAGGATTACTAGAGAAAATTGGCCAATCACCCAGGCATTGTCAGAATTTTCAATCTTGTTATAAAGAGATGCATTTAATGGTGTTTGTGTTTGGAATTCTATTTAAAGTTGTACGTTGTCGAAAGTGTACAAAATGAAACAATACGATTTTTTTTAAAAAGTTGTAAAGTGCTGTCTTTGGGTAAAATGCTGAATTTGCAGGTGTTTGAACAAACTGTATGTGAAAACCAAACACAACTTCTTAAAATTATCAGCACTTTCCCATCACACTCAATCAAGATATAGGACAAATAAGATGGAAATCATGCAGGTTATATATAAGAAGACTTGATTCTTTTTTTCTTTTAATGCTGAAAACACAGAATATGTTTCATTGATACTGACAAGTCATGCAACTCTAATAGCAACAGTGAGGGAAGATGCTTTGGAAGGTAAGAAAATGGATTGGGAAAAGTGTCAGTTTATTCACAAACTTATTAATGAGTTTAAATTTTATGGAAAGAAACTATTTTTTTAAAGGAAGGCCATGCAAGTTCCTACATTTCTCTGAACTTTAATAAGAATCAGGTTGTTTTTAAGAAACAATTTATAACTCAGTTGCTTGGATCAGTGTCTAATATCCCTCACTTTGCTATTTTCCATAAGCATTATATCTCTAATCCTCTATTACTACCACCTTTTATGTTATACGCATATTTTTCCTAGTATACCGTTTTAATTACTTTTTTGTCTCTTTTATTATATTTTTTAAGTTCTCATTAGATGCTCTGGGAGTTGCAATTAGCATATTAATTTATAATTTAGGGGTGGCTCAGTGGGTTAAAGCCTCTGCCTTTGGCTCAGGTCATGATCTCAGGGTCCTGGGATCGAGCCCCACATTGGGCTCTCTGCTCAGCAGGGAGCCTGCTTCCCCTACCCTCTGCCTGCCTCTCTGCCTACTTGTGACCTCTCTCTCTCTCTGTCAAATAAATAAATAAAATCTTAAAAAGAATTTATAATTTAGTTTAGGTAAACATCAACTTAATTTCAATTGTATACAAAATCTTTGCTCCTATATAATCCATTCTCTCATTCTTCTATGTGCTATCATATAAATTTCATCTCTATCTCCACAGTTTAATAATTATTGCTCTATGCTATTACCTTTTAAAGTAGATGGAAAAAGGGTGTTACAAAAAAAAAATGCTACTGTACTGTATTTTATATCAGTAACTGCTGTTCTTTGTTTCATTTCAGCCTGAAGGACTCTCATTAGTATTTCTTAGAAGGCAATTCTGCTAGAAACAAATAGTCTGTTTTTGTTTATCTAAGAATATCTTAATTTCTCCTTCATTTTTGAAGAATCATTTTGCTTGATATGGAATTCTTGGTTGATGGTCTTTTTCTTACATCACTATTTTTTTAATTTCTTAAAAGATTTTATTTGAGAGAGAGAGAGAGAGGATGAGCAGAGGGGAAGGGCAGAGACAGAAACAGACTCCCCACTAAGCAGGGACCCCGACATGGGGCTCAATCCCAGGGCCCTGGGATCATGGCCTGAGCCAAAGGCAGATGCCCGACTGACCCCAGGTGCCCCTCTCACAGCCCTTTAAAGATGTCATCCCACTGTGTTCCGGCCTCCGTGGTAATGACAGTAAAGCAGCTGTTGAGGCTCCCTTGTATGTAATGAGTCATTTTTCTCTTGTTTTCAAGATGCTTTGGCTTTGGCAGTTTGACTACGATGTGTTTATAAGTGGATCTCTGAATTTATCCTACTTAGAGTTTTCTGAGCATCTTGGATGCGAAATGACTGTTCTAATGATTGCTGGTCACAATTTGTTCAAATATTTTCTTTTTTCTTCTGGAACTTCCACTATGTGTATATTGGTTTGCTAGATGGAGTATTATGGGTTTCTAAGGCTGGATTCATTTTTCTTCACGATTTTTTTTCTTTCTTTTCCTCAGACTGAATAATTTCAATTGCACCATCAAGTTTCTTGACTCTTCCTCCTTCTACTTCAAATGTGATGTTGAGTCCCTTTAGTAAAATTTTCAACTACAGAGTTTCTATCTGTTTCCTCTTTATAATTCCTATCTCTTCATTGACATTTTTGGTGAGACATCATTCTCATGGTTTCTTTGCATGTGGTTCCCTTTAGCTCTTTGATCATATTTACAATAGTTGATTTAAAGTACTTGTCTGTTAAGCCCAATATCTGGGCTTCTCCATGGAAAGGTTCTATTAATTTCTTTTTAACAAAGATTTATAGGGGCACCTGGGTGGCTCAGTGGGTAAAAGCCTCTGCCTTCAGCTTGGGCCATGATCTTAGGGTCCTGGGATCGAGCCCCACATCGGGCTGTCTGCTCAGCAGGGAGTCTGCTTCCCTCTCTCTCTCTATGTCTCTGCCTACTTTGCACTATTTTTTTCTATTTATTTTTTCTTGGTGTTTAAAATTGTCCTCGTTCTCACCTTAGTATGTTTATCCTAAGACATCCACTTATCTTTTTCTTTCAGTTTAATGTTTACTTCTGAAATTAGTTTTCTTATCTTTGAGTTCTATTACCTATGAATTTTCTTTAACCTGATTTATGTTATTATTTTATATTTTAGATCACTTTTAGCTTGCTTTAAAATGTTAGAGATTTATCTTGTTTATATGTATATGTCATGTGATCTCATTGCCTATAGGGACCATATTCTGCTCACTAGCCTTTTGTTATAGTAGCTTTCTGTGAAATTCAATCATGATTCTCCTAAGTTGCTCACTTATACATTATATTCTTTTTTTTAAAAGATTGAGAGATACAAAAAGATTTTCTAGCTCTCTCCTAGTATTCCTTTTGTGTGTATGTGATCAGTTCAGAAATATTACTTTGTCGTTTCTCTGATGTCCTGGTTCTGTCTCCCTTCTCTTTTCTGTGTATTCTATACGTTCTGCACCTTCTTTTTTCTTTTCTATTATTTTCTCCATCCTTCTTAATTTATACTACTACCATCAATGTCTCTCCAAAGGAAGAAAGATTTTCCTGGTTAGTTATGAAACCTTCAGGGAGGAATGCCATTTTTTTTAAGGATGTGCTCTGTATGTCTGTCTTTTTTATAGGGAAAATTTGCAAATATACCAAAAAGATTCTACCATCACCACCACCACTTTTACAAAATATACCCTATTTTAATTATTCATGGTCTTTCCATTCTTTAGATATACCCGTGTAGTCTAGTTTTCAATTATAGATGGGAACCTTGATGCCAATTTTTTTCTCCTTTTAATTTAAGCCTGCTTGTCTTTTTGTTTGTTTGTGCCTGAAAAATACTGAATATTTAGTTTGGCATTAAAGTAGACTCTCTCACCAGTGCATGATGAAGTATCCTTAATCTTTAAATTCATAGTGCTTGCTATTCATCTGAGGATTATTTTCCTCCTACTCTCTTCAGGTAAAATTATATATGCCCAAGAACGGAGGAGCAGGACAATCTTTGACAGAATTTATATTAGTACTGCACAGACGTAATCACCTTCTGTAAGAATGACGACAACAAAAAAATGTAAATCATTAGGATGTCTTAGCTTATCTTTCTTTGGTCATTGTGTATAAAGCAAAGTTTGTGTTCATTGATTACTTTTCTTTTATGGCCTCTCTCAGTCTGCTGTCTTCTCAGTTCTGGAATTCATAATATATATGTATTGAATCACCTGGCTTTGTCCTCTTGTCTCTTATCTCTTCCCTTATCATCCCTTTCATTTGAAAGTGAGAAAAATTTCTTGATCTGTTCTTATAATTCACTGTTCATTTTTTGTACAAATCAGTGTGTTATCTTCTCACCATCATGTTTTTTATTCATTAGTAATCTTTCTTGTGCCAGATTATTTGTAGATTGGTGTTTTCTGGATCTTACTGCATGTGTGACTTGCTTTCTTTTTGTTTTTTTTTTAATTTTCCCCATTCTTACTATATTTACATCTTTCAAATGGGACCATTTGCCCTAAATATTGTCTTCTCTTTAATTGCTGAAGTTAACAAATTCCTGTTGTCCTTAACCTCATGATTTATTTTCAAAAGAAGGTATATTTGGAATTCAGATGGGTCAAATACTTTTATTTATTTGACAGAGAGAAACACAGCGAGAGAGGGAACACAAGCAGAGGGACCGGTAGCGGGAGAATCAGGCTTCCTGCAGAGCAGGGAGCCCGATGCGGGGCTCCATCCCAGGACTCTAGGATCATGATCCGAGCCAGAGGCAGACACTTAACGACTGAGCCACTCGGGTGTCCTGGGTCAAATACTTTTAAAATGACTTGTTCAAATGATTAAATTCTGTGCAAAATAAAATTAGGCATTCTCTTAAATTTTGCCAGCACATCATGTGCTTAAAAGGACAAAGTGAGCTACAACCTGATGAGGTTACTCGCTAAAAAGTTTCCCTGTCAGGGGAAAGTATTTTTTGGCCCTATTCTTATCTTTGTTCTGTTCCCACCTTTCCCAGTTGCCATCGCTACTCTCCTGTGGATGCTTCTGGAACTCTCCTTTACTTAAACTCCTCTCCAAGCCTGCAGTAAACTGGGCGTGACCACAGCAGCTGATACGTCTCCTAGAGTCCCAGGTAGGACCAAGTTTAGTTCTAGCAGTTGCCTCACAGTCTCCCAACCAACAGTCTGTGTTACAGTTGAAGGTACGTGGTGGCCTGAGTTGGACAGGAACAAGCCAGGTTGTGTAACTGAGTGGAATTCTAATGACCTGTAGAGGAGAAGGAGCTAACAGAGGAAGAGTCAGGATAAGGAGAAAGGCTGTATCACAAAGTTTTGTGTGGCAGTCAAATTTAACAACAGCCCGATTCCCATCTCCAGCTGGTAGAGTGTCCTTCAAGACAATGCCGCCTTCTTTGTTCTGCAGACCCAGGTGATTCCTGAATGAAAGTGAAGGCCGTAGCCAGATTTCTGTGTGCTGCCATCCGGTGACTTTCCTGAAATTCGTAAAATTTAAGGCTTCTTAGCTATGAGTACAACATCATTTTAAAAATCTTAGATTCTAAATCCTGGCTACGCAGTTGATTTCAGGGTTTTTGTTTGCTTTTGTTTTTCAATACTGAAGTATAGGTCCCACCCCAAACTAATTAAAATTGAATGCCTCTGGGATTGTTATTTGAAAAATTTCTCCTGGGCGATTCTGATGTGGAGTCGAGGTTAAGAATCACCTGTTATAGAGCCTGTATTTGTATCATTTCTTTTCCCTTGACAAGCTGTGTGACCAAGCTGTGTAAAATGGGTTATCGCTAGGAAGGGGAAGTAAGAGTGCCACCATAAGGGGAATAAACAGGTTGCTCTGCCTAGAGGTGTCTCTGTGTGGGAAGTCGGGGTATAGAAGGCCAGTTACCATTCTTAAGTGATATCTATTGGCCTGAATATAAGTTAATGATCATATATTTTTATTCAATGGATATAATGTATTGTTATTAATCTTTTTTCTTTTAAAAATTATTTAAATTCCATTTAACATATACTGTATTATTAGTTTCAGGACTAAAATTTAGTGATTTCATCAGTTGCATGTAACACCCAGTGCTCATTACATCACATGCCCTCCTTAATGCCCATCACCCAGTTACCCCATCCATCCACCCAATTCCCCTCCAGCAATCCTCCGTTTTTTCCCCAGAGTTCAGCATCTCTTATGGTTTGCCTCCCTCTCTATTTTCAAGGGTACTATATAGCAATTAAGCCTTTCTCAAAAAACAAGAAAAGTCTCAAATACACAGCCTAACATTATACCTAAACAGCAGTGAAGTTTAAATCCAACAGGAGAAGAGAAATAATAAAGATTAGAGCAGAAATCAGCAATATGGAAATTTAAAAAAGAGTAGAACAGGGGCACCTGGGTGGCTTAGTCTGTTAAGCAGCTGCTTTCAGCTCAGGTCATGGTGCTTGCTCAGTGGGGAACCTACTTGTCTTTCTCCTGCTCCCCCTGCTTCTATTCTTTGTCTTTCTCTCTAGTAGATCAAAACTAGGAGCTGGTTCTTTGAAAGAATTAATAAGATTGATAAACACCTGGCCAGACTTATCAAAAAGAAAAGAGAAAGGACCAAAATTAATAAAATCATGAATGAAAGAGGAGAGATCACAACCAACACCGAAGAAATACAAACAATTATAAGTGAATATTATGAGCTAACAAATTAGGTAATCTGGAAGAAATGGATGCATTTCTAGAGAAATATAAACTACCAAAAATGAAACAGAAAGAAATAGAAAACCTGAACAGACTCATAACCAGCAAAGAAATTGAGTCAGTAATCAAAAATCTCCCAACAAATTGAGTCCAGGGCCAGCTGGCTTCCTAGTGGAATTCTACCAAACATTTTTTTTTTTTAAGGTTTTTATTTATTTATGTGTCAGAAAGAGACACAAGTAGGGGGAATGGCAGATAGAGGGAGAAGAAGGTTGAGGGAGAAGCACACTCCCTGCTGAACAAGGAGCCCAGTGTGGGACTTGATGCCAGGACCCTGGGATCTTGACCTGAGCCAAAGGCAGACACTTAACTGACTGAGCCATGCATGTGTCCCCTACAAAACATTTAAAGAAAAATTAATGCTGGGACACCTTGGTGGCTCAATCAGTTAAGTGGCTGCCTTCAGCTCAGGTCGTGATTCTAGGGTCCAGGGATGGAGTCCCACATGGAGCTCCTCCCTTGGCAGGGAGCCTGCCTCTCTCCTTCTGCCTGCTCTGCCTGCTGTTCCCCCTGCTTGTGCTCTCTTCTCCCTCTGTTAAATAAATAAATAAAATCTTTTAAAAAAATTTTAAAAAGTAAAGAAGAATTAATACCGGTTCTTCTGACACTGCGTTCAAAAATTGAAATGGAAGGAAAACTTCCAAGCTAAATTCTATGAGGCCAACATTACCTTGATCCCAAAACAAAGACCTCACTAAAAGGAATTATAGACCAATATCCCTGATGAACTTGGATACAAAAATTTTCACCAAGATACTAATAGGATCCAACAGTACATTAAAAGGATTAATTATTATGACCAAGTGGGATTTATTTCTGGGTTACGAGAGTGGTTCAACATCCATAAATCAATATGATATACCATATTAATAAAAGAAAGTACAAGAACCATATGATTCTCTCAATAGATGCAGAAAACATTTGACAAATATAGCATCCTTGGGGTGCCTGGGTGGCTCAGTGGGTTAAAGCTTCTGCCTTTGGCTCAGGTCATGATCTCAGGGTCCTGGGATGGAGCCCTGTATCAGGCTCTCTACTCAGCAGGGAGCCTGCTTCCCTGCCTACTTGTGATCTCTCTCTGTCAAATAAATAAAACCTTAAAAAAAAAAAAAATACAGCATCCTTTCTTGATAAAAACTCTCTGCTGTGTAGGGATAGAAGGAACATACTTATATCCTAAAAGCCATATAGGAAAAACCCACAGTGAATATAATACTCAATGGGGAAAAACTGAGAGTTCTTCTCCTAAGGTCAGGAGCATGACCAGGGATGTCCACTGTCACCACTGTTATTCAAAATAGTACTGGAAATCCTAGCCTCAGCAATCAGACAACAAAAAGAAATAAAAGACATCCAAATTGGCAAAGAAAAAGTCAAATTTTCACTTTTCACAGACGACATGATACTCCATATAGAAAACCCAAAAGACTCCAGCAAAATACATTGTTATTAATCTTAAAGTTATCTTTACCTTCCAAGAAGAAAAATGTCCTCTGATTATTAACATATGTTAATTTTCTAGTGACTCATTTAAAAGGCAACATTTATAGGACTTAATAAACTCAGTGGGGCTGGAGCAAATAGGAGCAGAAGGAAAGGAAAGAAAAGAAGAGGAGGAGGAGGAAGGGGAGGGGGAGGAGGAGAAATGGGGAGGGGGAAGGGGGGAGGAGAGTGGGGGGAAGAGGGAAGGAGGGAGGAGGAGAAAGTAGTAGTAGTAGCAGTAGGGAGCCTGGGTGCTCAGGTCATGATCTCAGGGTCATGAGATCGAGTCCCAAGTACAGGTCCATCTCAGTGCAGAGACTGCTTAAGATTCTTTCTCCCTCTGTCTCTACCCCCATTCTCTTTCTCAATGAATGAATGAATAAATCTTTCAACAAAAAAGGAGGAGAAGGAGGAAAAAGGGAAGGGGGAGGAGGAAGAAGGAGAAGAAAGTATAGTTCCTAGCCGTATCGACTATGGATTTACGGCCACTGGTGACACTAGGGGAAAAACCATAAAGTATTGTGAAAATTGCTAGGATACACAGATGTCCAGAGAAGTGAACACTTGATTCAGGTTTCATGTTTGGCTATAAGTGGTGGGGGAATGGGGAACGTGTGTGCGTGTGTGGGAGGGGGCGTCAGCAGAGTCTTCACATGAAGAGCATGGCATGCAGAGCCCCAGACACAACACAGAGGCCGTGGGCTCCAGGTACAACTCAGAAACCTTCTGCTTCCATAATCCTGCCTAAAGTCTCAAGGCTCTTGTGTCCCCTTTTCTCTCTTTAAAACTGGTATAATAACTGGCATGTGTACGTTTTCAAGGATACTGTGAGAAACACAATCATGCAATCGTGCATGAGGAAGTAATCGGTTAATTAGGAAGTGCTAGGTAGATATCATAGACTACAGATGTTACAACTTTATGCCTTCTTTTAATGTCATGGCACAAAATACGTTCATAAAACAAAATATAGAAAATGTGATGAAAAACCTGACAAATACGAGAGATGCATTCTATTTCAATAAATGCTAATCACCTAATTAAGAGTTGTCTATGTCTTGCCTTTGATTTTCAAAATGTTCTCAAATTCACTTTTCTGGTAGTTGGTAGGGCATACTTATTATCCTACCCCACATATTTCCTTAGAGGGAATGAGTTCCAGTCTCCAGGGAGAGGGAATATTAGAGATTCTTCTCTACATTCCACTCCTCTGCTCCTCCTAGGGAGGAGCTATGAACAACCAACACAAAGCAATTAACAAACTGAGATGAGACAGAGATGTTGTCTGAGTTTCCTTATAACTTATCTTTTTTAAACCTCCTCCCCCCCCACATGCCACCCTGTCTTTACAACGATGATCTTAGGCTGGTGAGAGGATGTGGGTTTGCATTGAACTCTGCCCTGAGTTTCAGAATCATAATTTTGCCTAATTATAATCAAATCCATAATTATAAAGCATAAGCAACACAGGAGCTCACAGTTGTTGCTTCAGGCAAAACTGTTGTAGTAACAACATAAGTAATCAATGGTTGACAGCAAAAAGCGTTTCTCTCTCCTGTTACATAAGCTGTGATTTTACTGATTGGTTCCGAGATACGTGTAACTTTAATCTATGGCCAGGCTAAGTAGCCGTGATCTGTGACACACCATTGTCATGATCAGTGGTAGAGAACAGAAAAGAATTTAACCAAATCACACCCATCACCCTAAAGCCTCTGCTTGATCATGGAAAGGATCCTATCTTCTCATATATGACTGACCACCACATGTCCTGTGGCAAAACCCAAAATGAATGAAGCCGGCATGAATGCCCTGCCTACAGGATGCCACACAAGTCACCAGATTGCACAGAGAGGTATAATCTGGTACAAGGAAGGGAAAAATAATCCAGTGTTAACATTGGCCAAATGGCATTTGCTCCAGGAGAAATCTAAACTCTAATCAGACATCTGGGTGAGGGCCTTGGAATAAGAGGAGGCAGACCAAGAACTGGGAATAAAAGCATTTCGACCTTAAGTTTTTCAGATTCAAATTTATGAAAAATAATGACTTTCATTTTGCATTTAAATTTTTCCCTGGGAATTTAAGAATGGGAGAGATTCTGTATTATTCAAAACTAAATGATGTGTCCTGAGGCATACCAGTGCTGCAGGTGGACCAAGCTTTGGTCCCAGGGAGATAAACCAAATGTCACATTTGCTATTGGGGGAGCACTTCACTGAAAATGGGAAAATGACTGTATTAGACCAGTATGATCTCCTACCCTGGTGCAGTCAGCTGTGCTCTGGTTGATCTTGGCGTAGTCCTTTCTCTCCAATCTCGGTGGGTTAAGAAAACTAAAATTGAAAAACATTGGTGGGAGTAGTGTAGGGAGAGAGAAGAATTATTCATATACTTACCATGTTTTTACTGTGGAATGAGGATATCAGTTCCATCCGCTGGGGAATGTTACTGGAAAATTGGAAAACTTGGCCTCATGCACTGCCCTTCCCTTGCTTTGGAACACCATCCTGCTCTTTGCTTCCTGGCATAGTGAGAGCTGGCTCTCCGACACTTCTTTTCTTCTCTCTGTGGTAAAAAGACAAAGAGGCATTTCACCAGGAAGCAAGGGAGGGAGGGCTGCAGTCTACCTGCTGCTGTTAAACATTCCTTCCTAAGAGAAGCCTGTTACTCGTCTCACTGTTTCTTATGATACTTTCTCTGACGTTCTCTTCTATTGACAAGCAGTGAAACACGCTAGGAACCCCGGGCAGTTGGCTAATGAAAGTGCACAGACCCAGACACCCCTGCTGCTCTCCCTCTTTAGGTCTAGGGTGAGCTTTCCAATAGAATAGAATGTGACCCACCTGTATCATTTTAAATTTCCTAAAAGCCACATGAAAAAATAAAAAAGATCAGGTGACATTAAGTTTAATAATATATTTTATGTCATTCAATATACTCATGCTATCGTTATTTCAACATATAACCAATATAAAAACGATCATCAGTTAAATATCTTGGGGGTTTTTTTGTGTGTTAAATCTTTGAAATGCAGCACGTCTTTTATACTTAAAGTGTATCTCACTGTGGAAAGCCGCATTTCAAGTCCTCATGGGACACATGGTTAGTGGGTATTTATTGGATGCTACAGGTCTGGAGTTCTGGTTTTTGTTTCCACTGGAGGTTGGAAGATGTTGTGATTTCTTATCAATGCAGTCCTGAGGCGCATGCTACAAAGCAGTATAGCAGCTGAACTGTATTCTGTTATTTAGAATAGGGGAGATTAAACTGTGCCTTGAGTCTCATCTGCTTCTTTCTGTTTTCACTTAGGTCAGCACACCAGTTATGAAAATTGAGAAGCCTAAATTCTATTTTACCTGGATTAGAGACAGTACACCTTCCCAGGCCAGTGGATCCATGGTGTTCTGCAAGATCAGGCCAATAGGAATTTTGAGCTCAAGTGTTGTAAATTAGAAAAGCTGATAGACATGGGAAGTACTTATGGGTAAACTTGCAGCACTGTTAAGGGCACAGAGTATTTCATGACAATTAACTGGAAAAAATCCACATATATTTCAACTGAGGTAGAAATGTAAGGCCCTTGTAATTATATTCCTCATGCTTTTAAATAGCAAATTATTATTTATTAATCATATTCCAGCTAAAGTGCAAAGCTCAGCTAAGATGTTTATACACATAGTGCAATAAAAAAGGGACATTTTAAATCCAATAACAAAGCTTACATACCACTGACCTTTAACTTGATATATTTGATATTGCCCAATAAAGATAATTACTTTCCAGTTGTAATGTAATGTCATACTATGTGACCATTCACAGTAATAGAGAACTTTATCTGACTGCCAATAAAATAGCAAAAAAAAAAAAAAAAATCCAATTAATGAGGTTCCAAAGTGTCATAATTATAATTAGCATACCAAAGGGATATTTCATTTGATTAAGTCATTATACAGAGACTTAAGCAGCAATGCCAACTATTCTATCAGCTATCAAATGTAGATAAAGAAAAGAAAGGTGCTTTGAACAGGCATACATGTCTTTACTTTATGGACTCATCTAAGTCTTTAAAACACACAAGACTAATTGTATGGTTCAATTATAAAAGGCTCTGCTGAAATGCAGTGGAGTCTAGTATATACACTGAGTCACTTAAAATTCTGATCTCTATTACTGACCACAGATTACAATAGACATACTATCCTCTTATTTCACTTTTCCATACCATTATGTAACTCTACAAGTATTTGAATAAGATGTGTGCAAGGCAGTATGAAATAATTATTAAACTTGTAAGCTCTGTAGCCAGGACACCTGCATTCAAATCTTAGCTACATCACTTCCCGGCTTTGTAATCTTGAACTATCTATTAAACTCTCCGTTCCGGGGCGCCTGGGTGGCTCAGTGGCTTAAGCCTCTGCCTTAGGCTTAGGTCATGATCTCAGGGTCCTGGGATTGAGCCCCACATCAGGCTCTCTGCTCAGTAGGGAGCCTGCTTCCCCCTCTTGCTCTGCCTGCCTCTCCGCCTGCTTGTGATCTCTCTCTCTGTGTCAAATAAATAAATCTTAAAAAAAAAAAAAAACCCTCTCTGTCCCTTGATTTTATCTGTAAAAGAGATAATATTAATTGACCCATAGAGTTAGGTGAGGATTAAGATAATTAATAGATGTAAAATGATTCAGAACCATTCTTGGTGAATAGGAAGTAATCTGGAAACTTTTGGTGATGGGATTTTTTTTTTATTACTACTACTACAACTACTATTATTATTAGTGGTGGTGGGAGTAATAGTACTGTCTATCATCTGCAAATTGCACATAAAATATTTGGATCATCTGTCAATGAGGAATCAGAATAGCTGTATTCCAGGGCTTTTGCTTTTGTTTTTTTAAAGATCTCAACTCCACTACTCAAACTTAAATTCATTTCTTTGGCCTCTATGAAAAAATTCATAGTGGAAAAAAAAAAGATGTTATTCAAAGAAGATAAAATATATGCTGCCTGTCTAGTCCATTGTCTGTAAGACTTACTTAATAAATATCACCTTTTGGGGCGCCTGGGTGGCTCAGTGGGTTGGGCCTCTGTCTTCAGCTCAGGCCATGATCTCAGGGTCCTGGGATCA
Organism: Procyon lotor; assembly: GCA_028646535.1. Lineage (NCBI taxonomy): Eukaryota > Metazoa > Chordata > Mammalia > Carnivora > Procyonidae > Procyon > Procyon lotor. The sequence goes on along the minus strand of CM053619.1, from coordinate 24,449,381 downwards.
AGCCCCGCATCAGGCTCTCTGCTCGGTGGGGAGCCTGCTTCCCCCCCTCTCTCTCTGCCTGCCTCTCTGCCTACTTGTGATCTCTCTCTCTCTCTCTTTGTCAAATAAATGAAAAAATAAAAAAAAATATCACCTATTATTATTTTATTGATATTTGTCCATCTACCTACTCTAAACTCTAACCTTAGAACAACTTACAAATCCATAAAGTTATAAACTGATGGCCCCTTTATTTATCTTCACTAAAATACTCTGTCCTTTATCATTATCAATATAAATAAAGATTATTTATTAATTCATTCACTCTACAAAAATATTTATTTAATACCGGCAGTCAAGCTGAACACCCTGCCTAGTATTGGAGCTAAAAACAAAGCCTCTATTCTCCATGAGTTTATGGTCAAACCAGTGGTCTCTAGAACAAGGTTTGACATTGAGGACCATGGACAAATGGACAAAATATTCACATTTCCGGGTATATTTTTACCTCATCCTTTCTTGTGTCTATTTTGTGCTTATTTTTGTGGTACAAATATATTTATGGAGTTGTATATAAATATGTCCCAGAAATAAAAATATCCATGTATTAGAATTTTTTAAGTACGCTTATATGGGTACATAACTTGTTTAGAGATCACAGTATAAATAAGTCTAATAAATTACAAAAAGTATGATTTTAGAAGTCCATAAATTAGCAGGAGCTAGGGAAGAAGACAAATCTCCAAAACTGGTAGTTTAGGGAAAGCTGTATCTTGGTGATATTTGTGACTTATGACAAATGAATGGGTACCTATCCACCTACAGGTGAAAAAGGGGAAGAGATGAATGAGGCCCATCGATATTTAAGGCCGAGATACCATTCTGCCACATCAACATCACATGGGGTTATGGACAACAATGGTTGTATGATTGATATGAAGAGAATACAGGGGCCATATACTCTGAGCAGGAAATAGAGAACTCGCTCACAGACAACTCTTCACGCCATGATTAGGAGTTGAGATTTCATTCTGTGGGCAACTGGTAATTTTTTGGAATTTAAATAATGAAGTGACCTGTTCAGATTTGAATTTTAGAAACATAAGAATATTGAGATTTAACATTTATCAAGGGCTTACTGTGAGTGAGGCACTGTGCTATATATTTCATATGCGTAATCAGATTAAATGTAATGCTCATGTTCCATGAGATAGGGACTGTTTCTAGCTCTGTACACAGATGAATAAAGAATAAAGAAGATAACTAACGTGGCCAAGGTAGAGAACTAATAAATGAATGCGAGGACTCACATCCAGGTCTGTTGGACTTATGAGTATGCTCTTACAGTATTTGGGTGGGGCAGAGTGTAAGACTGGAGACTTTAATAATAAGCATAAACATAATGAGAAGAGCTACTGAGAGTCCATCTATTGGGTTGAGCAAGGGGGTGGGCTCTGAGATTCAGAGTCAAAGTCAGCTCAGCAAATATTTCAGGAGACTCCTATGTGGGCTGGTACTGCTGCTTATTCTAGAAGCATGATTATTGGCTATGTTGTCCATTGTTACATTCAATACCTCCCTCAAACAAAACTTAAGAGATTTATTTTCATGGAAATGTCTGCATTTCTTGATAAACACTAAGATTTCTTTTATGAGACCATTGGAATGATAAATTTTAACAAGTTTAGCTTTATGTTTCCGGTTTCAAAAACCTAAAGGTGCAAATTAATGATGAGTCACACTGCTTATATCAACCTAACATTTCTATGTTCTTATTTGTACTATTGTTGTGTATTTTTTTAAAGGATTTCATTTATTTATTTGAGAGGGTTGGAGAGAGAGAGAGAGAGAGAGAGAGAGAAAGACAGCATGAGCAGGGGGAGGGACAGAGGGAGAAGCAGACTCACAGCTGAGCAAGGAGCTGAACATAGGGGCTCTATCCCAGGACCCTAAGATCATGACCCAAGCCAAAGGCAGACACTTAACCAATGGAGCCACCCAGATGACCTTACTCTTGTGTATTTTAAAAATTTATTCTTGGGGCGCCTGGGTGGCTCAGTCGTTAAGTGTCTGCCCTCAGCCCAGGTTGGATCCCAGGGTCCTGGGATCGAGCCCCGCATCGGGCTCTCTGCTCTGCAGGAAGCTTGCTTCTCCCGCTACCATTCCCCTCTGCTTTGTGTTTCCTCTCTCGCTATGTTTCTCTCTGTTAAATAAATAAAATATTTAAAAAAAAATTATTCTTCATGGAAATTAATCTTTTATTAAAAGTCATATCAACTTTGGAAAGGAATATACCATATGACATAAATGGCTACAGAATAAAAACTATAATTCAAAAAATGGTATCCTGGGGCACCTGGGTGGCTTGGTTAAGCATCTGCCTTTGGCTCAGGTCATGATCTCAGGCTTCTGAAATCAAGCCCAGCAT
>CM053619.1:24428446-24446474 GCA_028646535.1 Procyon lotor | reverse complement strand
CCCTATAATGTGGAGAGAAAAACACTGAACCATTTTTACCCTGACAATGTCTGAGACACCTCTGCTTAAGACTGAAATAATCTGAGAAAGCAGATCATTTGAAGCTAATGGCATCCAGACATGTTCTCAATTTAGAGACCTTCGACTGAGTATCAATTACAACTCACACTTCAGAGAGGGTAAATCATCAAGCGGATTTCGGATCATTTGATATGAGAGGGAGAGAAAAATGACTAGGAAGCTTTATATAATTTTCACTCCTGCTGCTTAAACCAAAGAGGGAAAATGATAGAGGATCAGAGACCAAAATCTAACCTCATCAGTGAAGTCCCTCCTGGCTAAGGAACTGAAGACTATTGTAAAATTCTTAACTGAGGAGCAGTAAATTCTCAGTTAAGCTCTTTAGACAACAGAAACTTAAACATTAAGAAGAGCCAGGCATGATCAGTCCCACAAAGGGCTTTCACGGATTTCCCAAACTGGTCTGGCTTCTGATTTCTTCTCGGTGCCCTGGGAGTGAAGTATGACCATCTGTGAAGTGATGGAGGCACTTCATACACAGCACAGGTGCCCCAGCCCCAGCTCAGGTCCTTATGAGGGAACTACAGTCAACGAGTCACACCTGCACATTCTTGAGGCCATGCAATGTCCCGCCAACATGCGGCAGGGGCCACTTGAGTTAGAGGTTCTTTCTTGCCCCTCCCAGGCGCATCTGAGGTGGGGATTCATAGTGCCTGGGTAGGTAAATCTGACTGGTATACGTCTCCCTGGATGAGACCAATTGAAAAGCAAAGGAGGAGCGCTGGGAACCCTGGGCCTTCTTTGAAGATTCTTGGCTGAAAGCGGCCAGATTCTTACTGCGGCTCAAGGTTCTCATCTAGGGGATGAATGTTTAAATTCTGAAGAAAAACAGGTGCCTAGGGTGGTCACCTACTTCACAAACCCCTTGCCTTGCACACATGTCACGAGTAATGCTTGCCCGTATCACACAGTTGCCTATATTATTGTCCTGATCATTAAAGCTACACATTCCTTCTTGCTTTGCACTTGCACTTGGTGTATTGATAAAACTCACAATAAAAGTGGAGACAAAGCTTGGCTCAGGGCCTTTCGCCACTAGAGCATCTGGTCCCCGGGCCCTCTCCTCACTCCTACTAAGATGTCTGGAGCAAGCTCTTCATTCGCCGTTTCAGGGTTTGCTGGCCAAACCCGGCAATCTGATTTGCAGAGAGAGCCTCTGTGCTAAAACTTGCTAAGTCTCTCCTCCAGATCTGATGTGAGGGCAGAAATGTTAATTTATGGATGAATTTTCTGGGGCGAAATCACCTGGTAGCAGGGGGGAAGAAACAGCTACAGGCTGCTTTTATAAATTGCTGGGTGATTATAGCATGAGTTGACACCTGTCAGAGAGCCCTCCAGTGGGACCACGACACTGCGACTGACCTAGGAGTAGGTGAGACTCCTCCGACTCTTCACAGGCATGTCAGCTTTGGGGTCAGCATGCCGTTGCCCTGCCCACTCCTAAATAAACTTAAACATCTCTCATGAGCCTTCATGGACAGGCTCATGGGGTACCTTCATCCTGGCAAATACTGAAGCCCAGTGATACCCCGGAGGAGTTCCCAAACAGTACTGACGGAAGCCATGTGTCTCTACAATGGTCATGCAATGCAAGCCTACCAGAGCTACAATTAGGGAGTGCTGTCACAGGTGCACTCTTGCATGAGGTCGCATCTGGGTCCTGAGCAAAAAAATCCTAGGTCCACAGTCTTTGCATGTTCGCTTTTTAAAACATGGGATTCATTTACCAAGATAAGAGATTGTCAACAAATATTGAGTCTTGACTGGTTTTTTACTTTATTTTTTTTAACTCCCTTCCTTCCTTCCTTCCTTCCTTTCCTTCTTTCCTCTCTCCCTCTTTTCCTTCTTCCTTCCCTCCCCCTTTTCCCTCCCTCCCATTTCTCCTTCCTTCCTTCCTTCCTTCCTTCCTTCCTTCCTTCCTTCCTTCCTTCTTCCTTCCTTCCGTCTCTTCTTTTTTCCCTTTTATTTTTTCACTTCATTTACCATGAAGTTCTGTCTACTTTAAGCCAAGTACATAGTAAAAAAAAAAATACCAATTATGTGTAAAGCATTATGCTAAGCACAGTGGGGGATACAGCTACAGCTATAACAAAGTCCTCATCCTCAAGGAACTTGCTCTAGTTCACATAGTCCATATGCAAATATGGACACAAATATATATAGCAAAAATAATGATGGCAACATATACCAAGGAATGCTACAGGTGCTTACACAAAAGCCCTCCTTGCATAGAGAAATTTACATAGAAACAAAAATGGCATTTGAATTGAGCTTTGAAGAATGGGTAAGGTTTTGCAGGAAGAAAGAAACTAAGAATTCAAGACAGATGGGAAGGTATAGATAAAGAGACAAGGAAGCTAGGAAGTCAGGGCCAAGTTTTTCAGAGATTTTAAAGAATAGTGATTAGAAGTTAGTGATATGATTAGCCACAAAACCAAAACAAACACCCCTGGGAAAATCAGCAGATGATAGATGACTGGAGGATAGAGAAAATCAGCAGATGATAGATGACTGGAGGATAGAATAATGAATTATATATATGTATGTACATATATATATATGGTTGGAGCCACAGACCCAAAATGTTGAAATCCAGAGGCAAGAACTAATGTTTTGGGAAGATAGGATGCCAGGACTTTATAGCCTCATAAAGTGATAACATTTCAGAGGAGAGCAGATATAGATCATGTAGACAGTGGTGAGAGGAGGAAATCAAGAGAAGAGCTAGGTGAGTGGAGAATGATGGAAGTCAGTGGAGAAGAGGTCATTACCTTGGATGCTATGAGGATCCATGAGCATGAGGACTTAGAAAGGACTAGAATGTCTAATTAGGCAGAGAATAGAGCATCAGACTTATATATCTATAGTCAGGGTTTGTTCTTCGATCTGTCACTGACTAGCTATGTGAACTCAGGGAAGTTACTTAGCCTTTGATCCTCCATTATCTTATTCATAAATAGAATTGTTGTTGGGAGTAAACATGGAAAAAATAATTTGAATACCTGGCAAATAGAAAGCAACTTTCTTTTTCAGCAAACCCTCTTCTGCACTCCTATTTATACAGACGCATGGAGATCGATCTAAAGGGTGGTCTCAAGCCCTGAGCCTATGTGACCTATTAGCTCAAGCACACTCAATGCTGACCAAACTATGCTTCTTTAGTGTTTTTTTGCTTTTGTTTGCTTTTTGCTGTTTGCTTGTTTTTGTCTCCCAATTCTCAACAAAAAGTATCTCATTGGCCCAACCTAGACAGATTCCTTCCTCTAGGCCAATCAGCCCTGGTCAGAGATCAGAGTAAGATGGGAGTGAAACAGGCTCCATCGGACCAGGCAGGTGGAGGCTCTCAAGCTGTGCCTTTGGCCAGAATAGGCGTAATTACCATTTCTGGTGCAGAGGGAAGCGAGAGAAAGGTTAGAAAGGGTCAAATGTAAATCCTGGGTTCAGAGTGCCATCTTCTGTTTATGGGCTTATAGTGCATAGAATGGGGATCTAAAGCACTCCACTTGGCCATCATCAAATTATAGCTCACCGTTCTAGTCAAGTCATAGTTTCATTTACTAAAACCCAACAGTGACAGAGGAGGTGGTAAGACTCCTCACTCTTATACACATGCCCTCTTCTGGACTTTCTGCTACCAACCATTACTACTAGATTGCTGAATTCTCCAGCTAGAGGACAGATGCTAAATACAGACAGAACTGAATTCCAAGACAGGCTTTGCTCTTACTTTATGCATGACTTTGGTTGAATTCCTGAATATCTGTCATGCCGTTTCTTTCTGTGTTAAATAGGAACACGCTAGCTAGCTTACAGTTTTGTTACACCTAGCACAATGTCTGACATATAGTAGTTGTTCAATAAATGTTATAACTCCTTAAATATCTGCCTGTGATCCTTGTCCCAAAATACACATAACTAATTCAATATTCCTACGTGGAGAATCAATTTCCTACATTTAACACCAAGGAAAGAATCTGACAATCCAATAAAATGATATGATCAAAGGCACAAAAGTATATTATTATTATTTAGAAATAATTCCAAATATAAGGGTGAAATACATGTTGCGGTCCTCCTGCTAAATATAAAATTCATAAATTCAATTTGATATGTATCTTTCTTCTTAAAAAACCAATGATGTTGAGCTGAACGCACCTGTGAATGGGATTCTTAGAGTCTGTAATCTCTAATATTATACATAACATCATCTTTGTGTTTGCCCTTGTCTAAGAAGAGGCTCCTCATCGTTACATAAATTCCTAAGCAGGTTGGTAACACCAAGAGTTAATATGAAAAGTTGCTCAACGTCACTAATCATCAGAGTAATGGAAAAAACCAAAATGAGATATCACCTCACACATTTTAAGACAGCTATTATTTAAAAAATAACATAAATAGGTGTTGGCAAGGCTGTGGAGACAAGTAACCCTTGTGTACTACTGGTACGATTGCAAATTGGTGCAGCTACTCTGGAAAACAGGATAGAAGTTCCCCCAAAAAATTAAAAATAAAACTACCAAAAGATCTGGCAATCCCACTTCTGGCTATTTATGTAAAGGAATTTTAATCAGGATCTTGTAGAGATACCTGCATTCCCATGTTTATTGCAGTATTATTTACAATAGCCAAGATACAGAAACAATTTAAATGTCTACTGACTGATGAATGGATAAAGAAAATGTTGTGTATGCATATGTTGGAATATTATTCAGCCTTAAAGAAGGAAGTTCTGTAAGCCAGACACAGAAAAACAAATATATATGATCTCACTTTTATGTGGAATCTAAAACAATCAAATCCTAGTCAAATAGAAGCAGATACTAGATCAGTAGTTGCCAGAGGCTTGGGGAGGGTGCAGTGGGAGAGGTAATCATCAACGGGTACAAAGTTTCAATTACACAAGATAAAAAGTTCTGGAGATCTACTAGACAGCATAGTCTCTATAGCTAACAATACTGCATTGTATATTTAAAATTTGTTAAAAGAGAAAGTCTTATGTTAATAATCATTGTCGTCATAATCATCACCATCATCATCTTAAAGGGTCCAGAGGAAACTTCGGTGGATGATGGATAGGTTTATGACCTTGATGTTGGTGACTTATCCCCAAAGTCACTAAGTTGTATACATTAAATATGTAAATTTTTTTACACATCAATCATACCTCTACATTTGGCCTTTAAAAATCACTACACGGCAGAGAAATGAAGGTATGTTAACTAGACTGGCTAAGCCTATATTGAACTTTAACAATCATGGAAAGAGGAGATACATTGGCTCAGCCAACCCTGATTTTGAGCTATGGTGGATTGAAGGCAAGGATATCAAAGTGAAAGGAACCTGTTTGTGTGTGTAGGTGTGTGTACCTGTTTGTGCAGGCATCCTTCTGATTTAAAAAAAAAAGTAATGGAAATATAGGAAAAATACTTAAGTATGGTTGTGCCCAATGAGATCTCTTTCAGATGCTGCACACATTGGGAGACAATTTTCCACTGATCTCTCATGTTCCATCGAGTCTTGGGAGCAGAGGCGCTAACTTTCTTTTTAGTCAAAACTGTATTCCCAAGGATGCTTGTATGGCAAAAGGCCTTGGAAGATGGAGACAGCTCTCCCTTTGTAGCAGAGGGCAGTTTTGTATACTGTCCGGTAACCAAGATAATGTCTCCTTTCAGAGCAAAGTTTAGTTTGCAAAGAGGGTAGTTTGACAGCTCTCAGCCCCACCTAATTCTCTTTTAGGGTTCTTTGTCTCATTCCTTAGACTTCCCAGCTTCTCTGGGGTCAAATTCCACCCTCCCCCCACTCCCTGTGTCAAAACCCACTGTCTTGGGCCACAGTTTCCACAGAGAATCTGGAGCTAAATTATAATATAACATTTTCAGCTGATTCAAGTCCCTAACCCATCAGGGCATTACTGGCATCTCCGACTTTTAATATTCCAGTGCAGAAAATGGGAAAATAAAGGGGGGAAAAGCCCACATCTTTATCTAACATTGATTCTTGAGTTCCAAGTAGAATAGAAACTCGTAGAATTGGTGGATCTTGTGCATGTCCCCCAAAAGTATATGGGGCCATATAAGGATGGCAAATTTGTTCAGCCCTGAGAGAGGTGAGGTGATGGGTACCTTCTCCACTCTACGAAGTTCTCACCTGAAGCATAAGGATAAGAATGCACCATACCAAGTGCCAGAGTCTTACTGATTTTTCCACTGTAGTTCAGCTGGTGCTTCTTAAACACTTTAGTATCTCAAACTTGGGATAGGGAATGGCTGGTTACTGAAGGCTCACTCTGAAATAGCTATTCTTACTTCATTTATATTAAGGCACAGAGGAGGGTGAAGTGGGCAGAGGCGAAAAATGGAAATAGGAGATGAAATTTGCATTAGGAGGATGTATTAAGTTGCTTTCTGCTTGCTTTGATTATGTTATGTCAGGAAGACTTGCTAAGAAAATGGAGAATATGGAGCTTTTTAAAAATGAATTTAAATTTTAACAGCTTTTAGGTGTAAGTTGAAGCTAAAGAGATAGATATCTATTGGTATTTTATAGGCACACACACAGAGACATGTAAAGAAATGTTGGGGGGCGCCTGGGTGGCTCAGTAGTTAAGCATCTGCCTTCAGCTCAGGTCATGATCCCAGAGTCCTGGGATCGAGCCCCTCATCAGGCTCCTTGCTCATCGGGAAGCCTGCTTCTCCCACTACCATTCCCTCTGCTTGTGTTCCCTCTCTCGCTGTGTTTCTCTCTGTCAAATAAATAAAATCTTAAAAAAAAAAAAGAAATATTGAAAAATACCTTTTATAGGTAGTTGGATAATCTCAACAAAAATCATCATTTCTCATTTTTCCCCTTTGTATTTCTAACCTGTTTCCCTTCTTATTTAGACCTTCATGTGAAGATTTTGCATCTAAATGTCTACTGATTGTGACCCAGGAATATCAAGGTGCTTAAACGGGATTCTACCTTCCAAATACATGGACAATGTAATCCACTGGAGAAATACCATTTAGACTTAGAGTCCAGCCTGTTGTCCTTTGAGTGGTGGGGTGTCCTATTCAATTATGCTTTATTCATTTTTGCCAAGTTAAAATGAAGGACTTTTAAATTTTATGTTGAAAATTATGAATTCAAAACACCTGGAGGTAACTGGAAATGCTCGACAGGCCAGAGGCTGAAGGTGGAGAACAGGTAGGGAGGTAAGTTCCATCCGGAGATGGAATGCACAGTATTAGACTCAGGACTGCTTTCTCAAGCATCCTAATTCCTTCCTGGGGCGGACAAAACCAAGGCTTCTGCACATCAAGTAGAAACTATTTCATGCCCCTTGGGAATAACAGAAGTAGAGCCTACACAGTTGAGATAGGTAGCATCAGAGACACATGCCATTGTATATACCACGCAAAGAAAAATCACGTAAGAACAGAATTCCAGGTCACAGCTTTTTTTCTTATAATCTGTGCTCCTTTCACTTACACTGCAGCCTCAGATGAATGCTTCAGCAGAAGTTCAAGGTGTTTAATAATTTAACAAGCAGATGAGTCTATATTATTACACTATTAGGCAATGTCAAATAAAGAAGACACATTTGTTTCAGTAATTTAAGCAACTTCTGCTGAGAAGATTCTTATACTATAGACATGGTGCTAGGTGCTGGGAACAGACTGATAAATAAAACAGACAAATGTCCTCACCCTTGTAAGACTTACAGCCTAGTGGCCAAGGTATATACAGTAGTTCCCACTTATCTGCAGGATATAACATTCCAAGACTCCCACTGGATGCCTGAAACCGTGGATAGTACCAAATCCTAGATAGACCATGTTTTTTCTTTTCTGTACATGCAAACCTGTGATAAAGTATAATTTATAAATTAGGCACAGTAAGAGATTCACAACAACACTAATAGAACTATAACAATATGCTATAATAAAAGCTATGTGAATATGGTCTCTCTCTTTCTCTCAAAACATCTTCTTGTGTTGTAGATACCCTTCTTGTGAGGATGTGAGATGACAGAGTGAGGGGAGTGGCATAGGCTTTGTGACGGTAGTGTGGCCACTACTGACCTTCTGATGATAAGTCAGGGGGAGGGGCCATCAGCTTCTGGACCACAGTTGACTGCAGGTCACTGAAACTGCAGAAAGTGACACTGTGGATAAGGGGAGATCATCGTCATAGGCCTCAGGAGCATGGAAGAGAGGGAGCAGGGTGAAAATTTAGTGCCTCACCTAGAAGTGAGTCAGAATAGGCAAGTGTAAGAGGCTAGCGGCAGGAAGAGAAGGGAAAACTGCAAGGACTCAGTAGGAAAATCTAGTGGGCAACCCTAGTCCATTTTTTCTTTTGTTCTTGGGCCCAGGGCATGATATTTTAGTGGCTAGGTGGAGCAGGTGCTTGGTTAGGGTCAAGTTGCTGGAGGAGAACATGATGTGTGTCACTTCCAAGCCAAATCACAGAATAGCCAGGGTATGCCTCTGTGGTGGTCTCCCTCCTATCTCAGGGACCTAAAAGAACTGTCACTGAGGTGGTAGAAGCACAGGGTTGAAGTAGATACACGGATGACAGCTTTCTGGACAGTCACCCTGCTTTTCAGTGGACCCTGTATGAGAAAGAAGCACGTTTTCTTGTGTTAAGCTTTGAAACGGTAGCACACTTTTCTTTAGCCAAGCTGAACACTACCCTGGGTCCAATGGACACATAACACAGGGATATCTAGACTCATGTGTTTCTTAAAGGTAGGAATGAGATGCTAGAAAGAGGGGCTGGGAAGAAAGGGAGAGAATAGGGAAGAGTTTTGCTTTCTTGAAGCCAATAAATGAAATTACAGAAATCCCTTGTTGCCTTACAGAAGAGCATATCTAACTCCATTTCAATTTGTTTGCCAAATAAGAAACAGATTGGAAAATTACTTAGAGTATACCTATTCTTAAGAATTTAATGAAAGAAACATTCTCTAAGACCAAAAACATATATAGATAAACTCAGTATGATAGAGTTTTTGTTTGATCTAAGTGTTGCCATTGTATCATATTACTCATTTGGTTTCGTTCATATTAAATGTGCAAGTACAAAATTTTGTGTTGTCTGTGTGTGCATGTGTGACATAAAAATAAGTTAATTTTACTCAGTTCCACCGGGGAAATTTCAATGTAATTTTTCAACTGCATAATAAAATGAGTTTTAGGTGGGTAAGTGCAGATCTCTGACTTACAGAGAAAAGGAATCGTTTTTTTTGTTTTGCTCCAAAGCCTGGAAACAAATAAAAAACATGCAAAAAGTATAATATGTAAAAAGATCATTAATATGCTTTTAAAAGGTTGTTTTTCCCCTCAGTAGTGGAGGAATAATTTACTCCTGCAATGGTCACTTAGCAGCTCTTAGTGCCTCCCTTCTCTTGACACTGAGAATTCATTCATTCAAATATTCATTCAGTAAAAATATATTGAGTGGTTATGATATCTCAGACAGCATTAAAAGTACTGAGAATTTATCTGAGACCAAGACAGACATGGTCCATGTTCTTTTAAGGCATACACTCTAGTTGGGCAGTGAGGCGGACTATAACTAATAAATTAAAAGAAAACATCAAGTAGTGATGAGCACTATGAAGAAATTAAAACAGGAAGATGGGATACTGAATGTCTAGGGTCTAGGGGCTTCTTCAAGTAGGGTGGTCAGGGAGGCTTTTCTAAAGAGGTCCTCTTTAAGCTGAGATCTTACTGGCAAGGAGGCACACTTGCAAAGATCTGGGGAAGTTTGTTTTCAGGCAGAGAGAATCATCACTACAAAAGCCCTAAGCAGGAAGGAGCATGGAATAGTCAAGGAACAGAAAGCAGACAGGTATAGCTCTGGCAAGGTGAGCTGGGGGAAGAGTAGCAGAACACAAGGAAGAAGGTTAATTTTATATATCAACCTGATTGGGCTAAGGGATGCCCAGACATCTGGTAAAACATGGTTTCTGGGTGTGTCTGTGAGGATGTTTCCAGAAAAGATCGACATTCAAATTAGTAGACTAAGTAAAAAAGCACAAATGTGCATGGTCACCAACCAATCCCTTAAGGGTCCAAATAGAACAACAACAACAAAAAATCAGGAAGAGTGAATTCTCCCTTTCTCTTTTTGAGTTGGGATATCCAGGTCTCTTCCCCTTATATATCAGAGGTCCTTTTTCTCAGGACTGTAGACCCACACTGTATTATACCACCAGCCTCCTTGGGTCTTCATCTTGCAGATGGCAGATTTTGGGACTTCTCAGCTTCCATAATTGTGTCAACTCATTCTCATAATAAACTTCCTCTTACATATCTATATCTGTGTCCCTATCTATATTATCTCTCTCTATATATCTATCTAGTAGTGGTTCTGTTTCTCAGGAGAATCTCAATAACATAATCCTCATCACTTTATAGTATAAGGTAAAGTTGGAATTTCATTCTCTGTGCAGCGAGAGATGTTTGAGAAATTTTAAGAGAAGGAGGTCACATGATTTGAATTAATTTTATTTTTAACTTACTGGTAACTCCACAGAGCAAACAAACAAAAAAAAGGTTAAGAATGGAAGTCTGAAGACTTCCATTGGAGTTATTGGAGTCATACAAGAGATATCATCCAAGAGATAGAGCATTAGGGATGGAGATGGACAGAAATGACCCATTTTGGAAGTAAAATTAATAGGACTTCATAGTGAATGGTAAGCTGTACTTGGAGGAGGGCTCCAGGATGATTCTTTGGTTGTTGCTTTGAGCTACAGAGTAAATTAATATTTATTCATTACATGATATGAAGATGAGGGAGAAAGGTGAGAATTTTGACTGAGGAACTAGTGGAGACAGGGTGATGATAGAGTTTTGTTCCAATTGTGTTAAATCTGCAATACCAACTCAACATTTGAGAAAAGATGACAAGTTGCAATTATGCAATGACAGCCTGAAATTAAGGGATAACTTATGATAGAAGAAACAAATGAGGAGAATATAAAAATATATTTAAAACCATGGAGCTAACTGATGCTATCTAGAGAACAAGAGTATCTTAAGTGAGAATGTCTACAGAGAAAGAAGAATCAATTCTGCACTGAGCTCTATGAGCCCATGTATTTAGAAAACTAAGAAGGAGCAACAATAAGGATGGAGGGAAGCCAGGTGGATGCATATTTTGAAAGCCAAGAAAAACTGTAGATTAATTAAATCATACTGCTACCAATAGGTCACGTTGGAACAAAGAGAAAGGACGAGTAGGTTTGGCATCATGGAATTCATTAGTGACATTAACAAGAGCAACTATCCAAGAATTATACAAACAGAAACCCAAACTGAGTGTACTGGGGGAAAAAGTGGAGGTTAGCATGAGAAAGTGGAGAAAGTAACTGTCAACAATTTTTCTAGGAAAAGTTGCTGTGAAGGCCAAGTTGAAGAGTCACATCATAGCCAGAGGGATAATAGGAGACCAAGGAAAGCTATTACTATTTCCTAGAGGGAAATTTCTAGGCATGTTTTAATGCTCAGGGGAGGAATTTAAGAGAAAGGGAAACATTAATGATTTAAGAGGAGAAAAAAAAAAAGTATGATTATAGGTGAGAAATCCCTGAGAAAGAGAGAGGAATTAGAATTTAGACGCTACGTTGCCCTAGGACAGAAGCAGGTACACTTAATTCATGGAACAGGAGAAAGACCTGATGGTAAGGGTACAGATGTAGGTAGATCACCGGATTAGAGGTGATTCAGGCTGCTTGTTATTGGAAAGCAGATCTTGAACTTCATCAACACACGGTCAGCAAGGGCAGGTCGGTGTTACTTGGATGGAGTTTTAATGCATTTTAAAATCAACGACAAAATTCTTAAGGAATTTCCATATTCTAGAAAACCATGCTGAACACCATCTGTGTAGGAGGACCTGGTAAAATGCTGATCCAATTCATGGTCACAGTTCCAACAGACTACTGAAAGGTTCTCACACAGAAAATGATACCAAAGAGAACCTGATGAATTAAGTAATTAGGTTTCATGAATACCTTCAAGTGAGAAGCTTCTTTCTTATGTTGAGAGTTGAGTCAGAGTTAAAATGAGATATAATTGCCGTTAGGAATTAACTGTAGCCCACACTACAATGTCCAAATTAAAGCGTACAACACTGAATGTATAACTTAAGAATCTTTGTAAACATCAGAAAAGAAAAACTTGGGCTTTGGCTGATGCAAACAAAAGCTTCCTTGCTGGGATGATGCACAGAATCAAAGGAAAGCTGAGTTAAGCTTCCCGAATCAGAAGAACTAGAGCAGCCTGAGAAACTCAGCAGTAGAAGCCAAGAAACCATCTTTCTGGGGGCCTATGTCATGCAAAGTGTGCTCCAATAGCCTGATGTCCCTAATTTCCATTCAAGATTTTTTTTTAAGATTTTTATTTATTTATTTGACAGAGAGAGAGATCACAAGTAGGCAGGCAGGCAGAGAGAGAGGGGGAAGCAGGCTCCCCTCTGAGCAGAGAGCCCAAGGCGGGGTCGATCCCAGGACCCTGAGATCATGACCTGAGCTGAAGGCAGAGGCTTTAACCCACTGAGCCACCAGGCACCTCTCCATTCAAGATTTTTAACTTCAGAGAGATAATTTCATTGTCAAAGTCTGGATCAGGTGAATCTCTCCACCTCAGGATTAATAGTTCATGGTCAAAAGACACAGAATTATTGTGAGCAATCACAGCTTACACCTTTGAGCTGGCTTCTCTCTGATTCTTCCATTTCTCCATCTGCTTTGTTGTTTTATTCATCCCTGTACATGACCTATCCCAAACCCCACTCTGCGCCTCAAAAGCCAGATATTAATAATTAAATTTAATGAGAGCTGGCTATGGCTCATTCTCTATTTTAAATGTTTTTCATATATATCATACGAGACAGTTTTTATGATGTCCTTTATCAGGAAAGTAAACTGAGGCAGGAAGTACATAACTTTCTCGGTGCACAGTTACAAAGTAGTACAGACAAAGCTGTTAGTTGCTGACCTGTGTTCTAACTATTACACTGTATCCACTCCGATAATTAAACTATCACTTATTTTAAAAAAAATCATTCTGATCTTTTTAAAAAGGCCAATATTGTTTATTCAAAGTGGGCTGCAAGTTGTTTTTCTTTCCACCCACACTAAGTAAGACTGATCATTAGATCAGCTTCTAGAGATGCACGTGTCTGGACATTGGTGATGTGTCCATGTTTCTGCATTTGTGCACAGATTACTTCTCCTTTCATCTGCTGAGGACACTGATTCAGCAGTTACCACTCTCTCTTCTCCATCATCATTTTCCCCCCTTTCTCTCCTGGATCATGGTGATCACCGTGCAAACACATACAGAACATCTCTTGGCTCATTTCCTCACTGGATACCACTCCATTGCTGGGCTTCTTTCCCTAGCAAAACCCCTAGAAGGAGTTCTCTGTACTCCCTGTCATGCGTATTTTTCCTCCTAGTTCATAAACTCCCTCTAGTAAGTTCCCCTCCCCAACTGCTTTTCTGCACCTGCTCTTGTCAAGGTCACCTATGACACACACTGGAAAGTCAAGGGTCAATTCCAGACATCCTACACTGATCACTGTTTCTTCTTGTGTCCTGTATCCACACACAGTTCTGTGATGATTCTTCCACCATCTTATGACTTAAATACCATCCCTATGCTGGTGACCCCAAATTTCATCCCCAACTCAAACCTTTCCCCTAAGTCTATATACTCTTATATTGAACTCCCTTCTTTCCATCCCTACTTGGATGCCTAGGCAGCTATTTTACATCTACCAATCCAAAACAAATCTTGATCCAATACCAAATATAAATTTATATTTATATTCCTGAGAACAAACCCCTTGGCTCATCCTTGACTCTGATAAGATACAAAATCAGTTGGACCTGAAGGCTCATTTCCTTCCAACTTTTGGTAGTTGAGCAGACAGCCAGCTCCCTGGGATTGAACCAGCCAGTGAAAAGACAGCTCTTTACCTGCTGTTACCTTTGCCAGCATGCAAGGCTGCCTCCAGGCCCTTAATTGCAGACCTTGGCCCTCTGCATATACAACCTCTAGCATTGTTCCCGGCCAGGAAATTCTTTCACACATTCCTTGCTACTTAGCATTCTAAGTCACTGTGTATTCCCTCACCTCTTTTGCCAAAAAGAGGAGAGGAGCTGTGGGGTTAAGCCCCTTTCTCTTTCAGAGCTCTGAGTTCACATCCAGCCTGTTGCCTAAGGCAGAATCTTTCTGCAGGAACCCTGGTGCTCACAGAACATAGAGGCTTGCCCCCTGTTGTGGAATGAGAGTCCAGGGAACTCTGGGTTGCTCTGCTAATTCTCTGCTCCTAAGACCATCTCCCATAAGCTCCACGCTGTATCTGCACTGTGTGCCTCTCCTGATGTGTGTGGGTGACATCCTTGAATGACGGACCTTTTCCTCGTTCTCACATGCCTCAACCAACCCGTCAGCAGCTCTTATTAGTCCCACTTTCAGTGTATATTCAGAATGTGACTTCTCATCACACCCCAACTACCATCTGATCAAAGACACCAACATCTCTCAACTGGATGATTCAGGCTCCTAAATGGTTTATCTGCTTCTACCCCAGCCCCCTTTACAGTCTGTTTACAATGTAGCAGCCCAGAGGCTCTTCGGGCATGAAAGTGAAAGCAGGACACCCCTCTATCAAACCCCTGCAAGGACACTCCATCTCACCTGGCGGAAGAGCACAAGTCCCGGTAGACGATGGCTCGCAGGGCCTGACTGACCTATGCTCCTCTCACTCTCAGATCTCATTTCCTACTACATAACCCTTAGTCTGCCCTGTTCATCCGCTGACACTGCCCCAACATAGCATCACAGGCTGGGTGGCTTCCACAAAAGAAATTTATATTCTTGGGGCACCTGGATGGCTCAGTCATTAAGCATCTGCCTTTGGCTCAGGTCATGATCCCAGGGTGTTGGGATTGAGCCTCACATCGGGCTCCCTGCTCAGCAGGAAGTCTGCTTCTCCCTCTCCCTCTGCCTGCTGCTCTGCCTATTTCTGTTCTCTCTCTGTCAAATAAATGAATAAAATCTTTAAAAAAAAAATTGTTTTCTTGCAGTTACCAAGGCTAGAAGTCTGAGATGAAGATATCAAAAAGGTTGTTTTTTGTTTTTTGTTTTTTTTTCCTGAGGCCTCCCTGCTCGGCCTGTTGGCTCTCTCTCCTGGTAATCTACAACACATTGTCTTCCCTGTGCTATTATCTCTGTCCTTACCTCTTCTTCTTATAAGGATACTAGTCATATTGGATCAGAACCTCTCTGAATGACCTCATTTTAACTTAATTGCTACTTTAAAAACTTTATATCCAGGGGCTCCTGGGTGGCTCAGTTGGTTAAGCGTCTGACTCATGATTTCAGCTCAGGTCACGATCTCGAAGTCTTGGGTTGATGAGCCCCAGCACCGGGCTACTTGCTCAACAGGGAGTCTACTTGAGGTTCTCTCTTTCTCTCCCTCCCCAGTTTCCCTGGGGAGGTTTCCTCACAGTTTCCCTCTGTGCTCTCTCTAAATGAATAAGTAAATAAAAAAAATTTAAAAATTTGTATCTCCAAATGCAGCCACATTCTGAGGCATGGGGGTTTAGGACTTTAACACAGGAATCTTCAGCCCATGATGGTCACTCTAAGCAGGCCCATGAGCCTTCATGCAGGTCCCAGAACTTATGCCTGGCTGGGATGTTCCTGCCTTGGGCCCAGAACTGATGTTTCTACTTGGACAGTGCCTCCTCCAGATAGGTCTGTGGCTCTATTCCGCACCTCATTGGGTCTTTATGAATATACCATCTTTGCTCGGAGGCTGTGTCTGCCCAAACTTCTTACAACCTTTGAACTCAGGGCTTTTGTCACATTTGTTCATCTCATCTCCGTCCATAGGACTTATTGTCTTGTTTACCATCTGTCTCTCATAACTAGAACATCAGCTCCATGAAGATCTATATTAGCTGCCGAATCTCAAGAATCTAGAATGTGCTTGGAACGTAACTGGCCTTCAGTAAATATTTGCTGAAAACTGAAGTCATCGATGTCCGAATTAGTTGCTATCTGAATACGGCTTCGATGTGCAAAAATCTGCTCATTTCCGAATCCAGTGAAATATGAGTTATTAATAAAAAGTCAGAGTTCATATGCAATACAATGGTATTAATAACAGAAAATAAAATTAGGGATAGAAATAAATATCATAGAATATAAAATAAGAGGATAAGAAATGGAAACTTCCATTATATTTTCTCTGTTCAAGCCAACCTATTCACTGGAGTTCTATTAGAATAAGCATAAATTTGCTTTGTTTTCTAACCTTAAAAAAGACATTTCTAGGGCACCTAGGTGGCTTGGTGGGTTAAATCCTCTGCCTTTGGCTCAGGTCATGATCTCAGGGTCCTGGGATCGAGCCCCACATTGGGCTCTCTGCTCAGCGGGGAGCCTGCTCCCCCACCCCCCTGCCTGCCTCTCTGCCTACTTGTGATCTCTCTTTCTGTCAAATAAATAAAAAAAAATAAAATCTTTAAAAACAAAAAAAAAAACACATTTCTTTCCAGATGGACAGGTAGTGCTGGGGCAGCAGGTGGGGGAGGCGGGGAGACCTCCCTGCAAATGGACAAGCGTGGTTGCACAGGCACCAAAGCAGGTGTGGGAACCCAGAGTCAAGTCTGTGACATCACCCGTCTACGGGAGCAGGCGAGTAGGGGACTGCTGGAGCACACACAGCCCGGAGTTGTGCCAAAGGCAAGCGCAGAGGCACTTTCCCTGTTGAGTTTTACTTCTACCTTATGTTTCCTGGAAGCCGAGTGTGATTGTTAATACATCAGAAAGACTAGGGGGCTATAAAGAGGAGGAGGAAGAGTTGGAGCAGTATTCAGTAAATACTTTAAAGAGCCCTAGGGATCGAGGGAAGGGCCTGCAGTCAGTGAGACTGTTTACCAAACAAAGCTTATATCATCACATTTCATATTTCGCCTGGCTCCCACCATGTGAGCTACATAAAAATGCATTCGACTGTGGCATTCCCCTGCTCCACTGGCTTTAATTAAACTTGCTTTGTGCTTAGGAAATTAGCAAACTCTTTGCAGTCAAGGGGAGAAAAACATGGGTTATTCACATGGGTAGATTTTTTCCCGTTAATTCACACGGCTCAAATGCTTTGTCATATTCACGGACTCTCGTGGCTACAGCACAGTGCCAGAATCCATTAGCAGAGGCTGCTCACTGTGCCTGTGCAATGGGACTGCCACCTAACTCGAGTACACATGATTGATGGCATCAGAGAAGAAGGTCACTGCATTCTGGCCCTTCTCAGAGATCTGTCACTCTGTAAAATGGCCCTACGGCAATGAGTAGAAACCATGAGTCCCCTTGCTGGACCAACAGAGGCAGTGGCTTGGGGGGGTTTCCTGACCCTCCCTGCAGACAATACTCCATTTCATGTGCCAGTGGCCAGCTGATGTTGGAGGTCTGAGCCCATAACAAACTACCTTTCACTTGTTACAAAGAAATGACATTATCTGCTGACTTGTCAGGCATGAAAAATTAATCCTTTCGTGGCAACAACGTGCAATATTTCAGTCAAGAGGTATGGGGAGTGTGGGAATAAAAAGAAAACAAAACCCTTTTTTGCAGAGATCGGGGCATGATTTCAACTTCACTTAAGGAGAAAACGCAAAACTGGTAAGAAGGAATCAAGGCACAGAACAAAATTGATTGGAGAGCAGAAATCTGAAACTCCAGAAGGCTCAAATCTGTTTGAGGCCAAAACTGACTTGATGACACATGTTAAAATCCAGTTAACGACAGATGTTGGCGAGGATGCGGAGAAAGGGGAACCCTCCTACACTGTTGGTGGGAATGCAAGCTGGTACAGCCACTCTGGAGAACAGTATGGAGGTTCCTCAAAAAGTTGAAAATAGAGCTACCCTACGATCCAG
>CM053619.1:24395311-24427946 GCA_028646535.1 Procyon lotor | reverse complement strand
AAAAAAAAAAAAAATCCAGTTAAAATCCAGTTAAAAGCCTACATATAGTCCTCCTACAGCCTATATAATGAAATGCCAAAGTCATTCGGATAAGATAATCAGTCCTCAATCACCCCTTACCTACTTTCTACTTATTAGATTATTTGAATAATCTAAGTTTCTTAATTCACTCATTATGCTCTTTCTCTGCTCTGGTCTCCTCTTCCTGAAGTAGCCCCATCTTCTTGCCTTAGCATGTGCAACTTCTGATAGAAAGTCTCCCAAGCTGGGCAGCTGTCTTCTTTGGGAGACTGGGGAACTCCAAAAAGCCTCCTTCTATAGTCTGTACATGAGGTCGCTGTTGCTAGTACATAAAAATGAGTCAAGCAGCTTTATGATGGGTCATAGATCTGATTCATTCAGTTACAATGTTCACCTTGGGGTTGCCTGCAGTAATACCGAGGAGCCACTGGCCTCAAGTTCAAGTCCTAATATTCCAGTCTGAGTTACCGATATGCTTTATCTGTGCTTTGGTCTTCCCACTATTTGACATATCCTTTCCTTACATATAGACTCCAGTTTCTGAGCAGGCAATGAAGTGTAGTTCCAATTTTGGGGACAGAGTATATAAAAAGTGTCCCCTTTTACCTCCCCTCAAAGTTCTGGAAAGCAACAAGCATGCAACTCTGAGTGAGAAGTGCCTCTCTCCAGGGGGAGGTTTTATTGCCTCAGAGACACACCCATGAAAAGTGAAAGCAAACCAGTACATGAGACATTATTTCAAGGGGCTCTCCTGCCAGCATTTCCATGTTCTACCACTCACACCCTCCTTTGCTTAATGAACGTCTGGATCTACTTAAGTAACACCTAAATATTACTTCCTCAAAACAGCATTCTCTGGCCATTGAGTCAAGAATAGAATCCCATATCGTACCCCTTCACACCATCTTTATTCTTCTGCCTTTATGATCTTTTCCTCAATTGCTCTTCTGGATTTCAACATCTCATGTGGGAAAAACGTGCCCGTTTTATTTACTGCAGTATTCTCCATCTCTCATGATGGGACTTGCTCATAATGAACAAATGTTGCTTGTTGACTGAATAAATGAACAGATTAAAATGCAATTATCTCTTAGAGGAATAATACACAGACATTCAAAGCACCTTCCCTCAGAGCAGGTTCTTATTGGAAGGAAGACTGTCCCTAAGGATGGATGGCAAGGACCAAGGTAGGCAGTGGCCAGAGTGTTTTACTTGTAGTGACCTCTGGTGGCAAGTCACTTTACCTCCTCATCTGTTAGTGAAAGTTGTTCTAAAATTGACATTAATCAATGCAATACTGTGCTGTAAGGCAATACTTATACTGTATCAGTGGGTAGGATGATACTTCCTTATTCTGACTATTGATTCTTAATACCCAATTTGCGTCTGAATGATTAGCCCAAGAGGCTAGTCACAGTTATCAAAGACTGATAAAGGGACCCAGGGTGAGAGCTACATTGGAAAACAAAAGTGTCCTTCCCTCTGGTTGCCAGAAATCAATATGTGAGAGTCCCTTGTCGAGGCTAGGGAGCTCAGTGTCATGGCTGATAGGGGAATACATCACGGATGATGGTCAAAGCTGATGCCGCAACGAAAAGAGTTTTGAAGCAATGAGAACATTGAAAGTTTGACCACAGAACCTTGAAAAGATGGGGGGAAAAAAGGAAAGCTTGAATCCAGAGTTAGGTATGTGATAAAGAAGCAGAGAGCAACAATCCATCAGAGAGGCAGTCAGAAGGCAATCAACTTTTAAAGAATTTCTGTTGTGCTGCAGGGAAGTTTCTAGAGTTCCAGGTCTTGGGATGTCATTGTTAAAGTGATAGGTACCTTGACCAGTGCAGCATGGAGCTGACCTAGCCTCTCTTTACAATGGCTCAAACCCTGCACATTAACTCCCTTGACTTGGGTAATCCCAAGGCCAAATATTAGTATAAAGAACTAGCACAGGTTAAAAAAAAAAAAAAGCCTTCTAATAGTTTTTTCCCCATAACCCATCAAGTTAAAAATGCAATTCTCACTTATTTTCAGGTTACAACCACCTCCTCCATTTCTGTGTTCTGAAAATAGGATTTGGAATAGAATAGAACCAGGGGTGCCTGAGAGGCTCAGTCGGTTAAGCCGGTTAAGCCGAGGCTCAGTCAGCTCAAATCTGACTCTTGATTTCAGCTCAGGGCATGATCTCAGAGTTGTAAGACAGAGCCCTGTGTCGGGATCCATGCTGAGCATGGAGTCTGCTTGAGATTCTCTCTCTCCCTCTCCCTCTGCCCCTCCCCCTTGCACGCTCTCTCCCTCAGATGAATAAATAAAATCCTTAAAAATATATATACTTTTTTTAAAAAAAGAAATAGAATAGGACTAGATCATACTAGTAAAAAAGGTATAATAATAATGGCTAACAGTGTAAAGTCACATTAGAACTGTGAACCACAACTCAAGTAATTACCTTTTTCGTTGTTCAGAAGTTTTGGTTTTGAGTAACCTGACTGAATTAAGGCCTTCTGAAAACAACCCCATTTAGTCTTTCACCTATCACGAGCTAGTCAGTGGATTTTTTCCAAGAACCTCATGGTTCTCTTTAAAAACATTTGGAGATGTGAAATGCACTTCAATCAATCTCCTTCAGTGCAGTTATGCAGATGACTTAGAGGAAAGCATCCAGCAAGCTTGTTTGGCATATCTTGCTTTAGAGAAGTGATCATAATATATCTCCCTGTCATGTTCACCCACAAGAAGGAAACATCATTCAGTGGCTGTTTGGCATTAAGGGAGAGGAGGTTTCTCAGGTTCTGTTTGGGAATTTTCCTGAGAATTCTCACTCTGTGTGTGTGTGCATGTGCCTGTGTGTGTGTGCATGTGTAAGGAGGTATTTAGAGTAGTTGTTTCTGAGGGGAATAAGGGTTTTTTTTTTTTTAGATATTATTTATTTATTTGTCAGAGAAAGAGCACAAGCAGGGAGAGTAGCAGGCAGAGGGAGAAGCAGACTCCTGGCTGAGCAGGCAGCCTGATGTGGGACTTGATCCCAGATCCTTGAGACCATGACCTGAGCTGACTTTAACCCACTGAGCCACCCAGGCACCCCAGGAATAAGGGTTTTGATTGGATAACGTGACGGCTTCTTTAAAAGTAACTTTTTTATTTTGTAGTAATGTCAGTTTACAGAAAAGTTACAAAGATAGATATCCTTCATCTAGCTTCCCCTACCTTATTTTTTCCAATATTTTCATTGAGTTAAAATACACATAACAAAATTTACCCTTAGCAGAGTTCAGGTGCTATTAAATACATTTACAATATCTTACGACCATGACCAGCATCTGTCTCCAGTGTTCTTGCCATCCTGTAAAACTGAAAACTCATACCAATTAAACAAAACCTCCTCAGCTCCATTCTACTTTTTCTCTGCATAATGTTGAGTACTCTAAGTACCTCATACAAGTGGAATCATACACTATTTGTCTTTTTGTGACTGGCTTGTTTCACTTAGCATAATGTCTTCAAGATTCATTCATATTGTAGTATGTGTCTGAATTTTCTTTCTTTCTAAAGCTGAGTAATATTCCATTATGCACATGTCACATGTTGCTCGTCCCTTCATCCTTTCATGGACACTCGGGTTGCTTCCATGTTTTGGCTATTGTGAATAATGCTATGAATATGGGTTTGCACACATCATTTAGTCCCTGCTTTTAATTCTTTGGAGTACGTATCAAAAGTGGAATTGCCAGATCATATGCTAATTCTATTTTTAATTATTTGAGGAACTTTTGCATTCTTTTCCATAGTGGCTGCACAATTTTATATTCCATTAGCAAATTCCAATAATACTCCAATTTCTCTACAGCCTTTGCCAACAGTCATTATGTTGTTTTTGTTTGATAAGCCCCAACTAATGTCTTTCATCACCAAGGTATATTTGTTACAACTAAGAAACCAACATTGGTACCTTCCTATTAACTAAACTCTACACTTTGCTAGCATTTCACTCTTTGTTTTTTTTTGTTTTTTTTTTACTAATGTCCTTTTCCTATGAGACCTCATTTTTACTTAATACATTTTTGCAATAATTCAAATTGTTAATCTTGTGCATCATTTTCTCCCAACGCATAAAAATTTTAAATTTAAAATGTAAAAACATTCAACATCCATACTTAACTTATGATTAGTTTTCATGATTCAAAAGTCTGTTCAGTACTTATTTCTTAGGCACCTAAAATACAACAATTCTGAGGAATTGAGAAGAGAGGGCTGCACAGGAAAATACAGCCCATCCCCTTAAGTTGCTGGCAATGTACATTTTCTATGTTATATATGTTTTCAAACAAATGTTTTACCTAGAATTATCAGTAAATTGAATTATAAGGATTGTCAAAAATTATGTTAAAGGATGGTCATACTTCATATTCCAAGAACTGGATGAGGCACTTTACATGTCTTACCTGAATTATCTCACATCTCACAATAACTGTTAACAAATAAGTGAGCATTAATTCTACTTATCTACAAAAATCCGAGGAACCAAAGAGTTGGACAAATTGGAAGGGGAAAATCAGGTGCAACAGAACTAAAATTTAACCCCTTTCTTTATGATCTCTGGCCCCCTATCTCTTTTCACTCTGCCTTGTGGTTTCCATGAACAAGTCAAACTCAACCATCATAAGATTGAATAAGTTGGCTTTGCTATTTCTGAACTCAAGCTAACTGTCAGGGCAGGTAAATTAAGGCAAGCAGGCAGAGCTCGGTAAAATTAAAAAAGGAGATTCACCAAAAGGAAAATCAATGCACATTAATTTTGCCTATTTTGCATAATTTTTAATGGGCACTCTAAATCACAGTGTGCTCAAGACGTTAGGAATATAAAGCACACACCACTTCAGTGTTCCTTAATGTGCTTGTAGCTCATAACTGGAACTGCATTCCACTATGATTTGTTCCCATTTTCATTAAATCTTGGGCTTTTAAAAAATTTTATTTCTTCCTCCTGTAGATTCACCCATAAAATATGTTGAGGAATCATATCTTCTCCTGAGGTCGTTTTTTCCAGGTACTATATATTTCAAAGTGATGGCCCAGAGGTGGAATAGAGATTAAGTAGAGGAAGATGCGTTGAGAGGGAGGCAGCAAGTGTGGTTAAAAGAATAAAGCAGACAGAGATTTGAAGAGGAAATAGGCTCTTGGCTTAAAGTACCATCTTCTCTTAATACAGGGTGAGGGTTGGCACTTTTCGCCGGAGTTGTATTTTCACGAAACTCTGTATTTATTCACAGGTCTTAAAGCTTGGAAAGTAAAGACTCAGCTAGAAAGTTTTGAAAACTTATTGAAATTCCAACCTTCCTGGAGGCTTAACTCTCTTTGGGTGGAGTAGACACTTAAGATTTGGTCAAGTACTTAAGTGAGGTTTAGTCTCTCTTGGCTGGAGGGAGTATTAGAACAGCTACAAGATTAAGACAATATAAAAACCTTGACTAGAACCATGTCTTATTTACCCAGGAGGAAATTAGAAACCAGAAAAATCAAATGCCAATGGTGAAAAGTATGTATCAAGCCTAGGATGTGTCTTCTAGGTCTTACCACCACCGATTGTCATTTCTTAAGAAAAAGTTATCTCCCAAAAAAGATGTGAGATTCCTCAAGGTGTAAGTGAACATATAAATAAATACATTTGTAAGACAAGCCATTGTTTTAGGATGAATTATCCTGATGCAGACTTTGAGCCAAGGATCTGAATGTTAGTGATTTATAGAAGAAAGAAAGAATATGAAAGAAAGAATATGCTCCTAGAAGAAAAGGAAAAGTGGGGGAGAAGCAGGACACAAGTTGGGAATTAACCAGGAAAGGGTGCAGTATCAGGGGTGTTTCAGCCTCAGCCTGATCCCACAGGGAGCTATGGAGTGCACCTTATGGCTTCCGACTCATGCTCTGGGGGCCATGCTGGGGGTGTGGGTGCGAGCCTGGGACTCTGTGCGAGGCTCTGCAGATGGGCAGTCTCTTCTTCACAGTTTATTGTCTGCTTTCCTGAGTCAAGGATCATTTGGTCACAAGTCAGAGACAGTAGTACCTCAAGCTTGTTTGAGCAAAAGGAAATGTACTAAACTAATACATGATTATGTCATATCACACTAGACAAGCTTAACAGCCTGGTCATACTAGAGACTGAATATGGAAACTACACAGCCAAAAGAAACCAAAGCCACTCTTTGTCTTCTCTCTTTTTCCCCAGTGTCTCTGTTTCTTTCTCAAGAAACCCTCTTTCTGCTGCTCATTAGTTATCTGGACTCCCACATGACAAGCTCACTTCCAAGGTCTTTAGTAAGTCCCATTTCTGAGAAAATGCTGATGACTGAAAGCCTCTGGGTCTCCTAGTTCAAGTCCTTGCAAGAGGGAACCTAGGTCAGGTGACCAGCTCTGTTTCTATGAGCTACAGCTGGAGAAGAGAGAGCTGGTAAAGCATGAACTGAAGAATCCACCCCTGCACCTGAGACTCCCGTATGACACATCTCAGAGAATACAGTGAGGGCTGGGCTGGTACCCACCCCCCCCAAGGCATTTCTATGTACTATGTTACATACAATTTCCCAACACAAAGAAGAGTATGCAGCAGTTGGCGATTACATACTTCGATTTGAATGCATTTGCTTTACAGACTTGGAGGGAAACAAAAGAAGATTATGAGGTCTATTTACTGATAGCTTAATTATCCCCTATTACACAATGTCAATAAAATTGGAAACAGAAACTGCATAAGCTAACATCCTTAACAGTTGCCTTGATTGTAAGATTATCCTTAAATAACAGGGCTTTATACCTAGTTAGTAGCACTGTGAATTTGTAGAATCTCTTAGGAAGCAATTTGATAATAACCATAAGAGCTATAAAAAGGTTCATGTCCATTGACCTAGTAATTCCACTTAAGAGAAACTATCATAAAGAGTTCAAAATATAGGGAAAAGCTTTATGCACCATATGTTTCTTACAGAAGAATTTACAGAGAAAAAAGAGAAAATAATCTAAATATGCTTCAAAAAGGGAATAATTAAATAAATTACTGAAATATTTTTGAGTCATTAAAGTTCTGGTTATGAAGAGCATGAAGCATCATGGAAAAATGTGTCTGTACTCAGAAGTGAAAGAACATTATGCAGTATTGGAAGGGACCTCAGACAAAAATGAGGGTAAAAATGCATAGGGAAAAAGCAATTACCCCAAGACACTAATCATGATTGAATCGAAGTAATGAAACTGTTTTTTTCCCCCTCTACTTCCTGATGCTTCCAATGTGCTATTATTTTTAGAAAATAAAAAAAAAAAGAATAGTTTAAAAATTGCTAAAATACTATCACCACTTTCTACATCAGATACGGTTTGTATTCTCGGGAGCTGTTTCTTAACACTCCTCAACAGGGCCTCTTGAAACCTATTACTTTTTGAAAAGGTTTTTATTTTTATTTTTTTCAAGTTAAAGACTATATCCCTAAGTACTTGGAAACAACTAGAGGAAAATAGAAGTAACTACTGTGGAGAACCTTTAGAAGAGTCTGAAGAAGTGGCTCGGTTTAAAAAAAAAAAAAAAGGAAATACTGGAAGGGAGGAAACTTGTCAATCCTCGGAAGTGTCTGAAACTGTTAATTGTAAGGCAGCAATTTGATACAAGAAGGATCTACTGCATTCAGTATGTGTCCTTTGAAGCATCCAGGAAAGCAACTGCAAGGGGTAGTAATTAGCACATGCTCAAATAACCATCAGCAATGTCGATTTTCTTTTGCAAGTGACTATTAGCCTGATTCTTCTGCTTGTTTATAGGAGGCTAGAGTATTATAAAACCACACAGAAGTAAAAAAAAATTGCCTCTCCCATGCACAGAATGAGTAAATGGTGACTTTCATACTGCAATTGTTTTGAGAACATAGTGCTATTCCTCTATAGCATGAAAGGAGAATTAAATTATTATGACACAATCACAGGCTGCAATTTGTAATGCAACAATTTCCAAATTATATTCTGTAGCACACCAGTCCCAAGAGAAGTTTCTTTAAGGAACACAGTTAGAGGGTGAAGTATATCTGTCATATGTTGCATGCATGCCCTCTTTAACAGCTAGTACAATCCCTTTAAAAGTCCCATAGTAAAGAGAGCTATTTTATCTGCATTTCCCAAACTTAACTGCCCAGGAGATCTCCTTCTCCACTGTGTAATAACCATTGTCATCGAGGAAAAGTAATGTTCAGTAAAATAGAGTTTGACAAATGCTTGTGTGATATTGGCAGATTTCATAGACTATTACACCTAGGTTCAAATCCAACTTCTGCCACATACTAGCTGCAGGAATCTGAGTGAGTTATTTCAGCTTTCTTATTGGACCAAAGATTTTTAAATGGTTTTGACCCCACTAACATACAGTCAGAAACATATAAAAATCTATTAAAGACCAAAGTCTTTCATATCTACTAATTTCTAAGATTTTGTACCCACTCACATCTATGGAAGATACTAGTTTTGGGGCAACTGGGTGGCTCAGTCAGTTAAGCATCCAACTCTTGATTTTGGCTCAGATCATGATCTTTGAGTCCTAGGATTGAGCTCCATGAATGGCTCTGCACTGAGTGGGGAGTCTGCTGGATATTCTCTCTTCTCTCTCCCTCTGCCCCTCATGCTGCTGTTTTTTTTTCTCTCTCTCTCTCCTAAATAAATAAATAAATAAATAAATAAATAAATAAATCTAAAAAA
Organism: Procyon lotor; assembly: GCA_028646535.1. Classification (NCBI taxonomy): domain Eukaryota; kingdom Metazoa; phylum Chordata; class Mammalia; order Carnivora; family Procyonidae; genus Procyon; species Procyon lotor. The sequence continues at coordinate 24,419,204 of CM053619.1, read as the reverse complement.
AAAAAAAGATGCAAATTTTTATCCTAGTTCTTACTCCTCTTGGTCATGCTCCCCAGACCCCAATATGCATCTTGACCTCCCTTGTGTTTGTTATTGACTTTGAAACACTTTTTCAGGTATGTTCAGGGACTATAAGTTCTAGGCACAGGGCTGGGGCAGAGCACCATAAGATGCGTACACATCTGTCCAACTGAACAAAAATGCAACAGCTAGAACCGGCAAAACAAGCCCCCTTCCTCCAACAGTGTAGCTCTAAAGCACTCTATAAAGACTTTTTAACACCCTGTTCACTAAAGAGGAGGAATGCTTAAGGAATATCGATACTGACCTGGATGGATATTACAGAGTGGGTACTGAAGGGCAAAGTTGGACCTGAAAAATAATCTATTAATAACTCACACAACAGGGTTTAGGAGCAAGATGGCGGCAGAGTAGGAGGCTGAGTTAGTGTTGGATCCCAGAAGTTGAGCTGCATAGTTATCAAACCATTCTAAACACATGCAAACTCAACAGGAGATAGAAGAGAGGAAGGACAGCAATTCTAGGAGCAGAAAATCGACCACTTTCCGGAAGGTAGGAAGTGTGTAAAAATGAATCCAAAATGATGGGAAGATAAGACTGTGGGGGAGGGGCCGGCTCTTGGCAAACCGCAGAGCAGCAGAGCACAAAATCAGAACTTTTAAGAGTCAGGTCCGCTAAGGGACTTCGCGCCAGAGGCTAAGCGGGGAGTGGAGCCCTCGCAGGAACAGTGTGGTTTCAGGACCCATGGGGTCACAGAGGGACCGTGAGTGTCTGAGGGTGGCAGAGCCCCCAGGTATCAGACCAGAGAAGCCAACGGCAGAGACGGAGCCGCGCAGTGGGCTATCAGCTTGGGCTTACACTAGACTATGATCTGAGGGACAGTTGGGCCACTGCTTTTCAAGTGGGGACCCCACAAAGGGCAGCTCCGGAGAGATACCTTCATCCTCTTCTGGGAAGAGTGGTGCAGGAGCGCCTGGCAGGAATCTGCTGGGTTTGGAGACTCCAAAGGGGGCCATGCACCAGGGATAGAAATGCTTGGTCACAGGCTGGCTGAGCTCAGAGCACGGCCAGAGACCAGGGAGACGGGAGGTATTGACTGCTTTTCTCTGAGGGCACAATGAGGAGCGGGGCCCCAAGCGCTCAGCTCCTCTAGGCCAGAGACTGGGAGACTGAGTCCTCCCAGTCCTTCTAATATTGTTGTGTCTTACGGGAGAGGCCATCATTTTCATTCCTGGCCTCCAGGGTAGTACGGAAAGTATACAGGGAACAAGAGCTCCTAAGAGCAAACTGAACAGATTACTTAGCCTGGCCCCTGGCAAGGGCGGTGCATTTCTGCCTCAGGAAAAGACATCTGAGAATCACTGCAACAGGCCCCTCTCCCAGAAGATCAGGGAGACTATCCAGCCAATACCAAATTCATCAATCAATGAAAACTGCGGAACTCCAGAGTTAGGAAAAAAGCAACACATAGAATTCATGGCTTTTTTCACCATGATCCTTTAGTCTTTCAGAGGTGAAATTTTTAAATTATTTATCTTAATGGTTTTTTCTTATTTTATTTTTCCTCTTACTGATTTTGGCATTTTTTAACTAGTATCTTATCAAAACCCTTTTCTAAAATTCTTTTCTAATTTTCACTGTTACGTTCAAATTTTATTCCCTCATTGTATGTAACCTTATCTTTTGTATACATATAGGGTTTTTTTTCTTTCTTTAAAATTTTGGAATACAATTTCTTCTAATAGATCAAAATATACCCTAAATCTAGCACACAGCTTGGTTCTAGTCTTCGGCCTGATCACATTCTTTCCTCTTTTATTCTTTCTTTTTCTCTTTTTTCAACCAACCTCTTATCAATCCCTTTTTTAGAAAATTTTTTAATCTTCAACTTTACACTCATATTCCATCCCCTCATAGTGTTTACCCTTATTTTTGTGTAAGTTTTTTCTTTTTTTAATATTTCGGGAGCTGGTTTCTTCTAACAGAACAAAAACTCCCAAAATCAGGTGTGGGGCTCTGTTCTAATCACAAGTCTAATATATATATTAGACTTTTTCTCTTTTTCTCTTTTTTAATTTATTTTAATTTTTTTTATTTTTCTTTTTTCTTCCCCTCCTTTTTCTTCAATCCCTGGTTTCGGCTCTCATCCGATTTTTCTGGGGTCGTTGCTACCCTTTTAGTATTTTGCTGTCTCATGCATCTATTCTTAACTCGACAAAATGACAAGACGGAAAAACTCACCACAAAAAAAAGAACAAGAGGCAATACTGATGACTAGGAACCTAATCAATACGGACATTAGTAATTAGTCAGAAATACAGTTCAAAATGACAATTACCAAGGTGCTAGCTGGGCTTGAAAAAAGCACAGAAGATATTAGAGAATCCCTTTCTGGAAAAATAAAATCCCTTTCTGGAGAAATAAAAGAACTAAAATCTAACCAAATTGAAATAAAAAAAAAAGCTATTAATGAGGTATAATAAAAAACGGAGGCTCTTAATGCTAGGATAAATGAGGCAGAAAAGAGAATTAGTGATATAAAAGACCAAATGATGGAGAATAAAGAAGTTGAGAAAAAGAGAGACAAACACCTACTGGACTACGAGGGAAGAATTCAAGAGGTAATTACGAGATACTATAAGACACAACAATATTAGAATAAGAATCTAATTCTAATTAGAAGAATTAGAAGAAGAAGAAAGAGAAAGGGGTGGAAAGTATATTAGAGTAAATTATTATAGAGAATTTCCCTAATCTGGCAAAGGGAACAAGCATCAAAATCCAGGAGGCACAGAGAACCCCCCTAAAAATCAATAAAAATAGGTTCAAACCCTGTCATCTAATAGCAAAACTTACAAGTCTTAGTGACAATGAGAAAATTCTGAAAGCAGCTGAGGACAAGTCTGTAACATACAAAGGCAAAAATATTAGATTTGTAGTAGACCTATCCACAGAGACCTGGCAGGCCAGAAAGAACTGGCATGATATATTTAGAGCACTAAACAAGAAAAATATGCAACCATGAATACTATATCCAGCTAGGCTGTCACTGAAAATAGATGGGGAGATAAAAAGTTTCCAGGACAAACAAAAACTGAAAGAATTTGCAAACACAAAACGAGCCCTGTAGGAAATACTGAAAGAGGTCCTCTAAGCAAAGAGAGAGCCTAAAAGGAACATAGACCAGAAAGGAACAGAGACAATATACAGTTAACAGTCACCATACAGGCAATACAATGACACTAAATTCATTTCTCTCAGTAGTTACTCTGAATGTAAATGGGCTAAATTCCCCAATCAAAAGACACAGAGCATCAGAATGGATAAAAAAAATAAGACCCATCGATATGCTGTCTACAAGAAACTCATTTTAGACTCAAAGACACCTCCAGATTTAAAGTGAGGGGATGGAAAACAACATACCATGCTGATGGATATCAAAAGAAAGCTGGGGTGGCAATCCAGATCAGATAAATTAGATTTTAAGCTAAAGACTATAATAAGAGATGAGGAAGGACACAATATCGTACTTAAAGGGACTGTCCAACAAGAAGATCTAACAATTGTAAATATCTATGCCCCTCACATGGGAGCAGTCAATTATATAAACCAATTAATAACAAAGTCAAAGAAACACATCAATAATAATACAATAATAGTAGGGGACTTTATACTCCCCTCACAGAAATGGACAGATCATCTAAGCAAAAGATCAACAAAGAAATATATGCTCTAAATGACACACTGGATCAGATGGACATCACAGATATATTCAGAACATCCCATCCCAAAGCAACAGAATACACATACTTCTCGAGTGCACATGGAACATTCTCCATAATAGTTCACATCCTGGGACACAAATCAAGTCTCAATTGATACCAAAAGATTGGAATCATTCCTTGCATAATTTCAGACCACAATGCCATGAAACTAGAACTCAATCACAAGAGGAAAGTTGAAAAGAACTCAAATACATGGAGGCTAAAGAGCATCCTACTAAAGAATGAATGGGTTAACAAAGAAATTAAAGAAGAATTAAAAAAAAAATTCATGGAAACAAATGAAAATGAAAACACAACTGTTCAAAATCTTTGGGACACAGCAAAGGCAGTCCTGAGAGGAAAGTATATAGCAATACAAGCCTTTATCAAAAAACAAGAAAGATCTCAAATACATAATCTAACCCTACACCTAAAGGAGCTGGAGAAAGAACAGCAAAGAAAGCCCAAACCCAGCAGAAGAAGAGAAATAATCAAGATGAGAGCAGAAATCAATGAAATAGAAACCAAAAGAACAGTAGAACAAATCAACAAAACTAGGAGCTGGTTCTTTGAAAGAATTAATAAAATTGATAAACCCCTGGCCAGACTTATCAAAAAGAAAAGAGAAAGGACTCAAATTAATAAAATCATGAATGAAAGAGGGGAGATCACAACCAACACCAAAGAAATACAAACAATTATAAGAACACATTATGAGCAACTATACGTCAGCAAATTAGACAATCTGGAAGAAATGGATGCATTCCTAGAGACACACAAACCACCAAAACTGAACCAGGAAGAAACAGAAAACCTGAACAGACCCATAATCAGAAAGGAGATTGAAGCAGTCATCAAAAATCTCCCAACAAACATGAGCCCAGGGCCAGACGGCTTCCCAGGGGAATTCTACAAAACATTTAAAGAAGAATTAATACCTATTCTTCAGAAATTGTTCCAAAAAATAGAAATGGAAGGGAAACTTCCAAACTAATTTTATGAGGCCAGCATTACCCTGATCCCAAAACCAGACAAAGACCCCATCAAAAAGACCAATATCCCTGGTGAACATGGATGTAAAAATTCTCACCAAAATACTAGCCAATAGGATCCAACAGTACATTAAAAGAATTATTCACCACAACCAAGTGGGATTTATTCCTGGGCTGTAAGGTTGGTTCAACATCTGCATATCAATCAATGTGAAAAAATACATTAATAAAAGAAAGAACAAGAACCATATGATACTCTCATTTGATGCTGAAAAAGTATTTGACAAAGTACAGCATCCTTTCTTGATCTTAACAGTGTAGGTATTGAAGGTACATTCCTCAACATCATCAAGGCCATCTATGAAAAACCCACAGTGAATATCATTCTCAAGCTCTCAAGCTCTCAGCTTTTCCCCTGAGATCAGGAACACAGCAGGGATGCCCACTATCTCCACTGCTATTCAACATAGTACTAGAAATCCTAGCTTCAGCAATCAGACAACATAAAGAAATAAAGGGCATCCAAATTGGCAAAGAAATCAAACTCTCACTCTTTGCAGATGACATAATACTTTATGTGGAAAATCCAAAAGACTCCACCCCAAGACTGCTAGAACTCATAGAGGAACTCGGTCAAGTATCAGGATATAAAATGAATGCACAGAAATCAGTTGCATTTCTACACACCAACAGCAAAACAGAAGAAAGAGAAATTAAGGAGTCAATCCCATTTATAATTGCAGCCAAAACCATAAGATATCTAGGAATAAACCTAACCAAAGAGGCAAAGAATCTACTCAGAAAACTACAAAGTGCTCATGAAAGAAACGGAGGAAGACACAAAGAAATGGAAAAATGTTCCATGATCATGGATTGGAAGAACAAATATTGTGAAAATGCCTATGCTACCTAAAGCAATCTACACCTTTAATGCAGTCCCTATCAAAATGCCATCAATTTATTTCAAAGAGGTGACTTCTAATCTATTAGAAACTTTCAAAAAAAAATCTTAAACAAAAATACCTGGTAATAGGAAAATTCTTTACATTTTTTTCTAAAAGAAAATAGATATAATATAAACCTAAAGTAAAAATCCACTGATGACAAAACTGAGTGGCAAATAAAAGACTGAGTTAAACCCAAGTTCTAACATCTTAACTTGACATAGATTTTGTATGAAACCATGACAATATTCTGAGATTTGGTCTGTGCCCATTCACAATAGGCCTCATTATTTTGTAGGGCTCAAGAGATAACTGAAATTTCTATTACTACTTCACTATAACTTAGTGAAAATATTGGTCAATCAAGAAATCTAATATAGAAAATAATTTTTGATTTTTACTAGCAATAAAAAAACTTGTCACTAATATAATTTCAATTTTTTTCTCATATTTGTAACTTCTAGTAAAATTCTAAATATCTAGCCCTAATTTTTTTTTAAAGAGTTTTATTTATTTGATAGAGAGAAACACAGCGAGAGAGGGAACACAAGCAGAGGGAATACAAGCAGAGGGTAGCGGGAGAAGCAGGCTTCCTGCAGAGCAAAGAGCCCGATGTGGGGCTTGATCCCAGGCCCCTGGGATCTGACCTGGGCTGAAGGCAGACGCTTAACAACTGAGCCACCCAGGCGCCCCTCTAGCCCTAATTTTGAAGGAAACACTGTACATCACAGAGGATTAATTATATGTGAACAGAAATTTATTTTTAAAAGTTGATCTCTTCAGGGACACCTGAATGGCTTACTTGCTTAAGTGTCTGCCTTCAGCTCACATCAGATCCCAGGGTTGTGGGATCAAGTCCCATATTGGGCTCCTTGCTCAGAAGGGAGTCTGCTTCTCCCTCTGCCTGCTCTGCCTGCTCTGTCTACTGCTCCCTCAGGCTGTGTTCTCTGTCTCTCTGGAAAATAAATAAAATCTTTAAAAAAAAGTTGATCTCTTTAAAATAGTTAATAAGACATTTGAATTTAAATTTGAAAAAGCTCAATATCCTCATTGACATATATAACATCAACGTACTGAACAGATTAGAGGATATAGATTCCTTTTATCATCATTCAAGCTATTGAACCTAAGTATCCACGGGATCTCTAGGAAAACAGCCAAATTTCATCATTTTTCACATTTACAAATTATTTCTGAAGCTTTATAATGATGCTGATGTTAAAGTCCGTTTATATGTTTTTCAGTTTTAAAATATTGAAATGTTCCTACCTAATAAAAGCATAAAATCAGTATTTTTATCCCTTTTTAAACCAAGTATCTTGCATTTTCTGGAAAACAGGTCAAATTGGTAAAATGGTTGAAAAGCTGGGCATTCATAATTGATTAGTCACTTTGTTGCAAGGAATAGAGGAAGAATTTGCAAGGAATATAAATTCCTTGCAAGGAATAATGGAGACACAGGCTTGTTCTTAAGTCCTGGCTTCCAGTCAATCAGAGATAATAGGCATCCAGTGCTTCTTAGCTTAAAACTCTACCAATAAAATGATTGAGCTATTTTCCAACCTACCTCTATGTTCCAGCCACCAGTGACTTTTTGATAGAGTTATTCTGGTTGTTTAAGCCAGTCTTCATGCACAAGTAGATGGAGCAAGGCACCTGACCAATTCATATATATTGGCCAGACATAAATAGAGGAAAGCCATTATATGTGGACTTTGAGTTATGCTCTTAGTTGTGACAAATTCTACATCCTTTAGAGCTCACTTCAAATGCAAACACTTCTGATATTGTTTCTTAAATCTTACTCAAAATCACTGGTTCAGTCATAATTATATCTGTTACATGCTTTCATGTCTCTATTTCTCCAACTTCAGTATTTTTTATTATGGTTTATTATTTATGCTGTAAATACTTGTTTTGTGGAAAGATCCCCCAAAACAAGATCTGTACAGACTTGGGAGTTTCTCCTAAGCCTTCATCAAATTGTCTTAACCTTTTGCCTGAATATCTTTTATCTGGCCTCTTCTCTTCATATCCATTTGTGACTATGCTAATTCAAGCTACTATCATGTCTTATTGCAACAAGTTTTCTTTTTTTTAAGATTTTATTTGTTTGTTTGTTTGTTTGTTTAGAGCATGAGTGTGGGAGGGACAGAAAGAGACAGAATCTTAAGACACAGGCTTGTTCTTAAGTCCTGTCTTAATTTTAAAACAGAGATTAAGACAGAGATTAATTTCTTAATCTCTTAAAACATCTTAATCTCTTAAAACAGAGATTAAGACAGAATCTTAAAACAGAGAATCTTAAGACTCCACCCTGAGCATGGAGCTTTATGTGAGGCTTGATCCCACAATCTTGATCATGACCTGAGCCAAAATCAAGAGTCAGACGCTTAACCTACTGAGCCACCCTGGTACCCCTTGCAATAGGTTTTCTAATATATTATTTACTTCTGAAATTCATTACCTCACCTATAAAGGAAAAACTTAGTTTTTTCCTTCTTATGTAGGGAAAAACCCAGTTCTTTGTTACTGCCCATTTCCTTCCTTACTTACACAGAACACATACTTCGCTTCTGTTCACTAAATATGTGGGGTTTTTTCCCCCCATACTAAGCAGTTCGCTGTGACACTCTAGGTATCCTAAAATTAACTTAATTCTGACTTTTTACCAGAAGAAAGTGTTAGGTCCTGTAGGTTAACTTGGGGCTCAAAATTTCAAGCTTCTTAATTATGACTTTATCTTTGCATTGATCTGTCCCCAACCAGGAACCCACACAAAGTTGTCTCATAGGAATAAAAGATGCTCCTAGTGCTCTCATAACTTAGGAATTTATCAGAGTTTTAGGGGCCCTGTATTAGTGATGGAGTCAAATACCAAATACTAGAATAAGAGATATCCCTAGTGTTCTTATCGCTTACAAAACTACAGGCTTCTTCTACTATCCTAAAGTACAGCATTCTTAAGAGAGCTTCCCTAAGTCAAAATGGTGTAAGGTGAAAAGCAGTTAGCATTAATTTATATGAAAAAAATTTTTAAATGCTCCCAGATACTCCCAAACCCTCTTTTAGGCTTTTCTGATAGTTTAGGACATGGCTTGCTAACAGATCACAAAATAAATCAAGATAAAACACTGATGTTCACAGACAGTCCAAAGGTATAGAGGCTTGATGCTGAGATGCTGAGCCTAGGTCCAAGGAAAGGAGCTTGAGAGGATCACTCTTCCTGCTTGGGTACACATGCCTGCAATATAACACTGAAAGCTATTTTCACTCTTTATCCTTTTTTTTTAATAAAAGCAAAAATCTTCAGATTTCTTTAGGTTGGTGAAAACAGGTACTTGACTTTTTGCAAAAGTGAAGTGGTGTAATGCAAACTTTCAACAAGTGAGGGACACCTGTACAAGTGTTTTAGGACCTCTGTGCCAGGAACCAATGGCAGAGACATATATATTTTCCCTAATATGGCATATTCACCCTTCTACCAGAGCAATCATTTTAGTATGCAAATCTGATCACATTGTCTCCTTCCTTAAAACTTTTCAAATACTTATACACATACTTCTTTAATATCTCGTTTAGGACTCCATAGACACAGGTCTTTACTTCTTCAATCTCCTCTCCCACTACAATCTTACTCACACTAGCTACAGTAAACTTGTAACCATTCATTCTTATGATGTTTACTTTGTCCATGCTGTTCCTGCCTAGAATGCTGTTCCCTTCCCTGTTCACAAAATAATACCACTCTCATCCTTTAGGGATCATCTACTCATCCCCTCTAGGGATCATCTTCGCTGTTACTTCATTTGGGCTCTATAAGTGGTGTGTCAGGATGAGGGCCTCTGTAACTAAAAACACTTTGGAAATGATAGATTGATTCATGATTTGACCAGTTACTAAAGAAACTTGGGAGAGCATCATGATTTCTCAAAGTATCAGCTTTCTCATCTATAAAGCTGGAATAATATCTACTTTACTGGATTGCTTTGAGAGTTAAAAATGATCATTGCCCAAGAGAATTTCTGGCATATGGCATGGCTCAATAAATGTAGTATATTATTTTTTTTAATGATGACTTTAGTCTTGACAACCTAATTCAGAACAAAAATGTTATTAAAATTGTAATCCATTGTATTCGTTGATACAAGAACTCTCCTGCCATAACAAGAGATTGAAAAATGCCCTCCTTCATCAAGACAGAATTCAGTTTCTCTCTTAAATCTAATCATCTCGGAAGGCATTCCAGGGTGTTTGGGACAACATTATAGTGTTGAGGAGGCAGGATTCTTCCATCAAGAATGTTCAGGTATTGCTCTTGTCTGCAAGGTCAAAGATGACTTGCTACCACACCCACAGTCCCACCCACAGGAATATTTCCCATTTAAGGCCATGATTGAGAAGTTACCTGTATCACTTTCATCAACAATTCACAGGCCACAGTTTAGACCTTGTTGGATGGCGATGGCCACCAGCAAAGAATTGTGAGAAATACATTCTTTTTGGGAGTAGCCGTGTGCCAAGCTAAAACTTCTATCATTATGGAAAACACAAGAGAGAACGAATAATTAAGGGCACAGACAACAGTTTTCTATGAACCCTCTGAATTTTAAGACTTCGAGTAAAATAATTTCCTCAGTGGAATATGAGGGGGGAAAAAAGATTAGAGTGGGGAGTTTAAGAAACAGGATGAGTACCAAAAAAATGTTACTTAAAAATCTGAATACTAATATCCCATATTTTTGCCAATAAAAAATGAAACACAATGGAACAACAGGAACTCTTTGTGCTGGAGAAGGAAAGGCTTCTAAGGCTCATGGTCTCTAATCTTCCTCACCCTTGTGGCACCCGAAATCCAGAGACGGTGATCATCACGCAAGGCACCCAGTGACCTCGTGGCATGGCTGGGGTTAAAGGTTAAGCTGTCTGCCTCTTTCTTCTTCCCACTTTGCCTTAACAAAATTTTCAGGAAGGTTAGTTTCTCTCTCTCACCCCCAGATAAGCTAACCGGTGAAGGACTAAATGAATAAATGTGATAAATGCACTTGTCTTCATGTTTGCCATCACCTATGTCATCATCATTACCCAACAAATATGCAATGAGTGCTTTGTAGGGGCTGCACTGTGTTCTAGGGCCTATGAATATAAACAATGACCAAAACCAGACTACGGGGAATTTAGCCACCTCCCAATGAGGAGAGACAAATAAGTGGAAGTACTAAGAAATGTGTCGTGGTTAACGGGACAGTAAATCGCACTGGGAAAAACAAAGCAGATAAAGGGATAGAGACTTGTCAGGAGGAAGCCTGCAACTTTAAATCACGGGGTCTGAGAAGGCCTCACTGAGAAGAGGACCTGTAATAAATACCTGCCAGGAGTAAGGGAGCAGGGCCTGTGGCTATGCAGGAGCATAGAAACAGCAAACACAGGTGTCCCAGCCCAGGAGTGTGTCTGACCTCAAGGGACAGCCAGGAAGCCTATGTGATCAGAGCCGTGAGTGACGCGAGCCTGAGGAGAGATGACTTCAGAGCGAAAAGGAAGGGGGATGGGATGGGGATGGCCAAAGTGGAAATGATCTCCTAGACCTTGTCAGGACTTTGGCTTTCACTCTATGGAAGGGGTACCCTTAGAGGTTTTCAAGCAAGGAGTGACATGATCTGCTGTTTACTTTAGCAGATTAATAATACTAATATTAGTGGAGCTTCAGCTTATTGAGTACGGTAGTTTCCTCCTTATCTGCAAGGGATACATTCCAAGAGCCCCACTGGATGCCCGAAACCAAGGACAGTACTGAGCTCCATGTACACTGTTTTTCCCTAGACATTATATACTTTTGATAAAGTTTAATTTATAAATCAGGCATAGTAAGAGATGAACAACAATAACGAATACTAAAATAGAACAATTCTAACCATAATAAAAGCTATGTGAATGTGGTCTTTCTCTTTCTCAAAATACCTTTTTGAACCGGGCGCATCCTTCTTCTTGTGATGTGAGATGGTAACATGCCTCTGTGATGAGACGAAGTGAGGTGAGTGATGGAGACATCGTGGCACAGTGTTAGGCTCCTATGGAGACTTTCCAACAAAATGTGTCAGAAGGAGGATCATCTGCTTTCAAACGGTAGGTGACCACAGGTAACTGAATCTGTGAAAAGCGAAACCACGGATAAGGAGGGACTACTGTCCTCTGTTCCTGGCACTCTAATGAGAGCTTCATGTATATTGCTTCACGTAATTCTCACAGCACTGCAAAATAGCTCATAATGTCCCCATTTCTACAGATGGACAAACTGAGTCTCACAAAGGTGGAATAAGTTTCTCCACTAATAAATGGCACTCCTGGGAGCTCATTGCAAGTACATCAGCTGCAAAATCTTAGTTTTTATCCACATTACTTTATTTCGATCACTACTGTGACAGCTCATTTGAAAGGTTTATGTGTTCTTGTCTCTCCATAAAATTGTTCCCTATTATATTCTGTCCACTGATACCGTAAATAGATATGACAAAGAGGTATTCTACTGTGTCGTTATGAAGAGTGGTATTACTTATGAGAGCAATCATTACTCATTAACATTTGATGAAAACAAGCTATGTGCCCCTGCACTCCTAATCTAAACAGTAGTCATAAATAACAAACCCCTGCAATTGAAGTAGAACTTCTAAAGGTGTTTCCTTTTTAATCCCAGTAACGAGGCATTTAAATTAACAACTTATTTCCATAGTAACATGAGTTTTTCTCAGGTCTCTTGCCTCCCTTTCTTCCAAATCTCACCTTTTTTTTGAAGTCTTCCTCTATATGCTTATTTGCATTCTCTCTATGCAGACAGCCCGTACCCGATGGTCAGGTGTAACACTTCCCATAGAAATTTCCCATAGATGGGAGTGACAGTCACCAGTGGATATTCCAAATATTGCTACTCTGTATTACTATCACCTCCCTCCTAGCTTTTGTGGGGCCCAGAACAAGAGTACAAATGGAGGTTTCATATTTTATGTCTACTTAGAAGTTAGAAATCAAGCTAACAAAACTGTTAAATCAAATATGCTCTGTAAGCCTACACTGATAACATAAAAGTGTATTTATTTTTTTTCAATTCTTTAGAAATTTTTTATAAGCCACCCTTTTTAAATTTTGAGCATGATCCTAATTTATACACATTCTCAATGTTAGATAAGAAATGAAAAAAGTGAAATCAAATTATATGAAAAAGGTACACAATTTATATGTTATTAAACTATACATTAAGTAAATGTAAAAATTAAAAAATTAAAACTATTTTTCATATATATCTTCTAAAAAGCTATTTTATCCAAATAGTCAATGTTTAAAATTAAAAGGCAATATATAAATTATGTAATTAGAGATATATTCACATGTTAACTATATTATAATACAAACAATAAATATATTAAATTATGTAAATTAGGCTAAATCTCTTGTTTACCTTTTAAAAACTTAATCAACTCATAAATATTTTAGAAAACTAAAACTATTTACAATGCTATCCCTTGACGTTCATCTAGTTACAAATATAAACACAGTCAATCTTCACTATTTGCAGATTCGTATTTGCAGGTTACTTGGTGAAAATTTATTCATGGCCTCAAAATCAGTATCGCTTCTTATTTCAGTCAACTCCAGACAAACATACATATACCACCAAAGAGTGAATATTTGAGCGACCTGAGATGGAGGCTTCAAGCTGACATCCTTTTTGCTGTGTAATTAATACCAAATTTCTCTTGTTTTGGTGCTTATACTTGGTGATTTTGCTGTTTAAAAGGGTCCCTAACTGTAGTTCTGAAGTGCTGTTCAATGCTCATAAATCCAAGGAGGCCATGATTTGGCTACTTAGACTCCTACGTACCAGATGGGTTTTGTTCAGGCATGAGTAACAGTGTGTTTGGCCATGATTTCAATGCTAATGAATCAAGAATGTATATTAAATATGGTATTTTAAACAGAAACACGCATAAATAAGGTTATGTTGATTGGTTGACAAAAATATGATCAGAGGTTCATGGGAACCTAACCCTGTATTTCACAGAAGAATAATTCACTACTGTCTAATCCAGTGTTCAAGGGAACATAACTCCTACAGAATAATTTTCTGTTTTGTCTTATCTGGCAAAAGTATGTATGTGTTTCATGTGTTAAAGCAGATGTTGAATAAACGTCTACCATCACTTTTATGGAAATGAACTTTGGATTGTTTTAAAAAATTATACTATAAGACTCTTAGTTCCCCTTCCATTTAATTAAAGATAGAAGAATAAAGACTCTAGGTAAAGATATAAGAATAGAAGTTAATCATTCTGTAATAAAGTAAGTAAAAATAGTAAAACTCAACACAATTTTTTTTTTCTATTACTGGCTGTGAAGCAAGAAAAGAGATTCAGCCTCTGTCATAAATTTAAAAGTAGCAGCTAAGGAAAGAAAGAGAACATTCTGCCAACTTTCTTAATCCTAATACCACAGTCTAAAAGAAATACAGGAAATAAGACCTGGAAAAAATCATGAGAATTCCCGCTACTGGCCCTTTATTTCAAAGGAAACCGGTCCTAACTATAGAATCCAAGAAGTAGTAGGAAAAATAAGTGTTCACCATTTCGAAGAAACCACTTTGAAGTAGTGCATTGTCACAAACCCAAGTATCTCTGCCCACTAAGGTAAGATAAACCCCCAACTGGGGAGTAAGGTGGGACTAAACTGAAGTATAGGATATTTCACAAAATATCAGTGTCTAGCTCTGATTACGTTTTTCCATTCACAATACCACCACCTAGAGTACACTTCAATTATAGGAAAGTGAACAGAGAGTAATATTCAATCTTACAATTGTAGGTCAGAGAATATAAATAACTGAGTTGAAGAAGAAAAAAATTTCAAGGAGGATCCATCAACAAAACATCAAAGCAGAGTTATTCTGAATAGAGTTGATCACACAGAAGAGAAATGGGCCAGATTTTCAAACATAACTGGGATGTTTTCAAACATAACAGAGAAAATACAGCTCCTTTATTTTTTCTAAAAATTTTTTTCTAAGCTGGTGATTCTTACAATTACTCAAGCAATGATTAGCTCAAGGGAAGAGGAATTTAAAGTTTCATCTCTTAGATTCATCTCTTAGATTCTAAGAACCTATTAAAATCTATTAATCTAAGAATCTCTTAGATTCTATTCTCTTACAATAGATCTAAATAGTTCTCATGGTAAGAAAAAAATTGTAATTCTCTATGGTGACTGATGTTAATTAGACTTACTCTCCGGTCTTTTGCAATTTTTACAAATATTGAATTATTATATTGTACACTTGAAACTAATTGAATTTGTATGTTGATTACATCTAAATTTAAAAAACAAAACAAACAAATGAAAAAAACCTTCATCAGATCCAAGACTGTAACAGTCCCTTTCAGATAATGTTCACCCTCTGGGATAAAAATCTCCCAGGTGGCTTCCCTCTTTCTATAAAAGGAGAAGGATGTGTTTTCTTGAATGTCTGATAGTAAAATGGAGTCAAAATCCTCAAGCTTGACATTGTCTTGTGTTCTGGTTTATTCAGTGTCTCTCATCCACCTTGGTATTGCTTGCCCTGCTGATGCTGGCAACTTCTTGAAGTCTACAGTTAATGTCACCTGTGATTTGGTATCTCTGCACTTCATCAAGGACTAGTACAAAGAGATGCCTCATTTGGCAGCTATTTTAATGTCATCTGTGTCATTTGAGGGTCTGTTTCTATTGATTTATTTTTCTTTTATCAGTCATATTTTCTGCTTCTTTGAATGCCTGGTTTAATTTTTGATTGGATGCACACATTATGGATTTTCACAAGTTTGAGTGTTGAAATTTTGAAAATACTATTGGCCTTTTTTCCCTAGGATAAACAAATTTTAAATTCTTTCAAACCAGCTAAATTATGTTGAGACTTGTTTTATAGATCTGTTAGGACAGGTCCAGAGCAAATTTTAGTCCATGATTAATTTGGTCCATTATGAAGAAATGCTCTTCTGTCTAATGTGTCATGAGTTCCTTCCACTCTGGATTGATGAGAATAGGACTCTTCCAACCCTGTATGATCTTTGGGGATAGTCCCACCTACACGTGCACATTTCTTCTCAAAGACTCAAAGGCAACCCACTGAAGATCTCCAGCATTTTCAATTTCTCTCTCTGTGAAGCTCTTTAGAGCTTTCTTTTCTGGCTACTGTGTATAAATTTTAGCTGCCTTGATCTCCTCAAACACCAAATTCTGTTTTCTTAACTCAGCCAGACTACCAGGCTTTGTTCAGCTTCTCCCTCCCTGTGCTGTTCTTTGGGAGAATCCAGGAAAATTGGACAATCAGAGGGCTTACCCTCTGTGTGTCCCTTATCTCAGGGGTCTCTGTTCCCTGCAATGCCTGTTGTCCAATGTCTGCAAAAAATTTCATATATTTTGCCTAGTTTTCTAATTGTTTGAGTAGGAAATGTAAATTTGTTTCCTTGCTCTATCATAGCTAGAAGATGAATTTAAGTGTTATTTCTAATTGTAGAGTGAAACTTAATGTTCTCTAGAAAATGAATTTCAGGCCTCAGTGGGCAGATGAGAGAAGAAATGTTTGTTTTGTGGTTGTTTTCTTTTCCCTAGTTGGGTTTTTCTAGTTCCATAGAAATGGCAGCCTATTCTATTTTCCTGTAAGACCCTTCTTCTCATTACTTGTTTCTACTCCCTACAGTTACTTAAACATTCTACATGGATTTTTGATCATACTAGTTTGTGGAAATCTTCTGAAAATCAAATGGCTCACTGTTTTTCCATTGAATAAAAGAGATCTAAATGCTATAATTTGGGTCTGTCTAGTCTCTCTCTCTCTCGGCAGGGGGAATGATATTTGTTAATGATAGGTTTTTGAAGTACGCTTGATGACCATTTTTTCTTTAAAGATTTTATTTATTTATTTGACAGAGAGAGAGAGAGATCACAAGTAGGCAGAGAGGCAGGCGGGGGGGGGGGGGAAGCAGGCTCCCCGCCGACCAGAGAGCCCAATGCGGGCCTTGATCCCAGGACCCTGGGATCATGACCTGAACTGAAGGCAGAGGATTTAACCCACTGAGCCACCCAAGTGCCCCAGCATGTTTATTGTAGAATGTCAACTAATTCTTTTTCCTGAATGCTTGGGAACTAACCTTTCCCAGAACAGACTGGATGACAGAGTTCCTTTATGAAAAATCTAGATTGGTAAACATTTTTCACTTACATAGCATTTCTTCACTTAAAGAAAAAAGGAATCATGGAGGGTTCCTTCAGTTGATGACATCTCACACATGTCATTGAGTGATAGATTTATTTATTCATGTGCAATATTGTAGGCATTGGGCTTGGTGCTGCAGATACAGATCTGACTGATAGTTAGTCCTCTCTCACAGACAGCCAGCAAATCAAACAAGATCCAAGAGTTGTTAATGGAAACTAATAAGAGTTAGACATGGCCCTAGCAAATGATATCGCTTCTTACTAAGACAAAAGAAAAGTTCTATTTAAAAAGCCTGCTTTGATTCAACTAACTTTTCAGATAACTTTAGTGTAATTTAACACATTTTAGAATCAAAATAAAGTTTTGTCAGTATGTGTAAATATAGCAATTATACCTGAACCACCACGGATGTTTACTTTAGATCTTTTACAATATTTCTCAGACATGCACTTTTTTTTTCCCTTAGCAGTCACAGATGTTATAATTGGAAGAAAAATATTCTGCAATTACAGGTTTGAGTTGTTCACCTCTGTGACAGGTATCTGCTGTATGGTACTTGGAAGGTACAGGGAGATGCCATCTTAAGAACTTAAAACTGAGATTGTACTCTGTTAAGCAATAGGCAGTCAAAAAAGATAAAGATATGAAAAAAAATAAGCCTTAAAAAGACAAAAGGACTCACAGTCCAGAGAGTCCTCAATAATATGCTAGACTGCGGGCACCTGGGTGGCTCAGTCCTTAAGCATCTGCCTTTGGCTCAGGTCATGATCCCAGGTTCCTGGGATCGAGCCCCATATATTAGGCTCCCTGCTCAGCTGGGAGTCTGCTTCTCCCTCTGCCTGCTGCTCTCCCTGCTTGTGCTCTCTTTCTCTCTTTCTGACAAATAAATAAGTAAAATCTTTAAAAAATAATGTGATAGACTATAATTTGTTTTTTTCAAATATGTCAATCAGAAGAAGAGGCTAACTTGCCTCAAAGGATCTAAAGAAAAATAAAGACCTCGGTGTCTTCATCAAACCCATCCAGGAGAAGAAAAAACCTTAGATAGCAAATTTTATAAGTAAGACTATTTTTTATGAGATGAGTATATTAAGCTATCAAACAATTTATCTAATTCTTTTTACCCTGAAATGCTTCAAGCAGCACTCTGATCATAATTTAGTTTTACATATAGATGTGTCTACAGTGAGGGAATATGCGAATCACGTGGCCCCAAATGCTTCCAGCCCTTTGACAGTTTTCCTCATTATGAATGAATATGTTGACATTATTTCTCCACAGGTAAGTTTCATGAGCTCAGTTGATAGGAAACTTTGCCTGAAAAATGGGTCCACTTTTCTTGAGAAGACTAACTCAAGTTTCTGAGCCAAAAAGACTGAGAGATAGACTTGGTAAATTTACCTGAGTAGATAATACACATCAGTCAGTATGCTTAACAGTATCCGTCTTTGTATACTCTTGAACTGCAACGTAGGACGGTCAATTTGTGTAACACAAGGGTTGAATTACATGTAGCTCAGCCTGCCAGCTGATCTTTTATACCAGGAAATACATCTAGACTCAGAAAGATGCCATTAATATATGTCACTTAAATGTTAATGGACAAGTACAGTGTGAATGGACCTTGAAAACATCATGCTAAGAGAAAGAAGCCAGACATAAAGGTCACTCAGTGTGTATGATTACACTTAAATGAAATGTCCCAAACAGGCAAACACATATGCACAAAAAGTAGATTAGCGTTTGCTAGAGTCTGGAGGAAAAGGGGTAGGGGAGAGTAGACTAATGGGTACAGAGTTTTGTAAAGGGTGCTAAAATGTTTTGGAATGATATAGTTGTAATGGTTACACATCCTTATAAACTTGCTAAAAACCAGTGAAGTGTACACCGTAGAAGGTTGAATTTTATGGTGTATAAATTATGTCTCAATCTAAGAAATGTTAATAGATGCCATATTAGGGTCAATGAATTTCAAGTGATTCTTAATTTTTTTTAAGATTTTATTTATTTATTTGACAGAGAGAAAGAGATCACTAGTAGGCAGGGAGGCAGGCAGAAAGAAGAGGAAGCAGGCTCCCCGCTGTGCAGAGAGCCCAATGCAGGGCTTGATCCCAGGACTCTGAGATCATGACCTGAGCCTAAGGCAGAGGCTTTAACCCACTGAGCCACCCAGGCGCCCCCAAGTGATTCTTATTTTAATTTTTACATTTCTGTTTGGATTATTTACTTATTTTACAATGAACCAAATCAGAAATGATAAAGCAGCTTTCATTAGAAAGAAGGAAAATAGTTCAAACCAGGCCACTTAGAAATATACATATCTGACCAATACCATATTTAGCCTGGAAAAGTAAAAATGTCAAAATTCTATTTCTCTTCTGCTGGCACTGGTTCTTATCAATAACACATTAAGTAGAAAGTTGTCTAAATCTTCGGTCTGTCCCCATATGGAATGGAAAACGCTGATTTAGATATTTATATAGGATTACTAAAATTTAAGGACTTATTTAGTCATTGATTCTTCAATAAATATTTTTTGAGCAGCTACTCTGTGACAAGAACTCTGAGATACAGAAATAAAAAAAACAATAAGAGCAACCACTAAGTTCTTCCCCCAAATGTTCCTTATAACAGACCTAGATTGGAAACTAGATTGGAAAAGCTATTGAATAGACCTGTCACAGCTTTTGATAAAATTTTCTGTTCTTAAGGTGAATGCTAAGGGAAATGAAGGATTTCTTTTGTTTTTCTTCTCAACAGCTATCAGTTTATATAGAAATTGGAAGTAGATAGGGGAGGTAAACCCATTGGTGACCTATTTATAACGAGAGAAAAATCTTCAGAGATAAATTAGCATGTTCTGTGTTATAGAAATCAAGATAATGATAATGTTAGGAATTAAGTAGCCATTTTCTGAACTTCACGCATCTTAACCCACACAGTTGCAAAAGGCCATCAAAGCAATAATCTATAACTGTGATTCTTTACCTGCTTGGAGATGTACAGAACCTCTTTGAAAATCTGATTGCTTGGGTGCCTGAGTGGCTCAGTTGTTTGAGCGACTGCCTTTGACTCAGGTCATGATCCCGGAGTCCCAGGATGGAGTCCTACATCAGGCTCCCAGCTCTACGGGGAGTCTACTTCTCCCTCTGACCTTATCCCCTCTCATGTTTTCTCTCTCTCTCTCTCTCAAAAAAAAAAAAATCTGATTGCTTTACCACCTGTCTTTCTGCATAGAGGCAAATAAAATATAAAAATTACATAAATTTCAAGGAGTGGTATTTTCCTCAAAAACCATTCATGGATTCCAGAAGTATCATAGAGACCTTAAGAATAGCTCACTTATAAAAAGAATATCTTATTAATATAGATTATTCTTATTAATTCATTCAACCAATTAAGTAAGTGATTATATATAAAATGCTTGGAATTTTATCTGGCTCATAGTAAGTATCCAATGAGTGTTAAGGAATTTTTTTTAAGATTATTGTTCTATGTTGAGTTTCTCATATACCAGGCACTTTCTCAAATGCTAGATTAAGGAATAGCTAACATTTTCTGTCTTTATTTTAGGCCAGACACATATTTAATTTAATACTTCTAATTACCTTATGCAGTAGATATTGTAATGGTTACTGCTTTACAGATGAAGAAACTGAATGTATAGAAGTGATCTTGCCCAGTGTCCGGCAGGATTTGTATTCAAAGCTAGTAATTTACCTACGTCAATTCATTACCTGTATTGTAGTGCTAATGTTGGTACTCAAATCTAGTACTTCTGATTCCAGAACCCAGCCTTTTATTCGGTGTGACAGGCTACTCTTGGTTGGTTTCATACAATCTATTCAAAACCTGTCTGGGATGATTCACTTAGATCCCCAAGGTGAACATATACCTTATAGGAATAATTTTAGTTAATATAAACCTAGATCAAAGCTAAAATCAGAAAGAGAGGCAAACTCCCTACTTGAAGTAAATGTCATAAATTTGCATTGGCAGTGTGCGCTGAGTGCTACCTTTTCATAAAGTCAAGGAATAGATAAATTACCATACATTTTCTTTGTCAAATGAACATTTCCCCCTGTTCACCTCACTAGAAAGGGCTGACTACTTCAATTTCTTTAATTTTAATATTAAGATTTCTAGGGCACATTGAAAATGTTATATACTTTGTGGGTGGAATGTGTCCTTGCACCTTGTTTTTGCCTTATTATAAGGGTATAAATCAAAGGTGCTCTAGTCTAAAATACTCTTAGCTAAATCTCAGATTTGGGCATTTAAAATCTAGAGAGATGGTTGAGACTCTTGTTTTCCCTAAAAGTTAAGGCAAGTTTTTAAAATCCAATTCAGGTTTTGAATATCCCTTAGATGAAAAAGTACCTGAATCTTAAAGGCTGAGATATAGAAAGAGAGGGCAGGGAGTGGGGAGGGAAGGGGGAGAGAGAGAGAGCGATCTACCTACGTTTGAATCTTTAGAATGGCAGAACAATTTATGAAGTTATGGTCTTTAGTCATGGTTCATTTCTGATCCAGTGATAAAATTAAAATAACAATGGAAAGATAACCTGGCTTATCAATCATAATCAACTGAATCTCTAGGAATCTGAAAAGTTAGGAACTTGGGATTTGAAGGTTTAGGTGAGAAAACAATGGAAGCTTCTATATTAAGTAGGATTCTGCCTTTAGAATTTTTAGGGTTTTCCCCCCTACCTCTTACAGCCAACAACATCAATGGAATTCCTTTCTTCTTATTCCAACTCCACAAAAAAACACTTGTGATCTCACCTGCCCAACCAATTAAACTGTTATCTTCCCATAATATGCAGCCATTTCATTTTTATTTTTAATTTTTTAAAGATTTTATTTATTTATTTGACACACAGAGAGAGATCACAAGTAGGCAGAGAGGCAGGCAGAGAGAGAGGAGGAAGCAGGCTCCCCACTGAACAGAGAGCCCGATGCGGGGCTCCATCCCAAGACCCTGAGATCATGACCTGAGCCGAAGGGAGAGGCTTTAACCTGCTGAGTCACCCAGGCGCCCCAGCATTTCATTTTTAAAGCAGTCCCTGGAACCAATACTTCTGTGAATGGCTACATGAAGTTCAAAAGGCTCCAGGAGGTTGAAATACCTATGCATAGAGTGTGGGGGCAGGGAGATATCATGAGAAGGGAAAATGGGAAAGCCTCTCACTGTACTCCTCCCTGCCAAACCCAATTAATTAGTAATAGAAAGCCGCCTGCCCCCCTGGGAAGAGAGGTAGAGAAACACTATGCCCTAAAGCATCAAGTTTCCTGACATCCTCACTCCTGGCTCTACCCTGCATTGTGTCTTGGGCAGGGTCTGATCTGAACAAGAGCTGGGTGGGTAAGAACTGCGGTAGCCACTTCTCTGGGCTCTTTCTCAGTTTAATGGGTGTGGAGGCAGGTGAGTTCTCCTACAAGGTTCTGCTAGTTGCCAGAGTTCTCAAGAAAAAGAAGCCAGAGGCTTAAGAAAGGGTCTGGAAATGAGGAACTGGATGCTTTCGAGTGCCAGAGAAGCAAGTAAAGACAGCATGTACTACTTCTGCGCCCTCCTTCTCAACCCGTGTCCCACTGCATTCTGTTGTGACCCAAATGCATCACAAATGCGCCTGGATAGAGATCCCCCAGCCCGTCAGGCAGCCAGATGACATTTAACCAGCGGGCCATAGAACAATGATCATTTTCTATGAGTCCAATGGTGTGAACTATGTTGGGAAGCATAGTCCCTATAGCATATGATCCATACCTTTTTCATGTTGCTAGGCAATTTTTGTCAATCAAGCATATTGATGGTGTATTCCAGGAAAATAACGTATATTAATTCATTTAGCCCTCATGGCAACTTACAAAATACTTATTTTGTATATGAGGAAAGAGAGGTCCATAAATATAAAGAAACACGCTGAAGGCCATATAGCTGGTGAAAAGCAGAACAAGGAGAGAAACTTGACTGCATCTCATTGCAGGATCTGTGATTTTCCAGCACTCCTCACTGGCCTGACTCGAGCAAACTGCTTCTTAGAATGCTTCCTTTTCCCCTAGACTCTGAGCTTCCTCGGGAGAATGAATGTGTCACAGTCATATTTGGCTTGTTAGAGCCTGGCGTATATATCTATGTTACTTAAACACTGAAGACGTGCTACGTGAGGCCTCCAAGCATGCAAAGAATAAATGGTTTCCTGCAGACAGAACCAATTAGACACTTCCCTACTATACAGGTTGCAGGAATACAAGGGCACTTTCCTTCTTTTTTCTTTCATCTAAGCTAGTAAAAGCACATATGGCAAGTGCTGGAGTATTGTTATACCCTGAAATCTGCTGAAAAGGCATCTCTTTCTAGATAGCTTCTCTCTCTCTCTCTCTCTTTCTCAACAGAAGGGAATTATTCTTCTCATCCATCCTGAATTTTACTGTGGGGCGCTGCCCTGGGATGTAAAACCTCTGAACCCCAAACAAAGGAACAATCCAAGAATATAAGGCTCCTGAAAGACCATTCCATCACACCAAAGCAAAATGAGCCCAAGTAAGAAATACCTCAAAGGTTGTACCTTATTTCATCCAGATGATAATGATACACACATAGTAAGACTAGGTCTTATCTACTCACCCTTCTTAGAATAGAGTAGCAAGGTGGTTGTCAACGAGATTCCTATTTACACATTTATCCGCTTTGAAAAATGAACTCAAATATAGTCAGTCAGAAAATAACTCTGATTTGGCTGAATGGCTGGCCAATGAGGTCTAGCTTCCCCCACACCCTTTGGATTATATGGTGAATATTTTCCATAAACTGAAAGAGGGAAATCAATAGCTCAAAGTTTTGAGGAAAATGTATGTAACAAATGTGAACAGTATGCTGTGGATTAAACATTATACTTTGCAGTTATTAAAGGTTTAACTAAGCTACTTCAT
>CM053619.1:24347312-24394811 GCA_028646535.1 Procyon lotor | reverse complement strand
GTGAACAACAGGCAAGCATTCAGTCGTGGATGGTTTTGTATTCTGCAGAATCATTTACATATATTTCCTACAAAAATATTTATTCCCTCTTTCTTCATGATGACAAATTATCATGGCCTGGCAGGTGATCCGCTGCTGAAATATTTAAAAGGCACTTAAGATGGAGAAAAATCCAACAAACACCATTTGAAATCCATTTAAGGAAAATTTCTCTCTGAACAGCAGAAAAGCAAAGGAGGCAATTGATGGCAATTTATGACATGACAAAATCAATTAGCTTGTTATTGGATCAGCTTGCTTTTAGAATGAATGGGCTAGAGATAATAATACACTCAGTTAACTCCTTTCTATCTGTCCAGAATGGCACGTAGAAGTCATGTAATGTCCTGGCTCTGTAAGAAAGAAATTTGTAGCTAAGAGCTGTCTTCATTAAGTGGGATAGGAAAAATAACCCATTATGAATTAGCTTACGCAAACTGGAAATCTAAAGTATAGTGGTATACACAAGAGATTAAGGGAATTCCCACGCTTTAGGGAAACTGGGAACCAGGTGCTCTAACCAAGGTGTGCATGTGTGGACTTGCTCTCCCAACCTCTGCCCCACCCTCCCTCTTTCTCCCTTTTCTCTCTTTTCCTCATTCCCTCTCTCCCTCTCTCCATTTCTCCCTTTCTCTCTCTCTCTCCCCCTCCAACCCTTTTTCATCCTTCTCTCTCCTCCTTCCCCCTGTTCTCACCCCCTATTCTCTCTCCTTTTTATCTTTCTTATAGGAGTCACTTCTGTTTTATGCAATACTGTAAATTAACATGGTGAATATTCATGGTCAAATGAATGAATAAATTAATGAGATCTAGGACATTCTAAAACACTTTTAAAACACAGAACTTTAGTCTTACTCATTCCCATAGAAATTAGTAAACAAAATAAAATATATAAAACTCATTATGGCTTTTATACATTCACCAAAATTATTTAGATCATGAGTTATAATGATTACTTTTGTTTCTTTAGATTTATTCCCATGCACGGAACCATATCCAATGAAATTTTCTTTCAAATTTTGAGATAGAGTCAATAAGGAGGTGGTGCAAACCTGATGTCCTTCTACGTCAGAGAATGTATTAAAATACGAGACTAGACGTTTGGGAAATTTTTCTACCCTAGCAAATACCCACATTGATCCTTCAAAAAAATGTACATTAAGAGATGTACATCTCTTATTCACTCTTTTCTCCTTAGAACTCACAGCAAAATCCAAGACCCTATAATGGCCTAGAAAGCCAATCTTTCTCTGAAATGAACTGAAGCACTGTCTGAATGAACTTAGCCCTGGATGGTCTAAGTAAGGCATGCGTTGTGCACCATGAATTTAGTTATTTTGCATGCATCTGTGTAGTGGTTACCAGATCTGTGTGATGGTGGAAGAATTGACAAGAAAAAGTCACTCCAATCATTTTTTAATGTGATTGACTTTTTGTGTACAGTTGAGGAAGGCTTCCAGAATATTTACTCTCCAACCATGCTCTCCTCTACTTCTTCTAACTTAACCTATTCTTTTTTTGTTCCATTTTATTTATTTTTTCCTCCTTCTTCATTCGAGTCTAGCCTTAAGAACTGTCTTGAGATTCTGCAGACAAGTTTGATATACTCTGACCTTAGGGTATTTTCAGCTGTTGTTCCCTCTACTTGGAATGGTCTCCCCTTCGATGTCCTCCTGGTCTGCTCCCTCCCTGCTGCATACGTATAAGGACATAGTCTCAACAAGACACATCATAGTGCCCTTACTTCCACCTTCCCACACACATGCAATGTAATGCCTTTTTTGCTATAATTTTCTTAATATTACATGTCACACATAGTACATGTTCTCTTTTTTGTATTGTGTCTCCTTTCCTACATCAGAACAAAAGCCTAATAAAAGCAGGTCTTTAGTAAACTGCTCTTCTGTGTCTCCTAAAATTGCCTCAGTTCTCCGCAAATATTGGTTGGATGAATAAATGAATTATGATGGAAAGCAGCCTTAATTACATTTTTTCAGCATGCTGAAATAGAAAAAAATGTATTATCTAGAAATTGCGATCAGCCTGATAGCTCAAGTTCTAAAACATCAGGTTCTCAACTGTTAGCAATAAGAAAGATTCTGCTTCTAGAGAGACACAATACATGGTTTTTATAGGCATTTATAACCATGAGTTTTCTACAAAGGAGTAAGTTACTTCTCTGTATAAATCCATTTGTCAGGTAAAACATACAGCATCCCTTCACCAAGACTATAAGCCAAGGGGCATCTGGATGGCTTAGTTGGTTAGGGACCTGCCTTTGGCTCAGGACATGATCCCAGGGTCCTGGGATCAAGCCCTGCATGGGGCTCCCCGCTTAGCAAAAAGTCTGCTTCTCTCTCTCCAGCTCCCCTTGTTTGTGTGTGCACTCTTGCTTTCTCTCTCTGTCAAATAAATAAAATCTTAAAAAAAAAAAAAAAAAGTCCCAGTTTATTGACTCCCTTTGAGGGCAAATTCAGGCATTCTCTTGGGTCCATTTACCTAGTAAATCAATGGAGCTACATTGTACATTCCCTGGCTGTGAGATTTCTGGGAAAAGTGTAGGAACTGCCACCTTCAAAGGCAACCAGGTAAAAAGCAGGCAATAGCCTTTCTAGTCTAAGATCTATCAATGTAAAGTGGTTTTCCACTCCCATGGTAGTGACCCTTCGGACTTGACCCTAAACATCCTGTGGAATCCGTGTCCCTGTGGAAGTCCCCTTCAAAGCTGAATCTGTGCAGGGACTATAACAAAAGTCTCGCCGTGAACGTTTGGGGCTAAGCCTTAAGAAGCACTAGAAGCCTCTACCTTTGTCCTCCGGGGAGACTTGAGTTGCCATGTTAGAAGCTCAGCTAACCTGCTGGAGAAAACATACTGTGGAGCATGAGGAGGAAAAGGACCAGTGACTACCTGGAGAGAGAGAGAGAGAGAGAGAGAGAGAGAGAGAGAGAAAGAAAGACCTAGTGATCCAATGCCCTCAAGAGACGCTCAGCCCAGTCTTCGGGCTGTCCAACAGCACCTGAATCATGTGAATGAGCCATCTTGGATATTTCAGCCCAGTTGAACCCCTAAATAACTGCAGCCCCATTATAATCCCATGGAAGGCTGAATGTGTCAATTGTGTTAGGCTGCTGATTTGGGGTGTAATTAAGGTACAGCTACATGTACCTCACATAACTGGGTGAGGAAGGTGAGGTATAGGGCCCTCTTTATAGAACATATAGGATCCGTTCCTGCTTTCCAACCTATAAGGGGTCGAAGTAGCCGAAGAGAGGGTTGGGAGGGCTACCTCAGGAGTGATTCTTTCCAAGCTGTTCTTTCCTCACCATGAAGGGTCTGAATTTTAAAACATGATTTTTTTGGTGGGGGGGAGCGGGCGCCTGGGTGGCTCAGTGGGTTAAAGCTTCTGCCTTTGGTTCAGGTCATGATCTCAGGGTCTTGAGATCGAGCCCCACATTGGGCTCTCTGCTCAGCGGGGAGCCTGCTTCCCCCTCTCTCTGCCTGCCTCTCTGCCTACTTGTGATCTTTCTCTGTTAAATAAATAAATAAAATATTTTAAAACATGATTTTTTTTTTTCTCAGATTTTGTGACTGTTATTTTGCTGGTCATGGAGAAATGCAGGCTTCCTATATCATATCTCAGATGGGGAGGGAGGACAGTAAAAATTTTAAAGCCTGGGTATGACAAGCAACATCTTAACACTTTATATATTGTCCCACATCTCTGTAGATCAGACACATCAAACCAAATCCTCTTAGCCTAACAAACTCTCCAACGCAGAAAGCTGCCCCCAGTTCTTACACCCTGCTATTGACTCAAAATTTGGATCATTCTATAAAATATCTATGAGATTATATTATCAAGCACAGAGAGCATCCTTAAGGTATAAAATATAAAAAACAACTTTAAAACAAGAATTTTTTTCTTTTCTTTTCTTTAAAAAGATTTTATTTATTTATTGCAGAGAGAGAGAGAGAGAGAGAGAGAGAGGAAGTATGAGAGGGGAGAGGTCAGAGGGAGAAGCAGACTCCCTGTGGAGCTGGGAGCCCAATGCAGGGACTCGATCCCAGAACTCCAGGACCATGACCTGAGCCGGAGGCAGTCGCTTAATCAACTGAGCCATCCAGGTGCCCCAAAACAAAAATTTTTCTTGGTATTAAATAACTGAAAACTTTCATTAGTAGAGTCTTTACTCCTTAAGATTCCTAAACCAACATAATTAAAGTTGAGTCCAAGTAAACGATCAGGGAGTCAGAAGTAAAATTCTTACACTTTCCTCAAATTTGTATTTGCTCCCCTTTATTTCATTTCTATCCTATAGGCTGTGAAATAGCTCTTCTAGTAAAGGAAATAAATGTAACAATCTAAAGGAAATAAAGAAAAATAAGGGAAATAACTTAAAGGAAATAAATGTAACAATCTAATCTACTCACATTCAAACCTGAATGCACGAAGTACTTTAAAAAAAGATGTGTTAAATAATTCAATGAGCAGATTATTATTACAGTGAATTAAATAAATGGACGTGGTATATCTCTAATACCCTAGTGTAAATCCTGTTTTAATTCTATAATCCCAACTGGATGCAACATACTTAAATGAGCACTATTAACTTGTATTTTTTTCTATTCTGTTTAGAAACATAATAACAGTTGAGAGACATTTATTAAGAAAACATCAACTCTGTTTGCACATTCTTAAAGAGAATATTAGAAAACCAGAATTTTAATTTTCATGTGTATAATTTAATATAATTAGAATGGAATACAATTAGGTACTTTCAGATCTTTCAGTGTTAATTAAAAAGCTAATAACTTGAATAGCTATAAATACTGAATTAGTGGGACTAATGCTCCAGGCAGTTAATCCTTTATTTGTCATTTACCGAAGATCACTTAACTGGGATGCCATCTTTATGTCAGGGATCCCCTACCAATGACACTTCATGAATTGTGAAGTCCCTAAATCCTAGATAGTTCTCTCTCCCAACTGTTTGCTAGTACAGTACATCTACCCTGGGGGTTTTCTAACAGCCAAAGACCCCTGCCTTTGACTCAGTCCATTAAGGAATTTTACTGTCAGCAATTTTCCTTCTTCCATAAATCTTAGTAGTGATTTTTAGGTTTTAGAGAAAGGAAAAGTAACTCCATTCAAAAAATGAAAGTGCAAGACTCCAACTCAATAGTTTAAGAAACTTATTAATATTGGGTTTAATTAGAAATAACATTTTAAGAGTAGATAAGAGGAGCATCAAAGAAATTAACATCACCAATTGGTAAAAATACATCACATAGTGTTTATTTTTTATAATGATGAGATACATATGTACATCATACTTACAAAATAGAACAAAATCCATCCTTTGGAGGATACTAGAGAACCAGTTCAATGTTTTTTTTTTTTAAGGTTTTATTTATTTATTTGCCAGAGAGAGAGCATGAGAGAGAGAGCAAAAGCAGGGGGAGCAGGAGGCAGAGGGAGAGTGAGAAGCACCACCCCCCCACCCCCCACCCCAAACAGGGAGCCCGATGCAGGACTCAAATCTAGGACCTTGGGATACTGACTTGAGCTGAAGGCAGGGGAGTAGGGAGGGATATCGATGAAAAATTGTTATGGATGATGAGCATATAGTACATTATCCTGTTCTTTCTACTCTTGGAGTTATTTTACTTTTTCCATAACAACAAACAAGCAAACAAAAAGCAAAGTAAGAGGCAGAGGACAGGAGAGGAGAGGAGAAGAGAGGAGAGGAGAGGAGGAGAGAAGAGATTTTTTCTCACTCAACAGAGGTCTATGTGAGTTAAGAACACCTGGTCCTTTGCTTTTGAATCTTTTGAAAACATCATGGTCCTTTGCTTGAATCTCCTAACTTATGTCCTGTGCAAAGGTCAAAATATTTTCATCTCACTGTGATAACCCAGTGGCAAAAACTAATGTCTTTTAGGGTGTATTTCGAAGATTAAAATGTGTCAATTATAAAGCTTTTTCCTAAAAAATAAACAATAAATTCTAAGAACCTCTTCCCCTCCAAAACAGCAAAAGAAGACGCGAAAACCAGATGTGTTTATATTCTTCTTTTTTTTTTTTTTAAAGATTTTATTTATTTGACAGAGAGAAACATAGCGAGAGAGGGAACACAAGCAGAGGGAGCGGTAGCAGGAGAAGCAGGCTTCCCGAAGAGCAGGGAGCCCGATGCAGGGCTCGATCCCAGGACTCTGGGATCATGACCTGAGCCGAAGGCAGCCACTTAACGACGAGCCACCCAGGCACCCCTATTTATATTCTTCTAAAGAATTCCTCTTCCTAAGCATAAAACTAGTCAATGTGAGCAAGGCACTTCAGTTAGTTAGGTAGGATATTCCTTGGGAAAGGAAATCTCCAATCCTTGGGGAACTACAAACTATTTTGTTTCAGATACCCAAGAAAACTAAGCCACCCATCAGTTATATTCATGTTTTTATAAGTGAATATACTTACTTCGTTGAGGAAATACCAATTTTATTTGAAATTATAATCAAATGACGACAGTTCCAGAAGCCACAAAGACAATGGAATTTCAAGAGAACCAGCATTTTAAAAGAACAGCATGTTAATTGGGAGCTCCCATTATCCTCTCCCCCAAGAAAATGGGCAATGGTTACTTTGGTGTGGCATTTCAATCCACTGTGATTTACTGCAGGAAATCATTAATTCTTCCCAGCATTTTGAAATAATAGCCTGATGATGAGACACCTAAAAATCACTCAGAGGAAACACTGGTTGCAAGTGCCTGCCCCAGTTGCTCAATGTTTGTCAAACTTGAATTGCATTTGAAAGGGACATCACTAGTTATGGATTTCCAGTTCTATTTCCACACGGGCAAGGCTTTGCAGCCATTACAAGCTGTAGTTTATTACCGTCCATTATGTATGAGGTGATTTTTGTGAGCAGGTACACAAACACAAAAGGGAAAAATACAAGAAAGCAATTTCTTTTATTGCTCGATATACAGCAGTTAGAAATAATTTGGAAATTTTTCAAATAGCTCATTTTGGGAAATTCTTAGATTGACTCAGGAGTGATTATTTTCAGCAGTGTTACTAAATAATTTGGCTGTAGCTAAGATTTGCATTAATTTCTAAAGGAGTTATGTCTAGTAGTAGATTAGAGACAAAATGTCGTGAAACATGTATCAAACTCGGAATATAAAGATCTTCAAGATCTTCAAGCCCTGTTTCTAACAGTGATGAGCTGCTTGCACCTCTGTTATATAACTTAACTTCTCTAGGCCTCAGTTTTCTCTTCACACACAGAACAAGATATACTACAGCCTGCCTCACACAACCATAGTGAAGGCTCCATGAGCCTAGTTCAATGACTACTAAAAAGCAGATATTCAAAAATTTTTACCTAATCCAAATAGTTAAACAAGAGCTAATAACTAACTGAATTTTGTAAGTTGAATGACACTATAAAAATATAACACAAAAGAGGGGCACTTGGGTGACTCAGTGGATTAAGTATCAGATTCTTGGCTTAAGCTTAGGTCATGGTCTCAGGGTCCTGAAATCCAGGCCGCCACTGGGCTCCACACTTAGCACAGAGTTTGCTAAGACTCTTCCTCTGTCCCTCCTCACCCCCACTCTCTCTCTCTCTCTTTCTAAATTAAACGCGCACATGCGTGCATGCGCGGGCACACACACACACACACACCCCTATAGATAGATATAAAAGAAAAGAACAATAGAATTATTTTGTATTGCAAAATCTGTTTTCGGGTATCTTTTTTTTTTTTTTTTAAAGATTTTATTTATTTATTTGGGAGAGAGAGAGATCACAAGAAGGCAGAGAGGCAGGCAGAGAAAGAGGGGGAAGCAGGCTCCCTGCTGATCACAGAGCCCGATGGGGGGCTTGATCCCAGGACCCCGAGATCATGACCTGGGCCAAAGGCAGAGGCTTTAACCCACTGAGCCACCCAGGCGCCCCTGTTTTCGGGTATCTTGATAGTTTTTTTTTTCCCAGACTGTTATTTTTTCCCTAATGAAAAGGGGAGTTTTCTTATTAGTGAAAATACCATGTTAAAATTGAAACCATTCCGACTTTTTACCTCAATAAAGGATCAATCAGTTCATGGAATCTTATTACGGGAGCTTAAACAACCAGCAGAAGAGACAAAGAACTATTATTCATGATGATATGGAATGGCTTCAAAATGGCGGCGCGTTCCAACACGCAAAATGTTGTAGATAAATTGCAAAACATGAAGGGAAATTCTTATGTATAAAACCCAGCTGCCAGAAAACGAGCAACGAGTCTCATACAAAGTGTGAGAGAAGCTGAGTCTAACTTCTTTCTATACAACTGATTCACAGACACAGCATCACTAGTTTATGTACACATGAGTATAAGCAGAGGGGATGTGTATGTTCTTTATGATTTTGGCACGTAGTTGCTACTTTTAATCCAAAACATTCTCAAATCTGGCCAATTTTTCTCCACGCTTTGGAAGAATCGTTTTCTTTTGGCCAGAGACTCGCTGTAAAAAATTTCAGGCCTAGAGAGGAGGTTTTGTTTATCAATTCAGAAGGGGGAAAGATCAAAATCTAGGCAAGAACAGAAACAGCCTTGCAACCTTCATTCCACATGGAGTCACGCTTCCAAGTTCAGAATGACAGTTGGCTGCACTCACCACAAAAAGGTTAATTTTGTTTCAGATGAGTGAAACACTCCACCGCTGGAGAACACACCTCCAGCACCTACCCCTGTGTTCTTCGGCAGTGTTTTGCTCAGAGATTTCTGTGAAATCTCTGTGAGAGTATACATAAAAACACATTAGCTGCAAGCAAGAAAAGGCTGGGAGCTGGAAGGGACTGTAGAGGGTTACGTGAGGTTGAAGACTGAGCAGACAAGTCTGCCACGTGAGATCCTATCTCAGAACTGCAAAACCTAAAGTAAAACAACACGAGTCCTACCTACCTTTCATATTTCTATGAATTGAAAATACCACACACTGACGGGTGGAACAGCTGAGATCCCGGTAAAACATCTTTCTGCTGTGACCTTCTAAATGTGTCAGGGTAGACTCCATTCTATTTTCTCCCGTTCCTTTTCAAGGCAGAAATTTCTTTCAAAGCAACACTTAGGCTGTGACCTGGAGTCAGACTGGTACGGCAGAATCGCATGGATTTTGGAGCTGTATGTAAACCCAAATCCCAGCCCCTCACCGTTCTGCAGTGAAAAGTTATTGCCTCTGAGCCTCCAGTTTCTCATCATTAAATGAAGACAGGAATGCCTCAGAGAGTTATAAAGTTGTTCTAAGAATGAAACAGAATTAAATATATAGAGACACACATAATCTATGATATATACAAAATTTTATATAAAATATTTATGCATTTTACACACATATTTATATATATGTACGCATATATACATGCAAAGACATATGTAGGTAGGAGAGGAAAAAGAGAGAGATACAGTTAATCCTTGAACAACACAGCTTTGAACTGTGTGAGCCCACTTTAGGCAGATTTTTTTTTTTCCAATAAATAAGTAGAGTGCTGTAAATGCATTTTCTTTTCTTCATGACTTTCTTAACATTTTCTTTTCTCTAGATAGGAACAGGGTATATCATACATACCCAAAGTATACATGAGTTGATCGACTTCTTACATTATCAGTAAGGCTTCTGGCCAACAGTAAGCTGTTGGTAGTTAAGTTCAGGGGCAGTCATAAGTTATCCTTGGGTGTTTGATTGCCTTGTGCAATCCCCCACTTTGCTGGGGATTTCTAATTGGTTCCTCTTCCTCAAAATTTGTCTTATCCGGTTTTGACTACTTTGTCAAAGTAGTCAAACCCCCACTTTGTTGAAAGGTCAACTGTTGATATATGCCTAAGGAGATGGAGAAAGTGAGAAAGCTACTTAAGAACTTAGCCCAGGGTCTAGCACATAATAAAAGTTCCATAGCATCTATCATTATTAGTTCTAGCATGCATTTATTCATTGTTCATTCACAAACATTTTTGAATGGCACCTAGATGATAGGTCACTGCACTCAAGGAGCTGCTGTTGTAATGCAGAATTGATACAAGTGGGAAATCTAGAGTAGTGCTTCAACAGAGAGAAACTATAAAGTACGTAGGCAATGATCTAATGAAAACTTAAGAGCTAAGGCGAAACTTATGTAAAATGACTTGTAAGTTATGGAATGTCTGAAGTGCACAAGGAAGGTAACCAAGAGAAATAGGGGACAGAAGGGGGGATGGAGTTCTACGTGGAGGGAACACTGAGTCAAAATAACAATCAGCCTTTTTAGATACTGTTCTATGGGTCACACACTATGCTAAGCAATTTGCATCAGCCTTTTTAGATACTGTTCTATGGGTCACACACTATGCTAAGCAATTTGCATATCTCATTTAAACCTCCAGATCAGCAACCTTTACTTATAGAGCTGACACTCTGTTTATCTGACTCTAAGGCACAGGCTGTTTACCCTGATGCCATGGTGTATTTGGGACTAGCACATCATGGGATTGGAGCATGAAGTTGGACTGGGAGGAAGAGCAGAAGGCTGAGAAGGAAAAGATGCAGCACCAGTGCCCTGAATGGCCCTGCTGATGGGACTTCATGGGAGGGGAGGAAATTTCTTAGATGTGTGGTTTAGCAAAGGCACCGGGTGGCTTAGTGCAAGGAATTGGCCGGATAAGACAAATTTTGAGGAAGAGGAACCAATTAGAAAGTATTTGCAGTAAGTTATGTAAGACATAATGGTGGCTCAAACTAAGGCAATGACAGAAGTCACAGTAATTTTTGGACAGATGGAGGAGTTTTCAAGATGATGAAATGAGGGGAACA
Organism: Procyon lotor; assembly: GCA_028646535.1. Classification (NCBI taxonomy): domain Eukaryota; kingdom Metazoa; phylum Chordata; class Mammalia; order Carnivora; family Procyonidae; genus Procyon; species Procyon lotor. Next base: position 24,383,936 of record CM053619.1, on the reverse strand, counting down.
GGAAGTACGAGGAGAGATAGGTTTGGAGCCTAGGAAAGTGGGTAGATGAACCCAGACAGGGAAAGCAGGAGAAACAGCTTTCAAAGTTGAAACTATTTAAGATACAAAGTGCTTAGTACTTTAGAGCCATTCAATACATAGTAGGTTTTATTTTTCCCCCTCTCACTGTGTCTGGTTCTCTTTGCCTTTCTGAAGCTACTATTATGTACTACCTGGTTCTAGTTTCAGCATTCAGCATTATATCAAATACAGATATGAATTCCAATTGCCATTATTTCCCCGGCCAAGAAAAGTCGTTATCATAGGGATCTTTTAAACTAAACACTAAAGTAATAATCTAATCACTGTCCTTTTATAGTACAAATGTTACCCACACAAGAGAAAATACTCCTGGTTTTAAAAATATATCCATGTTCCATCACTTTTCATCAAGGAAATGCAAATCGAAACTACAAGGAGATATCACCTCACACCTGTCACAATGGCTAAAATCAAAAACACAAGAAACAACAAGTTTGTTGTTGTTGGCAAGTATGTGGAGAAGAAGAAACCCTCGTTCACTGCTGGTAGGAATGCAAACTGGTGCAGCCTCCCTGGAAAACAGTACGGAGGTTCCTGTTACAATAGAACTACCCTACAATCCAGCAATTGCACTACTAGGTATTCACCCAAGGAATACAAAAACACTAATTCAAAGGGATACATGCACCCTGATGTTTACAGCAGCATGATCCACTGTAGCCAAATTATGGAAACAGACCGAGTGTCCATCAATTGATGAATGGGTAAAGAAGATGTGGTAGATATATAAATTGAATATTACTCAGTCATAAAAAACAATGCAATCTTGCCATTTACAACCACATGGATGAAGTAGAGGGTATAATGCTAAGTGAAATAAGTTGGAGAATCAAATATCATTTGATTTCACTCATATGTGGAATTTAAGAAACAAACAAGCAAAAGGAAAAAAAGAGAGAGGCAAACCAAGAAAACTTAACTCTAGAGAACAAACTGACGGTTACCAGAAGGGAGGTGGGTAGAGGGATGAGTGAAACAAGGAATGGTGATTAAGAACTGCCCTTGTTGTGATGAGCACTGGGTGATGTATGGAAACGTTGAATCACTATATTGTACACCTGAAACTAATACTACATTGTATGTTAAGTAACTGGAATTTAAATTAATATATATACAAATTAATTTTAATGCATTTCACATGAACACTTTTCCCAGGCAAAGTGCATATAACATTAATGGTATGCCTAGTGTGTGCCCAGCATACAGTATCAATGTACACTGAATGAATGACAGCTCTGAATTCTACTGACCAGGCGGGACCTCAAAATCCATCTGCTTCCAACCAGAAACATCTAATTGATTGGCTACGTGTCTGTAGAGTATTTAAAAACAGGATGAAGTAAAAGACAATATGAACCATTAAGTTCTCTCAAACCTAACATTCTATAATTCCACTATGAGGAATATCAAGAATCATGTGTCTCTCTGGACATATAACACCACAAAATCATTTTTTCATTAGTGAACCTGGAAAGAAAGAAACTATAAAGACACTCTGTAGATAAAGCCTAAAGACATCTTACAGATAAATCACAAGTCGTGGGTCCTATAAAGCAGAAAGATTCAAAATCCTCCTCAACAAGTTCACCTTTTTATCAGTCCTCAACATCTTTCATTAAGATATGGCTTATTGAATTCTTACTGCTAGATGGGTCCTCCGCTAAGAAAGTCACCTACACACTGTTCTCACTATATCGCATGACTGGCGTTAGCTACTACCCATATTTGACACACCAACAAAACAAAACCGAATGTCAGAGAGTTAGAGAGATAATAACTTTCCCAGTGTTCATATTTGAGAACTATAGCTCTTGTGTTTTTTTTTTAATATGCTCTGATATCTATTAAAAAAGTATCTGTGCCTTTGTCCCAATTCAAGTCACTTTTTTTAAAAGTCAATTTGTAAAGATTTTTTTTCTGAGTTCCAGCTTTCTTGTAAGGTGTGACAAATCATGTCTACCCTGTTTACTTCAAAAGTTTGCTGGGGGATCAAAAATGAAAGGGTATATATCAATAGGGTCAGTAATAAAGAAATACTTACATACCGTGATAGTGTTATTAGCTCACAGACTGAAGTTAACACTAAACTGTAATCTGAATAGAATCGCTGCATGAATAAGAATTAGTAGCAGTAATATTAAATACCAGCTTTCTCCTGGTAATATTTTAATACTTTTCTTACGTATAAAATTAATAAAAATTGACTGTGCTCCATTAAAGCATCAAATAGACAATATAGTACTTTCAGTTTTTGGTAAATCATTATAATGGCTAATTTTTATTGGTTTGATAAAATTTATCTACTTAATTAATGAGACCAGTAATTACAACTCAAAATAAAACCTGACAAGATTGATAATGTTTTCTCCCATTCTATTTGAGATAGCTTTTATATACTATTATGTTTTAATGAAGTAGGAAACAAGGCCCATTTCAAAGGTCCCATTCACAATGTAGAAATATTCTAGGACAACTTCCTGCCACCCTATGCATGTTTGACTTTCCAATATTCTCTTTCCCAGAAGGTAAATCTTCAATGAAATGGCATCAGAATTCTCTAGAAACATTGAATGGATCATGCACTATTTTTCTCTAATCATTGTGACCATATACCATGGTCACTTAACTTAAATGAAAGAAGGCTATGAGAATAAATTGTTTGCACAGAGTCATATATACCTATAATTGATCAAATCTGAATAAAAACTGAATTTTATATACAATTTTTTTTTAAAGATTTTATTTATTTGACAGACAGAAACAGAGAGAGAGAGGAAACACAAGCAGAGGGAATGGTAGCGGGAGAAGCAGGCTTTCTGCTGAGCAGGGAGCCCGATGCCAGGACCCTGGGATCATGACCTGAGCTGAAGACAGACACTTAATGACTGAGCCACCCAGGCGCCCCATATACAAATTTCTTATTCAGATTAAAAATAAATTTTTTTACAAAGTGAAAATGCTTATATTACCTTTTGAATGTAGCAGAACTATTTGCAAATTAGAACCATTTTTACTTAAGGGACAGAGAATTGAGAGATTTGGTTTTTTTCTTTTTTTGAATATGAGGAAATGGAATTTCAGAAAAGTGATGTTTTTTGCTCAAGATCAAATAAAAACCAATGTCCAAGCTGAGAAACCTAGGTCTGTTTCTTCCATGTCCAAAGCTTTTTTTTATTAAAACTGTTGCTTGGTGATCTTTCTACGACACTCAATGACAGTCTAATAGAAATAGAGACTAAACAATATGAGAAGCAAGTAAACACAGTAATTATACAATACAGTAATAATAAGCAACATACGCTAGCTTTAAAAGGTGTGCCAAGCCTTGTTTGAAGCATTTTTTTCATTTAATTTGTACACATTCCTCATAGCACCCATAAGAGGTAGATAGTATTGGTAACTTTTGTAGAAAGAAGTACCTGAGACATGGAGAGATTAAGTGACTTGTTTACTTATGTTCATGGAACTAGGAAGTGATGGAGTCAGGGTTCCAACCAAGAAGAGACAAAGGCAGACGTTTCTTAAGGGAAGGACCAGAATGCCAAGGATCCCATCCCAGGGAAAGCAAAGTAGACCACGTCCTTGCTTCAGGAAAAAGCTGTGTGTGCCCAAAAACTACAAGAAGACTGGCATAAGCTGGAATATCATTTTTTAAAAAAAGAGTTATTTATTTTAGAAAGAGAGATGGTGCATGAGCAGGGGGAGGGGCATAAAGACATGGAGAGAAAGAATCTCAAGCAGACTCCCCGCTGAGCATGGAGCCTGACACAGGGCTTGATCTTAGGGCCCTGAGATCATGACCTGTTCCGAAATCAAGAGTCAGATGCTTTACTGACTGAGGCACCCATGCACCCCTGGGATATCATTTTAAAAGAGGGTTGGAGTGACACAGATAACAGGGGACAGATTGGCTAAGGGCAAAGTATGCAGGGCCTTGAATGCCAAGGAAGAAAAGGCTGAGTTTTTAAACAGTGAAATGGAAAGCCATTGAAGACATTAAAAACAGTGTTGTAACATGATCTGAATTACATTCATTCACTCTGGCTGAAAAATCCATGTTTGTTGAGTTTTGACAATCATCTTCATTCATATATCCATCCATTCATTTACTTAACAAATAGTTGCTAAGTGCTGATTTTAGTGATTTAGCTGAGACTTACCCAACATGTGCTATGCAAGCATTATCCCTTATTTACCAATTAAACATATATTCACTAAGAGCAAATGGTTCTATCCAGAGGTTTCCCAATAACTGCTGAATCTTAGCAGCTTGTATAATATGAGATACATGTACTTGACATAAACCAATCCATTGGTTATCTCTGTTAAAACAACCAGTTGCTTAAGAGAAGTATTTTTTTCCTGAACCAACTAGTTATTTTGACATCATGTCCTATTCCTTAAAATCTTAATGTTCTTCTTTATTTCCAGATATGAATATAAAAAGTATCACAAAACGGCAAACATATGTTACTCTGACAGGCAGATACCAAGCTCCAACAATGATAAGTAGTGCTTATAATACTACCCACAGAAATCATACTGAGACATAGTATAAAGCTAAGGGTTTTCAATCTTAGTGCAACTTTCACCTGACACACTTAGTGAAAAAGTAAAAGCAATCAAAAAGCATGGTAAATCATATATTTACCTCTTGCTATGCAACGGTTCAATTTAACATTCATTAAATATCTACTATGTACTAGGTGCTATTCTAAAGCACTGTGGGAGATACAAAAATAAATGGTATGCCTTTATGCTTATAAATTTTCTTTGATGACATGAGGTCTTCATACCATGCAATTTTATTCATGTTGTTAGACAATAATACCAAAGATTCAATTTTGCAACGAGCCTTTTGCAGAAACCTAAAAGTAGTTTTCCCAGTAAAACTTCATTGTGTCCCATTTGTTGAAACAAAGGTATCTTCAAACATTCAAAATACTTGGAAGGAAGGAAGGAAGGAAGAAAGGAAGGAAGGAAGAAAGGAAGGGAGGGAGGGAGGGAGGGAGGGAGGGAGGGAGGGAGGAAGTTAGTTTCAACAGACACTGCCACAGGCATATCAAAAGATCACTTTTTTTTTTTTCCCCACAGAACCATGGAATCATAAAATCTCCGAACACAAAGCAACCTAAGAAGGCATGTAGTCTAGTGCTTTCTGGCCTCACAGTATTATAAGAATCACCTGCGGGGATTTTCAGTGACATAGATTCCTAGGCTCTGGCTGCTAGTTTGATTCAGCAGGTCTGGGTGGATGGAGCCGGGCAGTCTGTACTTCATCAGACATTCCCAGATGATTCTGATATATGGCCCAATTTGAGAACACGAATCTAGCCCAATTCCTGGATCTCTTATTTAAATCTAGTCTCCACTATCTTGCCAAACAAATTGTCATTTATCATTTACTTTTTGCTTGGATATACACTAGGATGGGACCTTGACCCTTAGACAGCTCTAATTATTAGAATCTTATCCATATATCTGCAATATGTATATATTATACACACATACACACAGACACACACACACGCACCTGGTTATCTGTTGACACATGTCTCCCAAATTGGGACTGTAAGCCCCATGAGGACAGTGTCTAGGGCAGTTTTCTTCACTACTTCATATCTAGCACTTAGCTCAGACCTTGACATTTAAAAGATAGCCCTATCTTCTATTTGTTGAATGCATATCCTTTGAATGAGGTCCTTCATTAGTTTGACCTGAAGTCTCCCCTCTGAAACATCTATTTACTGTGCTGGTTTTTATAGTTCTAGGAAACTTGATTAAGTCCCTATTTCAGATACCAGGTATATAAACACAAGTAAAGTATTCTCCTCCCTTCTCTCAAGTGTCTTAATTATTTACCTAGAGAGAAAGAGGCAGATACTTTTAATCAAAAATGGTAAGTGCAATGTTAGAAATAAGTATGGAATAAAGGTGGGAATAGAGAGGAAGGAAAATCATCTAGTTGGGACTGAGGAAGAGGAGAGGAAGCAGTGGATGTCAAGAAATGCTTTTCAAGAGAAGTGATGCTAAGTCTTGATGGTTTAGATGGTTTGGCACTTCCATAATTGAATTTTCATACACCTTATCTCAAAGAGCACACACTATCCTCCTCTTCTTTTTAAGGATATATAGAAAAGTCTGTTCTCAAACTTCCTATAGGACAAATATCCAAGTTCCCACAATTATTTCTCACAAAAGTATTACGTCTCCTTTATAGTTTTTTTTTTTTGTTGTTGTTGTTGTTCCATAGCAGAAAATTAACTTAAATACTCTGAATTGTATGATCTAAAGAAGTTTCTAAGGGCAAGGAACACAGCATGTGGCTTTCAAGTAAAAGGACCGTAGTTGAGCTACAATGACATCTATTTTGTTCATGGGCGGCATGATTTCTGTACTTGTAGTGTGAGTTATAAGCAAATAATACTGATATATACACTATGAGCAAAACCCAAGCCTCTTCCCTCAACATGCTGAGTAAAACTGAAACACGAAAGCTGACCAACAAATGGGTTTTAAGTGAGCCACCGACCGTGGTTAGTTTTACCACCTTGGTGAACATTACAGACTAACTTCCACAATCAACAGATATGTAGGAATCATGTAAATATCCCTAGGTAAGCAGTGCTGTTTAATAAGCTGGGAAAAGATGGCTCTGAGGTGAAGTTGTTGTCATAGAAACAATTGCCTATTAAATCAGCAAGAGGGTTAGAGAAATATGGACTTATCAGTTCTGGTTAAGTGCAGTGCACGGGGAAAATGTTGAAATGTCAAAAGACAGAGATACCTGCTGTAATGGTAAAATACTATTCTCCTTCTAAAAGTTAATTTCCCCTTTGTTTTCTAAAGGCATACACCTAGTAAATTACTGGTCTACTTTTTTTTTTTTTAAAGGAAGAAAGAAAACATAACTTTTAAGCTGGAAATGATGAATTCCATTTCTTCAAAGAGATTTGGGAAAATTTACTGAGCTCCTCTGAAGAACTAAATCAACCTCAGGTTGCATCCATATACAGGAAAAGTACAGACCCCCAAGGTGATCAAACACACTGAACAGCTGCTAGACGTCTGTTAAAACAGTCCTAGAAAGGTGCTTATCTGATGCATTTCTCCTGGGAGGTTTGCATCTAAAATGAAACTAGAAATCACATTCTGTCCTGTAAAGTAATTCTGACAGGCCCAACCTCGGAGCAGATATGTAATTAATAAATGAAAATTACTAAGCTCATTTCCTGTGCTTACTTCTTCCCATACTACCCTCTCTTGAGAAGTCTACACATGATACTTCCTCAGCTTCTAAAAAAGGGGTATTTGAAATAAAGAGGATACATCAGTTGTTTCTGAAGGTATAGGTTTCTAACAGGTACATAGAACAAAAAGTATAAATGGAACACTCCTTGAGGGTAGTATGCCTTTGGCCTAGGAAGCAGCATGTGGACAAGTATTTCATAGAAATAGATTGCTTGGTTATACTTAGTCAAAAAATGCAGTGTCTCCAATCTTCAGTTTCTAATCTGGAGAAAGTGGTCATCTACCAAATGGCTATTTAGGTCTCGGCCCAGAATGATATTATAACTTGTATCTAGGCCTTCACACTTTGACAAATGCCATTTTTATCTCATTAATAAAGATTCAGTGTTTTCTGAGATGGACTATTTCCACAAAGGAAGAAGGTTATGTCGATGGTGAATAAATTCTGAGTTTTGTATTATTACATAAAAAAGACATTGCTGCAAATGTAGTTTCAGATTAACAAAATTGTAAAAGTACTCAAATGACTCTCTACAGATTATTATATTTACCCATGAGAATTTTTTTTTTTTGGGTAGTTGCTCCTGGAAATGAACTTTTGGAGTCCCACTGATCAAACAAACCCAACCAGTACTAGATACTATTTCTTAAGAAGGGATATGCCCATTTCATGCTGTTTGCCTGAGTTTTATCAACAAGGTCAGAGAAACATTTCCAGAGGTAGTAATATTTAAGACAGGTATTAAAGAGGTCAAGGAAAGGAGGAGGTACAGAGAAGGTATTCTGTTCCAAGAGCTAAAGAGTGATTCCCAAGGCCTGTGTTCCCAGAACCAGCTGCATTAGCATCACTTGGGAACTTGTTGGACCTGCAAATTTTCGACACCACATTTCCTGCATCATATTTCCTGCATCAGAATCCTTAGGGTGGGGACCAGCAATCTGTCTTAATAAGCTCTGTAGGTGAATTTCATGTACTCTAACATAGAGAACCACTGGGCTAGAAATTAGCACTTTGAAAAAAAATATTTTGAGGGAAGGACCTCAAATTCTTCAGAATGGTTCAATTTTAGACTAAGTGTGGGCAGTCGTAAAGCTTGAGGACGAGAAGGCAGGCAAGATAAAAATGTGTACCATGTGCCCTTGAATGGAATTTGCACTGTATCAATTAGGATGATGGAGAGCTAAGGAAATGTTTGTAAGAAGCCAAGGACTATGGAATTAGCTGAAAACAACTCTAGGAGCAGCATGAGAAATAGACTGAGTCTCTAAGTGGATGAGGATGGCCAAGGAAGTAGGGTTATAATTGGTTGGGAGATTAAAAGATGTCACAGTTACAGAAGACTTCTAGAGGTGGGGAAAGGACTACCTCTCCAAATTAGGATGGGCTGAGGAGGAGAGAGAAGTCAGTGAGTTGATGCTGGAATTACTAAGAACACTTAAAAATGCCTGCAGGTACTCTCTCACTCTCCTTTTCTCCATATATACATTCATATATATATGTATATATGTATAAACATATATATGTATGTATATATATATACACACACATATATATATACACACACATATATATCCATACATACATACACACACACACACACATACATATATATATATATATAAAATGATAATAAACCATGGAAATACATGAGCTGTTCAAGGGAAAAAAATATAAACATATATATATACATAAAGAAAAGAACTAAAGTGGGGTTGGAGGGAGAGGAAAGGCCCTGAAGTAGCTAAAAAGGACTTTATGGGTATTATACTGGACAGCAAAGTAAACTTTAGTCTCTTTTTTTGCACAACCACCCTGGACCTTGAATCTAGTATCTATTTATAAAGAAAAAAAAAATACTGGCTTAGGTATAAAAATGTGCGTAACCATGAAGAGCCAGAGTTTGCATAATTTTGAAAGAGACCACACTTTCTCAAAGATAAAGGTTAATATACACAGGTGTGTGTGTGTGTGTGTGTATAATACCTATATTAAAAACCTGAAAGCAGCAATTCTTAAAAAAAGTTAATTTAACTTAATGAAAAATAGAGGAATTAAGGACATTTCCATTGTGCCCTTGATAAAAGGAAAACAACTGATTTCAAGCACACTTTAAATATTCAGAAGTTGGCAAATAAAGAAATTAATAATCATAAAAAGACAGTTGGCTAAAGCCCTTTCTCCCTTCCCTCCATTGGCGTTCCACACCCCCTGAAATGAGCACCACATACTCATCCAGCTTATCCAATATCCCACCACATACCTTCGTTTCAAAATTGAAGCTTTACTACATTTACTGAGGAGAGGAACTCTCCACTAAACAGAAATCAGTTTATAACAAGAATTCATTCCCATAACGTCCTCTTGGTCCTAAGGAGGGTTGTAAGGATACCAGGTCACTTCATGCTACATTGGGGCTGTCACTGAAATTACCATCAGACACCGAAAGCCAGTGTGGTATGTGGGAAGAAAAGAAAATGTCACCTTAATCTTCATGTTAGCCTACGTAGCGTTGATGTCCATTTTTTGTTCTTGCAAGCAAATCATCCCGGCGAAAAAAGAATCTGCAATCTTGCCAAAATACAGGGTTGCCTCTGATTATCTTAGCTGCCTTATCATTTCCCCTGACCATCTCACCTGTCCATTTAACAACTTCTAAAGGACACACATGCACACGCATTTTGGGATAAGAAGGAGGTATAAGATGAATCCTCTTTTCACCAACAGTCCCTCCTTTCTCTTCAAATTATGGATAATGAGGCCAGTAGTGTAATTACTGAAGGAACTTAGAAAGGTAATTACTGAAAGAATCTCAAAAATGGCAGTGTCTGCAACACCACAAAACTCACTTTCTAGCTGTCAGAGCCACCCAGCATGTGATAAGCACTTGGTCTTTGCAACTCCAGAGGCTACACCAGAGGAAGTGCTACAAGAACCCACTACAGTCCACTCATTTTGATTTTGTAATGAGAAATACCATTAAACAGGAATAACTCTTAAGTTGTGACTGTTAAAAGTCAAGGGGGTTTTAGAGGGGGTGCCGCCCGGAAGAAGGATGGCAGGTTTGAGGGAGTTTCTCTGGGATCCTGCCCTTAGAAGCCTGTGATGTGCAGAGAGCTCTGCCTTCATTTGTTCCTTCTGATCACTGGAGGGCTTAAGTTTGAGGAATATTCACTGGTTCTCAAATTGAAGCACTTAGCTTTGACGCTGCAGATCAAGACTGCAGAGGAGAATGGACAGTCCTAAAGCTGAAGCACAAATGTTCGCGGAACACATACCCCACTCCTAACTCCGACCCCTATGTATTCGGTGGCAGAGAACAACTCTTCTAGCCCAGCTGTCTTTGTACCTAGAATCAGGAACGTGACGAACCCCTTTCCCCTAGCGGCCCCCAGGCTCCGCTGCTTCTTGTCTCCATCCCTTTGTGACGCCAGTGGCTCAGGCGGAGCCCTAGTATGGGACTCACAAAGGCAGGTGCAAACCACAAGGGCCTCAGTGCCCTGGGCGCTTCAGGCTGGCTTGGGCTCCGGTCCTGCTGCTCCAACGCCAAGGGCTCCCGAAAGCGAGCCCTGACACCGCCATCCTTCACCATGGCCAGCCAGTTATGCCTCCCCGCCGCCCCTCGCCTCGCCTTGAAACCCTTGAAGCCGCACTTGGGAGAAGTCCAAGTGGGCATCTGCGTGGCGATCCAACGTAGCGACGGGCGGATCCATCTTGCTGTGGTCACAGAGATCAAAAGAGAAAACTCTTGGGTCACGGTAGAGTGGGTCGAAAAAGGAGTCAAAAAGGGCAAGAAGGTTGATCTAGAAACCATATTCCTGCTGAATCCCACGCTGGCCTCTGCTGAACACCCTACGCCGTCCTCCCTGCTGCCCTTGTCTCTGGCGCCCTCTTCGGCCATCGGGGACCAGTGCACCGCCACGCGGTGGATTGCCGCTATCCCGCAGAAAAACGAAACGCCCTCCGGGGACAGCCTGGCTCTGAGAGTCCCCAGCAATCCTTGCCTGATGAAGCGCAAAAAGTCTCCCTGCCTACGGGAAATTGAGAAATTGCAAAAGCAGCGAGAGAAGCGCAGGCGGCTGCAGCTGGAAATCCGAACCCAGCGCGCCCTCAATGCCAACACGGGAAACCCCAACTACGAGATCATGCGCATGATCGAAGAGTACCGCAGGCACCTGGACTGCAGCAAGGTGTCCAGCCTGGAGCCCCGGGAAGACCATCGGATCTGCGTCTGCGTGAGGAAGCGTCCTCTCAACCAGCGAGAGACCACCATGAAGGACCTGGACATCATCACCATCCCCTCGGACAACGTGGTCATGGTGCATGAGTCCAAGCAAAAGGTAGACCTCACTCGCTACCTGGAGAACCAGACCTTCTGCTTCGACCATGCCTTTGATGACACCGCCTCCAATGAGTTAGTGTACCAGTTCACTGCCCAGCCGCTGGTGGAGTCCATCTTCCGCAAGGGCATGGCCACCTGCTTTGCCTATGGGCAGACAGGCAGTGGGAAAACGCACACGATGGGCGGAGCCTTTTCGGGAAGGGACCAAGATTGTTCTAAAGGCATTTATGCCCTGGTGGCGCAGGATGTCTTCCTCCTGCTCAAAACCACACCTTACGAGAAGCTGAACCTCAAAGTCTATGGGACATTTTTTGAGATTTATGGGGGCAAGGTGTATGATTTGTTGAACTGGAAGAAGAAGCTGCAAGTCCTTGAGGATGGCAATCAGCAAATCCAGGTCGTCGGACTGCAAGAGAAGGAGGTGTGTAGCGTGGAGGATGTGCTGAACCTCGTGGAACTAGGAAACAGCTGTCGGACTTCTGGACAGACATCAGTCAATGCCCACTCTTCCAGGAGCCACGCTGTGTTTCAGATCATCCTAAAGTCAGGAGGGAAACTGCATGGCAAGTTCTCCCTCGTTGACTTAGCTGGGAACGAAAGGGGAGCAGATACTGCCAAAGCCAACCGGAAAAGGCAGCTGGAAGGGGCGGAGATTAATAAAAGTCTACTTGCACTCAAAGAATGCATCCGGGCTTTGGGTCAGAACAAGTCTCACACCCCATTCAGAGCCAGTAAACTGACGCAGGTGCTCCGGGACTCCTTTATAGGCCAGAATTCCTCCACTTGTATGATTGCTACGATTTCTCCAGGGATGGCCTCTTGTGAAAACACCCTCAACACTTTAAGATATGCAAACAGAGTGAAAGAATTGACTCTAGATTTTAGGCCCCAAAATCGTTGTCTCTATCCGGTTGGACCTGAGGTGCCAAAGATGTTGGAAAATCACCCTAGAGATTCAAAAACATCCCTTCAGAGAGATGGATTTATTAAAATATCTGATACACAGAGTGAGAAAGAAGAACAGGCTAAAGACATTGAAACATTATCCACTCCATTAGCAGAGGATACAAGGACTTCATGGAAGGAATCAAGCCAATGGCCAGGGGACAACATCCAGGAGACAGCTGGTGGGGTAAACTGTGATGTTGATTTTTGCATTGCCCAGTTATTGTTCATTTTGGATCAGAAAATAGGTATTCTGACTGAGATTCAAAAGAAACTGAAATTATTACGAGCTGACCTCCAAAAGAAGACCAAGTATGGTGGAGCCAATGGCAAGAGGTCAGATCTAAAATGATGGATACACTGCTGTGGCCCCTACCTCTCTTATAAAAGAAAATGTCCAAATTATCTAGATATAAAGATCCTCCTGGAAAGCTTAAAACATCTTAAGATATGCTTGTCAGAAATGTTCTCTTCTTTCTCCTATTTCCGTAGTTTGTTTTCATTTTGTAGGACATAGATGCTCAACTGGGAACCATTTGCCTCCCAGGGACATTTGACAATGTCTGGAAACATTTTCCGTTGTCAAAACTGAGTGGGGGGGGAACAGGTTTATTGGCATCTATTGGATAGAAGGCCAGAGATGCTATGAAACATCCTATGATGTACAGACTCTTAACAAATAACTATCTGGTTGAAAATATCAATAGTACTGAGGTTGAGATATCCTGCTGTAGAAAGAGCCTAGCTGTGATGAAACCAGACACCCCAAATCTGTGACTAACAAGGCATCACATTGCAAATCGAAGGGACCAGAATTAGAACACATCACGGGGTACAAAATGGCATAAATCTAATGATACCCACTCACCAATCTCTTTCTGTTGCATGGATGTGTAGATTCAAATGGTTTCTAAGCTCTAGTCATAATGGGGGGTGGGGAAGGGAGGGATTTTCTTGCAGGGGCTCTCTGAGAACCTAAACTTCAGAGAAATTTTTATTTTTAATCTTTTAATCTTTGAGTTAAAATTGGCAAAGTACTGTGCTTCCCGAGAATGATAAAGTGTGTGTGTGTGTGTAGCATTGGCTTTGTTGACTATGATGTCTTTAAGCTTTTTTTCCTCTCACTTTCTTTCCAAAATTTGTGCTTACATAAATTCACACAAAAAGCTTTCCTCCATCAAATTAAGGTAGGGAGCCAGTCAGCAAAGTAGTAGAAATCTTCTGCCCTGAAACAGAACACATCCCATAAAAGCCTCACAGGGAATGTGGGAGATATCAGTGCCTTAAATCACTTGAATAAGGAGAAAAAAAAAATCCTGATTCAGAGATCACAAAGCCCATAGTTTTGGGGGGAAAAATAGGAGTTAGAAGCTAATAAATTTTCAAATATAAATAAAATAAATAATACACATTTACCTTAAGCAAACATACTGATAAAATGCTATAATGAAACAATTAAGGATCTTTGGCTTCAAACTCCACCAGTTCCAAACTCCTTTTTTTTTTTTAAGATTTTATTTATTTATTTGACAGAGAGAGATCACAAGTGGGCAGAGAGGCAGGCAGAGAGAGAGGGACGCAGGCTCCCCAATGAGCAGAGCGCCCAATGCGGGGCTCGATCCCAGGACCCTGAGATCATGACCTGAGCTGAAGGCAGAGGTTTTAACCCACTGAGCCACCCAGGCGCCCCCAAACTCCTTTTTTTAAGGAATAAAATGTAATGATTTGCAAAGAAAGTACATGGCAGACTAGGAAATTTTGGGGGCACAGAAAATGAGTGTCCAAATTCTGTTACCACCTTTGGCAGACATGACCTATTGTTTTCAAAATTTGTCCTCTAAGTTGCAAAGACCACACAGGCACTAAGGATAACTGACATGTAACTACTAGACAGCAGAATAGTAATGTCTAGCAAACAGTTATCAGTATAAAACAATTAGGATCAGCAGGAACACCTGGTCTTTAGTAACTAGGCAAGATTATGGCCTCTACCTATTTTCTCCCTCAGCTGTGCTGTCTCTGTGCTGGTGGGGTTATATACTATTTTTAAACCAAATGAAACTCTGGAGATCTGTCTTCCCTTAGGACTAGGTGACCTCTCCTTCAAAACGAGATGTTTTTAATCTAATTATTTTTGTATGCAAAGAAAAAGTATGAGGTTAAGAATCTTGCCTAGGTTCCAGTTCCCGTTCTAGTATAGTAAATATCTGTAATTTTCGGCAAGTAACATCGTCCCACTGAACTGCTTTCTTTTATATGAACCAGGGTAATGATAGCACCTGCGTCAAAAGATTGGAGGCTGGTTTTACTGACTGCGCTCTCCTCATCTTTACTGCCAATGACTAGTGCCTGTTCTTGTTCTTGTCATTGTCCTTGTTGTTCTTATCCTTGTTACCCTTATCTCCTCTCTATCTCCCTGCCACACAATTTTGGGAAACCTACTAGGAGTTTCAATATTCTGATATCAATAACATCCCTTTTTGTATTTTATTTTTTATGACATGCAACCTATACTGGAGCACACAAATCTTCTCTACATAGTTCCATGAATATTAATACAGTGAATTACATCTATATAACCACCACATGTAACAACATATAGAGCATAATGTCCCAGAAACCTCATTCCTGCATCATTTCACTCACTACACCCTGCATCAAAGGTAAGGACTATTTAGACTAAAATCATCAAAGATACGTTTGCCTCTTTTCCAGATTTACAGGATCATACACTAGATACGCTTGCATCTCTTCTTTCTTTCAATCAAAATTATCTATGACCTGTCCTTTTTACATTGTTCTACAGTGTTTCCTCCATCAATAGTTCATAACTTATAAATTTCACGCTTGATGGAAAACTGAGTTATTTCTGTTTGAAACAATTACTAATGATGCTACAAACATTCTTACGCATGTCATTTGGTGCACATGTATACGTTAAGTATGCCTCAGAATGGAATTCCTGGACCCATAGTATGTTTATATTCAGCATAATAGGTCATGCCAGAGATTTTTGTAAAGAATTTGGACCAATTTTACACAACCATCATCACTTTAAAAGAATTAGGGGTCTTCCCTATGTTGGCCAAACTTAGTATTGTTTTGTAAAATTCTAATTTTATGGTTTCTCACGTGTATGGAAACATCTCATTACGCTTTTTCCCCCAATAAAGTTCAAGACCATTATGTAAGCGTACTGGTTATTGAGCCATTCTCTCTTGTGCAATATATGCACTTGGATAAGAACTTGGATGCAAGTTCTTCTTTAGATACATGTATTACAAATATCTCTTACCAGTCTGTGGAATCCCTATTCACTCTCTCAATGGCATCTTTTAATGATCAGAAGCTTATGGATTTTTTTTTTTAAAGATTTTATTTATTTATTTGACAGAGAGGAGAGAGATCACAAGTAGGCAGAGAAGCAGGCAGAGAGGGGGGGAAGCAGCTCCCCACTGAGCAGAGAGCCCGATGCGGGGCTCGATCCCAGGACCCTGAGACCATGACCTGAGCCAAAGGCAGAGGCTTTAACCGACTGAGCCACCGAGGTGCCCCCAAAGCTTATAGATTTAATGAAGTTCAATTTATCCATTTTTTTAAAATAATGGTTAGGCCCTATTTCATAAATCTCCATCTACTCTGAATCATGGAGGTATTTCCTTTTGCCATCTTCTAAGAAAAAGATGTTTAGGCTCTGATTGGAGCCAGCACCTGCTCATCTGTGTGCCTCCAGGTCAGCAGCAGCAGGAGCTGGTCGCAGGACCAGAGCCAAGTGAGACTCAGTCTATAGGGTTTGTGACTTCTTTGAGTCTGCAAGCGGGACATGTGGGCAAACCTGCCATGAAGATGTGGTCCCGCCTTCTCCAAGCAGCTCTCCTCAGTCTTAAGCTTTGCTGAAATTTCACAGCCTCCCACCTGGATCCCCCAGCTCCCAAAAAGGCATTTTTATCTGTGGATGGCTGCATCATTGTTTACTGACGAGGACAGGAGCTGGGGGCTTCTGTTCTACCATCTTGCTCACCCTACGGGTCTTATCTCACCCAGAGTTTTCTTCATGGGAAGATTTTACTGATTCAGTGTATCTAGTGGATAAAGAGGATTCAGATTTAGTATTTTTTTCTTATATAGTTTAAATAAGTTGTCTTGATTTATTATCATAGAACTATAGTATGCTCATTATCTGTAATGGTCATATTATTGGTTTCTAAGTTTTCATTCCTGATATTGTACCTTTTTTTCCCTTAATCAGACCTGTAATTTTATAAATTATATTAGTCTTATCAAACAAACAACTCCTGGCCATTTATTTTTCTCCATTGTATGTTTCTTGCCATTTCATCAATTCCATTTTTTCTCCTTTGTGTAATTTCTACTTTTTTTTCAACCTTTGAGCTCAATACTTAGATGATGAATTTTTCAGCTTTTTTAGGCTTTTAATGTTATAAGTTTTCTCCGACACACTGATTGATTTACATAGAGTCAGGGCATATCACATTGAGCCATAGATCTGATTTACCCTTAAATTTAGAGTATAACATGTATGACATCTTCACTGAAACTCCCCCCCTTCGTGGAAACTTGCCTTTCCAAAACAGTAAGCTTACTAAATTATTTGCTAAGTTTTTAAGTCACTTCTCAACTGCTTTCTGTTTTATTCCCTATTGAATATTGTTCTATGCACTCACAGCTGTAGATTCAGCAAAGAGCTGAGGACAATTTGCATACGGAAGGTATGGCTCATTCCTCCACAGTCCCCTTTTCTCCAAAATCATTCCTGTTGGCTTTGAGGCCTGAACTTAAATCATTCCGGTTGGCTTTGAGGCCTGAACTTCAATCTTGGACTCCTATGAGACTGAGTCCCTGTGAAGCTGCAGCAATATTTACTTGGCTACTATTCATTCAGGCTTACTATTTACATTTGAGATCAGCAAATGCCTCAAGGGGAAAAGGAAATGGCAGAGAATGTAATGACCATTTTAATGTAGCTCTCTTTTCTCTGTAATTTTTTTTAACAGCTTTGATTTTTAGTATATTCAAAGAGTTGTACATCCATCATCACAATCAAATTAAAAATGTTTCATCATCCCCAAAGGAAACTCTGCACCCCTCATGCTTCATCCCTTAATTCCCCTACCCCTAGCCCTAGTTGATCACTAGTCTACTTTGTATCCCTATAGCTCCCCGCAATCTGACTCCTTAAGTCCTGACTGTCTTGTTCTTTGATGCCTTCCTAACTACTCTATTTTGATATTTTATTTAACTTTATTGTGCCCTTGGTAAGATAGCTTGTATCTATCTTGATGACATTATATGTGTTGACATAAATAATTATGCATTTATACCTGACTTTGTAGACAAACTACCCATCAATAGTGTTTCTTATAATAAGTTCTAATCAATCTCAACATAATGAAGATTTTCATTCTATGTCAAAACCTAGCAAGTAAGGGAGAGCAGCATATCAACATAGGTAACTAATGGTACCCATTGTTGGAAAGTGGATACAGGACAATGTTGAATGCATCATTTTCCACCTGGAGAGATACGTGTTAATTATTACCGGGCTTTTATCTAGTTGTTGCTTATTTGCTATAAGTTTGGAAGTGGAGAGAAAATGAAAGAAAGTCCTGAGTGCAATCCACCTACAGATCTTAACCCTCCTGAGGAAGAGCTGTATACACAAACCTATTTATGTATGTGTGTATATACATAGACAGCTTTACATACATAGTTACATATTTTTCCCATAGATTGTTACATTCACATCTGTAGAACACAACTTAAAAGCTTTCTGTTAGTAAAAAATTGCTCTCTCACTAACTAGTCTTAGTGCGATTGTTTCTGTTGAGTTGCCATTCATACTTGACCAGTGCCCATTAATGTTTCCACCAATGTAAATGTTTTCTTAAGAATATACATGGTCCTTGAAATGATCTCAAAACACATAGCATGGAATTTATCATGAACATCAGGAAGTAAGATATCACTGGGGCAGTTAGGTGGCTTAGTCGGTTAAGTGCCAGATTCTTCGCTTCAGCTCAAATCTTAAAACCACAGTCCTGAGATCGAGTCCTACCTCAAGCACTGCATCAAATTCCATGCTCAGCGTGGAGTCTACTTAAGATTCTCTATCCTCGGGGCATCTGGGTGGCTCAGTGGGTTAAAGCCTCTGTCTTTGGCTCAGGTCATGATCTCAGTCCTGGGATGGAGCCCCGCATTGGGCTCTCTGCTCAGCAGGGAGCCTGCTCCCCCCGCTGGCCGCCCTCTCTGCCTGCTTGTGATCTCTCTCCTCTCTGTCAAATAAATTAAATCTTTAAAAAAAAAAATGATTCTCTATCCTTCTCCCTCTGCCCCCCCACTCATGCTCTCTCTTCTTTCTCTCTTTTTTTTCTAAAATAAATCTTTAAAAAAAGGTATTATATAAATGAAAAAAACTCAGAAAATTAATTGAGGTCCACTAAAAGAGAATTGTTGGCAGTTAGTTCACTCAGATGTCCTGAAGTTAAAGAGGAGAGTTGTAAAGTAAATTAATGCTTTAACAAGATTATTTGGAAGATGGCAGAGCTACTAAAGTGAGAAAAAAAAATACTTTCAGTACTTTGGAAACACCCATTTGCACACAAAAAGTTGACAAGCTTGCATCTGTTAATTACAAGCTTGCATCTGTTAATTAAAGTAGCTTTTCTTCACTCCTGGAATGGACAAATTTATTTTGAATTGCCGCATGAGCTTGCAATTAAAAAAGCTGCTTTTAAAATACTGAACTTAAGATTTCATAATTCCAGGTACTCCTTCCCACAGTTAATCTCTGATAGTAAGTTTTTACACCATCATCTTATGACTTTTTTCAGTGAAGTTATTTTCAGCGATCTACATACTAAAACAGTAGGAGAGTCCTAGATAAATATTTATGTTTTGGTTCAATGAATGAGTGCATTATTCTTTCTTTGAAGTTCGATTACTGATTGAAAATATCATTCTAATAGCAGAAACACAGTTTCTAGTATGTGTTGCTTTAAAAAATGTCAAAATTGTCTGTTAGTTGAAGTGTAGAATATTATCTTCAAAGCAAACGTGTCATTGATGAAGTATTTGTGCAATTCCTTTTATTCTCTAGAAGAGCAACTACTGATACAAAACCTTAAGGCATCATCTTTTTCTTTTTTTTTTTTTTTAAGGCATCATCTTCCTGAAATGTGATTGTTTTTCCTATTCAAGGCACTTCCTTTCTAATCTTAAATAAAAGTAATCTCAGTAATTAAAAAGAAAAAAAAAAAGACCCAGAGAATTTTAATGGCTTAAAGAAGATATTGAATGAAATCCATGACTGAGAATAAAAATCGGACAGCCTTCTGTATTTGTGTGTTTGAGGTGATTGTCAACCTAAAGGAAGCTGTCTACCAGTCAGAGCTAGAAGACACAGCTTGCATGGTAATGGGAAACATGTGCAATAATCAGGAGGAAGAAAAATGGGAGAAATCATCAAAGCAACAAGTACAAAAGGTTTCACCCTGAAATAATTGAGAATAAAAGTTAATGATGTGGTACGAGTTAATAAACCGTGTTCAGGCTTATGTTTGTCATGAGATCTGTGAGGACAAGAAAGAGAAGGCGATACCGGACCACAGCGAATCCCAATTGTCAGTCTTATATGAATTTTCTCGAGATTCTAAATGCTGAGACTGAAACGAAATGAGCTAAGTGAGGAGCAATGTCAGATTTAGAGTTAGAGACTTTGCATTTGATTTCAAGCTTTGCCACCTGAGCAGCTGTGTGGTTTCAAAGTTATTTAACCCTCTATATTCTTCATTATTTGTAAATCTGTTTTTTTTTTTTTTTTAAAGATTTTATTTATTTGACAGAGAGAAACACAGCTAGAGAGGGAACACAAGCAGAGGGAATGGTAGCGGGGGAAGCAGGCTCCCCGCTGCACAGAGATCCCGATGTGGGGCTTGATCCCAGGACCCCGGGACCATGACCCGAGCTGAAGGCAGATGCTTAACGACTGAGCCACCCAGGCACCCCTGTGAATCTGTTTTAAACAAAAGTCTAAAAATGCAACACTTGGGTGCCTGAGTGACTCAGTCATTAAGCATCTGCCTTTGGCTCAGGTCATGATCCCAGGGTCCTAGGACTGAGCCCCTCATCAGGCTCCCTGCTCAGTGGGAAGCCTGCTTTCCCTGGCTCATTCCCCCTGCTTGTGTTCCCTCTCTCACTATCTCTATCAAATAAATAAATAAAATCTTTATTAAAAAAATGCAACACTAATTTCACAGAAGGATTTTAGAAAACCAACATAAAAATGTTTCATAAAATATGATTTTATTGATAATGTTCTATGTCCTAGATGCTAAAGACAGAAACTTGGGCATATAATTGTCTCTGCCTTTAAGGAGCTTATCATTTAAATGAGGAGACAAAGTCTCACACAAATGAGAAATATATTAAAAAATATGTTATCTTGGTATGAAAAGTGGTATGGAAATACAGAAATCGATGGTTACTTTAGCCAAAGAAGCAGGAGAAAACTTCTAAAATGATCCACCCTGAAGTCTGGAATGATGCAGAAGGAAACTGGTAGAGACTTAAAAGGACAAAATGGACATTCGAAGTGGTAAGTAGGCTGAATTCTTTGGTGGAAGGAAAGGAAAAACCAGCCAGAAGTTCAGCATTGTCTTTCTCAATAAAATGTGGGCACTTTGAGAGCAGGGACAACGTCTTCTTTGGTTTATATCATTAGCATTTCCCATGATCCCTGACACTATAGGAACTCAACCCTTGTGGGGTTATTTCTATTTTTTTTTTAATCAGTTTCACCTAGCCAAAGCTGGTGGAAATGTATAGCTCTTGGTTTAAAAAAAAAATCAATATATTTTGAGAAATCATTCTGCCCAGCGGCAGAAAGTAATACAATTTTTGCAGGGTCAGTTGCTACAAGTGGATGTCTAGTCTTTAGCATTTGCTTAGGTTGGCAAACAGTCCAAAGAAGAAGTCCTATCTTCACACTGGCCCTTGCCTGGCCTCAGCTCTCTGAACGGACATCTAGAAAACAACTCCATGGCACACCTGCTAATGCCATCCATCTGTCTTAGCCACAGGACTCCTCCAGGTCCTTCAGCATCTACTGTCGCATCTCTGTCACAATCATCCCTACAAGGAAAACATTAGGTTCTTAGCTGCCACCTACCAGATATGTGCCTGGAGGCTTTGTAGGCTGGGGTTCAGCCATTGCTTGGCCACATGCAGCCCTCTCTACACTTTTAGAGGACTGAAACATCTTGAAACCCAACCAGGAATCTGTCCATGTGACTCCTTGGGTCTTTAAATCAATTAATCATGTTAGGGTTTAACCACCACCCTTGAGGATATTTGTCAAAGGGAAGATGATACACATCATACTTGTCCCTCTATTATCCCTCTCATGTTCTCTCCCATTCAGTATCATCTTGGCATCTTATTTGGACAAGCAGGCAGGAACAATTCTACTGTTTAAAGAATGAATTTATAGCATGAGTCCTATAGGTCCATACTTTAGAAAACCCAAAATTCTCCCCCTTGCACTTCTGAAAGCCTTTTCTTGCAAGACCGTAGTCTCTAATATCCATTCTAAAAGTCCATTTTAATATCCCAAAATAAAATACTGACCCATTTATTTTTCCCTGAATTTCTATGTTGACAACCCTCTCCTAAAAGGTAAAATCCCATAAATTCCTAGCCGCTAGGGTCAGGGCTGAGAGTATAAGAGAGTGTGCTTCAGAAATGAAGACAATGAAGGAAAAGGTATAGGTATATTGATACATCAGTCAATAATTCATTATATTCATTATATTCACACACATGCCCTTTTCCTCATAAGATCCAAAACACCAATGGTGTTCTTCTTAGTGACTCCTGCGTCCCTAGCACCTAAAACAGTACCTGGTACATAAATGAAAATAAGTATTTCTTTTTTTTTTTTAAGATTATTTATTTGACAGAGAGAAACACAGCGAGAGAGGGAACACGAGCAGAGGGAATGGTAGCGGGAGAAGCAGGCTTCCTGCTGAGCAAGGAGCCCGATGCGGGGCTCGATTTGGGATCATGACCTGAGCTGAAGGCAGACGCTTAACGACTGAGCCACCCAGGTGCCCCGACAATAAATATTTCTTAAGCGATGAACTGTACATGGATGGCTCAATAATTTCCCACCAACACAGTCATTCAGAAAAACATTCAGGGATAAAAGGGCAAGAGCAAGAAATCTGAGAACCTGGATATTTAAAGGAATATTTAAAAGGATAGTGGGAAATTGTCAGTGATGGAGAATGAGAAGGAGAGGTCAGAAAAGTAGAAGAAAAACCCGGAAAAAAACGTGTCACAAGAAGCATGGGAGGATAGTTTATGAGGTTAAACAAAAAAAACAAAACAAAACAAGAACAACAAAACAGTGATTGAATAAAGACTTAAGAGTAGGTAGGTGGATTCTGACAATTAGTAGGTCATTAATAACATCTGAGAGATGAGCCTGAGTGAAGTGGTCGGTCCAGAAGTCATTTTGCAATGGCTTGAAGAGTCAGAGAACAGCCTAGATAATGAATGTGAAAGCGCTTCATGAATTCTAAACCACTTTACAAATACAATTAGATACACAGCTTGGTAGATTCGGGTCTGGCTGTTGCTCATTCACCAAAGTTTCTGAATTCAGCTTTTTTTTTTTACTTATTTTTATTTATTATTTTGTCACAGGAACACACTTCCTAAGGCTTTAGCAGACTATGCTGCAGTCAATGGAGAACTTAAGGAAATGGGTGTTCTTAAGTTTTAACAGTCTTCTTGTACCTTAACCTAATCTTCCATATATGTCCCAGGTGTGAAAAAAATACACTGTCATTAAACAAACTCCAAGTATTCCCCAGTTTCTCCTAGGTCATCTCCCTGCTGCCAACAGTTTGGCAGCTTGAAAACTTCTGATTTGTTCAGGCAAAATTCATATAAATTTAAATATGGCCTTGACTCTGGCCATGAGATTTGGAACACAGTCCACCACGTGGCCATCCCTTAGAACTGGACCTGACTGCTTTATTTTCAATACCTCTTCTTTCTTGACTCTTCTCTCCCTGATTTCCATTTTGTATAAATTCCCTATCAATCAAGCCAGCTTGTGACATGTGACATGGACTTCAGCTATTATTAATCATACTCTGGGAGGTTTCTTTCTCTGACCTGAGCCCATACTCCTCAAATGACCTTCCTCTTATTCTCCTTGCGATGACATCTAATCGTCAAAATGTTAATATAAGGCAAAAAGTGAACAGTTTTAGATTAGTTATATATAAATGATTCAGAAAGTAATACATTGAGTATATTAATTTGTTTTTTAGAGACAACACTAGCAGATATTAATATTTAAAAGACACTGCCACTGTTTGAGATTTCTCTACCAAAACCCTGTAACATATCTGTTTAGCTCAAGAATTGTTTATGAAGAAGAGTCATCAAATCAAGTTATTTCGTATTTATTTTTATTGGCAAAACAGTGACATCTATTGTTCAATGGTATATAAAATAGAATTTAAAAACTAAAAGCAATGCAATTTTTTATAGGATTCATTTTGGAATAGCTCTCTCAAATGTATTGTTTCAAAAAAACTAATAGGTGGTATCTAAAAATTCATTTTTAATATAAAATCAAATCCTACTGCTTATTTAGGAGTATGAACATCTACTCACAATGCGAAAGGTTCAGGATCTGTCTAGCTGATATAAATAGGGAGGGAGAAATAAGGCAATAAAAATATGGGATATAATTCTGAAAGTGAGCTCCATGGTACAACAGATGTATCTTTCTCCTCACAAATCACTCAAATACATACGAATGAAATCTGTGAAAGCACAACCTGAATTCTGAGTTCAAGGCCAGTTTGTGTTCTCATCTTGCCCCTGCTGTTAACTTAATCTATGAACTAGAAAAGTTGTTTACTCTCTTAGCTACAGTTTTTTGTCTCTGAAAGTATGGGGCTTGACCCGAAGGTGATCAATTTCCTTCTAACTCTTGCTCTTCTCTAAGATATCACCCCCCACCATTCAATTAGGCAAAAAAATTGAAAGTTGACAATAGCAAGTGTCCACGAGGAATTGGAATTCTCCAACACTACTCGTAGACTACGAATCACTACATTCCCTTTACAAAGTGATTTGACAATAACGTAAATTTTAGGATGGATATTTCCCATCATCCAGCATTTCCATGTGGTAAATACTCTAGAGAGAATTCTCACACATGTATACAAGAATACATTTTCAAGAACTCTATCACTCTAGGGATGCCTAGGTGATGCAGTCGGTTAAGTGTCTGATCTTCGTTTCAGCTCCGGTTGTGATCTCAGGTCATGAGATTGAGCCCTGCATGGACTCCATGCTCAACAGGGAGTCTGCTTGACATTCTCTCTCCCTCTCCTTTTGCCCCACCCACTCAGGCTCTCTCTCTTTAAAATAAATAAGCAAATATTTTTTAAAAAAAGATTTTAAGGACTTTATCACTGTAACATTGAAAATGTTGTAATAAATGATCTATTATAGGAGAATAGATAAAATCTTGCATCTATATCTATTGATACATACTTTAAAACATATAACAATTGAATTAGAGTAGAATCTATCAACATGGGTAAATCTGAATCAAACATTAATAAAATAAACAATTTCCTGAATGATATGCCAAGTGATCTTATGTATCATGTAAAAAAACCTGCCTAACAATTCCATTCATTCATATGGACCCCTCATATGTAAAAAAAAAAAGTATTCAACAATCATGAAGATAATATCACTTTAAGGAGAATGTTCACCTCTGGAAATTAAAGGGAGTAAATGTAATCAAATATAGGCACTTAATTATATAGAATTTGAGCTGTATCTGAAATGTATTCCTTATTGAAAAATAGGAAGCAAATCTGAAACAAAATAGGGCAAAATTAGGAGTTGTTATAAATGAATGGTGGGACATTGGTTCTTATTAAAAGAATATACTTTTCAGCATGTTTGAAACATTTCGTGATTTTTGTCACAAAGGACATTAAAATATTAGGTTAAATTTTATAGAAAAGTGAGTCCCTAGCTATGAGTCTCTTTCTAAAGAGAGCCAAAATAGATAATTGAGATGATATGGGGGAAAATGAGTTTAATTCTATGAGAAGACATGTAATAAACATGATATGATTTAAAAGAAAAAAAAATCAGATAATTCAAGGAAATGACTGTATTTGTGGTCATGTATGAATAGAACATTGATGCTAAGCTAATTTATCATCAACCAACAACAAAAAAAATAAGAAAAACAATATATGGCCCTTTAAAGAAACCTGAACATGACATTATAAGCATTTTTCAGGGTATGATAGGGTGGATAATGTTTCAAAACACTGGAAACTAAAACCTTAATGGGACTTCAAAGAGCTTCTGAGCAGTGGTTCACTCTATAGATTTGTGAGATGTTCCATTTGCCAGAAGCTCTGGAGACTGCTAATGGAGAGAGAGAAATTGGAGGCTGCCCATTTTTACCTGGTGTCTTGGCCCCTGTAGACAGTATTTTCTTCTACCATCAGAATATTTTACTTTTATTTATTAGACTATTTTACTTCTAAATGCAC
The DNA here is from genome assembly GCA_028646535.1 of Procyon lotor. Taxonomy (NCBI): domain Eukaryota; kingdom Metazoa; phylum Chordata; class Mammalia; order Carnivora; family Procyonidae; genus Procyon; species Procyon lotor. The sequence continues at coordinate 24,357,691 of CM053619.1, read as the reverse complement.
TTCTAAAATAGCAAAAATGATCAAACTGATAATCATATTTTTGGAAAAAAAATATCAGCCTTTGAAAATGTAAGACTTAAAAAGTGTAATTTTGGAGAATGACATTAAAGCAAGCTTTTGTTTAAACTCCAAGCAGTCTTAAAGCTGTTTCCTTTAAATTAAAATATATGCAACCTCTATATTAATTGTTTTCAAAGATTATTTTTGAGCTTATATCACCTGACAACACATAGTTGAGTGTTCATTGACCCCCTCATGCCTTCTTAAATAAATGTCATAGAAGTCTTTGAGGTTTATTTATGTGGGGGGTGGAGATGGAAGTGTCAAGAGAGGACATACAATCCAAGTGAGGTCCCAACAGAACAAGACAAGGGGCACATAGGTAGTTTCTCCTCCCAGCTCCCCTGTACCCTTCATTTCAAGTCCCTCCACTGCCACTTTGCTCTCTCCAGCCTTGCACTCAAGTAGGAAGGTTGGTTGTTACTTTCCACTGACATACAAATTTGAAAGCATATGCCATGGCTACTATTTACTGGTCTGGGATCATACGGAGGAAGCATTTCATGATCTCATGACATCTCCTCACCCTCCGCTGAGGCAGTGTGTCATGCAATCGACAGACAGAAGAGAGGGAGACTCAACCATCAATGGTCAAGGCCCCATTGACATCCTTGAGGTCAGATCCATGTGAAGCACAGGATATATATAGTTGGGGGCCTCTTAGCCTCTTATCTCCAAATATCTCCTTGTCCCCTCTTTTTAAAGTAACCATTCACTTTTACTCATAAAAAAATGTGCTAGCTATATTAATATTGATAAAATATATTATATACGTACATATATGTACATATATGTATATATATATACATATATATATATATATATATATATATATGTATATATATATATGGTTTCTCTTCTGACATAAAGAATTACTACCAACTTAGTGGCCTAAAAGGAAGCATACATTTATTATCTCATAGTCCTGCAGGTTGGAAGTAGTCCACTATCACTGGGCTAAAATCCAAATGTTGGCAAGGCTGTGTTTCTTTCTGAAGGCTCTAAAGGAAAATCCACTCCATTGCCTCTTCTAGCTCCTGGAGTCCAGCTGTATTCTTTGGCTCCTGGCCCCTTTCCTCCATCCTGAAAGCCAGCAAGGTGGCCTCTCTCTGATCTTTCCTCCATCATCACCTCTCTCTCTAATTACAGCTTTTAGGGATTCCTGCAGTTACATTGGACCAACCCAGATAACCCAGGATAAGACTTCCATTTCAGAGTTCTCACCCTGAATCATATCTGCAAAGTCTCGCCATGTGCAGTGGCATATCTACATATTTGAGGGACCAAGTTGTTCATATCTTTTGGGATGGATTTAAAAACAGCAAGAACATAAAGTGAAGGTAAGAGTTGAGAAGTAGCCCTTGCTTGTTTACTTGCCTGGTCTTTTACATCTATGATCTTACAGAATTTTCAAAACAACTCAGCAAGTTAGGTGATAATATCCAAAGACAGCAGATAAAAAAAGATCTCAGAGAAGGTTAGTCATTTATCCTATGTCACAGAGTTTAGAAGCATCCATTCCAGGAATTGAACACTGCCTACATTCTGCTATTAAGGAATAGACCGATCCAGAATTAAGAGGTCTACTTTAGAGGAAGTCATATTGCTAACACATGTTAGCAGAAGTTGAAAATCACACCTTTTTAGTGTAAATAATTAATTTATTTGAAAATCTGACCGTTAATCGAAACCTGGCATTTTAATGTCTGCTTCTCCTAGAAACATGCTCTCAGTAAAAGACACTAGGGTATGGTGTCCCAACTGCACAGTCAGAGAACTCACTGCCTTTCTGCTGTTCTCTCCCATTTATATCACCACCATACATGGTGAAGACACCACCAGCTCCTCCTGTCCTCCTGTAATCAAATTTTGATTACATATTTGCCTTTTTCTGAAGGCATAAACACTCACACATTCATCCTATATAATTAGGATTTCTACATATAGTCTTTAATTCAAAGCTAGAAAGATACAAATATTTAAAATTTCCATAACTACTGGCAAGAACAAAAGTTACTGAATTTTTATAACAGAGTTATACTTCCGGTTATGGCAAACGTTTAGATTGAGCATAACTGTTACGGTTTCTGCTATAAATTTTCATATTCTGGTATCTGTGTCCATGTAGTCAGCTAGATGACTCCCAAAGCATTGTATAAATCAACCCTCCCATAAATAACTGCAAAGATATGTATGCTTGCCTTTCAAAAAGATGAATAATTGGGAGTGCTTTTTATGCATAAGTACATCAAGTCTGAGACTAAAATAATGAAAAATTAAAAATTTTGGTTTAAGTCAATCACCTTCTGCAGCTAATGCAAAAACATGTCAAACATGATGGCTATAGTATTTCTTTCCAGGTTGTTCCCTTTTATGTGTAAAATAGAGGAAGGGAAATGTATCAAACCAATCTTTTATACCGAAATTATGTTTCTAAACCAAGTCACTCATTTAATGAACTAAAAAAAAATCATTTAGTGTGAAAACAAATGGTTTTTCAGCTGAATGCTTTATATTTTAATTGTTTGTTTTTGAGTGATTTAACACATGCTGATTGACCATCATAACAATCAAATGAACAGAACAGCTGCAAATGTTAGTTTAGGCTTAATGTGTCTCTTTTTGGCCCACTTACGTTTGGCCCCTAATGGAAAACTGAAAGTTCAGTTCTCAGATCTTGTCAATGAAAGTGGATTCTAACTTTGAAGATAGTTGGATATTGCCATGTAACAAAGTCATTATCACGGGATAATAGCAAGGGTATCATAAGAAGACAATAGTGGGTATATAGAATACATAATCAAAATTATAGAATGCATCTATTTGGCAAAGCTATTTGGTACAGCTACTGTCTGCTGCTACGACTTCCACTACAGATGCAAGAAAAAAGCGTCCTCATGCTTTCTGTCTGCCTGGTTGTGGCAGCCAAGACTGAATGGGAGAATGCAGAGAAAGTCATGGTTAATGCAGGGAACAATATGGAGAGATACTTTTTGCAACTCAGAAATAATGTTCTAAACAGTGATACAGTAGTAAAGAGCCTCTTTTAATTCAAAAATAATATAAAACTTGAGTTAAAATTATATATATATATAAAATATATATTTCATATATGTATATGAAAAAGAAAACTACAGTGCCATGTTATTCCTCATTGCTGCTAGAGTCAAATAGAACTGGTTATAGAAGTGATGTATCCATCATCAAAACATTACTTCTTGGGGCACTTGGGTGGCTCAGTGGGTTAAAGCCTCTGCCTTCAGCTCAGGTCATGATCTCGGGATCCTGGGATCAAGCCCCGCATCCTGCTCTCTGCTTGGCAGGGAGCCTGCTTCCCCCTCTCTCTGCCTGCCTCTCTGCCTCCTTGTGATCTCTCTCTTTGTGTCAAATAAAAAAATTAATAAAATATTAAAAAAGAATGACTTCTTGACTCCTACTGAGCTTCTGACTTCCTCATTATGTAAAAGATATAGATAGATTGGATAGCTTATTCATGTATGTTCTTTAAGTTAATTCTCTCATTAAGTCCTGGGCATGGGAAAAGACTGGGATTTTGCCTTGAAAATTCTCCCAGAATTTTTAAGACAATCATTTTATATTTTTAAATTCCATTGTCATACAACACATTATATCTTACACCAGTACTGTGAGGTTGGCTAGTAAGTGTTTTAGTTGTAATTCCCCCAGTATCAGACCCTGAGATGAGGTTTTATATGCAAAAGATAGAGTAAGGAAAAGATCCCAAGGAAGTGAAGGAATTCGGAGTAAGGATGCCCTCTTATTAGAAAAAAGAGTAGAGGGTAACTTAATATCATCTGGATAGAAATTTCAGAGTACAGGTTATGTCTCAGAATTCTCCTGATCTGAGATAGGGATTCAAGCTTCCATATGTCCACTGCCTTCAGACACTGCTATGCCTCCCAAGGCAGACAGGAGTTCCCAGGTAACACGGTCTCATCCCATTTGTAGGCAAATAGGTTTCAATAGCCCAAGGGCCCTCCTTTGTTTGCTATTGGAAGCAAAACCCCACAGAAGTTAGGAGTAGGGAGCGCTACATCAAACAGTATTTTAAAAAAGTGATCTAAAGGAATATGAGTGAAACACAAACACTGCACAACACAGTAGCTCCCATTAAAAGATGAAAAAACCTAATGTGTAGAAAGGAAATATGATTTATATATTTTACCATCTAGGGTAAAGGTGCAAACAGATGATACAAGACCCCGGCTATAAATCCTGTTTGGCTCTGGCTGGATTCCCCCCCACCCCATTACATCATATTATACGATGATGTTATTTAGTTTTATAATTAACATATAACCTTATAATAAAATACGACCTGATATTTTATAGCACTCTACACATTTCTGATTACTTGGAATATTTTATTTTTCTTCGTGTGTGTAGTTTTACATCCAATTAAGCCAGAGGTCACAAACATAAGGTTCTGGCAGATAATATAAATCAGTGAATCAGGACAGATGAGAGAGACAATAAAGTACTCTGCCCCGCCTCTCCCTGGGGAGTTGCTGCCTGTCTAAAGGAGACAGCCTCTTTTCAGTCCCAAATTACTATTGCCTCAGTGGAATAAAAATCCAAATTTGCTAGATTGTGCATGTTTCTAAGCTTGGCCAGAAATCAACATATTTCCTATATAGTCTCCTAATTTCTAAATACTGGCAACTGTTTTCTTTTCTTTTCTTTTCTTTTTTTTTTTTTGGTCACAGAATAACATATTCCTGTGCAGGTGAGCTGCCATTTTGCTCCTCTTGTATATACCAGCAGATATGGTACAGCTTAAAGCATATGCCTCATCTAAAGTCAATTCACATGAAATATTTTTGAGCTATAATGCTGGCCAAACCAAAATATACAGAGAAAAGGGTTTAATTTGTGTGCCTGAGTTCAGGTCCCTAAATTAAACCAATGCTTCCATGAACTGTAAATCTTAGGCAGTTCAATCACAAAAAAAGCTTCTTTTCCCATGAGGTATTTTTGGCTTTTTAGTCTTGGTATGAATCACAAAGAAGAGCGATAGGAGATCTCAAATCCTTTAATACTGTTCTGAATTCTGCAAAAGCAAGTTTCCTCTGACTAAGGCAGTGACTCTGAACCTCATGATACCCAACGTCCACTTTGATAACATTTTCCTATAATACCACCTTTCTTATTTCAGAATAAAATTCCTAAGATAACTATTGAACACTAACACGAATAAGTTTTAATAAAATCAATATAAAGCCCGAACCATAACATAAAGGAGAAAGAAGAGAAAACCAAGCTACAATTAAATAACATGTATTTCTATGTTTAAAGGCCCAGACATGACTACACTAGAAGATTTAATTAAATAGTTGATGCTTGTACCTATACCTAAAAGTGACCATTCATATGTCAACTACAAATGAAGACCAATAAAGTTCTAAGTATCTGTGATCTGAATTGTAAAACGACCTTGTCCTCAGTAAGATATTTTTCAAAACAGCAAATAATTCTTGGTATAAGTTTTCAAAAATATAAATAAAGCATATTCTTCTCTTGATTTTCACATTGTTGAGGGTCTAGGAAATGCACTGTGCATAAAAAAAATCAGCAAAAATACCTGGACTTAGGTGTAAAAGTGAGTGAGGTTCTAGGTTCAAATAGTTACTAAAACATTTTTAATCTACGTGGATGGTCATTAAGACATTTGAAAGTCATGCGTAACATGAGAGAATTCTTCACGACGCTCACTCTATCCTGCATTAAGATGCATCCCTTGTTCTTGCCTACCAAATGGAAGTGGAGCTTTCCAATTATTGGGGCAATCCAGAGTCTTGCAGAGGCACCAAGTTATTCTCTCGGTAAGTGGAGACATAAGGATGGTCATAGGACATTTATAAGGTGTCGGTTCAGACAGTGAGTAGATTTTCCTCTTCAGAACCAATGTTTTAGAAGTCACCATGAAGACAAAAGTCAGGTGACTAAACTATTTAAAAACATGGAGTCAAATGAAATAGACCTCACTTTCTTTTCCCCCCGAATGACAGCTAACATGGTTATCTGGGAAAGAGTACAATCTAGAAATCAGCATTAGCCAAGGTTCGCCGGCCCTAAGCGAAGGGTAAAATAATAATTTATTATCCATGAAGAACTCTGTTAATCACCTGAGGCTGACAAAGCAGTAAACTAAAACAATCTCTGTGATGCATGTGGACTGCAGTAAAAGGTCAAGATGAATTAGGTCAACTCCTTTCTCCTCTCCAAACACTTTCATGCATAGCTCTGGCGTGTGCCACTTGCTTTGATCCTTGGATCGCCAAATATCCTCTTTAGCTGAGGCTGTGGTGATTTAGGGGGATAGGTGGATTTTAGAGAAAAGAGTTCCTGGTTTTAATCTTGAAGAGATTATCCGGTGATAATGACATCATCAATGTATAAGGGAACCCAGGCCTAATCAAATCATCAAAGGGAGCTCAGATTTTTAAGACACTTTCCAGATCACAGGCTTGGATACATTGTTTTTTAAAGGTAAGTGTTCAATAAATATCTATTCCAAGTCACATTCCTATTAAAGAATTTTGAGCTAATAGCAAAAACTTTCTGAAATACAATAACATCGTGATGGGGTCTGGGGATTTTAAAGAGGACTCTGGTTTTAAAATACTAATAGAAGTACTCATCAAAAGCCATGAAAACACTGAAAAACAAAGCAAAACAAACACCTAACTTCTTACATCTTACTAAATGCCACAGGGAAAGATACAGAGGTATTCTCAAATCATATTGCCAGCAAAAACAAACATTACTGAACAACACAAAATCACGAGAAAAATATTAGCAGCTCAGGAAGGGAAAAAAAGATAGTCATAGAGCATCAAAGACATGAATTTGACCAAGTGAATTGTATTGCCACTTGAAGCAAGGCTGGAATCTTCAGATTACGAGTTTACTGAAGAAACACAGTAAGTAAAGAGTTTGATGTCAGAACATAAATTTAAGTACATGAGCAAATGTCTTCCCATATCTCTAGTATACAGGTTTCCCATTTTATTTCTCATCCCTCCTCAGATTTAGCAATCAAAATCTGTCTTTGACAAGATGGTTGGCTGATGGTTCTTAGAAATTAAATGAGAAATGGAAAGGTCAAGGTTCCAATTCATACTCAATCTCTGATACATGCAGTTGTGGGCAAGTCATTTAGTAATTCTAGTCTCCAAAATGGATTTAATTATTCTTTAACCATTTTTAGCCCATAACACTTTATATGTACTAAAAAATTACATAAGTATTTGTAACCCTATTCTCTTTAATTCACCAGAAGAGTATTATCTTCATTCAAAAATATTACTTAATATTTTTATATATATATTTATTATTTATATTATATATATTTTAATATTTTATATAATTTCTTGACTAAGATTTATATGAAATGTTAAAGAATTAATACTTAGATATATAAAATTCTTATTTCTTTTCTAGAAAACTTTCTCCTCATACAGGTAGAGATTATCTTAATCACTGAACTTTTACCAGACTCATATAATATGACAGATACTTTGCTAACCACTGGAGAAACACAGCCAAGTCCTTGAAAGAGCTCTTAAGTTATCAGATAAATACTACATAGGTTGTATATGCATAAAATTTATAAAACAGGGTAGTGTAGGTTAAATGTCATGAGAAATCTATGTACAGGGGTAGACGGGAACACATCTCACTAAAAGGATTATATAAGGCTTTCTTTAAGACTTAGACCTTGGAGAATGGATAATATTTCACCGGACAGAGAGATGTTTGCCCAGGGAGGAGAATGGAGGGAAATTATTACATGATAGAAGAGCTTTCTGTCAGAGAGAATCGCCTTAGGAAAGGTAATATCTTGGTAAATAGTAAGAATTTACATATTTCCTTGAAGACAGAATATATAGATGGAGATAATATGGTATAAGACTGAAAAGGTGGGGTATGATCAAATAATTTAGTGTCAAGAGAAAACCTGTGAATATTTAAACACGTGGGAGTAAAATGAAGAGAGCTGTAGGTTTTTAACACTACTCTAAAAACTTAGACCATATCATTGAGGGACCATGCAATCATAATGGGGAAGAAGATGGACATTTTTGTAATATGGCAAAAAAATTGCAAAGGATTAGTGACATATACCTTCCAAATTCCTCTACCCAGGGCAACATCAGGGAAATGTGAGAGAATACAAGGGTGTGATTTAAATTTCAAACACTGACTATAAACTTTAAAGCTTACAAATCCTAAAAGCTAGATGCCCTCCTCAACATACAAAAGAGGCGAATACCTCTCCTAACGCTGTCTTTCTCCAGAATCTCTAGAAATTTTCTTGGCCTCCTTCAGCAGCAGCAAGCCTCCATCTATGTGCTTCATGCAGAAGATATATGACTTCTGCATTTGTTTATCCAATTTTCCATGAGCTTAATCTGAATAGCTATCTAATTTATTCTCCGAGGATAGAGTAAAACAGCTTGTCTCTTTTCTGAAAATATGTGGACTGAATTATTTATTTCCAACTTCTTAAGAAGCTTATAAAATGCAGGATGAAAGGTCAGGATTAATTAAGAAAAACGGTGCGAATTTCAGCGGAAGAAATGTATGTTAATTGGCAAGAAACTGCTATAGCCATTACCCTATTGATATTCAGCGAAACTCCATTGGACTGAAAAAAGAACTTCTTCGACTTAACAAGTTGTGTGTTGTGATAATGTTGATTTTAGTGCTGAAGTGCATACAATTTGTAAATAATAAAATTTCTCTGGAATGTCTTTCCCTGACAGTTGTGTTTCCCTTCATTATCACAGGCAAAGGAAAGCCACTCAAGATGTTGGCAGTGAACCATTAAGGCCAGTGGACTGGGTGGTAAGGACAGAGGCAAAATTAGGGAAGTTGTAGCCAATACCTCTTAATTCCCCCGTTCTCTAAATAATGCAACTGTAATGATTACACCTTTTATGCTAATGAGAATTCAGCACAGCTTCCCATCCATTTAGAAGTAAGTATTTGTGCTGACTGCTGCTCATTGGGCTACTGCGTGGTAAAGACTGAGTGCTGATCTGAGCATCGGAAAATGGGAGCTCTGCCTCTTAATTTGAGTCTTTACTTTCTCTTCTCTGTCTACACTTGTAAAGACGGTATTTTGACTTGGATGTATTACATTAATGTCTTTTTAAAAAGATCTTATTTGAGAGAGAAAGAGAGAGCACAAGCAGGAGGAGGGGCAAAGAGAGAGGGAGAAGCAGACTCCCTGCTCAGCAGGGAGGACCCTGGGATCAATCATGACCTGAGCCTTAGGCAGACACTTAACCAAATGAGCCACCTAGGCACCCACATTACTGTCTTAAACAACATATCCTAGATGAACCTCATAATCTTCTTTCTAAGCTGATTTTTATCTCTAGTTTCTCAACCATTTATTTCACTTATATATATTGCCAGGTATTATACCAAGTTTGGAACTCTAACGACAAATACGAGGTGAACTGTCCTCAGGGATCCTACAACCAAAGAGGGAGATAGACAGGCAAATACATGCGAATATGATACAGCTTAATATGTTACATGCTGAGAGAAATATATAAGACTCTTCCAGTCCTTTAATCCCTGTACCTTATCTGTCACCTAGTTTTGGTTATTCTTTCCTCAAATGTCAGTTCAGTGAAATGAACATAAACTCTGAGAAGGCAGAAATGGTGCTTGGACATGGTAGCTACTCACTAAATATTTATTAAACTTGTTGAATGCCTGAAATAGTTATGAGAACACTATAGGTACTGATTGACTACGTTTTAAATGAATAAACATATATTCCTTTTCATTCATCTCTGATGGGAATAAGTTATCACGACTTTTTGCTTGGACTATTGTAGAAATTCCTTCATCTCCCTTTATCTCTTTTCCAGCATCCAACAATAAAACTTCCAAATGCATTGACTCTAAACAACTGGCATCTAATACAAGGATGGACAGCCTTTTCCTTTTTAGAGTCACATAGTGAATTTTTTCAGTTTTGTGATCTATATTGTCTCTATAGCTACTACTTAACTATGCCATTATAATGCAAAACTAACTACAGCAAATATATAAATGAATTAGTAAGCTGGCCTGCGTTCTAATAAAATTATTCACAAAAACCGGCACTGGAAGGGATTTGCCTAGGTGGCTCAGTTGGCTAAGCACCTGCCCTTGGCTCAGGTCATGATCCTGGGGTTCTGGGATCAAGCCCCGCATCAGGATCCCTACTCAGTGGGGAGTCTGCTTCTCCTTCTGCCCCTTACCCCGCTCGTGTTCTTTCTCTCACTCTCTCTCTC
>CM053619.1:24256741-24346812 GCA_028646535.1 Procyon lotor | reverse complement strand
CCAGAGGGTGAGATGAACCATGAGAGACTGTGGACTATGAGCAACAAACTGAGGGTTTTTGAGGGTAGGGGGGTGGGCGTTGGGCAAGCCTGGTGGTGGGTATTGAGGAGGGCATATATTGCATGGAGCACTGGGTGTGGTGCAGGAACAATAAATCTTGTAACACTGAAAATAAATAAATAATTAAATATTTTTTAAAAAAGAATATGTAGAAAGAATTGCAGAATTAGGAAAAAAATAAATAAAAAAATAAAAAGAAACAGGTACTGGACTGATTTGTTTGTAGTTTGCTAAGCTCTGATTTAATAGCTATCTGAAGTTCACAAAGCATTTTTTTTAAAGATTTCATTTTATTTATTTGACAGAGAGGAAAGAGATCACAAGTAGACAGAGAGGCAGGCGGGGGTGGGGGGGAAGCAGGCTCCCCACAGAGTAGAGAGCCTGATGCAGGGCTCGATCCCATGACCCTAAGATCATGACCTGAGCTGAAGGCAGAGGCTTTAACTCACTGAACCACCCAGGTGCCCTCGCAAAGCATTTTCATAAACATTATTTTATTATTCATCATATTATTCATATGACGACATTATAGTTCTTTTCCTCACTTGTTCAATAAACAGCAATTGATTACCTATGTTTAAGGAATTGAGTTATGTACCGGGACTAGGAGAGGAATAAGGCACAGTCCCTGTCCTAGTAGAAGAACTCATAGTCAAAACTAAAGAGACAAGCCTGTAAACAGGTAGTCACTGCACACTGAGAGGAATATTGTATTAATAGTATACATAGAGGGCTAACAGAACAGAATGTAGGTGCTAATTATCTTGTCCTTGTTTTGTGCCACAGTACCACTTAGGTCTTCAACAAACAGATCACAGAGTTTATTAGAACTGTCCAGAGAAAACATATCAAACTTCAAGTTCCGCCTCTCCCAAGGTACAAGGTGCTGATTTGTCATCTCAACTGTATATCTGCTGCTACTGTTAATTCTTTCAGATTGGTAGCTTGTGGAAGCAGCCTGTCCCCACCCTCTCTGACTTCCCTAACACCTGTAGGGATAAAACACACTCAGATCTAACATTTGGCAGGAAGCATACACATAGCTCCTATAGATCCAAGCTTAGCTTCAAGAGTGTGAATTTTGGAGTAAGAGAGTTCTGAATTCGAATTCAGACTCCCATCACCTAGTAATGTAATGATGTTGGGGAAACATCTCTTGTATCTTCTCTTTTAATGTAATGATGTTGGGGAAACATCTCTTGTATCTTGTATTTTCCTCACCCAAAAAGTAATAACAATAATTAATAAAATAATAAATCAGTAAAATAAAATTAATAAAATCACTTAATGTAATTATTATTATGAAAGAGAAATTTGTGAGAATAAAGTAAAATCAAATAAAACCATCAGGTCCATACCTAGTATTTTGTACGTATTTAGTACCTGTCAGTTTTCTCTCCTCACTGCGACATGATGCATAAGCAAGCTATACCTTGGTTCTGAGCCCATTCTAGACCCTGTTCTTTGTTTTTTTTAATCTGGTCTATGCTGTTATCCTGGTGTCCTTCAAGCCCTTCTTCCAATCTACTCCAAAAGAACATGGAAGCATTTTAATTGTCAGTTTATCAGCACTTTATACACACACACACACACACACACACACACACACACACGGCTAGATGGAAGTCTACAAAATTTAATGCTTTCAAAGATCAGATCGAAAACGTGTTTCCAAGAAAGGGGATAGGTGATCATTTTACTGGCTAATAATTTTACTCTAAGGTAAACATCACCTCAAACTTGACCATCAAGGGCTGCTCTCAGCTCTGCCAACTTCAGAAGTGAGGAAACAATTGGAATTGGTAAGGATTGTGTTAAATTTGCGGTGGTTTTTAACCTTGTCTTCATGTTGGAATCGCAGAGAAGGGAGGATTTTTTTGGGGGGGGGAAGATTTTTTTTCTAATTAAAATTTTATTTTGAGATATATGCACTTGTAAAGAAGATTACAGAGAGTTTCTATGTATTTTTTTTACCTGTTCCCCAAATGATAACACCTTGCAAAATTACAGTACGATATCACAATATTGACACTGAGACAAACAGGATATACTACAAGATCCGCATATTGCCAAGATGACCCCTTCTTAATTCCTAGCAACCACTCATCTCTTCTCCAGTTCTCTAGTTCTGTCCTTTCAAAAATGAGATATGCAAGGAATCATATATATCTTTTGGAATTGGGTATTTTCACTCGGCTCAATTCTCTGGAGATTCATCCAAGTTGTTGGTTATTATGTACACATATTTGTGTACACAAAAATGAGTTCACTTTTATTGCTTAGACTATTCTATGATTTGGATGGACCACAGTTTATGTAATCATTCACCAGCTGAAAAATATCTGACTTGTTTCCAGTTTGCAGCCGTTATAAGTACAAGTGTTAATAAGCATTTGTGTACAGGTTTTCTTGTATGGTTTTCATTTCTCTGATATAAATGCCCATGAGAGCAATTGCTGGGGCATATAGTAGTTGCATGTGTAGCTTTTAAAGACCACACCACTGTGTTTTTCAGAGGGGCTGTCCCACTTTATATTCCCATCAGCATTCTGTGAGTAATTCAGTTTCTTCATATCCTTGCAAGCATTTGTGGTCTCATTATTTGTGCTTATTTCAGCCATTGTGATAGTGATATCTCATTGAGGTTAGGTTTTAATTTGCAATTCCTAACAGTTAATAATGTTTAGCACATTTTCACGTGGTTATCTGCTATCCATAGATCATCTTCGGTGAAACATCTTTCCATTCTTTCTCTCATTTTCCAATCTGGTTGTTTGCTTTTTAGCTGTTGAGTTTTGAGAGTTTTATTGCTGTTGTTTGTTTGTTTTTCAGATATATTCCCGATACTAGTCTTTGGTCACACATATAATTTGCAAATATTTTCTCCAGTGCATAGCTTGTCTTTTTCTTCCTCTTAATGAGATTATTCACAGAGAAAAGATTTTTTTTATTTCTTAAATATTTTTTTTAATTTATTTATTTGACAGAGAGAGATTACAAGTAGGCAGAGAGGCAGGCAGAGAGAGGGGGAAGCAGGCTCCCTGCTGAGCAGAGAGCCCGATGCGGGGATGTGGGGATGCGGGGCTCGATCCCAGGACCCTGAGATCATGACCTGAGCTGAAGGCAGAGGCTTTAACCCACTGAGCCACCCAGCGGCCCTGAGAAAAGTTTCTTCTTTTGGTGATGTTCAACTTACCATTTTTATGGATCATCCCTTCAGTGCTATGTCTACTCTTTTCCAACCCTAGATCCTAAAGACTTTCTCTTTTTTTCTAAAAGTTTAATAGTTTTACACTTTACATTTTGACTTCATTTTTATGGAGACTGTAAGATTAGATCAAAGGTTTTTGATTGTCTTTGTTTTATTATGTTTTTGTTGAAAAAAGCTAACTTAATACATTATATGTTAATAAAAATAAAATGTAAAAAAAGCTAACTTTCTTCCATTTAATTGCTTTTGCAACATGGTGAGGAGTACATGGAGCATATATCATGTTTTGCAATTTTTCTTTCTGGGTTCTGTATTCTGTTTCATTATCTATCTGTCTATCCCTCCACTAATACAAGTGTTAATTACTATAGCTATAGCTATGTAAGTCTTTAAATTAGGTACCGTGATTCTCTCCCTTTATGCCTCCTTTCTAAAACTGTTTTATCTACCATTATAGCCAATTCCTCTGCCTTGCCACATAAATGTAAAATAATTTTGTCTATATCTAAACAAAATATTTTTGATGAGATTTTCTAGAAATTGGGTTAGCCCTTTGTATCAATTTAAGGAGAAGTGGCATCATTATTATAGTAAGCTTTCTTATCTATGAACAGAGAATATTTCTCCATTTATCTAGGTATTCTTTGATTTTTTTAAATCAAAGAATTTTTGATCAAAAAATTGAATCAAAAAAATAGAATCAAAAAAATCTTTGATTTTTTTAAATCAAAGAATTTTAAATAATTTTGAATTATTTCATAGTTCTCAACATACATATCCTAAGTATGTTTTGTTAGATTTACATCAAAGTATTTCGTTTTCTGAGCCATTATAAATGATGTTGTATTTTTAAATTCTGGGCCCATGTGCTCATTGTTAGTATACAGAAACATCATTGATTTTTTGCAAGTTTAGAATGTATTCTGTGACCTTGCTTATATTAGTAATTAGTCAGATTTCTTTTTTTCTGGTAGATTATTTGGAATTTTTTTTTTAATGTAGACAATCATGTCAACTGTTAATAGCTAACAGTTTTATTTCCTCCTTTCCAATCTGTCTCTTTCTCTTGACTTATTGCACTGGCTAGAACTCTAGCAATCATAACAGTTTATGTCCATTCATTTCTCCATTCTTAGGGAGAGGGGAGAGCATTCAACCATTTACCATTAAAAATAAGACTAACTGTAGTTTTTTAGTAGATTGTTTTTAGCAAGTTGAGGAAATTCTCTTTTTTTCATGAAAGGATTTTGAATCTTGCCAAATAATTTCTCTGAATGAGTTGACACCACGATGTGACTTTTCCTCTCTAGCCTGTTAATAGGTGGATCACATTGATTGATTTTTCAGTCTGATTATGTGCTGCACATAACTGGATCCTACTGTATACATTATTCTGCTTCTTTCTATAGATCCAAGATCCCAAAGGAAGTAACAGTACCAATTAATTTTTAGTAATTTAACACCATTAGAAAACTCAATGGAATTTAAAGCATGGTAATATTACATTTTTTCTTACAGTCCTAGCAAAAGTTTCATGGAAGAGGTAGCTCTTGAAATGAGCTTGAAAATAAGCTTCAATTTGACATAAAGAGCTGCAGGTTAAGTCTAGAAGAAGAGACTGTATGAGTAAAGCAGAAAGTCAACCCTTACTTTAGCTGTGTATCTGTTTAGCTGTTGCTCAATGTAAATTCTTGTTTTCTTCATCTTAGACTTTCCAATCATTTGTTTTTCTTAAGACTTTATGCCAGTCAGTTATCTTTTCTCAGCTTCAAACTCTCACTGGTACACTCAGCATTTTGCTGCTGGGACTGGGACGCTGCAAACCATATTTCTCCTCTGCCAGCTGATCCCATGTTTGGCTCTGCCAAAAAGAGGCACAAAACAGAGACTCTAAAGCTGGCAGAAGCAAAAGGGGCTACTCTCGCCTCTTTTCCTCCATTCCCCCTGGCAGCCCGCCTCATCCTCTCTTCTCCACCCTGCAGTAAAACAGTTCTTCGCAGAAGCCCAGCTGAATCCAGATCACGATTTTTCTAAGCCTCACAAAACAAGCCTCACCGTACCATGCACTAGCTCCAGGACACGTACCAGCTCCAGTCTGGGACCTTCCCTCTTCCGACACGTAGGTCCCAGGTCTGAGGGACCCTCCTCCAACTCAGAGGCTCCGTCACTAGCTCTGCCAAATCCTGCCCTCAAAAGTCTAGGTTTTACTCCTTGGGACCCCTCCTCCTCCAGCCTGCTGACTTTTGATAATTCCAACCTCTTTCCTTTGTTTCTGCAGTCTTGGTAGCAGTGGCTACTTCTCGACAATGCTGCCATTGAGATACTTTATGGTTTTCTTTTTATCTTTTCTGATACCTGGTTACCAACTTTATACCTGCTCAAACTATCACTGTGATTTCTGTCTCCCAATAGAACTGCAATTAACACAAACAATATCTGAGATCCAATTTGCTTTTGGGATTCTTCCCTAAAATCCATATTTTCTAAACAATGCCTAGAAAATATCTACATTATGAATTTTGAGTTTTATTTGCTCAACATCCATAGAGTGTCGGGAACTGTGTTAAAAGCCAGAGACACAAAGAAGAAGAAGACCCAGTTTATCTTTCCAAAGAGCTTACACTGCCATAGGAAGATAGCAATGCAAACATATAATTTCAATTATAGGACTGCACGTGTTATGATAAAGGATACAGAGATCACATGCATTAGGGAGCGGGAAATATTCGAGGGGCTGAGGGGAAGTGGTCCCCATCTGAGTATGAAGAATACACAGTTGGTTAGCAGACAGCTGGAAGGGGTGAGGGTATTCAAGGAAACACAAAATTGCCCGGAACTATCTGGCATCAACAAATGGCATTGATTACTCGAAGACTAAATTGTGAGGATGGCAATGAAAGAGGAAATTTAAGAGTGATACCAGATCACAGAGGTTCTTTTTAGCATGCTGGAGATTTCTAACTTTACCCTTTAGGCCAGACACATTAAAAAATTAATTTGCTGCGATCATTTAAAAATTGGGAGGCTTTACACAAATTTCTGGCTTCTCTTGAAATCTCAGACCATCTGGCTCTACCAGGCCCACATTTCTATATGACAATTGGCTGCAGCTGAGTAATTTCTGCCCTCTGTAGGTGGAACCTATGCTTTCCAGGTGGCCAAAATCTGCTTGCTGTTTTTTTCATTATTTTTTTTTTTTTACCTAGTTGAACTAAGTAGACATTTGCCACCCTGTTTTACTGAATGGGAAATATGTAAGCAAGGGAATTCCATGTATTCCAAAAAAATCACTGAAACTCATATAGTAAATGCTGTAGAATGGGATAGAAGTTTGGATGGTGATACCATCAAAGAATAGATACTTAAAGCCTTTAAAGAGATAATGGCAAAGGGGTGGAAATAAATGGGCCAGACTAAAAAAAAAAAAAGTAGGATTAATAAGAATTGGGAAAAAGTCAGGTAAAGGAGAACAGCAGGTGGGCAGTAAGGACAAATGCACTCACTCATTAGTTCCAGAGTTTCTGCCTTTGGCTTCTGCCTTGGATGTATATATCAAAAATATATCAAGAATAATGGAGGGGAGGGATGTGTGGACAAATTTAAATGTGAATGTGTTAAATTGGAAGTGTCCATCAGATTTCCAAGTGGAAAGCCCTGTAGGTGACTACAAAAGTCTGGAAACTTGGCAGGAAAAAAATGATCTAGAAACATGGATTTCAAAAAAAAAAAAAGAAACATGGATTTCTGAGTCCTCATGTTATGGTTGCTATGATTAAACCATTACTTAGGAACCAAATGTGTTATTTCTGTTGTACTATATTGTAGTTATAGGTGCCTGTTCCCTCTGAAAAGAAATGGAAAGAGTTGAAATAGTATGTCACCTAAGAAGAGATGTTATAAGGAGGACAGGAAGAACTATAGAACAGAAGTAGCAGGCAGACAAAAGTCCACAGGGAGACTATGTCCAAGTAAATTGCAAACATCTATTGGGAGTGTTGAATTTTCTTGATGAGGGATGAAGTAAGCTACAATACTCCCTTTCAGAGTTTCACAGAATAAGAAATAGAGTTTCACAAAAAACGTGAATGTACTGGGAGACCACACCATTTGCCAGAAATTGACTTTATTTTTAAGTGCCTATATTTCCAAATTTGTATTTATTGGCTTAATGTTCCCACTAAATAGAATAATTATATCATGTCACCTGGCAGTGTATTAGCAGCAGAATGGTCAAACTATTGGCGCCAGTTTGCTGGTTCGTGATTACTCCGATCAGATATATTCCAATGTGCTTTAAAAAATATTTATTTATTTGATAGAGAGAGAGCCTGAGCAGGAGGGGTAGAGGGAGCGGGAGACAGAGAATCTGAAATAGACTCTGGGCTCGATCTCTCACCATCCTGAGATCAGACCAGAACCTTACACCAAGAGTCAGACGCTTAACCAACTGTGCTGCCCAGGCACATCAACAATGCGCTTATTTTCTAAGATAATCTTAGAATTACATTTTTAGGGCAGCATGAGTTCTCTGTCATTACAGAGAATAGACTGTTGAGGACACAGATGATAGAATTTAGAACCTAGAGAAGCCACAGAGGGTATGTGGGACTCAGAGACCTTTGGTATACAGTCCTAGTTTATACCCTGCATGTCAGAAACAGAAAGAGAAAACATATCTCCTGTCTTCAAACAGGTGGTTATATAAGAGAAATATCACAATCACTACTGACATTCATAGTTACATAATTGGTGGATTCTCTGACTGCATAATTGGCATCTTCTCTAATTGTCATCATTTGTGTTTTCCACCAAACAAGGTTTCTTTATGGTGCTCTGACAATGGCGTCTGATAATTATTTAATAGGACATGCACATATCTTAATCCTGAGTTCCCAACTGTTTTCCATTTCTCATCCTCTTAGATATACAGGTATCCTCTGCTTTTCAAAATTTGCATCACGCCACGTCACTTTTATGAAAGGCTGACGTTGGTCCCTGCTTCCACAGTCCAAAAGAAAGCCGAAGAGGATTTTTCACTCGTATGGAAAAAAGTGAAAATAGCATTCAGCATTTGTTTTGCAGTGAGCCCTTCTGGAGGGAGGCAGCGTGCATTCTGAGCAGTGACAGTGGCGCCCCCAAGCGCCTTCCTTGGGAACCACACTTAGCATCTCAGCATCAAGCTGCCGTAACTTTGAACCCTGTTTGTGTCTGTGATTTGTCTAGTTTTATTTTGTGCATCCTTTATCAAGACGTGTCCGCAAGCATCAGAAAAGCCTAAGAGAGGTTATTTTTTTGGGTGTGAGAAGACTCCCCCAAATTTTCCATATAAGTTAATGATAATTGCTTCCTTGCCTCATGCCATTTTGGCTTATTAAATGTTTCATAAGAATACTATACTTTCAGGTATTGGAAGAAACCTGTATTAATGTTTTAATTAGGCAAGTGTCCAAATTTAAAAAAGAAGTGAGCACATTTCTTCCAATAATAGTTAACCAGATATTAAGTAGTCTTTAAATAGCATAAATTGATATAAATAATGAATAAAATGGATATTTAATAGACTCATAAATCCCCAAAGAGATCATTTGCTGAAACTAGTCCCACAGGCTACTTCATACTTGCTTATATCCTGCAACTTTGTGAGCTATCCATCAGCTAAGTTACATAAACTAACCTATATTTAAGGGGGTGGATAATACCAAGGTGCTCAGGAAATTTAATCAGATAGAATAAATTATTGAAGACACCAGAAAATCCAACATATTTGAACAAAGGATTTACAGTATAAGACCAGATTCAATGCCAAAATGAATTGGAATGCATGAATATTATCCAGATGGTTTCCATACATTATACTGAAAAGATTCCAAGTTCTAAATCCTTGTGGAAAGTCTGGCCAAGTCACATCTATAAATTTAACTGTTTATTTGAGATCCGACATGTCTATGTTAGTATTATTACCAGGTATTATACGGGCTTTTTCAGATTGGGGCATCAATAAAAACTACAGTTATTCTAAATTAAGATATCTAATTTAAGATAATTTAAAATTAAATTTTAAAGAATATGAAAAGTAAAGTCAATGACTGAACCACCCAGCCCCTTCCAGGGCTTGGAAAGGACTTATGGGACCCTTACCAAGTGGGGCTGGGCTTCAGTTGAGGACAAGGGCTGGATCAGTAGTAAATCCTACTTGGAGTGACTGAAGCAGAATAAGTAAAAGGAGGCAGTCTGGTCCAAAGTTTTAGAGATAATCTGAGAAATCAAGTTAAGTAGATATAGCAATTGATCAAGAATTCTGCATAAATAATCAACTCCCAAACTTAGTGGCTTCAAATGATTAGCATGTATCTAGCTCCTGGGTCTGTGGGTTGGGTAAGTGGACTCCTCTGATGTGGATTTGATGGATCTCAGCTGAACTCGCTCATGATTTTGCAGTCAGCTGGCTGGTTGGCTCAAGGCAGGATCATCTCTGATGGCCTCTGCTTGGGTGACTTGTCTTGGTTTGCCTTCCATCCTCCAGCATGTAAGTCCAGATATGTTCACACGGCAGGCTCAGGGGGTTCAAGAGAAAGCAGAGCAGGCAAGGCATCTTGAGACCTAACTACAGAACTGGCTCACTATCAGTTCCGCCACAGTCTGTAGGCCAGACAAGTCACAAACCCAGTTCAGATTCAAAAGAAAAGAAAATAGATTCTACTTCTTGCGGAGGGGAGCTATACGGTCACATCACAAAGAGCGGATGTAGGGAAGCCATCAATTCACACCATCCATGCGATAAATATGTATTGTTGAATAAGCTTGACAAACTTTCAGTTAGAAGGACTGAAGATGGAAAACAAGCCAAATGTCAAGAGCTGGACAGAAATGTGATGAAAACAGTAACTTTAAACATAAAATAGAGTTCTGGATAATTAGTAACAGTTTACATGACCGTGTACTGATATTTGGTTCATGGTGAAAGCAGCTCACTTTTAAAAGCACAAGGCTCAGGCAAATAGCTAATCCTAAAATGTTTATTCCAGGATTTTCAGCCGTTCTTATTCAGGAGTGATTGTGTTGCCCTTCCCCCTCCACCAATGCCTATTTGGCAATGTCTCGAGACATTTTTGTTTGCCACAACTGGGCAAGGATTGCTATTGGAATCTAGTGGTTAGGAGCTAGGGATGCTGCTTAACATCTTATAACACTCAGGACAGACCCTACAACAAAAGAAAAACCTCCAAATGTCAATAGTGGCAAGGCTAGAAAACCCTGTGCTGCACTGATTTTTCTCTCACCACTAAGCAATTCAGATTTTCCCAAGACATTTAAAGATATGGATTAAAGACATATTTATAGCCATATTAATAGTTTATGTATAAATCTGAACTCAACCAACACAAATATGCAATAGCATAGCACTAACCTTACAAGGAGGTGGATTGAAAAGGTTTCTGAGGAGTGAATATTAATAAAATCCACAAACTTTGCTCTGTATAACTTCTGTGAAAATACACTCAGGTCTTTATTTAAGCAAATGAGAAAATTAGGTAGCAGGATGGACGTAGGAAGATAAACCAACAGCCACAAAGGAATTGATGGTTGAAGAAATACTATAAAGGCATGGTACCGTAGGATATTTTGGTAAAAAGGCAAAATAATTCTTAATTGCTCAGTAGGCCCTGCAGACATGATTATATCAAAATACAGAAGAAGTAACATCACGTAAACTATGAATTTTTGCCTACATGATTTATCTCCCTTTGAGTATCATTTTAAAGTTTAACCGTTTTGTTAGAAGCCATGCTCAAATGGTTTAAGCTTTTTTGTATTTAAGTGAAATGTAGAGAACCTAATTTAATTTTCTTCTCTCTCTACAAAAATTTTAACACACTCACACAAACATGTAAGTATGACCCATACATATATGATAAGGTTACTTATTTAATAACTGTATCAGTTCAATTATTAAATAACTCAGTACAGATTTACTGGTTCAAGTCTTACAAAACACATATTCACTATTCTAACAGTTTGATCCCTGTATTAATTTACCATTAGTGTGCTCACATTTAATTAATGAGTTATAATGCCTTCTGACAGCCTAGAATTACAATGAGAAAGATGTATGAGGAATTGTCTAAGACTGAATTACTGGCATCTTGGATAGCCACTGGTAGCTTACAAGTGATAATTCTTAACTTCAAGCCTTAAATATTGGCATTGACTCTTTCCTGATAACCTATAAGTAGCACATAAAATAGAAATATTCAACATAATAAAGATACATGAGTTTATGTAATGTCATTTGTCTTTGGGGGGCAGTAAATAATACAATAGATAATCTTTACCTATTAATTTATGAATGCCAATATCGGTTTTACTCAAACTACTGAAATTTGGTCCTAGAGGTTTCTTCCAATTGTCTTGAAGAGAACATTATAAATGACAGTTTAGCTGACTCCTTCCTATTCTCTTTTTTTTTCTAAAGAGACTAAAAAAAAAAAACAAATTTAGCAAGGAAGGGACATAAGATAAGCTAATTATTCAGCAAATACAGATCAAATATGTTTGAGCCAGGCAGTGACCCTTATAAACTTGAGAGCCTCGCAAAGAAAGAAGATGTCACAACTTATTCTCTAAAATTTATTTATAAAATATGCAGAAGAAGCAAAAAGACTGAAACACCCCCACGCTCTCACAGGAGCCCTTATACTCACACACGGATGAATACACATACATGTGTGCGCACACACAACTCTGTCAGGTCAGGATTTCTGGAGATTTCCTGTTTGGTCACCTGCTAAGAACCTAAGCTCAATGCATCGCAGGGTGTAATGATGAAGCTGTTCATTAGATAGCAGGTGGCTAAATTAATTGATTTGGGAGGAAGTGTGGTCTATCAGAGTAGAGGAAGATCAACCTTTGGAGTCAGATAGCTCTTCGTCTGTAACCAGCCTAAATACTGAATTAGCTGTAACTTGTTTTATATCTCTGAACCTGTTTCACCAACATCAGATACCCATTTAAAATTTCTCCTACTCAAAGCTATCATGGGCCAAAGCTTCTTCAAGAGCTTTCAGTTTTTTGTTTTTTTGTTTTTTCCATCTTTGTTAGTATTGTTAAAAGGTTTGCTTGAGCCCAGGAATGAACTCTCTCCTTACAACTATTTAGGAAAGTTTAGGAAAGAAGTAAGTAGCTCATCGTTAGTCGAAGCTTGTCTGGTAAGAAAGATTGACTAATCATTAGCTTCAGCCCAGAAAGAACCTGCATCCAAGGGCAGAGCTCCCCTTGGGATTTCCTGCTGGGAAAATCTAAATGAGGACCTGAAGGATCTTCTGGAACTGGGAGTCCTGATGGCCAAAGGAGCTGCCATTCAGATCGATGTTCATTTTCAAAAACTGTGCTCTGGAGTTACTGTAGTCTGGCTCTCAGAAAGTTCACAGATTCACAGGGAGATAGACAAAATACACTTCAGTACAACACAGACTCCACTGGAGCCCAAGAAGAACAAGGACCAGCCTGGAGTATCAGGGAAAGCACCCTATAGGACAAAGTACTTGGAAGAAAATAAAAAGATCAGACAGAGAATACAGGAAAGCGTCTCAGCAAAGCACAGAACAAGACCAAGGTTCTTCCCAATTTATGTATTCAGGCTATACAATTTTCAGGAGAAAAATCACACGGTACATTTAGGACTGTGAAGAGATTTCTCAATGCTGCCCAGAAACGTTTTGTAATCTTCCTGTCTTTCTCTCTCTCCACAGCCCTTCCTGGAAATCTTACCCATCACTTCTCTTTTCTTGTTACTCCTCTCCTCATCGTTTAGTCTCAGGTTAAGTGGCCAAATAGTCAGATGGCCTTCATCTGAGAAGCATTTCCTGACCACTCAGATCTCAAGTCCAAGTCACGTGTTTTCACAGCAGGCTCACTTTTCCCCATCAGTATTTATTAGAGTATATAATAATTGCCTCTTTATTTTTCTTGCCATTCTCCAGCTGTTTAAGTTCTGTGCAGGATAGGCCTTCCTCTATTTTGATTATCCTCACCTTTTCTATACTTAACATAAAGAGTATGCAGCCAATAAATGCGCTGAATAAACTAATGAATACATGTATTTTAAAATTGCATGAATATTGGGGTGCCTGGGTGGCTCAGTGAGTTAAGCCTCTGCCTTCAGCTCAGGTCATGATCTCAGGGTCCTAGAGTCAAGCACTGCATCGGGCTCTCTGCTCAGCGGGGATCCTGCTTCCCTCTCTCTCTCTGCCTGCCTCTATACCTACTTGCGATTTCTTTCTGTCAAATAAATAAAATCTTTTAAAAAATTGCATGAATATATGTATATATCTATATACCTCCCCATACACATACTCACACATATCTACAGTGAATTTCTTATACTTTTTAGGTTAGTACCCTTGCTGTTTCCGGCATGCATTTAATGCACCAAGTAGTTAAATTAAGGTAGACACAAAATGAGAGTTGCAAGCCAGGGACAATTATTGGAACTTTGTACAAAGAGGTTCTTGGCTACAGGGAACGAAGCAAATGTCCAGTTTTTGAAACTGTGCAAGATCACTATACTAGTCTAATGATTAAATGCAAAATTGGGAGTTTATTAATTTCAGTCATGGGGCTGAAGTCATAGGTTTTGAGGGACTCTAACTGTATCAATCAGGGTGATGAATTCAGACACAGGAACTTGTGTACCTGAGATGTCTTCTTTTCTTCTTTCTCACCACAACAGCCTCAACGAGCTAACTATATGCACTGGAAAGTGAACTGTATTCTTATTTCCTGTTTTTCATTTCATTGCTTTGGTCTTATCAGAAGATACGGGTCTAGTTCCAAGGAACTCCACTACCTGAAACATTTAGGAAACAAGTAGCCACTGTTTGTTATGCTGTAAATATGGGTACCTTACTTAATAAACTTTCATTTTCCAGGAAGCTGACAGGCAACCACCAATTTCTCATAAACGACAAGTGTTATATCATACGTCATAAAGAGAAGAAGTATCAGTACACTGCTCTCCAAGGACGAACAAAGACTTGCAAGTGACAGTGATAAAAGCCTGGCAACAGGAATGGGTGAGGGGACTCAGAGGAAGAATAATAAATGGACCAACTGACAGATAAGTGGGAGGAATGGTTGGGAATCTTCCCTCACTCTAACTCGAGAGTTGAATACAGTATTTTATCAACACACCCTTGAGCTCAGCTCTTCACTTGGTGGCAATGACTGCTGCCAGTAGATACACAAGCCATCTGAGCAGCTGTGGGGAATTTTCCTGTTAGCCTCGAATATGTGACTGGCATTGGACGACAAGATTGCTTAGCAGCAAGCCCCTCTGTGCATCTCCCCTGGGTACTACAGTCTGACAACTAAGCAGAGTGGGGTGTAGGTCTCGTAGCATGGCTAATTGGTCTAGGTGCTATGCTCCGTGCATGTCATTAATAGAATAGTGGAGAGGAGGTCTATCCCCCTCTTCTGATACTCAGAAAACCCTTCAGCTCAGAAGTAATCTGTTTTCTCTGCCTAAGGCTCTGCAGAGAGTGTGTGAAGATGTTTCTGTCCTCTTGAGCAAAGAGCCAGAGAATTGGCAAGTCTTGGGAAATAGGTCGCTGGAAGTGATGGGGAGGTCCAAGCAGATATTGGGTTATATTTTTATTTGGAATAAGTCTTTTTTTTCCCCTGCATTTAAAAGAAAAAGGCAAGAATTCACTATAAAAGAGACGGCATGACAGAGCAAGAGTCCTGAAACTTAAGGTCTGAGCAGCTGGTTTGGAGTCTTGTTCAACTATGCTCTGATTGGGGGGATGATCTTGAGCAAAAAATGTAAACACTTAGTTGCCTCATTTGTCAAGTTCTGATGAAAATGTTAAATTTTAAGTGTTTTTAGGCAGATTAGGGGACATATATTGGATCCTCCCCTTAAGGTGTAGAGACTTAGTAAAAAAGATAGTTGAATAATAATGACATTAATAGTACTAAAAATAGTGTATTTATTGCACACATTATTATTAGTGCTACGATCTACTTTATCATTTTTAAAGACTTTGAGAGACAGAGAGAGACAAAGAGCACGAGCGAGGGTGGGGGTTGGTGCAGAGGGAGAAGAGGGAGAAAGAAGCAGGCTCCCCTGCTGAGCAGGGAGCCCCATGTGGGCTTGACCCTGGGACTTCAGGATCATGACCTGAGCCAAGGGCAGATGTTTAAGCAACTGAGCCACCCAGGTGCCCTGTGATATGGTCCACGCTCTAAATATGTGATTTTATTTAGTTCTTCTAACAGCTGTGAAGTAAAAACACCTGTTTTCGGGGCACCTGGGTGGCTCGGTGGGTTAAAGCCTCTGCCTTCAACTCAGGTCATGGTCTCAGGGTCCGAGGATTAAGCCCCACGTCACTCTCTGCTCAGCGGGGAGCCTGCTTCCCCCTCTCTCTCTGTCTGCCTCTCTGCCTACTTGTGATCTCTCTCTCTCTCTCTGTCAAATAAATAAATAAAAATCTTAAAAAAAACACACCTGTTTTCCTTCTCTACATGCAACACTCACTTCACTTCTGTTCAACAAATGGGTGGGGTTTTTTCCTACACCAAGCAATTGTCTGACACCAGCTGGGTATCCTCCGAGGTAACCCAGTCTGAACCACCTGGAGTTACTGTCAGATCGTGTGGTTAAATTCTTCATTCCACAAGATGGTCCTACTTCAGACACTGACCACAAATCCAGATTATCACTTCAGCTTGTGGCTGACCAGCGATGAATCAGATGTTCCTGATATGCCCTCAAGTTTGATCTGTTGCTAGAAAGGATTGCAAAACTCAGGAAAATGGTTCACTTACGAGATTACCAGTTTGTTTGTTTTTAAAGATTGATTGATTGATTGATTGATTTGACAGAGAGGGAGAGAGAGAGAGATCACAAGAAGGCAGAGAGGCAGGCAGAGCGAGAGGGGGAGGCAGGCTCCCTGCTGAGCAGTGAACCCGATGGGGACTCGATCGATCCCAGGACCCTGAGATCATGACCTGAGCTGAAGGCAGAGGCTTTAACCCACTGAGCTACCCAGGCGCCCCATGAGATTATCAGTTTGTTACAAAGGCTAGAACTCAGGAACACCCCGATGGAAGAGACACACAGGGCAAAGCATGAAGGAAGAAGCAGTGTGGAGCTTCCTTGACTTCTCTAGTCATTACCTCCTCCCAGCACCTTCATGTTGAGTGACCTGGAAGAGTGGAACCCCATACTTTTGGGATTTATACAGAGGCTTCATTATACAAGCATATGAGGATGAAGTCATTGCCCATTAGTGATTAACTCAACATTCACACCAGCTCCTCTTCTCTCACACCCTCTGCCCCGACCCAGTCAGGTTGAGGATCAGGGCTGGGGGTGGGAATGAAAGCTGCGACCCTCTAATCATAGGACTGGTTTCCCTAGCAACCAGCTTTAATCAGGAGACTATCCAGGAGCCCCAGGCCATCAGTCAGTCATTGATCAACCTACAAAAGGAAATTTATCACTTCAGAGATTCCAGTGGTTTTAGAAGCTGTGTCAGGAAACGGGACAAAGATCAGATATACATTTCTTATCATAAATCACAATATTACAACAGTGCTTAAGAAGATGCACTAGGGACACCTGGGTGACTCAGTGGGTTAAAGCCTCTGCCTTCAGCTCAGGGCATGATCTCAGGGTCCTGGGATCGAGCCCCGCATCGGGCTCTCTGCTCAGCAGGGAGCCTGCTTCCCCCTCTTTCTCTGCCTGCCTCTCTGTCTACTTGTGATCTCTCTCTCTCTCTCTGTCAAATAAATAAATAAAGAAAATCTTAAAAAAAAAAAGAAGAAGAAGATGCACTAATGTTGTGCCATTTAATGGATGAGGAAACTGAGACAAAGAGTGATTAAGTAACTTTCCTCAGGTGTATACGTGGATAGTCCTTTTGGAAACCTCCCTTTTTACTTACCTTCCCCCACCTATGAGTTTATAATCTATTACTCTTTACAACCCCAGTGCAGCTGCTCTTTCTGCCCACTGGTCCTGTCCCCATGCTTTAAAAAGACCACCCTTTTGTGACGAAGACATCTCAAGAATTCTTTCCTGGTCATTAGCTCTGGACCCCACCACTCCAAACCACATCATAACTATATACATACTTTTTTATATTCTTTTATCTGTTGACAGAAGAGAATACAGCAATTTCATCGGTACACAACTGTGAACTTATGCAACTCTATTTGGAAACGTCTATCAGAAGTTCTATCAAACTTCTTCTCAGAAGAATGGAGATTACTTAAGGAGCTTGGGTCCTCTCATCTCAATGGGTGGAATCTTGGCTGACTGTCCTTAAATGTGGATTATTAATGATGAAGAGAAGAAGTCAGGTATATTTGTGTGGCTCTTACAAGTCTTATTCTAGATGTTCTCCTTTGATCTGGGAATAAGGTCCTTAAAGCCTTTGCTCCTAAAGCATGGTGAACATCTCTGCCATCCAACAAGTCTCCTGAGAATCTGGAGATGGACTGTGCTGTGTATTATCTGTATGGTCCCATCACCCGAACAAAAGAAATCCTGCATCTGTGACAGGATCCCCACATTTTAGGGGATTCTTACACAGATCAAATGTGATGCTTTTTGAAATGCACAACACACTACTGCTGATTTTTGGTAATTGCTTGGAAAATTACTGAAATCTACACTGAAAATGTCTAAGGGGAAGCGATGTTGATAATGGTATAAGTCTTTACCTCTCAAAGTGTAATCTGAAGAGTAGCAAACTCAGGACCCCCTGGGGGATCAGTCATCATGCTTAATGTCAGGCCTACTGCAGATTTACTGAATCAGAATGTGCACATTAATAAAATTCTCAAATGATACATATATACGTTAAGGTTTATGAAGAGTTGATATAAATTACCTTTTTACTTTTCCACATGTGCTGTTGTTTTTATTAACACTTTTCCTGATATACACACACCTACCCCATCCTCTCCTGACTCTTCTCTGCTCCCATCTAGGCTCA
Source organism: Procyon lotor (assembly GCA_028646535.1). NCBI lineage: Eukaryota > Metazoa > Chordata > Mammalia > Carnivora > Procyonidae > Procyon > Procyon lotor. Next base: position 24,328,539 of record CM053619.1, on the reverse strand, counting down.
GGACAGCTCAACTCTACAGATAAACATCACCTACACTCCAGCTTCCAGTTTTCCAACAATAGAAAAGAAAAGCAAGAAATAAGAAGGCAAGAGAGAGACATCAAGGTATACTCCCATTATGTTCTTCTCAATCCCACTCTTTGAGCTGTGGTTTTGACACTAGCTATATCTCAGAGAACAGCTTCCCTCTGACAGCGGAAGCTCTGACTTGGGCTCAGGAAACGTGGCTGAACCAGCCCCTGAACTGTCCTATCTTCACTTAAAATGAATCCCATTCTTGCTAGTGCCCGACCATTGGCTCAGCCCTAGATGGTTCCCTTATGTCTGCCCAACCTCTGGGAAGGGTTACTGCATGGAAGTCTTTTTCAGTATTTTTTTCTGAGTATGTCATGTGAACTGCCATGATCACGGTATTACATATTCAGAATTGGTACCTTGGGACTCTAAACTTTGCTCTGAAAAAATTGGTGACTTTCCTATTTGTTTCATGGAGCAAACTCTAAAAATGTAAAATTTCTAAAACATAAAATTGCCTTAAAGTATCAGAAAAATTAACATAAACCTCTTTTTAGAAAGCAGAACTTCGGAACAGTAGCATGTTCAAGATTCCAGTTATCTCAAATGGGAAGAAAGCATTTAAAAATCCTTTCTGGGGGCACATGGGTGGCTCAGTCAGTTAGGCATCTGCCTTCAGCTCAGATCATGATCCCAGAGTCCTCTGACTGAGCCCTCCATTGGGCTCCTTGCTCGATGGGGAGCCTGTCTCTCCCTCTTCCTCTGCCTGCTGCTCCCTCTGTGCACTTTCTCAAATAAATAAATAAAATCTTAAAAAAATCCTTTCTGTTTCTTCCTTATGTGACCAGATGATGCTCCCAATATCCATAATGTCCTTCCTGACTTATTGATCTCACTGATCCCACTTTTTCTCAACCAAAGTACGTTGCTGCCTTGTGACCTGGCTCTGTTTCCTTTAAATACCCTTTCTGGGGCACCTGGGTGGCTCAGTTGTTAAGCGACTGCCTTCAGCTCAGGTCATGATGTCAGGGTCCTGGGATTGAGCCCTGCATTGGGCTCCCTGCTAGCCCTGCACTGGGCTCCCTGCTCCCTGCTTCCCCTTCTCCCTCTGCCTGCTTCTCTGCCTACTTGTGATTTCTTTCTGTCAAACAAATAAATAAAATCTTTTAAAATAAGATAATAAATAAAAATAAATAAAGGAATGTCTTTCAGAAGGAAATAATTGGCTCTAAGTACAGTAGATCTATATAATAAAATATTAAGCACTCCTTAAAAATAATTTTTAAGCCATAGTAATATAGGTGATATATATCTGTCTATATATGTGTGTGTGTGTATATATATATATATATAGAGAGAGAGAGAGAGAGACAGAGAGAGATAACATACATACTAAAAGAAGTAGGAAAACAGATCCAGAAATAAATACATGTACAAAAATGTTGATTACCATCTAACTACTCTTACCAGAGGTTTCTATTTATATATAACCGCATTTATGATATTTTGTATTTTGATACTTAACATAAAATCTGCACTGCAATTCATGAAACAAAAAACATGACTTCTTTCTTTATAGGTACAATTCTAACAGCCCACATACTACCAACTATCCTGAAGAAAAGTTCTAAAATCCACTTAGTTGGGACTTGGCAGAATTACATTGTGAAAAATTTCACACTGTAGAAAGTGTATAAATGAAAAATTTGCAAGTGGGAACAATAGTAATCTATCCTCAATTTACCTTCCTCTATTTCGTGTGATGACTAGATGCTCTGTGATCCAGCTGTTTTGCTCAAGGTTGATGCAGTATTCAGGTCAGATATGCATCAAACACTCTATTTTGTAGATTTCATGTTTTATTTATGGTTATTGTTTTAGATGCATTTCTCCTCTCTTTTGGCTGAATCCCTGCCAGAATGACTTTTTACAATAACAAAATAGTGTGAACAATAGCAATTGTAGTTAGAATATTTTCCTCTTTATAACTGACACTGCTGACAGGTAGTGAGATTTTTGGTTTGACCTGAAGACTTAATGTAAATAAAAACCTAAATGACTCAGTTTTTATTATTAAACTCTGCCTGTGATAGAATCCTCTGTCACTGCAGCCCCCGTAGAAAGAAGCTGACACGGAGGCCAGCCTGTGCCAGAATATTCAATTAACTAAGTAGGAAGGTGACCTTTTCGTCCAGTGGGTGCCAAGGCTAATTTTTTTTTTAAGAGTTCATTATTTTTCCAGGTGAATGTATTAGATAACCTTGCCTGCCAACAATTGCTTTCTGATTTTATAAATGTCAGTTTGTGATTTTGAAAGCCCTCTTGCCCATGGATTATAACTAAAAAAATACAGTAACACTATATTTGTCCAAGGATTTAGAGGTTGCAAAAGTAATTTTAGGTATCTTGTTTCTCTTTACAATTCATAGCACCTTAGGTAAGTAATGCTGCCTCCAGTTTGCAGATAAGGAAACCGAGGTTTAATTTAGTTTCATTTAAGGTTACTAGGAAATTGATGGAGCTTTTTAACTACTGTTTGTTGCTACATGGCTTGCCATTTTTAAGTTCCTGTGGTTCAGATCATTTTACAGTTGATAATTAATGAAAATCAATAAATCCCATCGTTTTTTCCAATAGCTGGCAATTGAGACCCTGATGCATTCAGAGAGAGGGGGAAAAAAAAAAAGCTAACTGGATATTGAAATTTATTAAACCACCTTGAAATTTTATCATTCTAAAACCATTTTAGAACTTTAAGGATTGCATATTTTGCCATATTTTTATGTTCATCCATGACAGATACGTTTCTGAAAAAGGAATGCTTAAAGATACTCAATATATAATTCTATCAGGAGGATTAAGTTTGCTAAGAAAATACTGTGATGGTGCTGTTTTATTTATTATTTACTTATTTATTTTAGTAAGGTACACACAGTCAGTAGTCTTCTAATTTATATGTTTTGTAAGTTTACATTTTCTTATAGCAAAATTTCTTGAAATAAGATGCTTGTTTTCCCTAACACTAGGAAAAGACATTTTGGGGTGTTAGTGGCCGGAATTGAAAGGTGCTCTTTTGCTTTTTGGCATTCCACTCCATTGCGACTTTGCTGAAAGAACATCAACAAGTCTGTGATTAGTTCATGCCAAATCTGAGGGCTTGCTGGCTTCATGTCAGATTGTAGAAGTATGACACTCTCTCTATGGGAGAGAATGTGTGTGGGGGGTGTGTGTGTGTGTGTTTTAATTATCAGACTTAACACAAAACCTCTGGTTTTTATACTCCACCCATGCCACAGCCCATTTCGTATTATCTAGTCTAGACCACAGGACATTTGACCCTGCAATCATTTATGTCACCTCAGTTCTCTTCCCGTTCCTTGCCCTGCACCTCCACCATTCCTGCCGTCACACTATGCCAGCTTTTTCTTTTCACTGCTGCATCACTAAGAAAAGAGCGGGATTTTTAGTCAAAATCCTACAATTTACTTCACCTCCCCTCTCTCCACTTAACTAATGGTTTTTTTCCACTTGTCCTTCCATTCTGCCTCCACCTCATGGGCAGCTAAAACTATTTCTCATCCATACCATGAATATTATCCTATCTACCCTCCTCCAAAAACTTATCGATCAGTTATACCCTTCCCTTAGCTTCAACCACTTTCCTTCCTCTCTATACTTGAACCGAGAAAACGCAGGCCTCTTCCATTTAAATCTCCAACTTTTCAAGTTTGCCTTATGCCACTGGGCTTTTATCAAAGACCTACATGGGTCCTTCCTTTCACAAACCAAAAGAAACCCAAGGAGGATTTCTCACTTTTATAGAAGAAGGTGACAAGCAAAATAGCATTCAGTATCTGTTTTGCAGCAAACCCTTATGGAAGCAGCACACAGTCAGGAGCTCTAGTGGCCCCGCCCAGCTCCTTCCCAGGGAACATGCTCAGCATCTCAGCAGCAAGTGCCATAGCTTTGAACTGCATCTCTGAGCATCTGTGCTAACCTCCATTTATTTTGTGTATCCATTAGCAAGGTATGTCCTGAAATATCAGGAAAAGGCTAACAGAGGTTATTTTTTGGGACTGGAACACTAAGAATTTTTCCATATACATTAACGGTAATTTTATTCTAAAGATTTTATTTGTTTATTTGACAGAGAGAAAGAGCATCGGCAGGAAGAGGGGCAGGCAGAGGGAGAGGGAGGAGCAGGCTCCTTGCTGAGCAGGGAGCCAGACATGGTGCTTGATCCCAGGACCCCGGGATCATGACCTGAGCCAAAGGCAGATGCTTAACCAGCTGAGCTCCCCCCAGGTGCCCTGTAATTGGTTCTTGCCTTTGGGTCATTTCAGTTTACTAAATCTTTCATAAGAATGTACTACTTCCAAATAGTGAGGGAAACATGTATTTCTTCAAGCATATATCTCTTTTTAGTAATAGCACTAACTCTGCAGCCAAGGAGCCAAGGTATTAAGTCTTTATGTACTGTCTTCATGTTCTCATCACCCATTCATACTTCAGCCTAGAGGTGGCTTCCAACCTCTTAGCTCCCCATCCTATTCCTCTAAAATTATTCGTAGGGTCTTTCATGATTATGATTATGATATACACACACACATATATGAAACATATATGAAATACATGAAATGTATATATGTGTGTATGTGTATACACACACATACATATATATATTTTTTTTTGAGAGAGAGAATACAAGTGGGGGGAGGGGCAGAGGAAGAGGAAGAGGGAATCTCAAGCAGACTTCCCACTAAGTGCAGAGCCCTGCAGGGCTTGATCTCATGATCCTGAGATCATGACCTGAGCCAAAATCAAGAGCTGGATGCTTAACCGACTGAGCCACCCAGGTGCCCCCATGTTTTCATATTTTTAAAGCATTATTGAGGTATAATTGATACACAGAGTAGCATACACATTTAATGTGTACAGCTTGGTGAGTGTGCACATGTACGTACACCCATCCTATTATCACATAATCAAGGTACTAAACATACCCAGGGAATTCTTCTCCATGTGCTTAAAGCTCCAGTTAGGCAAGATGAGTAAGTTCTAGAGATCTGCTGTTTAGCATAGTATCTATAGTTAACAATATGCTATTGTGCACTTTAAATGTGCTGAAGATAAGTCATGTTAAGTGTTCTCACTACACAACATACACACACAACATAAAAACCACGAAAGAACACAAGGTGATTTTTTGAGTGGGTACATTTTCCTTTCTTAAAATAATTATTGGGGTACCTGGGTGACTTTGTCAGTTGGGTGTCTGACTTCACCTCAGGTCATGATCTTGAGGTCCTGAGATCCTCTCCTACATTGGGCTCCACACTCAGCAGTGAGTCTGCTTCTCCCTCTCCCTCTGCTGCTCTGCCCAGCCCCCCATCCCCCGCCCCACCACCAACACTCATTCTCTCTCTCAGATAAATAAAATCTTTAGAAAAATTATTTACTTTTCTGATCATAAAATCCAACAAATGTGCTAAATATAGAACATATGATGTGGATAACATTTACTTTTTAATTTTCAATTGTTTTTTTCTCTTTATTTTCACCCCATTTCTAATTCGATTTGCTAATGTCCTATTTTATTTTTAAATGATCAGACTTTAGTTTTTATTCCACATTTAATGTTTTAAATTAAAACATTTTGATTTTAAATGTTTTAAATAAACATTTAAATTAAAACATTTCAATTTTAAATTAAAACAATAATGTTTTCTCTTAATATTTTCCTTTAGTTTCACTAGATTTGCTCTTCTGTACTTGAAGGTCTAAACTGAAGAGTAATTTATGTTATAATGAAAGTATTAAGAGTAGGGATTGACATCTGAGAGGAGCTTTGGGGAATCCATGTTTTGGAAAGCACAATTCTCTAATTTAGTAATTTCTGTTTGGGTTTGGTGGTTACTTAGAAGAGTATTTTTCCTCTATTCAACTGATAGTTCAGTTTTAATCTGTTTGCTTGATATCTTCAGTTCCTTTTTCTCTCTTTTTTTTAATGATATTCTGACCAGAGAATGTGGATTGGATAATATCTTTCTTTTCAGGAGCTAAGTTTTTTGTTTGTCCCTTTCTTTCTAGAGTGGCACAGAACAAATATTATAGTTAGTATATACAATTTAATGGGAAGGCCTATTCTTCTATTTGTGGGAGACAATATTTATTATCTAATTTTTATTTCATCTTTATTAATTATATAACTCAAATCCCGTATAGCCTTTAAAAATTTTTATCTGATTTACTTGTCATGGAACAATAGTGGTATGTTAAACATTCTTGTAATGATTGTGTTTCTGTCACAATTTTGACAGGGAGCCAATATTACCATTAGATACCTAATTATACTTGGATTATTTAAAATGCAGTTGACTTCATCAAATGTCATTTTTTAGTAACTTTTTTTTGCTCCTGTCCCTTAATTATTTTTTTAAACATCTTATTTATTCTTATTTGAGACAGAGATAGCTAGACATAGTGCACAAGCAGAGGGGAGAGAGAGAAGCAAGTTACCCACTGGGCCCAATGTGGGGCTTGATCCCAGGAATCTGGGATCATGACCTGCACCAAAAGTTGTCCCCTAACCAACTGAGCCACCCAGGCACCCCATCTCTTAATCATTTTAAGCATTATTTCATTTTTAGTTCCTCTCGATCATATTTTTTTAATACCAAGGCCTCTTAGCCTCTGGCTGTGGTCTTTTGGGATCTAGTGATAAGTCAGACAAAGTTCTGTGTTGCTAAGACGAACCACTGGACATGTTATTGATTTTTTACTATTCATCTGGACTACACGTTATCTGGGCAATGGATATTTTCACCCTCACGACAAGTAATATTTGAACCACACCGAAATGCAGATAAATTATTCTCCAAAACAGATGTGGACAATTACATAACAACTGCCTTTGCTTGAAAAATCAGAAGGCTTGATAAACTGGGCCCACCTTCCTTTTCGTCATAATGAGCAGAAATTTGTTCAGAGCTACCCCCTTTAAGATGGGGCATCGGCTCTCAATCTGGCTTCATGCATTTATTACCTAGATAGGCTTTGTAATCATTGTTGTCTTCAAATTCTGTTTACACACTCAGTTTAGACACAACTACTGCACAATCAGAATCTCTTCATAGCGATTGGTCTTTTCATCTGTCCGTGTCTGTTCTCACCTGTAAACATACATTTAATAAACCCTTTCCTGCTTTTGCACAACAGAGAAGCACAGAAACCAAAGGACAACCTCTGTCCTTGGATCAGAGAACAAAGTTCTGTTTTCTGGCTCCTCTTTCTGATTTTACAAATACCTCAAGTATGGAGTCAATTCACTTATTTGCACACAAAGCATGTAACTTCCATGTCCCTAATTTCTTGGATATCTTAGACTCTCGACTGTTTGCTTTCTTGAAATTGCATTATTGCCTTTCTTTAATTTGCACTGACAATGGGGATTTGGGTTTCTATTCATCAGCCTAGCCCTTTCCCACCTATCCACAAAAATACTGTGAACTTGAACTTGACTTATGACTGACCTAGACTCATGGCTTTAAAACTTGACTCTCTATCCTGGCTTCGCCCTCTGAACTGGTGACATACCGACTCACAGAAGGGAGAATATTTTGTTTTGGTGCATGGAGAAGAAGATATTACCGTCACTGAATGAATGTGTCTACTTCCTACTGAAACTCCCCAGTATAAAGCAAACCACCCAAAAGAAAACCTATAACAAAACAATTACCTGGAAAGTGAGTATATTCTTGCTCACACATTTAGAGGGAGTTCTCAAAAAAGAATCATTGCAAAAGCAAGATGCCTGAAATTTTCAGGCCCAAGGTGTTTAAATGATATAATGGGAATTCAAGCAGAGCTGCTAGATACAGTGTTACTCCTTGTAACTCTATCAGGGATTCTGATGTTTCTGTGGCTCATTTTATAAGGCTGTCATGTTTGAATTTATTCTGCCAAGGAGTCATTTTCTTTTCTGCCGTGATGTTCTAGATATCAACTACGTATTCATATCTCCCTTTTTTTCCCCCTTGTCATCTTTCAACTATTTCTTTATCTTTCCAATATGACATATTTTTATTGTTCTCTTTTTATTTCTATTGTTCAGTCTGAGCTAGCCTTAGGACTGCCACATTCTTTTGAAAGAGGTGAGGCGCCATCAGAAATCGTGCCAGTCACATCTCCTAATCGCCATCTCACTCTTGTTCCCCAAGTGCTTCATTTTGACATTGCAAATTATATCGAAGTAAAATGCGCATTTCTCTCTAATGATAGCAATTTATACAGGCTTTGGAGGAGTTTACAATCGGAGGGGATAGATGTGGTAGAAAATAAACCAGTAGACAATTAATAGTAATTTGTTTATGTCTAGACACATCAGAACTATAGATGGTGCATGTGTTGTGTGCAAATTGGTGTTTTTGGATATGTCATCCATTACCTGATTTAGTATTTTTTTTTAAGATTTTATTTATTTGAGAGAGAGAGAGAGCACAAGCAGGGAGGGCAGCAGACAGAGGGAGAGGGAGAAGCAGACTCCTGCAGAGCAGGGAGCCTGGCAGCGGGGCTCGATCTTGGGACCCTGGGATCATGACCTGAACTGAAGGCAGACGCTTAACTGACTGAGCCACCCAGGTGTCCCATGATTTTGTCATTTGATTTCACTAGTGCACTGGGCATTTTCAGTGTGGTTCTCTCCTTGGTGCTACTTCACCCGGAACCTCTCTGTCTCTGTTTCTACTGCCTATGAACCGCCTGCAGGCTGGCCCTTCTCGTTAGAAGGTCAGTACTTGTTAAACAGTGTTGAGCTGAAGTGGTCATAGCATATCAGCACCTAACTGAGACTTTAACCAGAACTCAAAGACCACAAAAAGACCGAACATTGTTGAGAAATGTGGAAGCCTTGGAGAACAAACACTTACTATTTATAGATCCCCTTGCTTCTTTGCCCGTTAACCTCAGGGCATATTAGCTACTTAGGGAACCACATTTCGCTTAGTCAGTCAGTGTTTCAAAAGACTAATGAACTTTGATCTGAATTTGTCTTGTTTAGATAGGACATTTTTATTTTAGACATTTTGACAGCTTATGTGAAAGCCTATAGGCAGCAGAGAGATGAACAGTGTTGTGAACACTTGTTGGTTTTTAACCACCTAGCATCCATGTCCCCCTTTGAATGATACCCTGGTTTCCTTTGGAAAAGGAAAACACTATTTACTGGTGGGTGATGACTGATAACTAAGGTATTTGACTCTGTCAGTGGAGGATCTTTCTTACTGCCTGGCATATACCAGGAGCAGACCTCAACCCCGGCTAAGTGCTGGTCTCTGCTTAGACATGGAGTTGTGAGCAAATGAAGCCGCATGTCCTAATCTGGGGATTCTTCTATGAAGACTGTTGCTGTAATTTGCATTCAAACCCTTTGAACTGAATTTCCATGCTGCTATTTTCCACTGTAAAACACAGCCTCTCAGAAATAAGCACAATGTGCGGCTTGGTATTCTAACACAGATCTTAGAAAGCATCAGCACTGAAATCAGACAGTGGCAGTTCTGCTCCAGCTCTGCAAATAATCAGATGGCTCTGGGTACCATGTTTGCTCCTTCCCCTGGGAAGTAAGTATAACCATGCCATCTACCCCATGGAGTTGTATGTACATAACATGTTCAGAATAGAGCCCAAGAAAGTGTACAGTCCCAAGATTTAATTATAATATCTATTGTTCAAAACCATCTCCAATGTTTTTGTTTAATCTATCAAACACACACACACACACACACACACACATAAAATTATCTCGACTGATTTCTTCACAAAGTCCTTCACTATCCTGCTTATAAACAGACTCTTAACTATAGAGGGCAAACTATTAGTTACAAGAAGGGAGGTGGGTGGGGGCGGGGGGTGGGTGAAACAGGTGACGGAGACAAAGGGGGTGCTCTTGTTGTGATGAGCACAGGGTTGAGTCACTAAATTGGACACCCAAAACTAATATTACACTGTGTGTTAATTCACTGGAATTTAAATAAAAACTTTATAAAATAAAGTAAAGATTACCAAGTTCCATTTTAGGTGGGCCAGATAGCATCACTAGCTTCCAACGTAACCGCATCAAATACCATTCTGCCAAAGGCTGTGCTGTGATGAATTTGTACATAAATTATATGCCTTCCGGAAAACATCTCCAAGAAGTTTCTGCTCATAACTACAGGATCACTTTATCAGGGACGTAGTCCTTATAGCATCTCACAGAACTCACTGTGACGAAACACTAGAGAAGCCATATTATTGCTGTTCCATCCTAAACTTAGTGGTGGTTGTAATGTGATGCTCTCTAAAGTGTTTGGCTGAGCAGAAAAACAGTGAGCTAAGAAAGAGGCTGGAGACATGGAAAACACTGGAAACAGGCCTTTTTTGACATACTGGATCTTCCTATGTTTCAGGCTGACTCTCACTGCTCAAGAGCAGGATGAAGGGAGAAAAATGGCAGTGATCTAGAAACCTGTATCAACTCTTTAGAACTTATTACACTTGAAAGGGATAGTCTGGCCATTCTCATTGTTTTTATCTTACTTATTACACTTTTGGTAGAAAAGCTACATATTCTGAAATGCTCTGGGAGAGCAAAGAGAAATGCCCTAGAATGATAACTAGCTGGAAGCAATTTAAGTAGCTGGCCAGATCTGGCATCTCTCAGCAAATAAGGCTAATAGCATGCTATTCACTCAGAGTCTATTTGTAAGATTAATGGTACAAGATAGGGTATTTTATATTCTCACTCTGTTTACCAGCATGAGATAGTCAGAATGGAAATGGTTTCAAAAACAGAATTCCCATTGTGTATTTTACTCAGAATATATATTTTTTCAAGGTATTTTGACAACATTAGCATGGTTCTGACACATTTTACTATGTTAAGAAGGTTTCGATACTGCAAAATGTATAAATGGTCCCAAAAAGAACCTGTATTCAGGGTTTACAAGTGGAAGGAGCAGAGTATTTTACCATAGTCTCTTTTGACCACGAGGGAAGTTATAAATGCCCTTCTTGGTCTGAGAGGTAGACCATGGATCCCACAGTCATTTTGTTGTACTTAGAACACACCCTCATTCATCTTAGGCAAATTAGGGGAATAAAATATTCAAAAATAATAAATATAATGTTTTAAATTACTAAAATTAAAGTAAAACAGATTTCAAATAATTCTCATGACACCTATTAAAAAATATACCATTAGGATGCCTGAGTGGCTCAGTCAGTTAGCATCAGACTCTTGATTTTGGCTCAGATCATGATCTCAGGGTCAAGAGATAGAGCCCTGTGCCAGGCTTCATGCTGGGCATGGAGCCTGCTTAAGATTCTCTTCCCTCTTTCTTCCCCCTTTGCCCTCCCCACTCCTGTTCTCTCTCTTTCTCAAAAAAAAAAAAGGAAAAAAATATATTGTCATATATATTTGATGCCAGCATCATGGCATCATGATGATACTTTGATGCCAGCAAGGATTACAGTCTTCTCATCCAATATTCCTACTTTCCATTCCTTGAAAAAAAAAAAAAGTGCCAGATTTTCTGAATTATTAGATATGTTAGAGTGAAGCTCACTTTGGCATCAATATATCAGCAAAGACATTTTTCTAAAAATTAATATTTAATAGTTTCATTAATACAAATGGCATTTCCAATAGGCCCTTTAATTACATTTTTTCAATAAAAAATAAATGAAACGATCTTGAATTCATACTGAAGTTTGATAAATACATTTTATGAGAAAGTTATTATACGTGCAAGACTAGGAAATAACCAGATAAGGGGCATACTGCTGAACGGCGTCTTTTAACAAATCTTCAATTACTTTTGGCGAGATCGTGAACTGAAGTGGACACATCGGGAAGCGGTTTCATAATGCAGAGAAATCTCTTAATGAAGATTCTGCAAGAACATAAAGATGTTCTGGGTGAAAAGTTGAAATACGTGCATCTATTCCCTTTTTTATTGGGTTGGTGCATGCATAACGTCACTGGGCTCTGCAGTTGCTCTTTTCACTGGCCTTTCTACATTTCTTGCTTTTCCTCTCCAATGCCTCTGAATCTTTGTCACCAGAATCTTTTCTTCTAAGGTTCTCACCACCATATTCTCACGACTTACCTATTGCGTAGGTCTTTACCACACCACAACAGAGGACAGGGTGCATGGAACAGGCAGGGGTCACAATCTCTAAGAATACCCACCTATGTGGCTGGTAAAGTACATGAGAAAGTATTCCCCCATCAGCCGCTGACCATGCAGAAGTAGGGTTGAGGAGAAGAAAAGCATGGGCCTGGCCAATATTGACAAGTCAAACTGTCCAGGATGTATGTGTGTTCCAGAATATGAGAGTCCAAATAGTTAAGGACTTTTGAAAGTTTTCTTTTTTTTTTACCAAGTGTAATATGTGTAAATATTTGTACATGTGTAGATATTTACTGGATATTTGTACATGTGTAGATATTTACTGGATGCTTATGATGTATTAGGCTCTGAGGTATTGGAAAAATAAGGTATGCAATGCAGTGTCCTCAGCAGACAGTGGAAAAAGACAAATATATAGGCTATTACACACTTTGGAAGCATTATAATTGGGCTAAGTACAAGAGATGATGAGAACACACAGAAGGACATCTAAAGAAATCTCTAGTGCAGGAAAGGATGTCTTCCTGGAAAAGGGGGATGTTTAATCTGAGACTCAAGGGATACGTGACAGTGAATCAGCGGAAAGAGAAAAGAGAGTGAGCTCTGCAAGTGTGGAAAGGTCTTCTCAGACAGAAGGAGCAGAATGTGTTGATGCCAAGATGGCTGGGATCATATGGCACATTTTGAAAGTTGCACTTAGCTCCTTTGGTTTGGAGAGTGGGTAGCAGAAGGCTGCAGATGGGAAACTCTTCTTTTCCCCATTGGGATCTTGTGGAAAGCAGCAGGCAGAGATCCTCCAGGAAAAGACTGGTAAAGCTAGTGGACCAGAAATTGAGGGACCAAAATGAATTCCAAGAAGGAAAACTGCCTCCCTGTTGACTGCCCTCCAGTTCTATTTCCTGCTATACAGAGTTCACTTCTTTGGTAACAAGCAGTAGAGAACAACTCTGACTAATGTAAACAAAAAGAGAATTTATTGGAGGGATGCTAGTGACTATAGGAAGGATGGAAAGTTAACCTTGGAAGGAATCAGGAAAGAAGTCAATTTTACATGTAGTCAGGGCTCTATTTTAGTTCAAGAAAAGCACGATGCATCACCTGCTCTGTGTCAGACATCGTACAGGGCTGGGGACTCAAGGAAGAAAAGTAAGTAAAACAGTTATGTGCTTGCTTTTACTGCTCTTTGCATCTACAAGGTGGGGTGAAATGAGTGCACCTGAAATAATTCTCCACAGTATCCAGGCAATTGCGAAGTATCATGTATGCAAGAGCAAAACATATCAGCATTTTATTTTATTTTATTTTATTTATTTTTATTTTATTTTTTTAAAGATTTTTATTTATTTGACAGAGAGAAACACAGCGAGAGAGGGAACACAAGCAGAGGGAATGGTAGCGGGAGAAGCAGGCTCCCCGCTGCGCAGAGAGCCCGATGCGGGGCTCGATCCCAGGACCCTGGGATCATGACCTGGGCCGAAGGCAGACGCTTAACGACTGAGCCACCCAGGCGCCCCCATATCAGCATTTTAAATTAGCATGTTAGCAAAGACTTAGCTGAAGAGCGGACATTTAAACTTTGATGTGAAGCCCATGTAGTTATCTGGGTGAGAAGCCTGTGTTGACTTTCCTGAAATGTGCAAGAAAGCAGGACACTAGAACCCTGTTCTAAGCACAATGAGGAGCGATTGAGGGGTACTGAGCTGAAGCATACAATCAGGTTTGCATACAATCAGGTTTGCATACAATCAGGTTTGCATACTCAAGACTGCCCTGGATATTGTACATAGAGCAGAGAGTAGAAGGCAAGCATAGAAGTAAAAGGGTCAGGACAGAAGTTCTTATGCAGTCTGGACACACTCAGCAGTCACATTACAGTTTTGTCTGCCCACTCTGCTTTTACATCTCTCTTCCAGTTCCTTTGGGGAATTCCTCCCCCCGCCCCCTCCACATGTCCTAGATGAGACTACTAGTCTTGGTCGTTACTCAGAGGATCATCATCCCTCTAGTCAAAGGCTTGGCTCACAAAGGGACCATGACTCAACCAGAATCGATTGGTATATTCTCCAGATTCACATATATACGCCAGAAAAGAGAAATTATTTTTCACCGTAGTGGCTAAGCTGGTGATATGTAAGCATGAGACTGCTGGCAGCCATTTTTAAAAAATATAGTGACTTAGTGTAGGACCATCCTAGTTCAGCGCTGAGATGTGAGATGAGCAAGGCACTTGCCTCAGGCGGGAGATTCAAGGCAGGATCAGTATTACTGACTTTTCCTTTTGCCTCAGCCTCCAGTAGGGCTCACCTGCCATGACTCTTCATTTAAAATTTTGAAAATTAGTTCATTATGGATTTTTTTTTGCATTAACTTTGTTTGCTTTAAAAAAAAAAAACTGACATTAAAATATTTTTGATCTTGATTAGTGAGTTGTTTGGTACTTCCTGAAATATTACATCCTAGATGAGTACCTCATTCACCTCACCCTTGAATATCAATCCTTTTGGGGCTAACATTTGAACCCAGTTCCTAGGTTCAGGAAACACTGTTCAGGAAATACTGTACCTCATATGTCTTGGTGGGAAGGAGAACTCATCTTTCATTATGAACCTAAAAATGCCAAGCATGTCTACTGTATATATGGCAGATAGGTTCACTCCATATCTATTCTAATGGGTTTACTGTCTTCAATTTTAGAAGCTAGGGAACTAATATATCCCCCAGACTTCCTTGCAACTATTGATCAGACACACAGCTTAGGCTCTACAAGTCTTAAAGCTTCATGTAAGACACTGATGACTATGAACTTAAGGCTAGGTGTATAGTGATCAGATATTTTCATAAGCTTGTAGCAGAGCCATATATGTAGATTTTTGGGGGAAGCTGAGGTATAGCATCTGGCTTCCAGTCCTCAGGGAGAGTAGTACTGAACAGCAATTCTATTTTACGGGAAATAACTCACAATGCAATAACCCATTGATTTCCTGGCCATGCAACACTTACATGGCCTACTTCTGGTGCTCCTCAAGATTCTAAGAGCTACTGAGTATCACGTCATAAATTCTTTTTTGCTTAAACAAACAGTAGGGGCTTTGCTGTATATAACAAAGAGCTCCAGTCCATCTGTTAGCTTTTCTAGCCTCCCTTGCAGCAAAGGCACAGACATAGAAGTTAGGTCAGGAGCTAGTGACACAAAGAACAAAAGGGACAGGGGAGCACCTCTGTTTGGGAGAAAGCGGCAGCAGAAACAATACCCAGGTTGGGAAAGCAGCAGTGGCAGATACCTGTTGCCTTGAATTAAACCTGGAGAGACCCTGAGCAGAGGACTTCTCTAACCTGTGCTTAGACTTCTGACTCATGGATCTGTGGAATAATAACTTTAATAATAATAATAGTAATTTTAAGTCCCTTTGTTACTTTGTTATTTACTTTGTTACTTTGTTATATAGCAATAAAACAATGTGTCAGTGTTTAATTGACTTTTTAAAAAATTTCTTCCTTAGCAGTACACAAAACAAGGGAGTATCTTAGAATTGTTAACATCGTGGTTTCAAGGAAATATGGCTGACATTTATTTAAATCTTCTAGTTTGTTCAGAAGTTCAGAGTTTCAAAATCAGGAGTGAATAAATTCAGTCACTAGGTTCATTCAGTTGGAGTAGCAGGAAAAAAATTAAAAGAATTGTATTTGGAAGATATTATTTATGATAATGGGTCACATTATCTAAGCCAAGAATAAAAATATTAGGGAAAAAAAGGATAATAGCAAAAGTAGTACTGCCACTTAATATTTATGAGAGTATAGATAAATTACTTATTCTTTCTTTTTTTTTTCTCATCTATGAAATGAAGATAGTTAAACCACCTCACAGAGCTGTGGTGATAACTATATAAAAAAGCATACATATATATAAAAGCATAACTATATTCTAGTGTCTAGCACATGGTAAATAACTATATTCTACCATTAAACCCTGTTTAAGATAATTCCTCTAGTTTCTTTATATAGAAGTGATTTCGTTGAGAATAAGTTTTCTTCAGCCCCTACTTCCACTGACTACTCAGTCATGTATTGGACTTTTTTAGGCTCGTGGTCTAGACCTGAAAATTATTATTTACTCAACCTTTATAGACCAGAATAGAAAAAAGTCTTCACTAAATGTACAATCTGATAAAAAAACACAACTATTCAAGATAAAAAACACAACTAACTATTCAAGACCAAAACTAATCAAGATTTGTGATTACAAATCACACCAAAGAAAAAGTCTAGTTTGTTCCAGCATGCATATAACCATTTATGAATATCTTATGAAATATTCAAAAAATAATTTTAAGTTGTTGAGCTATATTACTTGAGCAACTGAACAAACATTTATGAAGTTGAGTCTTTACATTCTTCACAGGTTCGAGCTATGTCTATACCTGGCATTTCAAACCAGAGGCTTGATTTGAAATGGAGGTCAATCTTTCTCAGTATGACATTCATTTTGCATTTCACTCACATGCCCCAAAAGCACTATAGAGAAATCTTAGTGAAATCTTAGCTCGTGGTATGTTTTGTATTGATAGGGTTAACCAAGTGGAGCTACTAGTTAGAGATACTTCTTTTGATATAAATGACTGAAAACAGAATCACTATTAGTTAAAAATCAATCTAAAATAACATATTTTACAGGTAATACTATTTAAGTTAATATAAACATGGTTATTGTACACATTCACCAAATAGGAGTGTGTTTGTATATATCTACATATAATTATATGTTACATACACAAACACATATAATTTTTTGTGCAGCTCTTTGTAGATTAAAGAGGTCTAACATACCACATTTACTCCTGTGGCTTACCAATGAATCCAGTGGCGGTCTGATTATGACCAGTATGGTTTTTTAGAATCCTAGAATGGAATTCAGTTAATTTATAGTTACCTAACTTATGAGAACTTTGAAATCTTTATATGAAGGAGGAAGAATGTTCAATTACCTCTAAATGCACATCTGCAAGCAAAACAGGAAGGAGAACCCTCTGGAAGAAGGCTTATAATAGTATTTAATAATTGGAGTGGCCTGTATTCTCAACACTTCAAATGGACTCTAGCAAACTGCAATGCATATTGTACATTAGCCTTGATCTCTAACAGTTTGAATTTTTTGACATTTTATGAATATTCCAATGATCTAACAGTAACTAGTACTATTGAAGAACATCAGCTTTTAAAAAGCGTTTTAATATATAGTTAATTTTATAATAATTCCATTATTATCAACCACTTTACAGACAACAGAACTAAGTATCATTGGATGAACAATATAGTATCCCACAATCAGTTGCAAGAAGGTTTGGGATATAAATTGAGACTTTGGGTTCTAAGCTTAGGCTCATTTCTCTTGAAACATATTCACTATGTGTGATTAAGGCAATATACATATACATTTTTTTCTTATTGTTCGGCCTGACTACCAAGAAAAAAAGCAAATTTCAATGACCAAAAAACTGCTAAGTTTCTTTAATCCTTTTCAAAATTTAAGATGTTCCTGTGAAAAGATTTTCAAACCCGATTGCTAATTATATTGCTTAATTTTTGAAGATTTTTGTATCAGAAGTTTTATGTGAAAACAAAACAAAACAAAACAAGAGCATTCATGCTGTCATTTGTGCCAAATAGGACCCCAACACTGATTCCACAGAAATACATAACTTTACACACAGATGGTGAAAAAGCTTTAGAGAATCCACCAGCAACAAAACAAGAGAATAACTGATCCTTCTAGAAAAAACTAACACACTAAAACTTTTATGCAATATTTGTAGACAAGGGCTTCAGAGTGGAGATATTTGCACTCTGTTGAGGACAGCCTGCTGTTAGCATCAAACAGTCACTTTACAATCGCATTTTCACATTCATTCATGGTGCAGTCCACTTTTCAAAACTTTTTTCCCTCTTTGGTGAGAAAAATATCTACATTTCAGTGAAACACTCCTACAGGCTGACCTTACTCAATCGGTAAAATATAAGCTTTAAAGAAATCTTTTAGGGGCGCCTGGGTGGCTCAGTCGTTAGGCGGCTGCCTTCGGCCCAGGTCAGATCCCAGGGTCCTGGGATCGAGTCCCGCATTGGGCTCCTTCCTCAGCAGGAGGCCTGCTTCTCCCGCTACCATTCCCTCTGCTTGTGTTCCCTCTCTCGCTGTGTTTCTCTCTGTCAAATAAATAAAATCTTTAAAAAAAAAAAAAAGAAATCTTTTAGATTAGTATTGAAATAAAGACGATTGACTGAAGTAATTATCCCCATATGTTTTTAATTTCAAAACCCATCTTGATCCTCATATGATCGGTCACATAACTTCTAATACCTCAGTGCCCTGCCTGAAGGTATTTTTTAAAACAGGATGGCACTCAGCCTAATCCTAAGGGGAGAATTCATTTGCTCAAGAGATTTTTTTTTTAAGATTTATTTATTTGTTTGTTTGTTTGTTTATTCGTTCGTTCATTCATTCATTTATTTATTTGACAGAGAGAGAGAGAGAAAAAAAAAAGTGCAAGCAGGGGAAGTGGCAGGCAGAGGGACAGGGAGAAGCAGTCTCCCCACTAAGCAGGGAGCCTGCTGTGGGACTCGATCCCAGGACCCTGCGATGATGACCTCAGCTGAGGGCAGACGCTTAACCGACTGAGCCACCCAGGTGTGCCTACTCAAGAGATCTTTATTGGGCACCATATGTGTGCTAATTACTGGACTGGAGATGGGACTCAAAATTATATATGCATGTCATTAATACCAAAGGTCTTCAGAGTCTATTAGGAAAACCAACACATAAAAGTAATACATTGTGGTCCATGTAATATGATTTAGTCTGTAGAAAGGAAAATATGATCAGTTCTGTTTGGACATGTGTACAAAGTGTCTGTCTGGGAAGACTTTTGGAGGAGGAGCAAAAACTATGCTAGAGGGGTGCCTGGGTGGCTCAGTCGTTAAGCGTCTGCCTTCAGCTCAGGTCATGATCCCAGGGTCCTGGGATCGAGCCCCGCATCGGGCTCCCTGCTCGGCAGGAGGCCTGCTTCTCCCGCTACCATTCCCTCTGCTTGAGTTCCCTCTCTCGCTGTGTTTCTCTCTGCCAAATAAATAAAAATCTAAAAACTGTGCTAGAGTATCAAGGAGAAATACAGCTTCATTATAAAGCAAGAAAAGAAATGGAATCCTAAGCTCAGGAAATTTTATGTGATGAGATAAGAAGGCAAAAAGAAAAGACTGGGGAGCTTTAAATATTTAACATTTTCTCAGAATGTCATGAATGGGGGAAAGAATAATGGGAGATTGATTTTGAAAGGTAAACAGGAACCAAATCATAAGGATACTAGATACCACAAAAGAAAAAGGAGAGAGAGAGAGAGAGAGAGAGAGAGAGAGAGAGAGAGAGAGGGAAAGAAAGTGTTAATTTTAATTATTTACCAAATCCATTGAAGAGTTTTATTAAAGGGCTTATAAAATCAAATTTGGACTTTAAAAATCCCACTTGGGAAGTGCTATGGAGAAAAAGAGGGAAAAAACAGAATCAAGGAAACGTGGTAGTTTAAGATCCTGTTTCAAATACTTAGTTTGTATGTAGAG
The DNA here is from genome assembly GCA_028646535.1 of Procyon lotor. Lineage (NCBI taxonomy): Eukaryota > Metazoa > Chordata > Mammalia > Carnivora > Procyonidae > Procyon > Procyon lotor. The sequence continues at coordinate 24,308,746 of CM053619.1, read as the reverse complement.
GCACACACATTTTCTCACTTATACATCAAAGCCTGGTGTTTCCTACCATAAACTAAAAAGACAGAGGTGCTCTTCAAGGGCATAGGAATCAGCTGAGGCCACTGCAAACTGGCATCCACTTCTATCTGACTTGAAAGTTTTTCTGGTGTTTTAAAAGTGTCTTTTAATTGAAAATAGTAAATCTCCTCTTGTTTAAATGACACTTTCATAACAGGGGAAAAATCAAGCCACATTATGTAATGAAAGGGAATATAGTGATGCATCTCCAGGATTCAGGAAGCCAGCTTATAAATGATTGCAATACTCTGCTAAGAGATAATCAGAGTATAAAGCAAACAGAGAGATACAGAGGATGAAATGTTGTGAGGGATGTTCAAGAGGACTGGGTAATTGATCAGATACATGGGTGAGAAGAAAAGGAAAAATAGAAATGACTTTCATGTTTCTTCTTTGGGTGATGGCGTACACAGTAGAACCTTTTACAAAGGTTGGAAATACAGGTCATATTCCAGAAATGTTCAGGTCAGCGTGTTTTAAACCAAATCAACAAACATTCAATTTAATGCTATGCTTGTGAATCAGATATTTGGCATTAAAAAAAATGTACTTTGCATTAGTAGTTGGCAAGCTAGCAATTTCTTCAGTGCCTACAACTGAACTACATAATTTACAGACCACAGAACATTTGGTTTAGCTTTGGAGCTAGTTTAGTTTCAGTGGATGCCACTTTATAATACAGAATATTGCATGAATAGTTATAATTAGGCAATTAGTTATGTTGCTCATGGCATAAAGCAAGAAGCACAAAGCCTCAAAATAAGTAATCAATACCGCCACATGTAATCAGTTGGATTTAGACTGTAGGTAAACACAGGACTAAAACAAGTAAAGTCAATTATAAATATCCTGATGTGATTAAACAACACTCTGTAGGGATTTATAAAAATATTTGAACAGAAATATCCGTTGTTTTAGGATAAACGAATCTTACATTTAAGACACAATTCATTTATTCATTCAGCCTACTGAACACCTATTAAGAGTCAGACTCTGTGCTAATAAATGCTGAGGATACAGTCATAAACACCATGGCCTCTGTCATTTATAACTTAGAGGAGGAGACAAATGTTCAATAATCACAAAGACCTATAATCATGAACCATGATTATATGAAGAAAGATACAGTATGCAGAAAAATATGTCCCATGACCCGAAAAGATGTCCACATACTAATCCCGAAGAACCTCTGAGCATGTTCTCTTCCATGGCAAAAGGGACTTTGCAAAAGTGATTATATATATATATATACATATATACATATATATATACATATATACATATATACATATGTATATATATACATATATACATATATACATATGTATATATATATATAAATATATAATGGTCCTAATATACGTGTGTGTGTGTGTGTGTGTATATATTTATTTATTTCTATTTGGTTAATCTTATTCATGGTAACATGCTGGCAAGGAAACTACAGAGGCAACTGGGACAAAGTGGTTATCAAACTGGGTCAGCTATGGGTTTGACCTTCAGTGACCCCAGGGCAAGAGGAAAATGAAGATCCCTATGGATCCCTGAGAGGTCAGATGTGAAAGTTGAAATGAGAGTCCTAATTCAGCCAGTACAAGCACAGACGTGTCCACGCAAGACAGAGTGACAAAAATATCCCCAAGAAATAAAGAATGGTGATCATCAGAAGTGAGAAATCAGCATGCAAGAAGCAAATAAAAATAAAATAAAGTGGAAACTTAGAATAAAGCATCAGGGTCCCCAGTGTATAAAGAATGGAGCTCTGAAACAGACTCTACTTAAGTGTGTATATTGATTAAAGGACTATGGAAATGATAAAGGGAATTGAAATAAAAATGAGCTGAATTGAAGGACAAAACAAGTATAAATTCTAGAAATTATGTTTTCATTATGAGCTTACTCTTTTTTCATTATGAAATCTTATTCTTTACCTTGGACAATATGCCTTGTACTGAAATCTACTTGTACACCGGCTTCCATATTGCCTAGTGCATGCAATATCTTTTTCCATTTACTTTCAAATTTCTGGTTCTCTATATTCAAAGTATATATCTCTTATAAACATCATAGAACTGTGTCTTGCCCTTTTATCAAGACTGCCGCATTCGCTTCTTTTTAGAGTGTTCTATTTATATTTACTGTAAGCATTGATGTATTTAAGTCTCCTGTCTTGTTATTTGTTTTCTATATGTTCCATGTACTTTTGCTTCCCTTATTCCTATTTTCCTGTCTCCTATAAGCTGAATTGTATTTTTTAAAAATTGGCTCTACAGACGAAGATAAATGCTTTTCACTCACTCAGTCATAATAGGGCTCCCAGAGCTATATTAATTAGTTTGTAATAGAAATAATCTCATATGCATAAATTGGGATGGGAAGGACAGAGATGGAAAAATTTTGAGGGTCACTGAAGGGGCCCCAAAATGCATTAACCCCAAATCTAAAAGCTTTCAATGCTGAACAAGGTTTTTGATGACTATCTCCAAAATCTTTCTGATGAAAATTGACTCCAGTCAAATCCTGCAGGCAAGGAAAGAATAAGTCTATTGGAGATATTAAGGATAAGCTCTTTAACAACTTTAGATAACATTCAGGAGTAGATCCTGGAGGAAATGTGAACACAGCTCTCTCCTTTTTTTTTTTTTTTTTTTTTAAGTTTTAACAAAAAATAGAGGTTTTAATATGCAAGCAAAAGTTAAATGGAAAATAGTCCTTTTGTCAAATCTTCTGCTCACTGAGTATTTTTATGAAGCTGTGGAACAAACATAGAATAAGACCTAGAATACACTGATGTCCTTACAAATAAAACAACTAAATATTCTCAACCCAGCCATTAAGGATTGTAACAGGAAATCTCATCTTAGGATACCAATACATATCCCATAAATAAAACTGACATTGGGGGATAGGGGAGAAGACAATCGTCCAATGTTAACTAAGAAAGTAAAAGGAAAAAAAAAAGTAGGCAATCAATAAAGATGACCTAAGGAGAAATCAAATGCTCAGTTTTCTGTTTTATCTTTAAGCCTACAAGAATAAATTTATCTAAATATTAGAGGACAACCTTACAAGTTTTTTTTTTTTTTAATTTACACAGATATTACAATGCTAAGTATTAAGTGTTGTGTTCTTACAGAACCTTAGCTTCAAAGTCAACAACCCACTCAGGTGGTAGGGATCTCTAATGCCCCTCAGACACCCACTGTCATATATTTAACTGATAATATTCTTTCCTCCTTTGTGACAGCACAGCTGCTGTCATAGACATAGGGTATACTATACCCTATAGACATAGACAAGGGTATACTATACAAATTGCCAGATTCAATGTTCTCCTGATCGCCTCTTTCTTGAAATCCTTCAGGATTCTCCTGTTCATAATAAGGTCAGAGATAATTTGGATATTGGCTTACTCCTATCCTATTCTTGTGTCTAAATCCAATCCACACTGAAGCTTTTCACAAAGAACTGGAATCCTTGGGGTGCCTGGGTGGCTCAGTGGATTGAAGCCTCTGCCTTCAGCTCAGGTCATGATCTCAGGGTTCTGGGATCAAGCCCCACATCGGGATCCCTGCTCAGCGGGGAGCCTGCTTCCCCCTCTCTCTCTGCTTGCCTCTCTGCCTACTTGTTATCGCCCTCTCTGCCTACTTGTGATCACTCTCTCTCTCTGTCAAATAAATAAATAAATAATCTTAAAAAAAAAAACTGGAATCCTTGTACACTATAATGTCCACTGATATGGGCAGAACTGTGGACGCTGGACCCCTGAAGGTTCATAGAGACCTATCCAAACCTCCTGTCCCATAACACTGTTTCACAACAATCTCTAAAACTAGAACCAAGAGAGGCTAAATCAATAAATGAAAACCTAATAAAGATACATTCTATCTGTACCAGTTTTTGTAGTACTTTTATGATCCAAGTGAAGAACAAGCAAGGATATAGATTTTTTTCAAGATCATAGGGCCATAAATAAAATAGTTATTTCCAACTTCTCTGTGGTACCAAAAACAAATACAGTTTTATATTTGGTGTCACATGAGGCTATATAATTCACAGTCATAGACAGGTACTCTGCTTTCTTCATTGTCCCTTTAGATCAAGATAATCCATACCTCCCTGCCTTCTCTTGGCAAGGTCAACAATAGACCTGGACATTTATGCTTCAGAATTTACAAAGGTATCTTCTTAGTTTCCCCACGTTCCTTGCCAGGGCCTTCACAACCTGATGAATCCGTTGGATTCTACTGTTATTCAACTTGTGGATGACATTTGGCCATATAGTAAAGATGACTTGAACTCAAAGATCAATTCCTTCTATTTACATACCATTTATAGTTTTTTGTTTTTTTTTTCAATTTTTATTTATTTAAGTGATCTCTACACCCTGCCCAACATGGGGTTCAATCTCATGACCCTGAGATCAAGAGTTGCATGGTTCAGTGACTGAGCCAGGCACATGCCTCATCTAGTTACATACCATCTTAGCTCAAGAAGGACATAACTATGTCCTAAAATAAATTACAATTTAATCAATAAATGTGCATTAACTAAGGCATAGACTGTCATAGGAGGCAAATTATTCTTGACAGTCTAAAAGCCATATAAAACTTCCAGAAGTTTTTCAGAAGAATTGGGAGAAAACTCAAAGAATCCCTGAGTCTTGTTAGTTATGGTAGGTGATGATTTGCCAATTTGTCTAAAATAGATGCACCTCTTTAGGACTCAAGTTTTCAGCAACCAAACTTCTCTGGAAATATAAACCTGAACAGTTTGTGATTTAAAACTAGCTTTATGCAGTTCTTATTCAGGGATGTAGGAAGCTGGAAAGAATATTGTTAACAAGCATACAAAAACAACAAAAAAACTAGGCAAACAACAAGTTCATGCTTTTTCTTAAACTCATCAGAGAATGAGGTAGTAAGGCAATCACTCGGATAAAAATAGAAAAGTTGGGGACGCCAGGGTGGCTCGGTCAGTTGAGCAGCTGCCTTCAGGTCAGGTCATCCTCCCAGGGTCCTGGGATCTAGCCCTGCATCGGGCTCCTTGCTCATCAGGGAGCCTGCTTCTCCCTCTATCTCTGCCTGCCTCTCTGCCCTTGTGCTCTCTCTTTCTGATAAATAAGTAATCTTTAAAAAAAATAAAAAAGATGGGCCCCTGAAGGAAAGGTGACCCATAAGTTCTGGCCTAAATGAGTGGGGTTCAGAAACTAAATGGTTTAGTAAGGGCGGTAAGTATGTTAATGGAGTCTGAGAGTTGGCAGCAAGGGAAGGAGATGGCAAACATAGAGGTCCACACACACTTGCAGACTTTTCTCCATGAACCCAACTTGCTAAAATGATTAGACAAGTCTAAGAAAGTCTTTTTAATGTTGTATACCTCAGGGAGGGGGACAACCACCACTGCAGAAAGGCATGAAATTCTTCTACTGAAATCTTTGTTCTCTAAATCCCCATGAAACAAAGCCTTTACTCATGAAAGGAGTGAAAAGGCAACAAACATGGTTATAATCAGGGCACTGGTGAAGATCTACTGTAGCCAGAAGAAGAGAATGGGGAGAAGAAAATGTCTTCTCCCCTGCAGAGGGGCAGGGATATGTATTGGTGTCAAAAATATACTAGGAGAGCGGCAGGAGTACTGGAAAGAAAGTACTGGAAAGAAAGTACCAATCCTTGAAATTTAGGATAAAATAATTGTCTGAAGCTTAATCCAATAAACGAGAACATCTCCTACTCCCAACTGCAAGACTAACAAGTGCTGAATAACAAGTTCACTGTAAGAAATATACCCTCTCTAAAGCATAGTTCAAAGAGGAGACCTAAATCTAAGGATGGAGCAGCAATTGAGAAAAATCCCTCTGGCAAATCAGCTCCCACTCCAAACAGAAAGTGTCTCTAAAGGATTTTGAAGCTGATGGTAAACTGAAAGTAACCATAGAAACCATAGACTTCAAACCCAACCCAACTACTGATTAGATTAACTCAAATCCTACGCACAAAGAAAGCAGCAAGAAATGTCAGGGCCCTGGGTGGCTCAGTTCTTAAGCATCCACCTCCTGATTTTGGCTCCAGTCATGATCTCAGAGTCATGAGCCTAGGGTCCACCCTGGACATGGAGCCTGCTTATGGTTCTCTCTCCTCCTCCCTCCATCATCTCCCACCCTCCACTCCCCTACCTCCATGTGCATACACTCTCTCTCCAAAAAAGAAACAGAAAGAAAGAAAAGAAAAAAGAAAGGTGTGCCTATTTTCAGCTATAAATATATTTACCCTGGTCTCTACTGTCCTATGCAAAAGGCAAGAAAAAACATAAAACCAAGAGACAAATTATTAAAATCATATCCATATATGACTGATGTTGCAACTACTAATTTAAAATTATTATGATTAAAGTGTTAAAAGATCTGACAAGAAAGCTGAGAAACATGCTAGATGAAATTGACAATTTCAGCTGATAAAATGAAACAATAATAAATAAAATAAAAACACCAGAATTAAATAATACAATATAGAAAACTTTTGATAGGCTTACCAGTAGTAGACTTAATACAGCCAAAGAAAGAATTGGGGAACTTAAAGATAGGTAAACAGAAATTATTCAAACTTAAAAACAAAGAGAAAAAAGGAGTAGAGGAAGAAGAGACAAGTACAGGTCATCCAAGAGTGTGGGACAATATAAAAATCCCTACCATTCACATAATTGGAATCCCTGAAGAAGAGAGAAAGATGAAATAAATTTGAAGAAATAACAGTTTGTTTTCCAAAATTAATGACAGCAACCAAATCCAAGATACTCAAGAAACACCAACAGGGAAAATTATCATTGAATTCCATCAAAAAAAAAAAAAAAAGAGAGAGAAAGAAAAGAAATTCAACACACATAAATGAGTCATATAGTCATATTCAAACTGCTCAAGACAATTCCTGAAGGAAGTCAGATGAAAAAAAGACATTATAGATGAAGATGTAAGAATTATAGAAGATTTCTCTTCAGAAACCATGTAATCTAAAAGACAAAGCACTGACACATTTAAGGTGCTAAAAGAAAAATCTCAGCCCATATTTTAATATCCAGTGAAATACCTTTTTTTTAAATGAAGGGGAAAAAAGTCTTTTTCAGACAAAGAAATAATGAGAGAGTTCAATGCCAACTCACCTACTCTCCAATATTAAAAGTGATTCTTCAAGCAGAAGGAATATGATACCAGACAGAAATTTGCATTCACATAAAATAACGAAGAATACTCAAAATTTATGTCATTGCCTTCCAAAACTTGGCCAATATAAATCAATTCTATCTCTCAACAAATCCACTGTTTTCCAGATCCTGGATCTACATCTCAGGAGTTCTATACTGTGCTTTTCTTTTCTAGTATTTTCATTTAATTTTTTCATAGACGTTACACCTCTCATCTGGAAACATCCTCTCCTGGTGACCTCTTTCAAAGACATGTATAGGACTCTGAAAAAATGGCATTTATTTCTAATTATATAGGAATAATAAAATTAGGTTTGCTTAATCAAGAAGCTTTATGATGGTCTTCTTGTTTGAAAGTGAAAATAAATACATAAACACTTAAAACTTTTAGCATAAAATACAGAAGAATATATTTATAACCTTGGGTAAGGTGCGGTTTCCTAAAGAAAAGGCACATTGATTCAACCACATTGGCAAGTAATTTCACCATTCATAGCAAATTGAAAGACGTGCATACCATACAATGTAAGAATCCTATTTGGTTACTTTATATGAACCAATTCACAGTAAGGAAGCATATACAAATCATGTCCATCACTAGACCATTTATAATGGTGAAAATATAAAAGAAATGTAGCAGAACTTCAGTTGAGAAAGCTTAAATAGCTGTATGATGACAAAAAAATTCTGTCAAGCAGTAAATATTAATAACATGGATCTAATCATTAATAATATTAAAAATAATTTTGTATTTGAAAGGTTATATGCAATGTAATATACGTACAAAAGTCCCCCTTTGTCTGCAGGGGGATAGGTTCCAAGTCCCCCAGTGAATGCCTGAAAACACAGATAGTATTGAACCCTATATATACCATGTTTTTTTCTATACATGGATAGCTATGATAAAGTTTAATCTACAAACTAGACGCAGTAAGAGATGGATGAACAATAATAACTAATAGTAAGATAGAATGACACTATATTGTAACAAAAGTTATGGGAATGGGGTCTCACTCTTTCTCAAACTATCTTTTTGTACTGTACTCACCCTTCTGATGATGATGAAGAAATGATAAAATGTCAGCGAGATGAGATGAGGTGAGGTGAATGATGTCAGCAACCTGATGTAGGGTGAGGCTACTGTTGACTTTTTGACTGTTGCTGACCATGGGTGACCATGGGAACCTGAAAATGCAGAAAGTGACAACATGAATAAGGTGTGGGGTGGCAGGTACTATATATACATCTGAAATCATTACATAGTAACGGAATTATATAAAGTTGCTCTTTTTATAGACCAAATAAGGTCAACTATCATCATTTCTAATGGCATTTAACCTAATCTAACTTACAAGACATTTTAAAACACTATTAAAGAATAGTATATATTGTCTGTGGATGTTATTATTGGTAATTAGCTAACAATTTACTAGCTAACCAAATTTCTTGACCTTATAGTATGTGTCAAGTATGGTTATAAGCATTTATATGTATTAGTTAACCCTCACGATAACCCTATGAGGTAGATACATTATTATACCATTTTTTTTAAGATTTATTTATTCGAGAGAGAGAGTGCAAGAACATGCACACATTTGTGAATGGAGGGGGCAGAAGGAGAGAGAGAGAAGCAGACTCCTCACTGAGTGCAGAGCCCCAAATGGGGCTCAATCCCATGATCCTGAGATCATGACCTGAGCTGAAATCAAGAGTGGGAAGCTTAGCCGCCTGAGCCCCCAGGTGCCCCTACATTATTACACTTATTTTTATAGAGGAGGACACTGAGGCCAGGGAAATTTTGTAACTATTCAATGAAAGGGAGAAAAAAAAGCATGTCTAAAAGAAAGTACACCAATTTTATGGTATAGTTTACTCATGGAGAAGAAGGTAGTTGAGAACAAATAGTGTGGAGAAGGATTTACATTTTATTACAAATAAGCAAACAAAAAACACAAACGACGAGAGAGCTAAAGTTAATATAGAAAATTGTTATAATCTTTTTTTTTATTTCTTGGCAGTTCATAGTTGTCTACTACTTTACTTTTTATTCTTTTCTTAAGGTTTGGAATTTTTTTTTTTTTAATTTCAAAAGAAAGACCACCAAACTCTGTGAATTGCTTCCCCATAATTCCTAGTCTCATTCTCCTCTAGCAGATATTGGTCTTTTTTTTTTTAAATATTTTATTTATTTATTTGACAGAGAGAGATCACAAGTAGACAGAGAGACAGGCAGAGAGAGAGGGAAAAGCAAAGTCCCTGATGAACAGAGAGCCGAATACAGGGCTTGATGCGAGGACCCTGAGATCATGACCTGAGCGGAAGGCAGAGGCTTTAACCCACTGAGCAACCCAGGATCCTCCAGATATTGGTCTTTAAGTGATCCTCAAAGTCATCCAGAACAGCCCTTGATAATAACAACCAACATTCATGTGCCAGAAAAGCATCTGTAAGAAGTACAAAGAAAAGAGACTTGAAAAAAAAAAAAAAAGAAAAGAAATTTTCTCCCCCAAGTACATATTCCATCTCTGCAAGTACTTGGGAGTTGCTCAGTAAATACTTTCACGTTCCAAAAATCATAGATGTATTTAACTTCCCATACATGAAAGATAATTACTCTTTGAAATTTTTCAGCTGAAAAGCAGTAGAAATGGAAAACGTGGGGTAAGTAAACTAACACAGGGAAGTAATCAATTCACAAAACTCAAACAATGAAAATGTTGTAGTACAGGAACACCTCCAAATTTGGGTAAAATCACAGTCGGTGCTTTTCTTAATTAATTAAGCTTTTATATTGAGTTTATTTGACCTATGACATTGTGCATTTAAGGTGTAAAATGTTACTTCAATACATTTCTATATTGTAATATCAATGGTATTGTAGTAATATTTATCACCTTACGTAATTATAGTAAAATATTGTCTAAGTTCACTACACTGTGTATTAAATCACCGTGGTTTATTTACTACTAGTTAAGTATGAATCTACTTAAAGGTCAAAGAACAAATACAGGAAAGATATGATTGACTCTCCTCCTAGTTAATTTTCTTTTAGGTGAATTAGCACCAGGTTTACAGGACAAAGATATTTTTAGCCATTGTGATTGTGATTGGAATTAAAACTGTGTGAGGACTGGAGTGAAAGACTGGGCTCCTTTGGACAATGTCCCTCAGGATATTCTTCCTTCAGTGAGTCTGGAAGAGGATGTCATCAGGGCAGAGCAATTCTTCCTGGGAGGAATCCCAACACAGCTGCTGATAAGATAAATTAGAGCCTCAGCCTGCTTCTCTTACTTGGAAAGGTCTGGGAGAATGGATTCAGTCACTGAAAAGTGGTTTTCTCTTGTTCATCACTTTTATCTTTACATGACCTTCTTGCTCTGTCTCCCTCTGCTCTTCTCAATGGCTGTCTTTTCCTCAGTACTAGAGGCAGGACTACTCTAATTATTTTAACATTATCACTTGATTCTTCTTGAGGGAACACACTTAAGAGACAGCTGCCTGAGACTAGAATTGATCCATGCTTGTGGGTAAAAACAAATTTGGTCTAAGTAGCACTGCATTTTCATTAGTGAAACAAATTTTGGATATTAAACTCTGAATTTGGTTCTTAATTAATACCCATGATGATCTTTAGAAACGTTTTATACACAACAATGATTGTGAGGGGAAGAATCCTCATCCTAAAGATATTTAAGCCTTCATCTGAGAGAAAGACTCAGGGTCACTTGGAATCTCTTTCCTTTCTTCCTGTTATTTAGCAAAATAGATATCTGGGGTCTTTAATCAGCTTATGCATTTTTGTATGATATAGCTCGGGCTTCCCCAAATTTTTAACTACCACTCACAGTAAGGAATACATCTTATAAAATATTCATATCCATATATATACATATATGTGCTTCTTTATGAAACGAAGTTTTCAAGAAGCAATAGTTACCTTTCTATGTGTATTGCACTCTTATATTTCCACTCTATTCTTTTTCAATGAAAAAAGTGCTGGTGCTATATTCACTAATTTCATGACCTAGCACCAGGTAACAGACTATAGTTTCTGAAGCACTGGTTAGCCAACATACATAAAAGCTTATTTTACTAAAGTATACATGTAATGTATATATGTAATACATATAGAATGCAGTATATATGTCCTATATGTATAAGGATATATATATGTTATAACATATAATTGATATATATAGTATCTACATATAGAATTATGAAATTGACTCATTCTTGCTTCTAAAATTTTAACTGTACCACTGAAATAATGTATGTTAGACTTGGCCATTCAAAACAATGTTTTTGCTGGTTTTGATTTAAATTAGAACTTTATACAAACAATAAGATAATTAGGTAAGATTGGATGAGCTCACAAGGAAATGAAAATATGGTATAGATTATTCCAATACTGGGTTGCTTGGGTGGCTCAGTGGGTTAAAGCCTCTGCCTTCAGCACAGGTCATGATCTCCGGGTCCTGGGATCGAGCCCCACATCGGGCTCTCTGCTCAGCGGGGAGCCTGCTTTCCCCTCTCTCTCTGCCCCTCTGCCTACTTGTGATTGCTCTCTCTCTGTCAAATAAATAAATAAAATCTTTAAAAAAAAAAGATTACTCTGATACTGATATGTATGTAGTATATTCAGGTATCTATATATAAGATATCCTTTCAGTTCTTCTTTAATAATAAACTAGTGAAAACCTTTAGTTGGGTGTGATTAAAAAATGGTCTTTTTACACAGAAGATTTTCCATAAACACTAGTTCCTATTTAATCTTCACCCTGTATTGGTCATTTTGAGTTCCAGCTTTACAGATATCTGAAGAAGATGCCATCAGCTGCGATCAGGCACTGAGATTTTTGTTTTCATGGGATAACTCTACGCCTGAATAATAATGGGAGATTTTGCTAAACTCTTAAATTAACTTGAGGTTTAAATGATATTTTGATAAATTTACAATAAGTTACAAAGAGTTGTCTTATTTCTGCCTTCTTTACATGTTTTCCCCACTGTGGCTACAGCTAACGCAGAAAAGTACCAGTTTTGGCTTACAGTTTCACCTATTATTGGAAAATACTGGGTGCATCAGTAACAAATGTGCAGCAAAAACTGAAAAAAGCCTTCCTACTTATGAAGAGCAGTATTAGAAAGTCTACCTAGTTATGACTGAATCTATGCATCATGTCCTGTTCTTGCAGCAAATAGCTTTTTACTTAAATGTAATAAAATAGCTTTTTCTAAAATTTTGTGTTATGATTATTACTTTTGTTTATGGTACATCCACAAAGAAGAAGATTAAAGCCACATATTTTGAAGATAAGGGAATAGGTCAAACCCTAAAACCAGAACTTAGTTCCCTAGCAGTCTATAGGAGTTGAGTGAGAATGCCCGGGTTTGTGTGTAGACTTCTTCATGGGTCACTGGAGGAGTACTTGAATCACATTAGAAGAATTACATTTTAGAAAGATTCCTTTGATTGCAGTCACTATACCCAAGGTCAAAAGCAAGAGGAGAAACAACCTCTTGTCACTTTTTAGCTCCACAGTTCATAACTCCTACAGCACAGTAAATGCAGGATAGTGGGGTACAATGCAGAGAAATGCAGGAACATACAAAGTAGGACCAAGTCTTTAGATGTGAAGAGAGTGGGTTAAGGAGCACTCAGTATTTTTTGTTGTTGTTTTTGTTTAAGACTTTTTAATTTATTTGACAGAGAGTGTGTGAGAGTGGTGGGGAGGGTCAGAAGTAGAGGGAGAGAATCTCAAGCCAACTCCTTGCTAAGTGCAGAGACCAGGATGGGACTCGATCCCAGAACCCTGAGATCATGACCTGAGTGGACATCAAGGGTCAGACACTTAACCGACTGAGCCACCCAGGCACCCCAAGGAGCACTAAGTTTTATTAAGAACCAGGCACCGGGTTCATGATTGAGTTATCCACAGTTGAAGGCTCAGGGTGAGAGGAGACCTAAGTGCTGATTCTCCGAACTCACTCATAGAAGAAAGTGAGCCAGGTTCTTCACTTTCTTCTGCTTTTCCTAATAACTCTCTACAAAAATAGGAATATTAAGTATTAGGAGCATAAAAATTTAAATCCAACACAGTAACTTAATGCAAGAATTAGAATAATAATTACCTAGGTACAACTAGATTCCATACTCATACATCAGAACTGTAATCAGCTATACATACATTTGAATCTGAGCTATTTGTTTCAAGGTTTTATCCTGCTTCTGCTACAATTAAACATTTTTTAAAAAATATGATTTATTGAAAGATATCGTGGGTTCTGCATATACGTTTATCTGAAAATACCTAGATAAATCAACCAACTTGAAGTCTTTTCGAGTGGAAGGGTTTCAAAGTTGAAGGAAAATCTAATTAAATCTGAGAGATTCATCCAGCCGGGGCATCAAAGAGTCAAAACGATGTGCGGCAAAACCACAAACACCTGAAATGGTCTTTACCTCACCACTGCACAGTGCCTTACAACAAAGGATAGTGTACCCCAGGACATCATCGAGAAGAAATGGCAAGAAATCCACTAGCCTTCTAAGGCAACCCTTGGACATGCTCCTTCCTACTATTTCTTCAGTAATTTTCCCCGCCAACAGGTAATTTTATATATACTAACTATAGGAGCTAATACTGTCTTTGTTTTTAACAGTAAAACAAACAACAACAACAAACCCCCAAAACCTCACTGGGAAAACACAGGCTTTCTTTTCTCATCAGAGATATTTTCTACTTACGCATTTATTCAACATACATTGTGCTCCACTCATGCAATTCACTGATCCAACAAGCATTTGTTGGGCACCGTCCTGCCTGTCATCCCTATGCTAGCCTCTGAGAATGCAGAAAAGGAAGGCACGATCCAAACTCCCGTCGCTCATAGCCTACAGGATAAGCAGCATAGTAATCTGCTCGAGTATCATTACTTCTGGGTGATACTGGAGTAAGGTTCTGAATAGGACCCAGAGAGCCAGAAGCCTGATGACTGACTGCAGAATCACCCAGATGAAATGGCTCACGGTGTACATTCAGCTGTGACATCTGATGACCTACTCTGCAGTCTCCTCAAGCCCACTCTGCTGAAAGCCTCAGAGAACAGCTGAATCTGGCTCAGAAATGCTGTGTTGGATTCCAAAAGGGCTTAGTGGCTCTATGCTGCTATGGCTAGATTTTCATTTAAAGGTTTAGACCATCTGTCCACTTATTTCTCAATGAACTGTTCACTTCATGGAAACAACTTATTTTTTTTTTCATTTTAAATGTGTACCCTACCTGTTAAATGACACCATTATCAAATCAGGTAGACAAGAAACTTCAGAAATGTACAAAATATAAGCTTGTGACTTAGTAAAGACACCATGGAAATACTTTGACAATTATCTTAAATGTCATTTTCTTAGAGGGATCATAAGAAACTTTACAGATATATTTTTTTAAATGAGCAGTGTAAAATCCTCTTACAGAATGAAATAAAGGGGCTGAAGTGGAGGTCAGATAGAATGCATTTGAGCTGTAGGCAGGTATCTCTGCAGTAGTGGCCGCTGATGAGTGACTGACAAGCAGAGAGGAAGAGATAAATATGTATGTGAAGGATTTCAATTATTCATGTTTCTTAGGAGGCAGCTTGGGTTTAACCTAATGGCATCTCATTTACTGTCTCTTACACTTGGAGGTGGTCTAGCAGGCCTAGAGAAGAGAGGGTTTTTTTGTTTTGTTTTGTTTTGTTTTTCAAGAAAATTCCCTTGTGGCACAGAGTACTGAGAAAGGATAGCTTCACACTTCACAAGAGTTCCTGTGAGGGACAGGAAGGCTGGAAATCCATGTTGCTTTGAATAAAGAATATTCAAGTGCATTTAAATCACTTATCTAAATTTATTATGATAAAATCATGAATTATGTTCACTCTACATTTGCAATTAGATGGTACAACAGATGGTGAAGATTTACAGAAACATTAACATTCTGGATGAGACAAGTTTAATAAATTTGTCGATGAAAGTCTCTGGGCCTATAGGGAAATGTTTACATGGCAAATAAGATGGTAGTGAGGTTTACAAGAAGGCACAGATGGGGGAGGTGCGGGGGGGGCAGTTCACATTTCTGCTACCAAATTCCACATTCTGGATTTGCAAAGGTTTTTTATTGGTGTGAGAATTCTAGATAGTTGCAAACTTTGTTTCACGGGAGCCCACACATTATGCGGAGAGTAGATCTGCCAGAGAAGATGTCTATGAGCAAAATTGGAAAACATCTGTCTTTGAATGGTCCCTAAACTCAGGAGCATCAGGGCATCTTAGGTTTGGCTTCTCTTTGAAACACAAATCATGGAAACGTATTCAAATCAGTCAGCTCTCCCAGCTTTTTCTGGCCACACAAGCTGTACACCTTAACAAGCCATTTGTTTATTCACTTATTCAAACAAGCAAACAAAACATTTATTCACCGTTCCCTATTTCAATAGCATAATAGTAAACTTTATGTTCTTTATTTTGGGAAATCAGCCTACTCCCCAAACGTTGCATTATTAAGAATTCAGAATCCTCTTTAGAATGCATTTAGCTTCACCAGTAAACATTCTTTCTTGAACCATTTTTCTTTTTGAGGGGATGGAGGGGCAGAAGAAGAGGGAGAAAGAGAATCTCAAGCAGACTCTGCATGAGCAGAGAGCCCAAAGCAGAGCTGGATCTCATGACACTGAGATCATGACCTGAGCTGAAATCAAGAATCCAACACTTCACTGATGGAGCCCCCCAGGCTCCCTTACCTGATGTCTTTTAAAGGAAATTCAGGGATGCGGTCAAAATTCTACCCTCCTAGGTTAAAAATTTAAATGGGTTCAGTAATGCTCAGAGTCACTCAGCTAGCAAAGGGTAGGAGTTAGATTACCACCCAACTGTCACCCTGAAAATTTTCCCTCTAAACATCTCGGCTCTACTCACTAGTGATCCTGCCCCATTCCCCTTTATTTCCTATGGGTGACCAGCACCTTATACTGAGTTATTTCACTCGCATAACGGCCCCAACAAAGTTACAGCTCCTGTTAAGCTGCTGGAATATGTTCTGACTTTTCCCCACTTTTGAATATTAATACCCTACTTGTCTTAACCCCAGCATTCTGGCTGAGACAAAAATTTGAAATTTGATTTTCCCCAGCACTGATCTGACTACAGGGTGGGCAGCATCATACCACTGGCACAGGTATTTTGGTCTCTGATGTTCTCACTAATAGATTTTCCATCTGTTACTCTGTCATTTTATCGGTGCATAACTATCTTACTTTATGTAGCAGTGGATCAAGGCAATGAAGACAATGTCTCCAGCCACCCTCTGACAGGACAGTTTGGTTAGAAACCTGCCCCCTAAACTATCTGATACATTAGATGTTACTTTAGCCATAAACTAAAAATGATAAGATTCTTAATATTAAGATGTAAAGCACAACTTCAAAACTGATTGGCTGCTTTTTTAGGATGGAAATATTTCAAGTATTTTACTGCAATACTTTTATTTGAGTTTTATGAACAAGAGCTCAGGAAGAACAAGGAAGACAAAAGTGGAATGCAAGACCCATCTTGATAAGTTAACCAAAGATAGAAGAGAAGAGACGAGAGAGAAAAGTAAAAAATGTGTACTATAAAATTCTACTAAATGCTGATAATTTCAGAAAATAAAAAGATTTTATAAGAAGTTAAATAGGATGCTGATCAATCTTGAGAAAACAGAATAAGAAAAATTAGTTCATTCTGTTGAAATGTGGTGCTAGTAATAAGTTAACACTTAATCCACATTTGCTTTTAAAAAGACAAAAATAAATGTATTTGTATATGTCATAGCTAAATATAAAGCACACTTACAAATAAACTGTACACAGAAGAAGAGATACATACTTTAACTGAATAAAAATTTGTTCTGAGTAGCAAAATATCCAAAAACCTAGGAAATGAAAAATAACCAGTTATCATTAAAGCAAATGAAAAACAAAAACAAAAACAAAACAACAACCAAAAACCTTCCATTACGGCACTAGGCAGAAGCTATCCTATATACTCTTACTTTTAAATTTTTAAGTGACCAGAAAACCTCCAAGCCACTTAAACTCTTCAAGAGCATTTTTTCCTAAAGATTGTATTTATTTATTTGACAGAGAGAGATACACAAGCAGGGGGAGTGGGAGAGGGAGAAGCAGGCTTCCTGCTCAGCAGGGAACCCAGTGCGGGGCTTGATCCCAGGACCCTGGGATCATGACCCGAGCTGAAGGCAGACACTTAACGACTGAGCCACCCAGGTGCCCCCATTCAAGAATATTTAAAAATAAAAATCTTTCTAATTAATTTTTGCTGACATCAAAGAGCCTTAATATTAAGAGGAAATTACAAAGGCAATACAAAATAAAGAAAATTATAAACCCATCTATTTTACAAATATCAGTGCAAAATGATTTCATCTAGATCTCAAAAAATCAAAGTCCAGCAAAATAGACTCAGGTCAAAAA
This sequence comes from Procyon lotor, assembly GCA_028646535.1. Taxonomy (NCBI): domain Eukaryota; kingdom Metazoa; phylum Chordata; class Mammalia; order Carnivora; family Procyonidae; genus Procyon; species Procyon lotor. The sequence continues at coordinate 24,290,989 of CM053619.1, read as the reverse complement.
AAAAAGTGTCACAAAGTGGGACTAATCCCAAGAATACAGGACAGTATTCTTGTCCTGTATACAGGACGAGGTAGGGTAATGTAAGGGTACAGGGTAGTATAAAATCTGAAAACAGTGCATTGCATCAATAGGTTGATGGTAAAAAGTGATCATGTTCCTAAGGTCGTAAGAGTATTAGGTAAAATGAATGTAACTATTTTACTTGCCTGCTGCACAGAAGAGATGCTTTTCTACAGATGGTCTTGCATCTACTACATGGACTACCCTGGAACTTGGGCATGGAGTCACCAGGAGATTCTGATCATGGGGAGGGTTATGGGGAACTGAAGGCGGAGACAGCACCCTGAACTGAAGATGGAACACAATGCCAACCAAACAGTTCAGCACTGGAAAGGGACCGGAAGAAGAATACAAACTCATCATCATTACGTCTCTGAGTGGTAGAAATATTGAGCCCATTTACATTCTTTCTAACTTTTTTTTTTTTTAAAGATTTCATTTCTTTATTTGACAGAGAGAGAAAGATCCCAAGTAGACAGAGAGGCAGGCAGAGAGAAAGGGGGAAGCAGGCTTTCCGCCAGACAGAGAGCCCGATGCGGGGCTTGATCCCAGGACCCTGAGATCATGACCTGAGCTGAAGGCAGAGGCTTTAACCCACTGAGCCACCCAGGTGCCCCTATTTTTTTTTTTAAGATCTTATTTATTTATTTGACAGAGAGAAAGAGATCACAAGTAGGCAGAGAGGTAGACATAGGGAGAGGTGGTGAGCAGAGAGTCCGATGCGGGCTCGATCCCAGGACCCTGAGATCATGATCTGAGCCGAAGGCAGGGGCTTTAACCCACTGAGCCACCCAGGTGCCCCTCCTTCTAACTTTTTACAAATTCCAAAATTACCAAAATGAGTATCTACTACATTTATAATGGAAAAATTGTTTACAGAACAATGACTGAGTATTTTGCAGGGGAAAAAATTGTTCTCAACCCACAGAATATCTTATGTAGTGTGGTTCTGTTTCAGTCTGTTTTCAATGCTCAAACGATAGGACTTTCATTGTTTTATCTGCAAGAGTTTCTAGGTTTTGATTTTTTTTTTAACATCATACTATCTTGAAATTATTCCTATTCTTCATTCTCAACTTTTCTTTTATTCATGTCTTCCCCTGGCCTTTGAAAGGGAATTTCAAAAAGCTCAAAGTCAACCTCTTTATATGCAGTAAAGGTTTGTGTTTCTTAAGTAACTTTAATCTTAATACTTTTTGCTGTTTTTTAAGGTACTCTCCCCTTCCAAGAGCTGATTTGCTCCTCTTTCTGCCTCTACAAAAAAAATCCTACTTTAATTATACCACTGCTGAAACTTCAAAAGAAAGCCTCAGCACAATGGATTTATTCTTTTTTGGCTTAATTTTACCTGTTAAAAGAAGTTTTCTTTACCCTATCAGGTATAGAATCCCAAACAGAGTTGAGTTATGGCCAGGTTGCACTTCAAGCTTTTGAAAACCAGGTTTGGAATGATGGAGGTCAGTCATACATTTTTTCTTCTGATATCAATGCACACGTGCCATCATTCTCTCAACTTTTATTCTTTTACTAAAGGTATTTCTATGAAAAGGGATATGGTTCCTCTTCCCATGCGATATACAATATTGCTCTAAAATCCTGTAAATTAAACTGAATGAAATATAGTAGCTTCAGTCAAAATCAGACTGGACAGAGAATTCAATTAATCATGCACCTATAGCCAAAGTTCAGAAAAATGAGAGAGAATACAATAAGGACAAGAAGAAATTTGAGTTCTAGACCACTGAATAATTTCATAATCTTTCTGCTCCAATTTTGTACTTAATTCACTAACTACCCTGCTAACATTCATTGGCTTCCCTCTGCACACTAAATAAAAAACGAATTTCTGGACATATCCTACTGAGCAATGATGTGCTTTGAAGCTTACCTTTGTGACTTTCCATCACATCCCACCCCTACCATTCTGGCTGCCTTCTAGCTCCTGGAGTACACAAGTCATTCCCGCTTCATGGCCTTTGAATTTGCAGTTCCCTCTACCCACAACTGGTTTGTCCCTTCATTAGCCAACTCCTCCTCATCTTTAAGGATGAAAATGCTCCACTTGAAGAGACTGTCCTTTCATCACTTAAACTTCTCCATCTCTGTACCCACTTTGTTTCTTTCTAATCATGCCTCACAATTTGCAATGACATATTTATTTACTGGGCTTCCTAATGTTTGTCTCCCATTCTAGATGCTAAGGACCAAGAAAGGGGGAATAGTGTTAACAAACCACTAAGCATCTAGCAGAAAGTGAACATATAGTTTATGGTCAATCAACATTTGGTAAGTGAGTGACCAAATATACAGAGTATACACAGAGACAAACAGACATACAAACTATACCAATGAGAGGATACTTTAAAAGCCGTGGCTTAAATCTTACGGCAAATATTTTTTAAATCGTCCTGCTGCTGACTGTATATCCAAAGTTCAAAGCAATATATAATGATATATGTTATCATATATATCACAACAAGGTTATAGAGTCACAGAATGTTAAAGCCAAAAGAAATTTGAAATGTCTCACTTTAATTTCCACTCTTTTCTAGACCTTAGTAGAAGAAAGACTTAGACAACATTCAGAGTGTAAGAATAGCAAACTCATAAGAGCAGTAGTCCTAAAAAAATTTTAAAAGTTAAAAAATTTTAAGAAAAATAAAAGAAAAGCTGAAAATTTAAGTGAGTCTTAAAATTCTCTGCTAGATCTAGCCCTGCCCACAACCTATTGTTCTTCTGCTCTGAATCCCATTTACAGTTTTAAATAAGTATTTTTAAAATAATGAAATAAGTTATGTTGGATTAAAATAAAAATATGAACTATAAATGCATACATTTTAATTAATTAAATAATATCATTTAAAAATAATTTTTCATTTCAGAGGTACAAGCTCTTTCTGTCTCAAGAAGGTTGATCCTGTATTGTTCTCTTCCTGGAATTATTTTTCTTTTATTTAGTCCAGTGACTATCATGCCTTGTAAACCTTACCTTAAATTTACCTTGTAAACCTTACCAAAAATACCAAAAACCTTACCAAAAAATAAATCTGTAGCATCCCTAATTTCTCAGATAAAATTTATGGTAATATTTGCCTGTGTAGTGTCTTTGTGTCTACTCCTGTACTTGGTGTATTTGTAAGACATGCTTCTGCAACTATTTTTTTCACCACTTGTATTAGTTTGGCGGGGAGGAGGGGTTAAGGTGTCCACAAGATTGGATTCTTCTAAGGCCTTTCTGCCTGGTTTATATATAGATGGCCACCTTCTTCCCACATCTTCACATGGTCTTGTCCCTGTGCATCTTTGTGTCCCAATCTCCTTTTTCTATAAGAACATCAGTTATATAGGAATAGGGCCCACCCTAAAGGTTTCTTTCTTTCTTTCTTTCTTTCTTTTTTTTTAAAGATTTTTTATTTACTTATTTGACACACAGAGAGAGATACAAGTAGGCAGAGAGGCAGGCAGAGAGAGAGGAGGAAGTAGGCTCCCTGCTAGCAGGGAGCCTGATGCGGGGCTGGATCCTAGGACTCTGAGATCATGACTGAGCCGAAGGCAGAGGCTTTAACCCACTGAGCCACCCAGGCGCCCCTAAAGGTTTCATTTTAACATAATTCCACCTTTAAAGACCCTCTCTCCAAAATACAGTCACAAAGTCATATTCTGAGGTCCTAGGGGTTAGGACTCTTTATGGGGAGAGACATAATTCAGCCCATAGAACCACTGTATTCCCAGTACCCTTCTCAGACTTGATATACAATAGGTGCTTTTACAAAACAAAACAAAAAACAACAAAAAAAAGATGTTTGTAAAGGAACTGAATAATTTAGTGTAACATTTCTTTGTTCAGTTAAAAGGAAGAAGAAATAAACCATTTTGTATGAAATCCTCTAAACACCTTTGCAAAACTGTACTTCTAGTAAAAAAAAAAAAAAAAGTGATTTTGGCCTTTAAATATTAAACAGCCAAGTTTTCTCTGAAAGATGCAGGCAGGTTTCTTTTAAATTAACACCTCAAAAAAAGATAATCCAATAAACTTTTCAGCCAGAGGAGCAAAAGAGATAAATCTTGAGGCTAAAATCTATGCACAGTTTCAAAGACTCCAATGTTTTTAAACACAGTGTTTAGCCTTAGTTATATCAGACACGTGAAGAGTTTGTGAATTGCATCTTTCTTATAAATTAAGTCATTGCTCTTAAATTTGTGAAGTAGATGCAGCATTTGGAGTTGGATCTTGTTAGGTCAATCATCAGATAATACCTTTATAGCTTTCTCTGTGTTTTAGAATAATTATGAGAATAGCCATAAATATTAATTCCTATTCAATATGTATGTACTCTGGAATCCTGAGGTGTGAATAGCAATATCTTATTACGTGGACCAGAGTATTCATTAAGTGCTTTTGGATAATCTTTAGAGAGTACATTAAAATTCAAGTGTTACTATGCATATGGTAACTCAAAGAAAGGTTTCAGAATTAACCACTGAATATATTCCTGGAGTAAAAACTTATTAATCAAAATATCAACAGGAAAGAAAAGAAGGTTAAGTGGTTACAAGAAGCCAAGTTGTCTGACAATAAACCCTGAAGAAGGATACTTTAACACAAGATTGACATTACAGAATTCCAACAATACATTTTTTTGTATCGATGCAGTTCTCAGGGAGATGCTTTGCTGTTGCTATTTTGCTTTTCATTGTTATTTTGGTTCTGTTTGGTTTTATGTTGCTTTTATACTGGTTGTGTTTGCACATATTGTGAAACACCAGCAAAGAAACATATTAGAAATACTACTATGAAATTGATGGTTTCAAAGGTTTTTTAATTTTATTTTTTAAGTATCATACATAATTTACTTTTTCTTTTCAGTACAGCTCAGTGAACTGTAATACATGTATAGATAATGTGTAACTATGTCCATAATAGGACAGAAAACAGTTTCATCACCCCGGAACTTCTCATTATCTTTCTATAGTTAAACCCTGCCCTTAAACCCAACCCCTAGAACACAGTGATGTTCTCCCTCACTATAGTTTTGTCAATTTGAGAATGTCATGGAAACGGAAACATATTCTATTTAGCCTTTTGAGACTGGCTTCTTTCACGCAGCATAACACCTTTCAGAATCATCCAACTTGTATCCAATAGTTCATCCCTTTTTATGGCTCAACAGTGTTCCGTTTTATAGAATCATCTTATATATTTACTCATTATCTCACTGAAGGACATGAAGCCATTTCAGGGTAAATAGAGCTGCAATAAACAATAATATGCAGTTTTTTGTGTGAGTGTAAATTTTCATTTTCTAAGACAAATGCCTAGAAGTAGGGTGACTGGGTCATAACCTAAGTGTATGTTTAAATTGATAAGAAACCAATTCATTATTTTCCGGAGTGGTTGTAAATGTTGATTCTGACTACAATGTCTGAGAGATCCAGGTGTTCAACATCTTACTAGAACTGTTTGTTCATTTCTCATTTTAGCCACTCTCATAGGAAGTACAATGATTTCTCATCCCGCTTTTTTTTTTTTTTTTTAAGATTTGATTTTTTAAGTCATCTCTATACCCAGTGGGGGTATAGAGACTCAAGACCCTGAGATCAAGAGTCATATACTCATCATATACCCACATCCTGGCTTTAATTTGTATTTTCCTGAAGGTGAGCGATGCTGAGCATCCTTTCATTTGTGTATCTGCTATTCTTATATTTGCTAAAATGTCTGCTCAAATTTTTTGCTTAGTTTTCCATTTGGGTGGTTATTTTCTTATTGTTGAGCTTTATTTTCCTTTATGTATGTTTCATCCAAGTCTTTTGGGGGCTATGTGATTTGCAAGTCTTTTCTCTGATTGGGAAGCTTGTCTTTTCATTCTTTAAAAGTATTTTCTCCAAAGAAAAAATTTATTTTTGATGAAATCCATTTTAACACTTTTTTAATAGATTATATTTTTGGTTATCTAAAAATCTTTTGCCTCCCTCTAGGTCATAAAGATTTTTCTCTTTTTTTTTTCTAGGAGTTATATATTTTTATGTTTTCTATTTATAATCCATTTTGAGTTAATTTTTGTATAGGTATAGTGTGAGGTTTATTCTTTTACATATGTATTATCGATTGTTCCAGCACCACGTGTTAAAAAGCATAACCTCTCTTTATTGATTTGTTTCTGCACCTTTGTCAAAAACCAGTTGTCTGCATTTGTTTGGATCTGTTTCTGGACTATCTATTCTCTTCTGTTAATCTAGGTCTTCATACCTTTGCCAACACCACACTGCTTTCATTATTTCAGCACTTTATAATAAGTCTTAGAATTAGTAGTATGATTCCTCTTTATTCTTCCCTTTCTAAATTATTAGAAATTTTGCCTTCTGTTATAAATTTTATAATCATGTGGTGAACACAAAATCATCTCCCAGGATTTTTATTAGTACTGTGTTAAATTTAGGGATCGATTTGAAAAGAATTGACATTTTTACTATATTGACTATTCAAATCCATGAACATTATATGTATCTCTATTTAGGTCTTTTGTAATTTCTTTCATTAGAATTTTTAAGTTTTTAGCATATAAATTCTGTATATATTGTGTGAGATATATACCTCAGGATTTCATTTTGGGAGGTTATTGTAATTTTTCTTCTAAATTTATGTTTCTAATTGTACATGTCTAGGACATAGTGCTACAATTAACTTTTGGGCAATTTTGTATCATGTGAACTTGCTAAACTCATTGCTGCTAGGAGATTTTTAAAAATGGGATTTTCTACATACATAATCATGTTCACTCTAAGTATAAATAGTTCTATTTCCTGTTTTCTAATTTTGATGATTTTTAATTTCTTTTCTTTGTCTCACTGTACTGGCTAAGACCACTTGTACTATTGAAGAAGAGTGATAAATGCACATATACCTGCATTCTTCTCAACAGTAAGGGGAAAACATTCAGATGCTTTGGAGAAGCCTACTTCTTTTTTTTTTTTAAAGACTTTATTTATTTATTTGAGAGACAGAGAGAGAGAGAACAAGTTGGCACGAAGGACAGAGGAGAGGGAGCAGCAGACTCCTTGTTGAGCAGGGAGCTCAATGACTGGCTGGATCCCAGGACCCTGGGATCATGACCTGAGCCGAAGGCAGATGCTTAACTGACTGAGCCACCAAAGCACCCCAGGCCTCCACTTTTGATGTTAGGGGCTGTGTAAGAGAAACCAGTAACCAGCTGTCTCTTTTTTCACAGATAAAAGGTCTTTGACTATGTCTACTAAATATGGCTATTATAATTGATAGAACTTCTATCCCTTTCAGATAACATCCTGAGACCCAAACCTTCTACTCTAGCCCTCTTTGGGGAAGGAGAAAAGAGTATCCTTTCAAGTGACCAAAAACCCAAAACTGGCTGTTGACTGCTATAAATCACATCTATCTCATTGGCAAGCGTGTCCACATTCAAAAGAGCCTTTGAACCTAGGGTCAGTATTTGTTTTAACCTATGATTTGGATTCATATTTCTTTTCTTAAACTAAACTAAAATGAGCAGTTTCTTTCCTTTTCAAATGCCCTGCATTAATTGATTCTTTTACACCACCCACAGGTCTAGAGATAATGCAAATGTTAATTATAATGTCTAAGCACAAAATGAATTCTTCAATAAATATCAACATACACGCACAGAACACCTAAGATACAAGATTATATCTTCATGCTATGTTACATACTTGTATTTATATGAAATGCATGGTGTGCATATATGTAATAAATGAATGTACATAATTATATAAATTACTCTTAAAGCCTAGAAGCAATTAATAGCACTTAATACTAATAAGTCTCTCAGAGCTCAAGAATAAAAAGGATCTTTTGAAGTGACAAAGAATATAATAATATTGACTCTCCACCCACATCCCACGATTGTGTTAAAGATTCAGTTATTATTACCTAGTTATAGTTATAATAGTTATATTATATAGTTATTATCAGTTATTATTACCTAGATAATAGGTATAAAGCTTTTTTACTTCCTTAGAGAAAATTTTGTGTAAATAATTTTTTGAATTTGCATACCCCATATGTATGCTAATAACAAAGTTTCTCTGCAGATGATTTCCTGCCTGGGGCACTATATATTAAAGGTAATATCAAGTTATGTTTATCTTGTGAGAAAATAAAGCAACACTAGCTTATCCAGAAGAATAAAGTCACCAAAAAAATGATGCATTATTTCAATAAAACTTTACCTTCTTATTGCACATTTCATCATAAAGATCAATAAAATGTTCCAACTAATAATAAATACAGGAATTATTCAAACTCCTGTCTTCACAAATTGTCTTGGGAATGGAAGACAATAACTGTATTTATACCTGTCTGGCCACACATTTCAGTGATCTAGGATAGAAAGTCAAAAATCTCAAAAATTACAGACTTTCACGAATCCTGTCTATCAGAGCTTGTGTCAGGAAGAGACTGACCCAAGAAAGCAACTGAAATCCACATTCTAGGTTTTTGCATTTTGAAGCATGCCTCTGGTTTTTAATGAACAAAAATAAAATCTAAAACAATTGCTCATAATTGTTTTCTTAAATTCTTAAAATAGGGATCTTATCACAAATATCTTGAAATTATTGACAAAGGAGTAAAAGGGAAAAAAATGAGCTATTTTCCATAATTAGCCTAACTTTTTTTTTGGAGGTGGGGGAGTAATGAGATTTTCCCATGAGATCTCCTGGCCTAGGGAGAATGTGAGTCTTACATAGTCTATCTGTTGCAAAGCTTTCCATCATCAGTGAAAGAGCAATCTCTTTCAGGCGTGTTGTTGCTAGGTTACTATTAAATAGAATTATTGTAGTGTAATATATTCATAAAGAAAGAGTCAGGAGATAAGTAAGAAAATAATTATAATAACTTTGTCATGTTTATGCAACTTGATGCATTTATATATCCAGAGGCATTATTCTAAGGGGAGGAAAGAAAAATGGATTTATTTTCCATTTTGAATATATTCTTAGTGATTCATTGAATGTCTTTCAGATAACCCAAACACCTTGAGAGCATTTCAATTAAAGAGCATACTTAAGCCACACATCTAGGTTCTTGGATTTCTCTTAATCAATATAGCAGCTAATTGGCACACATCCTGATATATGACAGAGGAAAATTATAAACGTTATATTTGAGGGGACCCGGAGTTATATATATTCTAGCTTACAATGCCTGGAAAGATGCAAAAAGGATCTCAGTTTAAGGATCATTGGTTTAATATCTAACCATCGAATAATGTGTTTCATCAAATGACACTTTTTTACAAATAGCTCGATGTAGTTAACACTTTTAATCTCTCTTATGATACAAACCAATGATCATTTATGTATTACAGTCCCTGGACAAGGTTGTCCACATGATATACCCAAGTCACAGAAACTCGTAGATGGGTCTTGACATCAGTATGTTTTAAAAATTCTATTGGTCATTGATGAGCACCAGAGCAAAGACCCACTGGTCATCAAGAAGCACTTTTCTTCTTTCAGAAGGTTTTATAATGAAAGAGCAGAAGAGCACACACCTTCATAATTGTGCGTTGGTGGTGTTAATATTGGTAGAATATCAGATTCACAATATTTAATTTACACTCGAGGAGAAATTTTAACTGAATTTATTTCCTACATCAGGCCTCTTCAATCTTTCTCATTCACACTCCAGAAATTATACTGCTTTAGAGAAAATAAAGGGATAGAATGAGCAACTAACTCCATCTGTAAATTTTTAAAAATAAACCTACAACCAAAAATTGCACCTCTAAAGTATGAGTTGGGGATTTGGACATTTTTGCAAGTGAAGGGTAAAAAATAAAACCTGCCAGGAAATGGAAAATGGAATTTTTTTTCCACTTACCACTTTATAAGAGTGAATGTAAAATGTGCAAAATCACCATTGACATTCAGTCAATCCCTGAAAAAATAGGTTTGAGTAGGACAGAGGATTAAATATGAGCTGAACTATGTGACGCATGCATGACCAAAAAAATAATCCAAAGGATATGAAGTGCACCAATTTTTTTTATATTATCTCTTTTTTTTTTTTTTTTTTTGGTCAGAGAGAGAGAAAGCTCACAAGCACAGGGAGCAGCAGGCAGAGGGAGGAGCAGGCTCCTTGCTGAACAAGAAGCCCAATGCAGAACTTGATCCGAGAGCACAGGGATAACGACCTGAGCCCCAGGCAGATGCTTAACCAACTGAGTCACCCAGGCACTCCTTCAATTCTCTTCTCTTATACTGATGGTTTGGAGAGCAGGGACAAACGTTTTCAAATTTTTTCTCTGCCTCACACAAAAAAAAGGTTCTATTTCTTGTTCCCTCATCTCAGACACTCAGCTAAACTAGCAAAAATTATTGATACTCTTCATTTTAGGAAAATTCAGAAAAGTGGGGATCTAGTAGAATTCTCAACATTTGAAAGAGAAATACTATTGGATTTCGACCCTGGCTATCCTTCAAAGTTCTTATGTCAGGGCTGACACCCATCAGGCCAAGCTTATCCTCTATTTCTTAAATGAGGAACACCAGCTTGTTGCCTCCTCTGTCTTTACCCTCCACTGTCAGCCTCAGGCAGACCAGCTGCTTGCCTCTGGAAGAGCACACAATGCATTTGGGGTCCCTCAGGGCGGCCTCTGATTCCTCCAACCCTCAGGCAAAGGCTTCAAAGTCTAGAACTGAGCTCCAGCCTTGCCACCTTGCTCTTACATGCTTCTGAGTGTTTCCCAAACTCAGAGGTGGCATTTTAGCATAAATCAGTGAGTGAAGAGCTTGTGAAAAATGAGCAACAGGCAGTCGTCTTTATTCTAGGTTTGTCATCAGCACTGAATTTCCATATGTGGGTAAATGTATAGGAAAATCTGGAAGGATAATGTACCTCACTGATAACAGTGGTTATCTCTAGGAGACTGAGGTTGATGGTCAAAGTGACTTTCACTTATTCTATAATATTTTAATTTTGTGTAATTAATAGCTTTAAGTGTGTAATATTTTAATTTTATATCAATTAGCAATATGAATTTACTGTATACTTAACATTTAATAGAATAAATAGCTTTATGGGATATACTGTAAAATAAAGACTGATCCTGGAGACCTTACCATTGCAAAGAAGAGACCCTCTTTTCCAGAACAGGAATAGATCCAAGTTTATTATGATTGACTCCAGTCAGGGATATATTTATTTTGTTGCCTACATACCCAAGTGACTAGATATTGAATTACAGATTTTATAATTTTGTTAATTAACTGAGGGTAGAAGGAAGGAGGGAGTATAGTATGTGGGGACACCTGGCTGGCTCAGTCAGTAGAGCATGCAGCTCTTGATCTCAGGGTCCTGAGTGTGAGTCCCACAATGGGTGTAGAGATTGCTTAAAAAAAACAAAAAAAAAGAGAGAGAGAAAATGGTATGTAATCCTCAACTCTTCTATGTCCAAGGTAGACATCATTGAGATTGCACATATTTTCATAATCCATCTCAAAATAAAGTTCCAGAAGGGCACTGTTAAGCTATAAGCATTGGCCCATACTACCCTATAATATCTTTTCTGGCTGTCAGGGTTTCTTCATGAAGCAGATACTGAGCCTCTATACTGGATCTTCTTCTCAAGAGGATGCATCTGAATAGCTCAGGGGGGTTTCGAACGTATATACATATACCCAAGTTCCAGCACTGGTAAGTTTGATTTTTTATAAATATGATTGGACCTTAACATGCACATGTTGGAAAAATATCTATGACACGTAACTTTGGATGACTTGGGTTGTAGTTCTGATCCTAGAACTATAGTTGCACCAAGGTTTAGGTTTTTTACTAATAAAACGTGATTACTAATATAGTGCTATTTCTCAGAGTCATTTCAACTCAAAAGGACTGTTGACTTAGCTGTATATTATCCGTTGGGACAGTGAATCAATCACATCACTTCTGGATCCTCAGTATCTTCACAGGATTTGCTACAGGACCCGTGGTTCTTAATCTCCATTCTGCATCACAGCCCTCCAAGTTGGCTCAGGGGATGTGGTGGAGAAGAGTGCAGGCAACAAGTTCTCCCTCCCTCTTTCCCTGCTTCGGCCACAGCATATTATGTCTGCATACTAGATTTTTGTGTGAGATTCTTTCACAGCCAAATATATTTTAAAGCACTGAACCAGGTGAACTCAGAAGTCACATCTAGCTCAAAAGTCTCTAAATCTAATTCACAGAAATGATGGGCTCAAATTAGATAATGGTTGTTAGTGTGTTTTGTAAAATGCAAAGCTATCAAACTGAGCAGCTCTGGAAGTATTATAGCATGGATTTAAATTTTCTCAGCTTGCAAAGTGGACCAACTTCCATTTTTTTTTTAATTGTCTGTCATGGCTTGATTTCTCTTGCCCTTGCACCCTGAAATGGCTCATAAAAGAACCCAGTTTCCCAAACACACCCTTTCACCAGACTCTTTGATCCCAATCATACACTGGCCTCAGCCAATTTCAGGAGAGGTAGAACATATATTTGTAGTAACCCTGCTTCCTCCCCTTTTCCGACTGGCAGTGCTGAGAAAATAACCACAAGCCTGTGCTACGAATACGATGTTCCGGGAAGACTTCTGGGTACCACATTAACCATCCTGACCACGGCACAAAAGGCAGCACTTCCTTGAACAATACAGCTGAGTGCGCAGTTCCATCTTAGCAATGGGCACTCTTCAGGGTCCTGCTGAACTCACCCCTTCCTGAGAGCCCCATTCACATACCCATAACGCCTCACCCCAAAGGTGCTCACTGTGAAAATAAATGCCCAATTTTGAATCTAGCCATTCTGTACTGATAATGGTGAAAAAAATCATTCCACAAGTAAGATTTAGGAATGATCTGTGAAGACTCGGGGCCACAAGGATTTAATGTATAAAGGGACTACGATGCATCAGCTTCACAGGATACACAAAAGAACAGAGGGATTGATGCTGGTGGGCTCAGAAACTTGAGGAAGAGCCAGACATATAAGCAGTTACTATGCCATGCAGTGAGTAGAAAGATAATGGCCTACAGAGTGTGTTAAGAGTGCACAGCACTTAGCTAACTTTGGATGCTTTAGGTAGGTTTCTGGGAAATCCACATGCTTACTCATGAAAACTAAGGAAGATTTAGCCAAATAAAGAAATTTGGAATAGATTTTCCCCATTGAGGGAACAGCATCAACTATAAAGCAGACAAAACTACAGTCAGTGTTGCTGCTAAAGCATGATGCATGAAGTCTATGCAGAACGACTAGAAGCGTAGTTGAAGAATGACAGTATATCTTAGAAGGAGTTTATGCTAATGGTACAGCATTTGGATTTCATTCTGCAAGTCATGAGAGAACCCTCAAGCATTTTAAGCTAAAAAGTGATCTACCTCTACAAATTCTTATTTTTACATATATGTCTTGAAATGGTTTGTTTGGGTAAACCACTGCTTCTAATATGCTATTTACATTTGCACATCAAGAGATTTTTTTTTATGGAAAAGTACATGTAAATTATATGAGAGCAGGGATATAAATGCAACTACTCTGAAAACATTTTGCAAAGACTGTGGTGGAATATTTTAAAGCGTATACATTTACACTGAAATCCAAATTCCTAAACGTTAACCTCTGAGTGTTCGAAATTATTTCATCACTGGCAAACACATAGCTCATTTACAAAGGCTTACATTTTACTGACACTGGCTTAACAAGGCACTGGAGGCTTTAGTTTACATTTCTCCCTAAAATGCTGTTCGAATTATGCAGATCTGTTCCTGGCGCTGCCGTTGCTCTACCTAATTATTTTCTGCATATTCATTTGAGTGTTTTGATTCATTTTCTTCAACATGTTCTCTGACTTCAGAGTGTTTTTAGGTCCCCTCACACATTTGTGATATCTCTCCCCCACTGGATTCTAAAATGTGGCAACTAGTTACCTTTTATGAGATGGTCTATGAGTCAAAAATTTTTTAATTTTTTTAAAAAGATTTTATTTATTTATTTGACAGAGAGAGAGAGATCACAAGTAGGCAGAGAGGCAGGCAGAGAGAGAGGGGGAAGCAGGCTCCTTGCTGAGCAAGGAGCCCGATGCGGGGCTCGATCCCAGGACCCTGAGATCATGACCTGAGCCAAAGGCAGAGGCTTTAACCCACTGAGCCACCCAGGCGCCCCCCAAAAATTTTAAGTCTAATTCCAGTGTAGTTAACATACAGTGTTATATTAGTTTTCAGGTGTACAATATAGTGATTCTGCAATTCCACACATCACCCAGTGCTCATCATGACAAATGTGCTCTTTATTGCCCTTTGGGGATTTCGATCCTGGCATTTGTAAGTTGAATTGGTGGCATCCTCGGTATCCTCTCAACGGTGCCACTAACATTTTCCTCTTTTTATTCATCCCTGCCAGCCTCTTTCCCATATACTTTTGAATAATGAAAAGAATGATCCAAATTTTTCCTCCCTTCCATTTCTACACACATTCTATTATTTGTTCCCATTTCCACTGAAAGCTGTCTCATCAGAGAAGGAAGATATTTAACTGATCATCGACAGTGAAAGAATGGCAACACACAAACTCATCCCTCTTCTAGGCAATGTCTTCAAAACAAGATCGAAATACTAATAGCATAATCATCATCAGAAGAACAAAAGCAACAAGAGCTACCAGGGATTGAGCAGGCAATGCTACGACTTACATGTGACTTACATAAACTATTTCATTTAATATTTGCAGGAATATTATGAAGCTGTCATTAACATTATCTCCAATTTACAGAGAAGAAAACGGTATTTATTCAGAGTGAATATATTTACCCAGATCAGACAGCTAGTGAATGAATCAGTATTCATCTCCAATATATCTGACTTTTAAACCTGTTTTGTGAACCCTCATTCTATGTCTGCTCTGCAAAAAACCATACCTTCAGACATTCATTGATTTGCCAGGAGGTAATAACAGACAGCCTACCATGGGTAGACCCTGTGTTACAAAACCACACAGGATACCAACGGGAGTCAAAACTGTATTCTGTTCTCAGGAATCACACATTTTTGAATACAAATAAGCACAATACAAGATAGAAGGAGAAAACCCTGTAACAGCATCACGTGGAATATGTGTTCCAAAGTTCCAAGGAAGAGGCGATGTTCTAGCTGGATGACTGGGAAGGGGACTCTTAGATATGCAGCCTCATTAATATTCAGAAAAATGCAAACTGAAAGGACAATTAAATATCCTCACACACTGGCAATCTTAGATTAACAAGAATGTTAATGTCTGCATTAACGTGTCGAAGATGTAGAGCAAAAAGAGTTTCATAGAATTGGTTGTTCATAATCTGGGAAAATGTAAGGCACACACATCCTAGGATGCAATAGTACCTCTCTCAGTACTATTTTGAGTACTGAAGTACTTCTTGAAGTACAGAAGTACTCTTGCAAAACTACCAGGAAAGACATGCAGGTATAGTCGTAGAAGAATTGTTTGTAATAAACCAAAATTGGACAACCTAAATGTCCTTCATGAATAGACCTGATAAATACAAAACAAAACAAAAAATAACATGATGGCGCCATTAAGCATCTGCCTTCGGCTCAGGTCATGATCCCAGGGTCCTGGGATCGAGCCCCGCATCAGACTCCCTGCTTGGCAGGAAGCCTGCTTCTCCCGCTACTATTCCCTCTGCTTGTGTTCCCTCTCTCGCTGTGTTTCTCTCTGTCAAATAAATAAAATCTTTAAAAAAAAAATAACATGATGTATCCATGTTACGGGATACTATTTTGTAATTAAAATGAATGCACTATATGTTTTAACATCAGTGCATCTCACGAAAAGAAAATATTTAAAACCAAAGAAGCAGACCACAAAATAATACAAACAGAATGATTCCAGCTATGTAAAATTTTAAAAGAGGTAAAATGAAATTATTTTTAAAGATGTATACATACGTGATAAAACTATAACAGCAGGAGAAATTTCTCGACAAGGGGTAAGGCTATTGATGGAATAGAGATATTCTAGAGGCAGGATGATGTGCAAAGAGAGATTACATGGAATGAATAATATCTTATATTTTTTTTTAAAGATTTTTTTATTTATTTGACAGAGAGAGATCACAAGAAGGTAGAGAGGTAGGCAGAGAGAGTGGGGGAAGCAGGATCCCTGCTGAGCAGAGAGTCCAATGCAGGGCTCGATCCCAGGACCCTGAGATCATGACCTGAGCTGAAGGCAGAGGCTTTAACCCACTAAGCCACCCCTATCTTACCTCTTAATATAGACAATAGACAACATGAGTGGGCAGTAGTCAGTCTTCACACTTTACAATTACCTTTTAAACACTCTGCGGGTTACAAATATCATTTTATATGCAAAGGATTTTCAAAAACACATAGTTTTCAAGACAGGGCTATGAAAGGTTGAGATGGAAACGATATTTATGTGATCACAAGAAAAGAAGGCTTTGGAATTATGAAGAAGGGCAGGAAGGGTATCAGAGACAAAGGTGCAGCATGACCTACTACTACTTACCAAGGGTGTAGTCATGATACAATATGGAGCGAGTAATCATAATCATTGCGTAAATGAAGCCCCTAAATAATTAGTAGGTGTGTGTTGGGGGGCTCAATGGAGAGGAAGCACAAGTATGAACATGAGCTGTTGTAAAAACGGTTTCTGGAGATAATTGTGGGGTCAGCTGAAGCCTAAGACTGAAATCAACCAAATCTGATGTTTTTAATAAAAGTATCTGCCTGTTGTAAGAGTGTCTAAAAATGTTTCTGTGATGGCATAATACCTACATAACAGAGACAGCAGTGGAAGATGTGATGGATGTGAGCCCATGTGAAGACCACCAGCCCCAAAATGTATTAATGATTTAAAAACACGTTATGTCAATATTTATCACATAAAAGCAAAGGTGGTTAGGTAGCATCATGAGACTAAACTAGAAAAGTATAATGACACAGAGAGTGTAGGCCTTCCTTGAGCAAAAATCCACAATAAAGGGGCTCCTGGGTGGCTCAGTCATTAACGTCTGCCTTTGGTACAAGTCATGATCCCAGGGTCCTGGGATCAAGTCTTGCTTCAGGCTGCTGGCTCCACAGAAAGCCTGCTTCTCCCTCTCCCACTCCCCCTGCTTATGTTCCCTCTCTGGCCATCTCTATCTCTGTCAAATAAATAAAATCTTTTTTTAAAAAAAATCCACAATAAAGCCAACAGAGGAAAACATAGAGGTCTCAGACCTTTAACGCTGAGACAAAGAAAAGGTGGGAAATGTATGTTGCTCCAGCAGAAACTGAAATTCTTACACTCCCATGGCTGTGAAAGACTCAGAGCCAAAGCAATCCAGAGCTTACAAATCTTAAATGCTTTCAAGGGTGAGAGGAAAAAAAAAAAAAAAAGCAGTGGTAGGAAATGCAATTAAGTGAGGAGGAGAGTTCACATCACATGATCACATGCAGGCACTCAGAATCAAACTGAGAAAATGAGTAATGTGCATATGTTCTCCTGAACTCAGCCTTCAGGCCACCAGACTGGGACACCCGAAGGCCAGTTGCCTCGGATAAGGCAAAGGAACTCCCTGCTGTCATACAACCAAGCAATCCCAGGGCACTCTATATGTTTTAGTCTCCTTCCTCATCATTCAGCACTCTTTCTGTTATTGTAGCACTTTACCCTTTTCTCAGGATTATGCTGTCAATGGAGAATGGTAGGGGGTTGGAGCAGATAGAGTGACCTGTACTGTCTGTCCCTGAGGTTGCCGGAATTCAGACTTTCCATTTTAAAAGTAATATCAACCCATTTTGAAAGCACACCAGCCTAAATTAACATACAGGTGTGGATTTTTAAATCTCATGAAATAAATGAGGTCACTGTCTTCAACACATTCTTGACGTTTTAATGAAGCATATTAACAAAAATTACGTTCCGAAGTCATTACACTGAGCTATTATTCTCTGTTACACTAGGCCATCACTGAATCTGAAGGAAAAACACCTAATAAAATTATGTTATGGTAGTATTATCAATAATGACATAATTACAGTGACATTAATGACAATATGAGGGACTTCATTCTAAAATATCACTACATGGTTGAACAAGTTGAGTGTAAATAAAAAGCCATCACTTGTAGCTCATGAGCAATTCTCTGCTTAATTTTTCATACTGTAATTTGCAGTAAAAATGACAATACAGAGACCCATGCTTTACTTGAGAAGAAGAAAGCTGCATTTTCTTTATTATCCATCACTGAAACTATCCATTCCAGGCAATTTGAATTTCCCATTCTCCCAGCATTTTGATAGTACAGTGAGAATATTAAAGTATTCTACACTTGCATATACTTTAAATACATTAATGGTGTCTTTCAATATTGCCATCCCCAACTATTTTACTATCATTATCATTATCATTTTTACTATTAACTAGATCACCTGACAGTGACAGATGCAGTGATTCCAAAATTGAAGAGAGTCTAAACTGTAAAGCACCTGATCTTGTACTTCTCAATCAAACAAGTCAAGTGACTAGTTTTATTTCTAAGGATATTCTCCACTAAAATCTAAGGTAGAAACAGCATTCTTTGCTTCCCCACTTACCAGCTGAAGGGCTTCTGAAGTGGCACTTAAGTTCTCTGAAGCTTCCTCAAATGATCTGTAACATGGGAAGTTCCTAATGGAAAAAAGAAGAGCCAAGTTTATGACCAAAAGAAATTAGCAAGGGAAGACGAACTGGTCACATGGACAAATGAGTTCATCAAATTTTCTAAGGTCATGTTCTCAGCTGACCAGACTGAGACTCAATCTTGCCAAAGTCCCGGAGTTGATCAAGGATGATGATTTACATGGGCAAAACTTACAAGAGATGTAACATTAATATAGTTCATAACAATTATATATTGTGGAGGAAAAATAGTTCCCTAAGTACCACATAATTCCCAGAGAGTCTCTGTCAACAGCGTACATAGCACTATTCATGCTATTTAAATGGAGCCACATGATACAGGTAACAAAACTCGCCATGGAGTCAGTCATCTTATTGATGCCAAGTAGCATCCAGAAGCCCAGAAGGGTAGCATGCTCTCTAGTATATATGTTCCAGCAGAAATTCATCTCCTTTGATGGACATCTTCTGGTTACACAAAGACGAAGACACAGCTTTGTAATGACTACTTTTCTATACTTGGTCAATCTCAGCTCTTAGAGTGTATACTCAGTAGTATGCCTTGTAAAAAGAAGATATTGCCTCCTTTTTAAATATATGAACGATTTCAAAAATATACGAAACTAGAGAGAATAGTAATAATGAACCCTTATGTACCCATAACCCAGCATAAACAATAAACAGCATAGAGATGACCTTGTTTCTCTCTAACCCCCTCCATTCTGCTATCTCTTTTAATAGCCACAACAAACCTAAGTATTGGAGTCCATCATTATCTCACTCTCACAAAGCAATGGATGTCTCAAAAATAATTAAGTACTATGGCAGAGGTCACACTTAGTGAGTGCTAGATCCAGAGTTCAAAGACTAGCTCCCTATTCCAGAGTCTTTTCTCTGGTCTGCTTTCATGTGCTCCATGAAAGTTAGTGGAGTCTAGAGCCATATAAATTGCCATATCAGTCACAGCACTGCCATAAAATAGATGGCATACTTAAATTGGTAATTTAAAAAAAGGTTAATAAAACGGCTATTTACAAAAAATTAATGAAGTTCCATGAGTTCGTAAAATCTGAAGGAAGTGTCACTAACCCTAAGCCCAACGAGCAAAGGTAATGAGCAATTATAGGAACCCAGATTCAGAATTGCCTGATAGGAGCCCCTGCATCTAAGGGACATGGCTAATGTAATTGAGTCCCCAGAGAGTAGCTGGAGCTATGTCACAGTCTATTCCTTTATTTCCTTGCTTCTCAACTGCTGAAATCCAATCAAATGCCAGGAGTCAATGTCACCTGTTATATAGTCCACAGAAGTCAGCCTCCCGGAGCTCAGGGCAGTGTAGAAATGCTGGATTTGGACAAGACAAAGACGATACAAGACACAAATGTCTATCTATATGCAGGGAAGTTGGGTATATTATTTAGACATTACGACCCTACTCTTATCAGGAATTTAGGAACCCTAATGAAGAATACAAAATGATACTTATCTTTCATTAGAAAAGACTGAACTACTAATTGCATAGGTAGTACACATATAAAGTTTTTGAAAATTTCTAATAGTCATTACATCAAAATCTGAGTCAGTTTAAAAACATATTCTCACACAATACTTGAAGCAGCATGTAATCACCTACAGAGTATGTAACACATCGTATGTACTTAATCAATGTTTGTTGATTACATGAGGACATAGAGGAGCCCAGCTGGGCTTGAAAGACCATGTCCCTGATATTAGGGAGGAATAGAAGCAGAATATAACAGCCTTGTTCCTTTCTGATCTCATTGGTGAGTCATGGGTAAATATTTATTACAGTGGTCATACTACTAGGGAATTCCTGAAAGACCTTTAAAAACATGAAGATATTTAAATTCATCCATATCATATCTACTCAGTCAAAATCACCAGAGAGCACCTGACTGTGCATGTATTAAAGCCTCAGAGATGATTTTCAAGTATAACCAGGGTGAAGAAGCCCTGATTTGTCATGAACCTCCTGATAAGGCTTAAATATGTATGTAAAAGTTTGTGGAATGAGGAAAGAAGAAATCCAAGATGACTTTCCTGGAATGTCATCTCCTTGAAGGTGGAGGTCTGTGTCTCTTTAGTTCATGGATATATTCTGAATGCTTATGAGAGGGTCTTTGATCGTGTAGTAGGTACTCAGTAATAATCTGTTGAGTAAATTAATTCCAAAATGAGATCATGTGCATGGAGAATTTAGCACAATGACCAAATTATGCCACAATCACAATTAACTTTTTATTCTTCTAATTGATTACACATCTATCTTTATTAGCAAATTATCCAGTCTCTCCCTTTTGCATTTCTCAGTCTAGTGATATATCCAAACACCAGGAAAGCAGAGAGAAATAAAGGATCATATAAACTGCCCTTAATTCTTACAGTGGTGCTGTCGCTTGAGAAGACAGCTCTTCACAGTCAATAGAATGTATACTGTTTGTCCATTCCTGGGTAATGGGCTTGCTATTCCAAATTTGTGGACTATACATAAAGATTTCTCTATTCTCTATTGTTTCTCTATTTCTCTATTGTTTCTCTATGTTTCTCTATTTCTCTATCCTATATTGTACAAAGCTTGCCTATCTAAGCTTTAAATATACCAGCGTGTCCAAGTAATAAGGAACATTCATTAATGCTTCTCTTTTGAAAGAGTCCTTCCAGGACACCTGGGTGACTCAGTTGGTTAAGCATCTGCCTTTGGTCCCAGGGTCATGGGATCGAGTCCCACATCAGTCTCCCTGCTCGGCAGCAGGTAACCTGCTTCTCCCTCTCCCTCTGCTCCTCCTGCTGTCTCATGTTCTCTCTCGCTCTATCTCAAATAAGTAAAATCTTAGAAAAAAAAGAGTCCTTCCTTCCTCATGAAAGTTTGGGGACCCTGCATGGCATCTAAGTCACCAATACTGATGTTTCTATCTCCATCTTCTTGCCGTGTGCCTGGTAAGTTCTTAACAAAGTTAATTTAGATCTCTCCTTCCTCTCACTTCTCCCCATCTCAAATAGCCCTCATTTTATATTCTGCAGAAGCAGAAATAATTTGGGATCTCTGTCTGACCATGACCTAACAGTCTGAGCCTCTAGCACACACTGGAAAGTCTTTACTGAATGTTGATGATATCATAGATATTAGGTCCCCTACGTCAGTGTTTGTGTTCTGTCCATCACTGTTTTGATAGTCTTCAACTTGTGCTCAGTGTCCAAAAGATTCCATGGTCCACATATTGTACAACTCTATTTATAAGAGATGTCCAGAAGAAACAAATCGATTGAGACAGGAAATAAATGAGTGATTCCCAGGTGAGATCAAAACATTGGGGAGGGGGTGATGGCTGAGAACGGTGAGGTTTCTTTTCGGGATGATGAAAATGGTCCAGTATCAATTGTGGTAAGGGCTGCACATTTGTGAATATACTAAAAGCCAATGAATTTAAATTGGTTAACTGTAGAGTGTGTGAATTATATCTCAACAATGGTGTTTGAAAGGAAAAAAAAAAGCATACAGATTTCCTGTTAAATAAGCTTGGGAGCACTCATTACTAAAACACATTGGCATAACAAATGTTCTGATCAATCCCAAAGTGAAATATAGGCAATTACAGTTACACTTACTTAGACATAGACAGACTTCTATGTTTATTTCGCCTTATTAAATCCACCAACACTTACTATATCCTGAACAGTTTCTGCTGCCATTTTCCTAAAACACTAGTTTTGGAACTACACATATTTGACAAGAACTTATTTAATTTTCACAGTGGTTCTTCATTAAAAAAAGTTATTCCTATTTTAGCAGATGAAGTGACTAACACTCAGAAGGGTTAATAAATTTGTCCAAGATAACACAAATAGTAACAAACGACGATTGGGTGTGAATTAGGACCCCACACATGTCTGTATGATTGAATGCTATGCTAACATTAAAAATATGAAGCAGTTCTATATTACCGATGTGGAGAGAGAACTATAATAAATTTTGGAGGAAAACCAGACAATAATATTTTCTTACATAGCATTTATTTGTAAAAAAAAAAGTTACATATATAAATGTCTCTGTATGTATCTGTGTATGTATATATGTAAGAATATACACTAAACAGGTGGTACAGAATGACAAAAATATATTTTTAATTTATGAGTATATTCTTTTTCAGCGAAATACACGCATTAGCTGTAATAAAAAAACAAGGATTAGCAATCCTCTCCTCCTGCTTTCTACCTCATTTTCCTCTTCCTCTTTCCTGTAAGGACAAAAAGCATCTTGAAAATATTTTATGAGCTAGAGATGTAGCTAGAAATCTCAAATGGATTGTGTGTGTGTGTGTGTGTGTGTGTGTGTGTGTGTGTGTGTGTGTTTTAGGAATATGGGTATTTTTGAGCTCCCAACCAAATAACTCATATGGACCTTCATTTTAATGTTTTCATTTTTAAACTTACAATTCTGCTTCTACCTCCACAGATACAATGAAATCTACCTACACAGATATTTACTTTCTTTTTATAGTTGATAAGTTGCTGCAATACAAAAAGCACAAAGAAAATTAGAGTCAGAAAGGCCAGGAGAGATAAGTAAGTCAAGACTTTTCATTTTGGAGATGAGGAAAATAAGAGTGCAGAAAGGTTAAGTAATTTGTCCACGCTCCCACAGTTTGCTGGGGAGAGTAAAGGCTAATATGTACCTCTCTAAATTCCCATCCCAGCTCACTTTCTGCTAAATGACATTATGTTCCCAAGAAAACTTGATTTTTATGCAGAGTCCTATAATAATTTAAAACATCCATATTTCCTCTGCATGGGCAAAACCTACCAGATGGCACTCAGCAGGTATCTCAAGACCAAAGCTTTCAGAGAGGCAAGAATGAATGCTTTCACAGAACAAATGTTTTCAATATTTGCTGTCACCCTGTGCTTGCCAAGGAGAGATTTCTGGGTCCCCTTTCCAGTCCTGGTCACTGGTTGATATACCTTGGAGCTCGGTTGCATGAAACTCCCTGCTGTAAGTTGATGCCCCCTTGAGATTCTCCCTCCTGGAACTCTGTGATTGGTTTTGCCCTTCATCGGAAAGTATAAGGAGGTCTGCGAAGCTGAAGAGGATAATGCCCAGAGGGTCAGGAAATTTACTTTTCATATTCTATCAGTCAAGATTCAATGAAAGAAGCAGAACTAGTGGAATAAAGGTAGATAGACAGATAGACAGGTAGATAGTAGTTTTGCTACTGGGTTTTTTGGTTTTGTTCTTTGTTTTTTTTTTTTTTTTTAGCAACAGAATACCTTTGAACTGATCTGACTTTCCTAACTAAGCCTCAGTGTTCTTGTTAAAAACTGATATGATGCAAACTGATACAATTCAATTGTATTGTTCTCTTGTTGGACACGAACAATCTCACAGAACACCTACATCAAAAATGGACACTGTGCAACACAAAATATCAAACATGCCCCTCTTACCAAATGAGTGACTGCTACTTCCTTACCAGGGACAGCTTTATCCCTACTTTTGTGTCCCCTCCTATGGATAAGATTTAAAATATCCAATCATAGAACTGCTTCTGCTTTCCAATAGCACCCAATTTAGATCAAACCTTTGCTTCCTTATATCCTCCCCTAAATTACTTAACCAAAGTCCAAATTCTTTATTCTTTCTAATACCCTCTTACTGAGATAGCCCACATTTCTCCATGGTGTATATTCTTGCTCACTACAATGAATAAAAGTAAAGCTTCTCCTGAAGATATACTTATGGTCTTTGCCTGAAGAGCACAGACCCCATTTATTTGTCTGTGTGTGTCTATATATATACATATATACATACTCAGCAGGTATCTCAAGACCAAAGCTTTCAGAGCCATAAGAATGAATGAATGAATGAACAAATATGTGTGTATGTATGTGTGTATGTGTATATACACACACATATACATATATATGGAGTTACGACTATATTTTCTCTCTCTCTCTCTCTCTCTCTCTATATATATATATATATATTATATATGGAATTGTTTTTGCTATAGGGATTTGACCTTGCACAATTATGAAAGCCAGATTAACAGTCTCTGTAATGCTGTTATCTGCTCATCTGATGCTGGATCTTGAAATGCACAGGGCAGGCAGTTGGGAAAGAAAGATGAATATAAAATGAGGGACAGCTGATATAAAGTGAGAACAAGCTAGATCACTGGAGACAGCACCATAAACTCATGTTTAGCTTAATATAGATACAGATGGCTACATATAGAAATATTTAGAGATATGTCTACATACATTGGTTAGTATGCACACAAATATCTTCTGGCCCAATCAGCTGCAAGGGCTGAAAAGCAAAAACACCCCACTAGCAATGAGGACACCTAGTGTCCAGATCTTGATTTCTACCATAATTCTCCAATAAAAGGATCCAGAATTCCCTGGAGAAATGGCTGGTTCTAGGTCTGGAGCAGAAAATATACAATGTGAGCCTGAAGCATCTTCTGGTGCTAGGGAAAAAAATGTGCACACACACAAAAAATCCCTCTGATGGGGGTATGTCAGAGAGATACTGGGACCAAGTGGAAGAGCTCCTGATAGTCAACACAGGAATAACCTGAGCAATAAAATAAAGGGGTACTGGATTATAACCCAAAGAATAAAATAAATATTTATCAGTTCATATTGATACAAGTACACGATTGAACAAAAATAAAAGTAAATAAATGGGGAGAACAGACAATTTCTCATGCAGAAGGATCCCCAAAATAGCTATAGCTACTTTGCTCTTAGGGTAGTTGAACACAATGACCAGTTCCTAAGTGTGAGCTGAGCATAGAGGCGTTCTTCCGAAGAACATGGTATAGAAGGGAAAAGAAAAAAGAGCAACTTTACAATGAAGAAAGGTAACAAATACTACCTCAAGCCAAGTAATCAAAGCTCCCAGATGGTCTGATACTGGTCTCTCAATTGGACTGTACAGTTTTTGAGATGAGACCTCACCCATCCCTTGTTTTAATCCTCTATCCTCGGCAACTTGCAAAGTATCCAACACACAGCAGGGTCCACGAAATATTTGTTGAATGAATGATTGAATAGAGTAGGTATATTTACAAAGAAAAAAAAATTAAGATTACTGTAGCAGCATTGTTCAATGGAAAGATCACAGCTTCAGAGTCAGACAACTCTACCATTTGGGCCTCTGAGAAGATACTTAACATCTAAATTGAAAATTCATATCATTTATATGCTGATGACTCGCAGTTTTATACTTTTAGCCCAAACGACTTCTCTCAACTACCATTTTCATGTCCAACTGCCTGCCTGACATCTCCATTTGGACATCTACTAGACTGGTCAAACTCAACATGTCTCAAATTTAGCTCTAGATGAGTTCTATCCCCCCATTTAAAAAAATCTTTCATGAGGATGCCTGGGAGGCTCAGTCAGTTAAGCATCTGACTCTTGGTTTCGGTTCAGGCTGTGATCTCATGGGTCACAGGATAGAGCCTGGGCTTTGGGCTCAGTGGGGAGTCTGCTGGAGACTCTCTCCACCTGCCCCTCCCCCCATTCTCTATCTCTCTCCTTCTCCCTCTTTTTCTCAAATAAGTTAATTAATTAATTGGTTGATTAATTTTTTTATATAGAGACCGTCTTTAATCTTGTTTACTGCTTCACTCTACACTATTGTGTAGATATACATATTTTATTCAACAAGACACCTGTTGATAATAATTTAAGATATCCTAGTTTTTTTTGTTTTTTGCCATTACAAATAGTGCTTCAGGGAATTTTCTTATACATATATCTTTTTTTTCCCCCAAAAAATGTTTATTTTATAATTAGTATTTTTAAAAAAACTTTTACGGATTGTTCCACTTGTTAATGCCAACTCCATTCTTCCAACTGCTTATGCCAAATATTTAATGTTCCCTTTACTTACTCATTTTATCCCAAACTTTAAAACTGGCTCATCAGCAAATCTTATTGTCTCTACTTCCAAAATATTCATAATTTGACCACTTCTCATCTTCCCTACTGTCTGTGCTCTAAGCCACTATCATCTGTGACCATGGTTATTGCAATAGGGTCTTACCGATTTCCCTGCTTCTGTCATTACTGTCCTTGAAGACAATTCTCAAAACAGTAGCCAAGTTTATCTCCTTAAAAAACATAGTGTTTCTAGTCACAGCTGTGTTTCTACTCAGAGAAAAAACCCAAAACCCAAAGTTATTACTATGAGCTCTGATGCTTTATAAAATCTGCATTCCTTTATCCTTTCATTTATCTTTTTGCATTTATCTTCCACTAGTCTGTCCCTCATTCACTCATTCACCCCCAGTCCCACACTGGCCTTCTAGTGAGGATAACAGTATCTAACTTAGGTTTTATCACAGGTATTAAATGAGATAATGCATATAGAGTATAGCCCAGAGCCTGCTTCAGGGAAGCATTTCACAGAAGAGAAGAGCAGTTGCTAAGATGTTGTCATCATATTACCATTATTATGCTTCCCAAGGAAGCAACATTCAAAGATGGTGTATTCATCTTGACCATTAACCGTATGACCCAAAATCACTTTCAACTATTCTCCAAGTCAAGTTTATCTGCCAAGGTTAAAAAATTTGCCGTGAAGGGGTGCCTGGATGGCTCAGTGGGTTAAAGCCTCTGCCTTCGGCTCAGGTCATGATCTCAGGGTCCTGGGATCGAGCCCCGCATCGGGCTCTCTGCTCAGCGGGGAGCCTGCTTCCCCCTCTCTCTCTGCCTGCCTCTCTGCCTACTTGTGATCTCTTTTTCTCTGTCAAATAAAAAAATAAAATCTTTTAAAAAATTTCCATGAATTTATTTCTCAAAAAATTTGTTTCAGACCCTGAAGGGACTTCCAAAATGCAATTTTGAAATTACCCTGTGTTTCAGAGACACTTCCTAAACACTCTTTGGTTGGGAAAACACTCAGTTGATCACGTAAGTTTATATATTTCTATATACATATATATATATATGTTTTTTAAATATCAGCTCCATTCCTTCACTCATGCTTTATAGAAAATAAGGCATCATGCATTCTAAATCATATCCAAATAATACAATGAACAGATAATAATAAATAAGACTTAAATTTACATAATACTTTTGTTTCCTTTCTGATAAGTTTTTTAAAGATGGGATGGAGTGGAAGTTTTTGCTGCTACTCTTGTTTTTGCTGTTTGTTTGCTTTTAAGTTTCCTTTTGTGTCCAGGCTTCAGAACTTGCAAAGAAATCTGACACCAGTTTATCTTACTATATAAGGGTAAGCTCGGGAAATGAAGTCTTTTTATACTTTTACCATCGACTTACTTAAAATCAGGGCAAGAATTTATGTCTCTGTGCTTTATGGTACTATTTGAAACTTTGAAAGAGCTTGGAAATTTTCCGTTAATATGATTTGAAGAGAGCTCCTTCTATCTGTGGCCCATTGGTGATGGATCCCCAACATGTCTCTTGACCAGGTAGGGAATTCCTTTTCTTGGCCTGGTGACTTCCATATAAAGGACCAGTGTTCCTGTATATGGAGCTATAGACACTCCTTAGGTTCTTTTCGATAACCTCCAAAGACCCCGAGACCTGGAGTTAGAGGAGATTTTGCCCACCACCTCTTCCTTTCTCTTGTGTTAGTTCAAGCTTCCCTCATTCAGAACCTCAAGTCAAAACCAGACATGAGTGTTTCTGCATGCCTCTCCATGCACAGTCTGTGTGCTGAAATAGTTTATATTAATGACCCATTTCTCCCTGTAGAGTATAAGTTCCATAAGCTCAGGAATTTGTTTTTTTTTTAATATTTTTTCTTGATGTAGCCATCATTTTTAGAACAATGACTATAGACCAAATAAATGAATCTTTCCCCCTACACAGCATATAGGATCCATGTAATTTTATTATCTATCATTTGGTAAGCCTAATCACAAGGGAAATCCAAAAAAAAAACAAAAAACAAAACTGCTCTTCATTTGTAGGTTTTGAAAAAAAACCCTTTCAACAGTAACGGGTGTGGGTACTGTATGGCATAAAATGTCAAAGCCTCCCAAGAAGAGAAATTAAAGAAAATTGTAAAGGACAATGATTACCACGGGGCTTACATAAAATATCTTATAGTTACAAGAGTCTATTTTAAGCTGATAATTTAACTTCATTTGCACACAAAAAATCGACACCTTTACCTTTCCCCCAACATCGTTATTGATGTCATGATCACATCTCATTATTTTGTGTATCCATTAATGTAATTATACTTATTTGTTTTTTAATGTTTACACTAGAATTCAAAGTTATTTACTCACAGCCATTCCATTAACACAGCATTCTGTATTTCTCTATATATTTACCTTTAGCAATGAGTTTTATACTTTCATGGGCTACCACAGGCTGAGATCAGGGCTCCGGTCACTGAAGGTCCAGCACCACCAGTGGGCACTGTGGGCAATCATGGCATGGCTATCTTTTTCTCATGATAGGAAACAGAAAAGTATCCTGAAGGGAACATGAAGGGAATGAAGGGAACGAGAGTTTCTGGACATAAGCAGGAAGAGATGAGGCACATGGATGTTATGAAGAATCTGCACATTCACTGATGAAAAAAGTTCAAATATTTAACAACCTTTTCTCTACCCATCATGCTAAATCATCATCAGTGAGTCACTGTACCTCACACGGGCCAATGAATTTACCAATACATTTTTAAATAAAATTGTCTATATAGACAAGGAGCTACTGGAAATATTTGCTCAGGATCTGCACAAGGCCATCCTTGCTTATATTAGTCACAAAGTATAAGCCCAGTGCACAAATAGCCGGCCTCCTGCTGTCCCATGCACCGTGCCCAGGATGCAATGATTTCACAGTCCTTTTTTTTTAAATTAATTTTTATTAACATATAATGTATTATTTGCCCCAGGGTACATGTCTGTGAATCTTCGGGCTTACACATTTCACAACACTTAACAGCACATACCCTCCCCAATGTCCACAACCCAGCCACCCTATCCCTACCCACCCCCCCCACACCCCCCCTCCCGGCCACCCTTAGTTCATTTCTTGAGTCTAGGAGTCTCTTATGGTTTGTCTCCCTCCCCATCCCTTCCTGTTTCATTTCTCTCCCCCCCCCCCAAACTCCTGCCTTGCCTCTCAAGTTCTTCATATCAGAGAGGTCATTTTCACAGTCCTTTTTATAATTGCTTCATAATAGTACAGGGAGTAAGATGTACCACAATTTGTGTTATAATCTTCACAACACTCAGCACTGTACTGGGTAGCAAATGCATTTGTTTGACCTCATTTTTTCTTCACTAATTTGGTTTTGCCTTGAATGTTATTTTTTC
This sequence comes from Procyon lotor, assembly GCA_028646535.1. Classification (NCBI taxonomy): domain Eukaryota; kingdom Metazoa; phylum Chordata; class Mammalia; order Carnivora; family Procyonidae; genus Procyon; species Procyon lotor. The sequence continues at coordinate 24,260,917 of CM053619.1, read as the reverse complement.
GTCCCTTTGTCTTTTATTTCTTTTTAAAATTTTATTTATTTATTTGACACAGAGAGAGAGAGGGAGCACAAGCAGGCGGAGTAGCAGGCAGAGGGAGAGAGAGAAGCAGGCTCCCCACCAAGTAAGGAGCCCAACACGGGGCTCGATCCCAGGACCCTGGGATCATCACCTGAGCAGAAGACAGTTGTTTAACCAACTGAGCCCCTCAAGTGCCCCTTGATTTTTTTTTTCTACTTCTGTTTTATTTTCTTTTGTAATTTTTCTTCCTCTATTAATGACTTTGTCGTTTATCATTATTATAATTATTATTCAGTTTCAGTCTTTGGCTTTACTCTATATACTTATATACCTTATATACTCTGTATACTTATATACTTAAGCGTCTATTCATGTCATATGTTGACAGGCTCATGCTCTGGCATCTAGCAGAAAACTAACTCTTCTCTCCTATGAGACAGCCACTTCTCTTCCCCACCCTCCGGGTTTTAATAACAATTTGCACTAGTTTTACCTCTGCCAAATTTTGAATTTTTGAGAGATTAATTTTGATTATTACCATAGCACAAGATCTATTTTAAGCTACTGATAAAATTGTAATTTCTTGCCTTACCTCACTGATGTTCAAGAAAGCCCTTCTAACAGGGACGCCTGGGTGGCTCAGTGGGTTAAAGCCTCTGCCTTCGGCTCAGGTCATGATCTCAGGGTCCTGGGATCGAGCCCCGCATCGGGCTCTCTGCTCAGCAGGGAGCCTGCTTCCCCTCCTCTCTCTGCCTGCCTCTCTGCCTACTTGTGATCTCTCAGTCAAATAAATAAATAAAATCTTTAAAAAAGAAAAAAAAAAAGCCCTTCTAAGACTTGACTACAGAAAATTCTTATTCTTTTTAAAAACTCATGCTCAGGGTGCCTGGGTGGCTCAGTCCATGAAGCTGAAGCATCTGCCTTTGCCTCAGGTTATGATGTCAGGATCTTGGGATGGAGTCCCACATCAGGCTCCCTGCTCAGTGAGGAGTCTGTTTCTCCCTCCACCGATCTCCCCCACTTATGCTCTCTCTGTCTCTCTCGCTCTAGCTGTCTCTCTCTCAAATAAATAAACATTTTCAAAAAATAAAATAAAACTCATGCTCAGATATCCCTTCTTCTACGAGGCCTTCCCTGTTCTCAGTCCCAGGCAAAATTATTTCCTCAGTCTGATGCCGTGGTTTACAAAGTTTTCTCTGATTATGTGTCTCTCTCTACCTCTCTAGACAGAGCTTCGGAGGCGTAGGAGGCTAGTCTTGCCTGCTGGTTGGATCTCTAACATGTGGCACAACTAAGAGTACACCACAGCTGGTCAGTGAATGCCTCCCTTGGTAGCTGTTCCTCAGAACAAGAAAAAAAAAAAAAGATTCAAATCTACTTTCCATCCTGGTTGCATTCTTTTTCATACACCATATTCATTTGAATTATAAAATATTTTAATCACCCACCGAAGTACAGAAAACAATGCTGCAATCATTCATGCAGTTACCTCTGAGATTAAAGACATATTAATAGTTTGTACTATTTGCTTTTCACAGCCCCTTATTTAAAGATAAATGAAATATTAGTATAAAAACAATAAAACCTCATTCTCCTTCACTCCTGAGCTCCCCTCTCCTCCCTTTCCAGGGCTAACTAATGCCCTGAAGTTAGTGTGAATTAATCCTATGCTCGCCTTTTGACTTTTAATGTAAATGTAGGAATCTTTAAACTATATATACTGCTGTGTTGTGTGTTTTAAAAAAAAATTTCATAAGTTACATTGAATAGAAAAAATAGTATAATTTTTACCCCCAGAAGTCATTTTTAGACCTGCATTTTAGCATGTGTAGAAAAGGGAAGGAGAGGAGAGGACAGAGGAGGGGAGGGGAGGGAGAGAGAAAAAAAAGAGAGAGAGAGGGAGGAAGGGAGGGAGGAAGGGAGGGAGGGAGGGAGGGAGGAAGGGAGAAAGGGAGACAGGGAGGGAGGGAGAGAGGAGGGGAGGGAACTTTCACTCCTATAATCTTACTGGTTACTGGTTATATCTGAGTTTCTGACATCAGAAATAATTGTCTACTTATTTCATGTATCAGGATTCTCTAGAAAAACAGAGCCAATAGAATGTGTGTGTGTATATCTGTAACTAATCTATATCTGTATATCTACACTTATACTGAAAGTAAGGGGGGGTGGTTTATTATAAAGATTTGGCTCCTGTGATTATGGAGACTGGCAAACCCAAAATCTACAGAGTGGGCCAGCAGGCTGAAGACCCAGAAAAACTGACGTTCCAGTTTGTATCCTAAAAGATGTCTGCCATAAAACAAGGAAGAGTCCAGGGGTACCTGGGTGGCTCAGTGGGTTAAAGCCTCTGCCTTCAGCTCAGGTCATGATCTCAGGGTCCTGGGATGGAGCCCCATGTCGGGCTCCCTGCTCAGCAGGGAACCTGCTTCCCCTCTCTCTCTGCCTGCCTCTCTGCCTACTTGTGATCTCTCTCTCTCTGTCAGATAGATAGATAGATAGATAGATAGATAGATAGATAGATAGATCTTAAAAAAAAAAAAACCAAACAAACAAGGAAGAGTCCATGTTACAGATGAAATGTGAAGGCAGTCTGCTGGAGAATTCTCTCTTCTTCAGGAGAGGCCAATCTTTTTGTTCTATGCAGGCCTTCTACTGATTGGATGAGGCCCACCCACATATTACAGGTTTTTTTTTTTCAAAGTCCATCACTTTTAAAAGCTAATGTCATCTAAAATACCCTCAATAATGTTTTGCCCAAGCCACACTGAACATGTAAATTGACCATTATAGTTTTCTGAATCTGTTTACTTAGTTTCATGTTAAGTCTGAACAATATCCTTCTTGTGTTCAGGAGAAAGGTGTCACGGCCAAAACGATTTCTTTTAACATTGTTTTGGAAGATAGTCATAGCCCCTTACCTAATCATTACTCTATACTTAATCATAGTTGCCATGACCCTACCCCCTCAGTCTTCTATCTTTAGATGCATATTCTGTGCTAAGAACAAATCCGCCCTGATATGCCTTTCTTCACTTAACTAATAGGAAGGGCTAAAACTCAATCCTTTTATATGAAATAATTACTCTTCCTCAAATTGGTCTTTGTTTCTTCTGTCAATGTCCCTCCTGGTTCTTTTCTCTCAATGCCCCTTAGGCTAAAACCCTATCCTTCTACAGCCTAATCTACGCCATTCATCCCTAATTGAAGTTATGCTTAACCCAGTTTGTAAGATTTTAATTAATCCTTCAAGCCTTCCTTCAAGCAAACCTTCCTACTTTAAGTTTTACTACACTTACATTTGTAAGATTTTAATTAGTTCTCCAAGGCTGCTGCTTTTGAACTTTCTCTCTGACTTCACCACTTCTGCTGCCATTTTCTCAGACTCTAAAATGCCCTGTATTGTAAGATGCACTGTTGGTTAGTAACAGCTTTCCTTTTTCATGTGGGGTAATTAAGGGGATTGAATCAAGTCTACATATTTTCTTTTATAAAATAAACTAACTACCAAAAGAATGTATTTATCCATATAATTACATAGTGCTTTCTTTTTCAGTATCACAATCAAAATTTGAATAAAGCTCATCTTCTTAGTCAAAGACCATAGAGTCTTCTCATTCTCTCCTAGCCACCAGCTGTTAGGCATCATATCATTGTAATAATCTGCTTTTCATAACCTGTGCTTATGCCAATTTAAAAACCTTGCCCTCTGGTCTTCTTTCCTAGTACTCTATCTGTGTCTGCTTTTGGTACGCATGCAATATAACCTATAGTAAATAATCTTGGGAACTTTTCTTAGGCTCTGGAATTGTTTCATCATAAAAATTAACAGTTCTTTGTAGACTTGAGGAAAACGCACAAATAAAATCGTGTGTAGGGTGAAATCTAGAATTAGAACTTTTCAATTTTGTCTGATTCTAGATTTAATCAAATGCCTTAAGAAATTTTGTTCAATTATGGTTTCCTTAAATTGACCATTTAATCTAGGTACCTAAATTTATTAGTGTAAATTGATATAAGTATTATCTTCCAGTCTCATTGTCAGACAAGCATTTGATTATTCAAGTTTATTTCCATTTTCTTGTCTACAATATGTTATTCCCCTTTGTAAAACTCTTCTTTCTATTCTCTTTCATGTTCTCTCTTTACCTTACTTCA
>CM053619.1:24232302-24256241 GCA_028646535.1 Procyon lotor | reverse complement strand
TTCAGGGTATCTATTGGCAGATATGAATTCAGTGCCATTGTATTGCCTGTAAGGTGACTTTCAACTGTATATTGTCTTTGTTCCTTTCTGTTCTATGTTCCTTTTAGGCTCTCTCTTTGCTTAGAGGGCGCCTTTCCTGTAGGGCTGGCATGGTGTTTGCAAATTCTTTTAGTTTTTGTTTGTCCTGGGAGGTTTTTATCTCTCCGTCTATTTTCAGTGACAACCTAGCTGGATATAGTATTCTTGGCTGCATATTTTTCTCATTAATGCTCTGAATATATCATGCCAGTCCTTTCTGGCCTGCCAGGTCTCTGTGGATAGTTCTGCTGCCAATCTAACATTTTTGCCTTTGTATGTTACAGACTTCTTGATCCAAGCTGCTTTCAGGATTTTCTCCTTGCTACTGAGACTTGTAAGTTTTACTATTAGATAACAGGGTGTAGACTTATTTTTATTGATTTTGAGGGGGTTTCTCTGTGCCTCCCGGATTTTGATGCTTGTTCCCTTTGCCAGATTGAGGAAATTCTCTACAATAATTTTCTCCAATATACCTTCTGCCCCTGTCTTTCTTCTTCTTCAGGGATCCCAATTATTCTAATATTGTTGTGTTTTATGATATCACTTATCTCTCGAATTCTCCCCTTGTGGTCCAGTAGTTAAAGTTTGTCTTTTTCTCAGCTTCTTTATTCTCCGTCATTTGGTCTTCTATATTGCTAATTCTTTCTTCAGCCTCATTTATTCTAGCAGTGAGAGTCTCCATTTTCGATTGTACCTCGTTAATAGCTTTTTTTAACTTCAACTTGGTTACATTTTATTTCTTTTATTTCTCCAGAAGAGATTCTCTAATATCTTCCGTGCTTTTTTTGAGCCCAGCTAGCCTCGAGCCATAGCTAGCATTGATAACTGTCATTTTGAACTCTATTTCTGACATGTTACTAATATCCGAATTGACTAGGTCTCTAGCCATCGGTACTGTCTCTTCCTTTTTTTTTGAGGTGAGTTTTTCCACCTTGTCATTTTATCAAGATAAGGGTAGATGAGTGAGAGAAAAATACTCTGGAGTTCCGCAGTTTTCACTGATTGATTAACTAGTTCTTGGCTGGATATTGTCTCCGATCTTCTGGGGGAGGGGCCTGTTGCCATGCTTCTCAAATGTCTTTGCCGGAGTTGGAATTTCACCGCCCTTGCCAGGGGATGGGCCAAGCACTTTGGTCAGGTTCTCTCTTGGGAGTCTGTGTTCTCTGAGCGCTTTCCGTACTGCCCTGGAGGCTGGGAATGAAAATGGCGGCCTCCCAGTCTTCGCCCCAGAGGAACCGAGTGCTGGGCACCCCATTTCTCAGCACACCCTCAGAGAAAAGCAGTCAGTCACTCCCATCTCCCTTGTCTGCTGCCCACGCTCTGTGCTCAGCTAGCCCAAGGCGAAGAGCCTCTCTCTATGGCGCATGCAACCCTGTCTGGAGTCTCCAAACCCAGCAGATTCCTGCTCTGTGCTCCTGCGCTGCTCCTCCCAGAGGAGGAAGGAGGTGGTGTCTCCGGAGCTCCCTTCTGTGGGGTCCCTGCTTGCCTGTACCTCAGATCCCAACGCAGGGTAAGCCCAAGCTGATGGCTCACTGCATGGTTCCTTCTCTGCTGCCGGCTTCTCTGCCACAATAGCTGGGCGCTCTGCTGCACTCGGGCACCCCTGGTCCCTCTGTGACCCCATGGGTCCTGAAACCACACTGTTCACATGAGAGCTAAACCCCCGCTTAGCCTCTGGAGTGATGTCCCTCAGTGGAGCAGACTCAACATTCCAATTTTTTGCTCCACGGCTCTGTGGCTGCTGGGAGCCTGCCGCTCCCCCCGGGGTGTCTCTTCCTGTCGCTTTGGATTCACTTTTTCCACACGTCCTACCTTTCAGAAAGTGGTCGGTTTTTCTGCTCCTAGAATTGCTGTTCTTCCTCTCTTCTCTCTCCTGTTGAGTTTGCAGGCTTTTAGAATGGTTTGATACCTATCTAGCTGAACTTCTGGGATCCAATGCTTTCTCAGCCTCCTACACCTCTGCCATCTTGCCTCCTTTTTTTTTTTTATTTTTTAAAGATTTTATTTATTTACTAGAGAGAGAGAGAGAGAGAGAGGGAGAGAGAGAGTGTTATGAATGGGGTTGGGGGGAATGTGGGGGAAGGAAGAGGTAATCTCCCCCACTGAGCGGGGAGCTTGATGTGGGGCTCCATCCCAGGACCCTGAGATCATGACCTGAGCTGAAGGCAGATGCTTAACCAACTCAGCCACCCAGGTGCCCTTATTGTTGGTTTTAAACCAGAACTTGTCTACATATTTCAGTCATACCACCTTTGTCTTCTTTGGAACAAGCGTTTCCTGGTGTTTTCCTCCTGGCCAAATCCCTGGTTCTACTCCTGTCATGTGAATTCATCTTCAGATTCCTGTCTGTTTTCTCTTAGCACCCAGACTCTCCCCTGTACATTTTTATCTTTTTATTTTCTCATTTCCATCCTCACTGTTCCCTTTAAGCCTTGTCTCACCCTACAGGTGAGATATAGCAGGAGGGAGGGTCTCTCAGTGCCATGTGATACAAATTGAATCGTAAGAGATTGATTGATGAGGGAACCTTCATGGAAATGGATGTCATTACCTAATAGAACTGTTCCAGACTCCTAATAAAATGATGGCAGTTTTGTGTAGAAGTAAAATGAGAAGTTGGAGAGGCAAGGAGCTTCAGGTTTACCATTAGTCTTCTGTATTGACAGCATTTCTGGTGGGGGCAGGGTCTTTCTAAGGAAGCACTCAGGAGAACAAGACAGTTTTCCTAATTTATACTGAATTGAAAATAAATGCATGTCTGCGTACTTTTTTTTTTTGAAGCCGAAATCTAAATATACTCTTTTATGTCTTACAAAACACAAATCATATATATTGTGAAATTATTCTGAATGCTAATTATGTATTTTTGAGGTATCCAGGGGCTCTCAATTCTGATTTGTAGCAAGTATAACTCCCACTTCCTGCTGTTTTGTTTGTTTAATTCCCTTTGAATTAAATCTATCCAATTATATGACTGGGCCTAATAGCACACTCAAATAATCAAATAATTAGCAGTACATGTGTACATGCATACATAAAGGGATATAGCATTTCAATAGAAGTATGTTATTCTTTATATAGGAAAATGGTGTACTATTTATATGACCTTGAGATTTTCCCCCCCTCTATGGAAGTTGTTGTCCATTGCTTTCCTATGCCCAAACCCTGCCACTTGTTGAAGTAACTGTAGGCATTTGCAATGTGACTGGTCACATGGGTAGCAGGGTTGCCCATAGCTTGAGTTTCTTCTTTGCTTCACTTGACAATTGAAGCATTCAAGGGGGAAATGCCTCCAAAAGACCAAATGGTCTTCCTAGGGACCAGTGGTCAACGAAAGCTGTTGTGGCTGGTATCACCATGGTGGCCCATAAACCATAAACTTTTTTTCAGTGTGTGGGATGAGCCCATATGATGGCCCAAAAGTATACTTGCTGTGTGGTCTGATGAAAATGACTATCTCCTCTGCAGCTTCTTTCACTGTAGTACTCAGTCCAAGTGTAGGGGATGGATGGCGGCTCCTAAGAAAGGTACATTCAGGTCCTAATCCCCAGAACCTGTAAACATCACCTTATATGGCAAAAGGGTGAATATTAACCTTACGTGGCAAAAGATGTTACGTTAAAGATTTTGAGAGAAGGATTATCCTGGATTTTCCAGGTGGACCTCAGTGCAACCACAAATATCTCTATGAGAGAGAGGCAGGGGCAGTGTGGATAGAGGAGGAGGCAACGTGACCACAGAGGCTGACAGTTGACTGACGCCACCATGAACCAAGATGCATCTGAACTGAGAAGAGGCAAGGAACAGATTTTCTCTAGATCCTTGGGAGTGAGCGTAGCCCTTGCCAATACTTTGATTCCAGGCTTTTGACCCCAGACCTGAGAGAATTAATTTCTGTTGTTTTAGCCTACCCAGTTTATAATTTGTTACAGCATCTCTAGGAAACTAATCCACCAAGTGAAGCTTGACTAAACATTAATGAGGGGCAAGCTACCAAAGAGAAAGATAAAAAAAAGTAAAGTCCTTCCCTTGGCGTAGTCAGAGCTGATTCCCTAATTGTAGGAGAAATGTGGGAGGCTATTTTAGCATGTTGCAAGGGTTTTGGCAGGGGGAGAAGAGTGGAGGACATTTAGACTTTGGCGGTCAGTTTATATTAGCAATTCCATGGCAAAGACTAAATGTGTTTGAACACCATCACTAAAGGCTGCTTGTTCTACACAGTGTCTACCCTAACTCATATTTCCTGCGGTTTCTATCCCTATTCTCTATCAAATCACCATTTCTCATATTCTTAACTGCGAGAGACTGATATAATTCAGTGAGATTTTTTTTCCCCTACTCTTATCAGAATCCATGGACTGCAGTGTAGCGAAACCTTATAATTTCCATTAAAACTAGATTAATTAAAGTGAAAATATTAACTGGGCTGTGTGAACATCAACCATTAATGAATTTATTTTAATTTTGAATTTAATTCATCCTAACAAATAGTTTCATAACACAGCTTTCACTTGAAGAAAAAGACTCTTTGATTGCCTTAGAGGAATAAAGCATTTGTTTCCTCACTGACCCATAGGCCAAGCCTAATTTGTAGCAATGCGATCTCAAGTAGAAGAGAGTGGGAGCTGGAGTGGGGATTTTATTTATATCCCTTTGCATACTTTTTGGCTAAACCCTAAGAAGAATGTTACGTACAACCACCACAACACATGAACAACTTTGTGATCATTATCTTTCTTTTCTAGAGTTCAAGGTTCCATTCTCACATATATAATTTTTATCATACTTTCCTTCACTCATTCATCCAGCCATTGATATTTATCAAGTGCCTACTTAAGGATGAAAATTATATTAATTATAGTTAGAGGATTCAGAATTGAAGAGTGTGCTCTAGTTATAAACAATTTTTAATAGTTGGTATAAAAAAAAAAAGCTACCACATAGGAATATGCTCAGTAAACATTAATATGTAGGAAAAAGGAGTTCCTGTGTTTGACTTGGAAATTAAGGAGATGTTTTAGGGGCTGAGGATGGTGGTTACAGTCTGTTATGAAAATAAAGGAAGAATAAGAGGCTCTCAGTAGGACAAGTGGGATTGAGCATTACAGATCTTCAAGGGATCAAGATTTGCAAAACATAGCAGTAGAAGGAAGAATGACTCATTTTCTTTTTTCTTTTTTTTTTTTTAAGGATTTTATTTATTGATTTGATAGAGCGACAGCGAAAGAGGGAATACTAGCAGGGTAAGTGGGAGAGAGAGAAGCAGGCGTCCCACTGAGCAGAGAGCCTGATGGAGGGCTCGAATCCCAAGATCCTGGAATCATAACCTGAGCCGAAGTCAGCCGCCTAACAGTTGAACCACGCAGGCTCCCCAAATGACTTACTTTCTAAATGCTAGGAATTCAGTGTGGCTGCTCTGTAGTGGTATTGGGTAAACTATTTGTACAATAATCTGAGTATTAGTGACGATTAATATTTTAATGTCTGCTTTGCTTAGTGGATTTTAAGTTCCCTGCATCCCTCCTATTTTTGTGCCCAGAACCTTGCATGATATTTAGTACACGGCAGGAAAACAGGCATTCGGTGATTTAGTGAAAATAAGGGGAAGGGACTAGGGGCAGAAGGAAAAAGAAGATGAGAGAAGAAGGAGTTAAGCAGAACATTATTTTACAAGGCTGGATTGGAAGGATGAAGGGCGCCTGGGTGGCTCATTCGGTTAACCTTCCGACTCTGGTTTTCGGCTCAGGTCATGATCTGAGGATTGTGAGTTTGAGCCCCAGTTGGGCTCCATCTCAGTTGGGAGTCTGCCTGGGATTCTCTCCCTCTCCCTTTGTCCCTCATGCTGCTTGTACTCTCTCTTTCTCTCAAATCATAAATATTTTTTTAAAAAAGGAAAGAGAGGGAGGAAGGGAGGGAGGCAGGGAGGGAGAGAGGAAGGAAGGAAGGAGGGAAAAGAAGAAGGAAGGAAGGAAAGAGGGAAATGATGTGGTGAACTACAGAAAGGGTGACTGTGATTCCCTGGATTTCTGGCATGTAAAACTCAATCCATTCATAGATAACTACCCGTAAGGTGATTTTACCCTGAAATATTTAATGTTCTTCATGTTTATGGCCTACCTCATCTCCCACCTGGACTGTAAGCTCCCCAAGGGTGGTGGCTTTATATCACTTTATTTTGAAACTTTTTTTTTTAAGATTTTATTTATTTATTTGACAGAGAGAGATCGCAAGTAGGCAAAGAGTTAGGCAGAGAGAGGGGGGGAAGCAGGCTCCCCGCTGAGCAGAGAGCCCAATTCGAGGCTCAGTCCCAGGACCCTGAGATCATGACCTGAGTTGAAGGCTGAGGCTTTAACCCACTGAGCCCCCCAGGCGCCCCTCGAACCTTTCTTTAGTGCAGCTGACACAGCAGGCACACCCACTTCATTTACTTTCACGAATGAATGAATGAGTGAATGAATTGACTAGTCAGTGAAGTATGATGGATTGTGGAGTGAGGGGCTTGGCTGAACTTCAGAATTTCAACCTCTTCAAATTTAAGTGATAATGCAAGATCCTGAATCATAGAAGGAATAGGAAATTGTACTAATTCTTTCACTTTCCTTCTAAAGATGATTTTTAAAAATTTATTTTATTATTATTATTATTATTATTATTATTGCCTTCATATGCCCTAAGAGAGCAAGTTTGAGAGCTAAAGTCAAAAAAGGATGCTTAGGAGTGGAAGACATATGGTGGGTTTTCCAATCTCACAAATTTTATTCTTTATAGCTGAAAGTGTGAGGTTCCCCAAACACAGTTTTCATTAAAAAAAAAAAAAATAAGGAACAGATGTTTACCTAGAGTTGGCCATATGGCCAAATGTGGTTCATTTGTACAAATCTACTTTTTCCATATTTATAATAGACATCTGAGGTATGCCACTATGTTCCCACATGAAACCGCTTCATTCTAATGAGAATTTCAATGAGTTCTGTTACGGACAGAGTCCAAGGGCAAAGCTCTATTGTCCACGCGATATCTAGGTGCGAACCTTCAGAATTAGTAGGGAATTGCACAAGATGCAAGTGATGTGTGCGGACTTTCTGTGGTTCCTGTTGCCAGGGCAACGACTTCCTTTGTTTCCATTCATAGCTGCAGCTTTATGTGAAGCCTGGTTCTCAGGTACACCAGAAGTAGTTACAATATCAAAAGGAAAAGAAGGCAGCTAGATTCTGAGGAAACATTAAAAAAATTTTTAAAAAAGAAAACCGTTACTTCAATGGTTCTTCTATTTTATTTTTTAATTTCTTCACAGAGAAAACTTGGATTTCTTTTCCCTCTAAATGCATTTGCAATTTAAAAATGAAAAACATTTTTTGCAGTTTATATATACACAACTTTTTTTTTCTCCACTACTGAGCAATATTGTCAATTTACTGTGACCATTTCAGGGAAGATTTTGAACCCTTTCTGAAACTTCATGTATTGCCCATAAATCTCAAAAATTGTGAGGCTTTGACATTTAAGGGAAGACAAACTCAGTAACGACCAATCAGCTATCTTTTGGGAATGAGAAAACATGAAACCAGAAAGGTGCTTTAGCCTAGAAGACACCTCATCGAAAAGTAGAATGCCACCATGCACCAAGCCTGGCTAGGTTTGAAGGAAACCCACTTTCTAATAACACCTGTCAGTTATTTCCTGTGTGTCACTGTAAATGAGATGGAGTTTTGGGGAGTGTTGTTCTTTTTTTCCTAAAATGATCTTGGACAAGGCCATGTTCTTTGGGCTATTAAAAGGTGCAAAGAAGAAAATAAACAGGTGCATGCACACACACACACACACACACACACACACACGGTCAATTAAATTGGTGAAATGCCAACTAAAACATTCTGCTATACTTTTGATGTGCCAGATATGTTTTTCTCTCTATATTAACTCATTTAAATTCTCACAAGAATTTTCGTTTGAAATAAGCATTTTTGTTTATTTAAGAAAGCAGACACAGAGATTAGTAACTATCTCAGGTTCACAAGACTAAGAAACAAAGCTGGGCTTCCCACCCACTCAGTTTAGTCCTAGAGTCCGTGGTCTTCTAAACTATCATGCTGTATTTCTTTTCAAAGTTAAGCAGATTTCCTCATTAGAAGATTTCCCATTCTTTTTATTTGCCTCCTGTTATATAGTTCTGTAACATAGAGAAGTATATTATGCGAAGTTTCTAAAACATACTAACCACTGGATATTTTTTTAGAATAGTACAAAGGACTATAGACCATAGTTTGAGAAATTCTAGGCCAGACTGTCCATGTTGCTTGCATTTCTAGCATAAGATGACCCTGAAAATAAGCAGAGAATTCCATTCTTTACAATGCTATAAAATATTGTTTTATTTAGGATTTTAAAGAATATTAAATGCAGAATTTGCAATTTTATGAATGATTTATAGCCACTAGATGTATTAATTTCTGTGTTCTAGAACGCTGTCAATACATGTTATCTAGATCCTTTTTACTAATCCAAAACTTCTAGTTCAAATATGAATCAATAAAAGTAAGATCAGTTTGATGTTTCTGTAAAAAAAAATTTTGTAGACAAATATAAATATATGTAGATTATTCAATCTTTCCTATTTACTAGAAATTGTTTACCACTATTGCACCAGAAACTGAGAATGACCACTAGTATCTCACATTGAACAAATCTGGGGAGAATATTTATGAGATAAATTAATAAGATGACTTTAAAAATTCCTCCATTAGTATAAAATGTTCATAATCTTGAGATGCTGGTCCTCCTGGTTGTAAGGACTGCTGGTGGCCTACTAATTGCCTCACTGTGTAGGTGAGTGAACTGCATATGTATGATCAGGCTATTAGCTCAGCTAAGTTTCTCTTGGTGATGAAGAAGGATACGTTTGGGCATAAAAGGCTAACATGTGCAGTAGGCTGACATGGCTTAGGTATTTAAGGTATAATAAACACTTTTGTACACTTAGAATTAATTGAGTATATATGTCCCTAGACCAGTAATCCAAATAACTATTGATCTTAACTTTAAGCCAAATACAATAGAGTTTTATACTTGAATATATTACTTAATGTCTCTTTCTCTCTTTCTTTATCTTATTTAGACTGTAAACTACTTTTTTCTCCATTGTTACCAACATGTGGAACTTAGTACATTCTGTTTGTTAGGTTAATGTACTCAGGAATGTCTGCGGATTGAGTCCATCTTCATTGTAATAGTCCTCTCACCCAAAGAGGCATTTGTGAAATTGCTGACTTGGAGAAGTTAGTTAGAGAAGTTGGACTATGAAGTGTAATCCATCTCTGGAAGATACCTGTAGACACATGATTGTACCAGATCTTGCTCAAATTACAGCTCTCTCTCAGATATAGGCTAAAATTTACTTACGTATATATTTTTTTCATTTGGGACAAAAGTTTCCAGAGTTTGAGGACATCAAGAGACCAGCCAAAATGTTTGCTTTTTGTTTTTATTATTTTTTTAATATCTATCTATCTATCTATCTATCTAATCTATCTAATCTATCTATCTATCTATCTATCTATCTATCTATCTATCTATCTATTTATTTATTTATTTAACAGAGATCACAAGTAGGCAGAGAGGCAGGCAGAGAGAGGGGGAAGCAGGCTCCCTGCTGAGCAGAGGACCCGTTGCCAGGACCCTGGGATCATGACCTGAGCCAAAGGCAGAGGCTTTAACCCACTGAGCCACCCAGGCGCCCCTGTTTTTATTATTTTTAACATTTTTGCACTTATTTTACATCAAATAAAATACTAAATGGTCTTTAGGTATTAGTTACACTGTTTCAGTTCTCCATCTAAGGTTGAATTTCTTTGAAATATCTGAATAGTCTTGCATCTCAAATTATAAGTATCATTTTTTAAAAAAGATTTTATTTATTTGATAGAGAGATAGAACGAGAGAGCACAAAGAGGGGGAAGGAGAAAAGAGAGAGAGAGAAGGAGAAAGAGAAGAGTAGGAGAGAGAAGGAGAAGGGAGGACCAGACTCCCCACTGAGCAGGGAACCCAATGTGGGACTTGATTCCAGGCCCCTGGGATCATGACCTGAGCGGAAGGCTTAGCTGACTGAGCCACCGAGGCATCCCTATAAGTATCCTTCTGTGAGGCGCTATGAACACATTGAGAATCTGTCCCCAGAGTACAGAATCAAGCTCTGTATGGGTAAATGAGCAACTGGTTCAGAGTTTGGGGTGAAATTTGGATGGTGTGACCCATTTATTATTTGCTCAGAGCAGAAGCTGTGGGACAAATGTGTCATCAAAGCATAACTCATAATTAAATCATAGTATGTTCAATAATGACATACAGCTCCAAGTTTCTTATTTAGAACACTATGGGGCAATACTCTTTCCAATCTTAAAATACAAGCATGAAAGCAAGGCCTTACAAACTCCAAACAAATAAGCTTTGAGCCAGATATTTTTCGTTTTTTCTTTCTTTAAAGTGATTTTTCTTTAGGATGTACAGATCTTGTTATATTTTGTTAACTCTTAGGAAGGAACATAGTTTCATGACGCTGGAGTAGTGTCCCATAACACTGGTTGGTCTTGGACATGTGAGCATCCATGTTACAAGCCATGAGAGAAACCTGGCTGAAACACCAGATTTGAAGTTCTCAGTTATCTAGGTAAGGAAGGTAATCAATCTGGGACTGAATTTCTTGCATATGTAAGAAAGAGAAAAGTAAACGCTAAAGCATTCGGCCCTTTATTAAGGAGAGACAACCCCCTGCTGTAGGATACCACCAGAGTTTGCCAAATATTTCTTAAGAATTCAACAATAACAACAGGCATGACCTCACCCCATATTCCCTGTATGCTCACTACTAATCACAGAATGTAGAAGGTAAGGGGAAGGAGACTGGAATTAAGGGGATAAGATGAGGATGAAGATTGCTACAAATGCACATTACAGGTGTACATGATCTGATTGTCACTCTGACAGTGCTTTTGAAGAAACCCTTTTTGGCTCCAAATTATTACCTTTGTCTCATAGTATGGCTTTACAGAAGTCAAATTTGCCATAACTGATTTGTTCACATTTTCACTTAGTAACTCATTAAGTTCCTCATCCCTCCAGTGCCGTCAGCTTTTAAGGGAAATGTAATATCAGATTTCTGGTTCAGTTGCAATTGACTTTATAGCAAAGATACTTGGACCTTGATGTGATCAATTAAAATCTTTCAGTCTTTTACTTTTCTTTCATTGATCCACATTAGTATCCTATGCAAGGTATGCCTGCCTGATAGCATATGGCATCAAATCTGAGTGCTATGCTTTTCCAAATTAAAAAAAGCTATTAAAAACAAAAAACAAAAACCCTCTCCTGGAAATTGGCTTAAATGATAAACATGACCCCAGTGCAGTTTCTAACTACAGTTGTTAAAACCAAATAGTCCTGGCATAAATCAACTTTTGTTTAAAAAAGCTTGAATAAATTACCGTATCTGTACTGTACCATCCCTTATTATAAACTTTTTTTTATTTATAACATTGCTCAAAAGTTTAAAAGCAATAGTTTGAATTAAAAAGTGTGTTCTTGTGAAATATAAAATTCACAGAGCTATGTTTTCTCTTTAATGGTGAGCAATAAACGTGTCAGGAAAGCCATAAAAACATATGGCCTTTGGTTTATGTCTAAATTAAAAGCAGCCAAATAATTGAGTTTAAAATTTGGTAAGAAAATTGCTTTAACATGAGAGTGGAATATTTCAAAAGAAAAGAGAAAATAAGATTCTCAGGGGAAAAAATGACCACTTTTGCCTAATTTGGGGCACATGAAGTGTCTCTTCTGCTGACCTCTGTAATAACAAAGTAGCATGTCACATTGTCACATCAGAGTGATTGTTGAGAAACCTCAGCTCTTCCTGTTCCAAGCGTCCATCTTGCAGAAGAAACTGAGTGGGATTCAGTGATAGTATTGATTCAAAGGAGGTTTGTGATAATTCCTTTAAGCTTCTATGCCTGATATATGACCTCAGTTAAATTAATTTGTCCTGTTTAGGGATATGTATTTGATTTAGCCTCATATTATGAGTTTCAATATGGAAATTTAAGCCTCTGGTTAGAGGTGGTTAGACCTGGTTAGGTCACATTTTTTTTTTATTATCTCAGATATTGATTTTGTTTCATGGTGTTTTTTTTTCTTTTTTCATAAAATATACCTATTATCTATTTGTTGCTTCTTCATTTTATTTCTTCTGAAACTTATGATCTTCATCTCTTTATTTCCCTCCACATTTTTTCCCCAATTTTTTATTTAAATTCCAGCTAGTTAACATTCCGTGCAATATTGGTTTCAGGTATAGAATTGAGTGATTGATCATTTATATACATCATCCGTGCTCATCACAACAAGTGCCCTCCTTGATACCCATCACCTGTTTAACTCATCCCCTCACCCACCTCCCCTCCAGTAGCCATCAGTTTTCTATAGTTGAGAGTCTTTCTTGGTTTGCCTCTCTTCCTGCCCACCCCACCCCACTATGTTCATTTTTTTTTTTAATTCCAGTAATTTCCAGTGAAATCATATGATATTTGTCCTTCTCTGACATATTTCACTTAGTATAATACTCTGTAGCTCCATTAACATCATTGCAAATGGCAAGATTTCATTCTTTTTGATGACTAATATTCCATTGTGTGTGTGTGTGTGTGTGTATACACACACAAATTTATATATATGTCATTTCTTCTTTATCCATTCATCAGTTGGTGAACATCTGGGATCTTGCCATAATTTGGCTATTGTTGATAATGCTAATATAAGTATCAAGGTGCATGTATCCCTTTGAATCAGTACTTTTGTATCTTTTGGGTAAATACCTAGTAGCGCAGTTGCTGGATCCTGCGGCAATTGCTGGATCCTGCGGCAGTTCTATTATTCACTTTTTGAGGAAACTCCATACTGTTTTCCACAGTGGTTGCACCAGCTTGCCTTCCCACCAACCAGGCAAGAGGGTTCTTTTTACCCACATCCTTACCAACACCTGTTGTTTTTTGTGTTACTGATTTTAGCCATTCTGACAGGTGTGAGCTGATATCTCATTGTAGTTTTGATTTGTATTTCCCATGATGAGTGATGTTGGGCATCTTTTCTTGTGTCTGTCATCTGTATGTCTTCTTTGGAAAAATGTCTATCCATATCTTCTCCCATTCCAAAGTTTGCCTTTTAGTTTGGTTGATTATTTCCTTCGCTGTGGAGAAGGTTTTTATTTTGGTTAAGTCCCAATAGTGTACTTTAGCTTTTGTTTCCTTTGCCTCAGGAGACATATCTAGTAGGAAGTTGTTACAGCGAGTGTCAAAGAGGTTACTGCCTGCATTCTTCTGTAGGATTTTAATGGTTTCCTCTCTCATATGTAGGTCTTCCACGCATTTTGAATTTATTTTTATGTATGGTGTAAGAAAGTGGTCCTGTTTCATTCTTTTGCATGTTGCTGCCCAGTTTTCCCAACACCATTTTTTGGAAGAGATGGTCTTTTTTTCCATTGGTATTCTTTCCTGCTTTGTCAAAGATTAATTGACCATATAGTTGTGGGTCCATTTCTGGGTTTTCTATTCTGTTCCATTGATCTCTTTGTCTGTTTTTTGTGCCAGCACCATACTGTCTTCATCACTACAGCTCTGTAATATATCTTGAAATCTAGAATTGTGATGCCTCCAGCTTTGCTTTGCTTTTTGAAGATTGCTTAGGCTATACGGGGTCTTTTGTGGTTCCATACACATTTTAGGATTGTTAGTTCTAGCTCTGTGATAAATGCTATTGGTATTTTGATTTCATTAAGTACATAGATTGCCTTAGGCAGTACAGACATTCTACCAATGTTTGTTTTTCTAATCCATGATATTGGAATGTTTTTCCATTCCCTCCACATTCTTGAAGTGTTTCCCAGGAATGAATCATCTTTGTCTTCATTCGGTTTTCCTCAGAATCAGCTCAAAACTTTGTGCTTTCGAATGTCATTTTAAATTCTATTATGGAATTTTTTGTTTTTCCTTAGTCAACCTTCTTTATTTCTCTCTAGTGTGGCCACCCCATGTTTCCTTCTTACTTTAGAGGATCCCTGTTGTTTTCCCTTTAATTGACGGCTTCTTCAAGAGGAAGGGGGAAAATACTGCTGTGTAATTAAATTATTTTTTTTTATATCTCTCTTTTGTTGCATGCAGTATTTAGTAATATACTCTTAAAACTTATTTAAAAACTCTTACGTGTTCATTTTCCTCTGTAATACTATTGATTCCTTTGGTAGGACCAATGATCTGCTTAGCATTTACTTAATTTTTCATTCTTTACTGACAGGAGGGTTAGACTGACCTAATTTTTCTTTAATTTGGGGAGAAAACTTGTACTCTCCACAAGATAGTTTTGTTTACTTACTTTATAAGATATGATATGTGAAGGGTTTATGAGCATCATTATAGTTCTAAGAGTCAGAGCACACGACTGGCTAGAGGAAGGGGGCAGGCCTCACATATGGCCATCCGGGATTGGCTTCAGTATGAACAGACTGAAGTCTGGAGGAGAGGCACAATGTGGGGACTCCCAGAAAAACCAGCAAGAGATAGTTTGAGACTTACTGAGACACTGCAAAGAGTCATGTTTGATCAAATAAATAATTCAATTAAAGAATTGGATTCTTTTATTCTTTAAAATAAAGAATTCCGAAGGACACACCACCCCTATGTTTTGTTTACTTGTCTGTCCTTTTGTTACTGTTCTTGCTGCTGGGACTTTTTAAAATCAACTTTTTTTCAGTGCGAAAAAAATATTTACACAGCAAAGTTGTACTTCCTGATCATCACTGCTACCCTGATCACATTCCCCAGTTCTTCCTCTCTTCCTTTTCTACTTACCCTCTAGATAAATAGTCTCTTTAGTTTCTGGTTTATCCTCACTGTATTTTTTTTTTTTCACAAGTAGGCAGATAAGAGCTATCTTTTTACACCCTCTTAAAAAAAATAATATATATATATATATATAAATAACGTGCTATAGATACTCTTTTGTGGTTTGCTTTTTTGTTTAACAGTATATCCTAGAGATTACCTCATATCAGTATATCAGTTCATAGACATGTTTCTCATTTTTTATGGCTGTATACTTCTTACTGTGTGGATGTAGTATAATATATGTACATGTATACATTATAACATATGTATTCGTACATATATAAAAACATACACATTACATATACATTTATACATATATATATACATATAGGTATACCTACGCATGCATGTGTATATACATGCACATAATATATGTATACCTATGTGTGTATAATTGTATATATGTATACATATATATGTATACATATATGTAAGAATTTATATTTTTTCCGATATTTTGTATTTACAACCAGTGCTGCAATAAATAGTCTTGTGCATATGCTATTTTCATAATGTTAGAGGTGTAGCTTTGGGATAGATTCCTAGACATGAGACTGCTGAATCAGGACATTAGAGCATATGTAGTTTCATTAGGCACTGCCAAGCTTCCTACCAAAACAGCGTATAATTCTAACTTGAGGGTACATGTTTTTCAACATTTGTACCCACAGAATGTATTGTCATATGTATTTTTTTAATTATTGCTAATGCAATACAGAAAATATTGTATCAGTTATTTTAATTTGCAGTTGTCTAAATATGAATGAGTTTGAACGTATTTTTCATATATTAAATGGTCATTCTTATGTTTTTTATGTAAATGGTCTTTTAACAACTTTTCTTCTTTTTTCTTCAGATTCTTATAGTTCTGTGTCTTTTAATTCCTAAGAATTTTTTTAAATTAAAAATGAGTATATTCTCTTTGGCTCTGACAATCTCATTCTCCTACTTTAGATAGAGGATTAGGTGGTCTAATCAGTAAGTAACCAAGAAGACAGAGTTGGACTAATAGGATTCCCTTAAATGTGATGTCCCTGGTATTCCACTTTGTTTTTGTGCTTGAGGAGACTTCTGGGCCAGAGGCAACTTGTTATTATCTAATTGTCATTTTTCCTACACACCACTTAAGATAGGTGATGTGGTTGCATTTACCATCATGACAGTTGCCCTTGTCTTCCTTGCTAAGAAGAGTATTGGAAGAGAAGCCATCAAGATAAGGAGATCTCAACTCACTACAAAGTGAGTTTTTACCCATTTTTCTTTCCAAAATAAAAATTTATTTGAGGTGTGTTTTAAGTCCAAAAAAAAAAATAAAGATTAGGTGATTTCAGATTAAGCATCTATATCTGTTTTGCTTTCCTACATGATTAAGTGACAGAAAATGGAAATGTAAAGGGTAAATAATAATAGCAATAGGAAATAAAAAGATTGATCAATGGTTCATATGTTTCAAAAAATTCCTGGATGATAGCAGATGAGAATAGACTGATGGATTAATGAAGATAGAGAAGCTTCAACCTAAGCACACACAGGAAACAAGAGTTACTTCCCCATTAAGGGTCAAAAAGTACCCAAAATAGGAAGTGGTTTCTAGGCAGTTGTCAGGGCAGCTAATTAAAGGAAAATGTTTTGAGCATCTAAGTTCATCTGGGCTACTCTCCCTCCAGTCCCTGCAATCACTATGCAGTAAAGAGATGCACTTTGTAAACCCACTGATTGCACTTAGTATGAATTTGGTCTGGAAATTGAGGCCACAGAAAGTCTTAAGCCTTAGAAATCATCTTTCTTTTTTCTCTTCTGAAAGAATAATTTCAAATGACTCATCACTGAGTTCACTGATTCTTTGTTCTGTTTGACTGAGTCTGCTGTTGAAGTTCTCTTTTACGTTTTTAAGTTCAGTCTTTGTATGCTTCAGCTCCAAAATTTCTGTTTGGTGCTTTGTTATTTTTTCTGTTCCTTTGTTACTTCTATTTTGTTCCTGTATTTTCCTGATTTTGGTCAATTGTTTATCTCTGTTATCCTGTAGCTCCTTGAGCTACCTTTGAACGGTTGTTTGGAATCTTTGCCAGACAATTTATGGATCTCCATTTCTTTGGGATCAGTCACTGGATGTTGTGTTCTTTTGGTATTATCAATCTTTCCTTGATATTTCATGATCATTATAGTTTTGAAGAAATAGTCACCTCTTTCAGATTTTATGGATTGGCTTTGGTAAGAAAAGACCTTAACTGGTAGAGAGGGGAACACTAGAGTGTTGAGATCCTGAGTAGCTAAGGCTGCTGGGGTCCTGTGCAGGGTAAGCTACTGGGAACCACGTTCATTCCACCACATGGCCAATACTGGTAGCCTCTCCCTTTCTTCCATGTCCCTGTCAATCTCTGGACATTGTGGCTGATCTCTAGGTCATAAAACTGAGACGGATCCTCTGTCGAGTGCTCCAGAAAGCTGAGGAGGCTGGTCACTTGCCCCATTCTCCTTTTCCCACTGAAAGGAATTTCCATCTTGGCACTAACATGCCTGCCTGGGGGATGAGATGATGTAGGCAAAAGGAACTGTTCTTCTGACCCATTTTTGTGCCATTATTTACAAGGGTTTTTTGCTCTACTAAGTTGCAGAAGCTTCTTAAGTGGACTTCTGTGCTCTCCCAGAGCTATTTTTATTTATGGATAGCTAATTGTTGTTCTTTGCAGGGGAATGATGGCTGAGATATCCTTCACTATCTTGAATCACTCTTTATGTTGCATTTTAAGTAAAATAGAGGCTAGGAGACAGTGGAGATAAATCTTCAAAAGTTATAAGGAGTGCTTGGGTGGCTCAGTGGTTAAAGCCTCTGCTTTTGGCTCGGGTCCTGATCTCAGGGCTCTGGGATGGAGCCCCGCATCGCATCGGGCTCTCTGCTCAGCAGGAGCCTGCTTCTGCCTGCTTCTTTGTCTACTTGTGATCTCTCTCTCTGTCAAATAAATAAATAAAATCTTAAAAAAAAAGTTATAAGAAAAATAATTATACCTAGAATTATATATTATACCCAAAGTTATACCCTGTTACACACAACTGTATTATATCCAACCAAACTAGATCTCAAGTGAACGAGAAAAATAAAATATTAGACATAAGAAGGACCCAGAAAGTTGATCCTTATAGATGAAATGGAAAGAATGACTGAAGAAGATTTTCTTTTTTTTTTTTTTAAGAAGATTTTCTTAAAAAACAAAACAAAAAAAAATCTTTTAGGGGGCACTTGGGTGGCTTAGTTGGCTGAGCGTCCAACTTGATTTTTGACTCAGGTCATGATCGCAGGGTCCTGAGATCCAGTCCAGCATAGGACTCCCCACTCAGTGGGGAACCTGCTTTTAAATTCTTTCCCTTCCTCCCCCCACATTCATGCTCTCTCTCTCTTTCAAAATAAAATAAATAAATCTTTTAAAAAAAACACATCTTTTAAAGTATTTTTATTTGCAAAATTATGGCACTGGAACTATTTATTTTTTCTTTGTACCTATCTCATGCTTTTCTTCTGGAAACAATTAGATTTTTTTTATTCTTGGAACTCAGGAATTTTACCAAAATATGTGTACAGGTAGGTTTTATCCCTTCATCAAAACTTTCTAGAATTTATTATATCCCTAAAAACTGTAAATGTATATCCTTCTTCAGCATGGATAAATTTCTTTCTTATATTTGTTAATTTTTGTTTCTTTTGTCCATCTCTTTATTTTTCTTCCTCTGTAATACTTTTTTCATTTTGTTTTTGGCCAATGAGTCTTCCTTCAAATGCAACCAAGTATTTTACTCTTTTTCCTTATTACTTCCATGATGTTGTATTTATGCTATCTTCCTTAAGGTATTTCTTCTTTTTTTTTTTTTTTTTCAAAGATTTTATTTATTTGACAGAGAGAAACACAGCGAGAGAGGGAACACAAGCAGAGGGAATGGTAGCAGGAGAAGCAGGCTTCCTGCCGAGCAGGGAGCCCGATGCGGGGCTCGATCCCAGGACCCTGGGATCATGACCTGAGCCGAAGGCAGACACTTAACGACTGAGCCACCCAGGCGCCCCAAGGTATTTCTTCTTCTTCTTTGCCTGCTAGGCCACTAGCTCAGCTTCTATGTATATATACATGGAAACTGAGGGATATAACAAGCAGAGCAATCACAAGCATGCAGAGAGGCAGGGAGAGGGGGAAGCAGGCTCCCTGCTGAGCAGAGAGCCCAATGCGGGGCTGGATCCCAGGACCCTGAGATCATGACCTGAGCCGAAGGCAGAGGCTCAACCCACTGAGCTACCCAGGCGCCCCTAAATCAGCTTTTAATAATATTCTCTCCTTTGTATCCATTAACTGTGTTTTAAATTATAAACATATAATTATAGATTTCAAGAAATCTATTTTATGTTCTGACCTAATCTCTAAGTGGTTTTGTATTTTCTTTTCTTTCTTTGTGTATGTGTGTATGTATGTGTTTGTGTTTCTTTGTTCTAGTTGCTCTCTTTTTTTTTTCCAGGGGATCTATCTTTCTAGATATAGATTCTATTTGTATTTGCTCTCTTTAATGGCTGGGCCCATTCCTAAGTGCCGGCTCACTGGGGTATACTCATCAGAAAACTCTGGAGGTAGCCCTGCAATTAATGAAGAATATAGAACTCCCTTTTTCCTTGTTTTGGTGATGAAATAATGGTCAGTAAGACTCCCTGCTCCTTTGGCCTCCCTACATTCTCTGTGACAGGTTACATTCCTGTTGCCACTTCTTTCTCTTTTCCTGTATTAGAATTGTGTGTCGCTATCCTTTGTTTTCTGCCTTTGCATTACCTCCCAAATATTTAATAGTGGAGAACACTAAAAAGAAAAGGAAATTTTAATATGATCTCCCAATTATAAAAGAGGGAATGGGGAAATAACTTGGGACAGCCACCCCTCCACTGGATTGGGATAGTGTTGTAAATGTTGGGACTAGAAGGTCTTAGACGATAGCACGCTGCTGACAACTTTTCCTGTCTCTGCCCTGCGTTGTTTGTTGAGTCAGTGTGGCTATTCGGGATCCTGCCTCCCGGGCTGGGAAGTTTGCATGCTGTCTCCCAGTGTCTTCATGCATCAGGATAGCTGGCCTTTTATTTCCTACAGCAATACTATCCAACAGATAGGAATGTTAGAAGTTTTTTTTGGCACTAACCAAAGTGTTAGCCACTCACCACATGGACACTTGAAATGAAACTGGTGTGACTGAGAAGCAAAATCTTTACTGTTTTACATTTTAATAAATTTAAATGTAATAGCCACAGTGGTTAGCAGCTGCCATATTCTACTACAGCTCCAGAGCATGCTTTATGGATTCATCAGCCCAGTTCCTTTGATGAGTATGGAAAAGTCTGGGGATTGCCTTGGGCTAGTGGAGATGAATTTTATGCACATTTTGGCATTGTTGAGGTTTTCTGGCAATCCACCCCCTCAAACCCAACTTCAATGTGAGATGCTTTCATTGTGTGTGTTTCAGTTGGAAGGAGACAAATTATAAAATATTGCTTAGCCATACCTTTTATTGTGACTCTCTTTTCTTCACTCAGTCTTTGAAATAGTAGCAGGCTCTGGGAACTTGCTGTGTCCCTATGGACTTAGCTTAAGAGCTTTTCTCTTTGCCTCGGCCTCTGCTTCTGCCTTGATGGGAATACTGACAGAGAACTAATCTTCTGCCTGCCCCTAGGCTGTGGCCAATTCTATCAGCGCAGTTTGCATTGAGGCCCTATTACCTCTGCCTGGCAGCAGATGCTTGGTAGATGTCTGCTGAGATCAGTTTTGCCAATTCCTCTGGCTCTCTTAGTATCTACAATTCTGAGCAGCACATTCATTTCAAATGTAGAAGAGAACGTGGCTCATGCAATTTAACAGACACATGATTCTCTGGCATTAGTTGGTCTGGGATCATGGGCTGGAGTCTGAAAAGTGAGCAAAAAGGTTCTCTTGCTCTTCTTTCTCCATTCGTATTGCTAACTTATCTCCCCCATACTGAAGGACATGAAGAAGGGGCCAACAGACTCCAGCATCTGACCTTTTTCTACCAAATCCTCTAAAGCTTCAGCTATAATGCACCCAGTATCTGAGTCCTTGAAATGATAGGTAATAGTTTTAAGAATGACTTTATTATTGCATGTCATAGATTCCTCAGGATGGATGTATCACTTGCAATATGTCTTTTTTGGTAGCCATTTTTTTAATACCAGCCAAGACTTTTTGTTGTTGAAATGAAGAAGAGACATCTTTTTGGAAACATTTCTTTTCATTTGACTCCTGGGGCACCAACTTTATCTGGTGTTTCTCTTACCCCCTGTCTATTAATTTTAAATCTCTTTTTGCCATTTCTAGCTCTGCTTTGTCTTCAAGATTTTAGAGTGTGGAGGACTGACTTTTCTTCGTTTATATTCTCTTCCTTAGGTGATCTCATTTATTCCCCTGGCTTAAATAAATGAGCAAAGATGTATCTACATATTGATGTCTTCCAAATATATCTTTTCTGTATCCAGCTATTTTATATCCCCTCATGGATATCCAAAAGGCATGCCACATTAACATATCCAAAATCCAAATGTCCTCACATGCTTTTCTCTAATCTTCCTTATTTCACTAAATAGTATCACGCTTTACTCAATTGTTCAAACCAAAAATCTAGAAAGCATTTAATGCCATTTGTCCCTCATGCCCATATCTAATCCATCGGGACGTTGTGAGATCAGTTTCCTAATCTGACAAGTTTTTACCCATTTCCCAGCTCGCATGCTAAATTAAGCTTTTTTGTCTTTTACCTGTCTAATATACTAGCCACCTAACCATTTCTTTGCTTGTACTTCTGACCCTCTGAACAGTCTTGTCCCCAAAGTCATGTTGATCTTTTAAAACTATAAATGAGATCCTATTACTCCCTTGCTCAAAACACTATAATGGCTTTATATGATATGTAAATAAACTCCAAGTATCTTACTAGGATGTCTAAGATCTGAGTGATCTGGCTCCTGATCACCTCTCTGACCCCATCTTCTAACCTCTCTGTCTAACTTCCCATTGCTCATGCCTCTCCAGCCCCTTAGTCCTTGTTTTTTCTTGTTGCCAAAGTTACTCCTATTTTAGGAACAAGTTCCTTTTTGGTTGTTCTTTCTTTCTCTAGAACAATCACCGCTCCCCCCCTCCAAAATATTTCAAGACTTGTTTATTTCATCTAGGCCTTTATTTAAATGTTATGTTCCCAGACATTTCACCTGAGTACCAACTTTTATTTTTTGCCCTTTCCTTAAGATTTTCTAGTCTGGATGCCAGGCATTGGGACAGTTGCCAAGTGTTGAGCACCTTACCTCTTGGGATGGGTAGGCAATGCCTGGGAAGCTCTATCTTCCTGTCCGCAAGCTACCATGAGTTCCCTCTGACTAGGAACAGCCCTAAACCACTTAACTTAATGTGCTGCTTAAATACTAAGTGTTACTATTTATTATTTGCCATTACATGAGTGAATTTGGAAAGCATACTGTTTTAGCCTGTCCTATTTCTTTCTTATTGCATTCATTAGTATAAATGACTCAGCCAAATAGAATTCTATCAATCAGCCAAATGAAATCATGTTATGTATTTATGTGTTTACTTTCTATTGTCTGCCTTCTCCAGTACTGTTTATTTAATTTTTTTTTCCAGTACTGTTTATATCTAAAATAGCAGGGACCTTGTTCTGCTTTGTATATCTCTGTAGCTCAAATGAGAATTTCTTTTTGTTTTTATTTGGCTTCATTGAAATATCATTTATATACTATAAAATTCACCTTCCTTGGTGCATACCCCTATGAGTTTTGATAAATGTGTAGAATCGTGTAACACCACAATAAACCTAAAGAAGAGGCCACATCTTCTCTTCACCTCAAGCTTGTGGCAACAACTAATCTCTTCCTCTGATTCTGCCTTTTTCAAAATGTCATATAAATGGGATGTTATCAGATATGTGACTTGCAAATATTTTCTTCCCATTCGGTGACATTCAATGTCTTTTCATTCTTTTAATCACTTTTGAAGAGACTATTTTAATTTTGTTGAAGTTCAATTGCTAATTTATTTGTTTTGTGAATTATGCTTTTGGTTTCATATCTAAGGAATCGAACCTAGAGTCACAAAGATTTTCATCTAGATGTCTTATAGGCTTAGTTTATCCAAGTTATTCATTTCATTTTGAGTGAACTTTGGCAATTTTTATCTTTCAAGGGATTTGCCCACTTTATATTGTTGGACTTCTTGGCATTAAGATGTTTATAACATTCCCGAACTTTTCTTGTAATATCTGCAGTATCTATAATGGTGTTTTCTCTTTCTTATGTGATGTTGGTAATATTTGTCTAGTTTAGTGGTGTTTTTTGTTGTTGTTTGTTTGTTTGTTTTCTCTTAATCACACTGATTAGAAGATTTTTTTGTTTTCAATTTATTTTTAAGTTTTATTGATTTTTTTTAAAGGAACAGATTTTGATTTCAGTAATTTTCTCTATTTTCTACAAATGTGAGTTTTGTTCCTTTGTATCAGATATCTTTCTTTTACTGGCTACCTTTAACCAGCCTGTTTTTGGGGGATTGTGGGGGATTCATTCAGTCTAGTCAGGAGTTGGGCTAGGTTTGGGTTTTATTGTTGCTCTTGGTTATCTCCAGTATACCATTTCAAATTCCTCTATCCTTAGCCTGTGAGTAAGGTGTTGGAATCAGTTTCCAGAAGATTTTTCTCAATGTTTTTGCTCCACCCTCAGCTTTCAGGCTTCCCTATATTACTGTGCCTCTGAGAATCTCTCTTTCTCTCTCTGCTTTCCTCTACCCCAGAGCATTAGAGTTCTGTTACTACTTACTTGATAACCAGTTACTTGGTAACTAGTATCAGAGCTGTACTGGAGGGCAGTGGTAGAGATGTGTTATAGGTGCACTGGCCAAGCCTTAC
>CM053619.1:24220189-24231802 GCA_028646535.1 Procyon lotor | reverse complement strand
TGAAACTGGAGGGTATTATGCTAAGCAAAATAAGTCAGTCAGAGAAAGACAATTATCACATGATCTCTCTGATATGAAGAATTTGAGAGGCAAGGCGGGAGTTTGGGGGGTGGGGGAGAGAAATGAAAAAAAAAAAAAAAGGTACAAAATCCAAAGTGTGACTCATTTTAAGAAGCAAATCAGCTTTAGCGCCAAGCTTTAAATACCCAATTTGATACTGGTAAGAAAACCACATTTATCACCTGTGAACTCAGCAGCCACCAACTGAAAATATTAAAAAGGCATGAATAAACTGAACTTGTGAAATAAGTCTACTATATCCTTAATTTCTGATTTTCTCACATTTATCTCTCCCTAACTCATTTGCTCATCTTATCATTAAAGAAATATGAATAGTTCAGTTACTAAGTGCCAGGCAAAGTTCTTGGCAGGGCTATACCATGTACAAGACCTTCCAAGGCTCACAGTGAGAGCTGACAGCCCACGACGATGGCAGACATAAAACAAAATTATTTGCAGATGTGTTATTTTGAACGGAAGGAGGCTGTAGTGAGAGTATGTTACAGTGGGAGACTGGGAAGGCTTCTTGGAGAAACTGAATCAAGCAGGGCCAAAAAAGAAAAGGAAGACACTCCTAGAGTACTTACTTATGCCAGTGGTTTTTATAAGCCTCACTGACTATTATTTAGCACTTTAACCTTATTATAGGCCATAGAGTTAGTGACCAGGATGGACTTAATGTGGCCTTCAGCTTTATTAAACTTTAGACAGGTTTCTTCCTGATCATGGACCCTTATCTCCTTTCTTTAAATCATTTCAACCCTTTTTAAATGTAGATCTTCTCCCAGTCACTTGCCAGTTTTACAACCATGTTTTTCTGCAGGACCTGGCAGTCAATCCCTTTACAATTTGATCATCAAGAAAGATAGTGCCACCATTTCCCAGTCTCTGTGGGAGAGTAAGTGCCTAACTTCAATTAGTGTCAATTAGAAAACCCAGATGGCTTAATTACATAGACCACCCTGTCCCCTAATTCCCTCTAACTGTCTTCCACCTGCTTATCCCAGCGCTTAAAAATTATCTCACCTTTTGTCTCAGCAAAGATGAAAATAATGTCTTTCTCCTATTCTAAAAGTCTTGAACAAAGTCATCTTTGTCTATTTACTCTGTATAGGGCAATTTTTCTTCAACATGAGCAACAATGGGTTGCAAAGAGAACAATGAAATCCCAAGAGCAAGGTTCAAGTCATGAAACCACCAGGAAAACTTAAATATTTCTGGTCCTCAAGGTGTTCCCCTATAACAAGTACATTCAAAAATTCCTGCCTTATTATATCATCAGAAGCATTAAATGAGATCATGTGATAAAAGCATCTTGCAAACTGTTGTATGTTTTGCACATGGGAATTTTACCCTTCCCTGAGCAACTAGTACAGATCTGAGGCATAGTTGCATAGAGTACAACTCAGATCTGTACTAGTTGCTCAGGGAAGGGTAAAAATTCTCATATGAGAAATGAGCCATTTTTCCTAATGGCTGAGCATGTGGGCTCTGGAATCAGAGTGAACCTCAGCAATTTCATTTATCTCCCTCTGCTGCAATTCTTCTAACCGTAAACTGAGGATAACAGAACTTCCTAGGGTTGGGAAAAATTAAAGGAATCAACTGAATGCTTAGACTAGTCTATGCCAGTTAATTAGCAACGATGAAAAGAGAGCTATCATTATTAGTATATGTGCTATATGTTCACAGGTATAATTAGTTCTCCCTTCTACTTAAAGGCCTCAAGTGGCTTTTCAGTGCCCTTGTTGTAAAACCCAAAACTTTAATGTAAGCCATGCTCCCTGTTATGCTATGATCCAGTTCAAATGACGCTTTTTTTTTTTTTACCATTTCTTTGAGGAACAACTAATCTGCAATAAACTGCAATAAACTGCAATAAACTTTGAGGAACAACTAATCTGCAATAAACTGCAATAAAATAAAAATATTTGAACTGCATGATTTGAGGCGCCTGGGAGGCTCAGTTGGTTAAACATCACCCCTCAGCTCAGGTCATGATTCCAGGGTCCTGGATCCAGTGCCTTGTCAGGCTCCTTGCTCAGGAGGGTGCCTGCTTCTCCCTCTCCCTCTGCCCTTTCCCCCAACCGCCCACACTCTCTGGTGCTCATTCTCTTTTATATATAAATATTTTTTTAAAGATTTTATTTATTTGACAGAGAGAGATAGATACCACAAGTAGGCAGAGAGGCAGACAGAGAGAGGGGGGGAAGCAGGCTCCCCACTGAGCAGAGAGCCCGATGTGGGGCTCAATCCCAGGACCCTGAGATCATGACCTGGGCCGAAGGCAGAGGGTCTAACTTACTGAGCCACCCAGGTGCCCCATAAAAATATATTTTTTTAAAAAGTGCATGATTTAATGATTTAGAAATATTTATACATTGATGAAATCACTAAATGATACCCTTTTATGTAATTTCTTATGAACAGAGCAGAATACCTTGGGCCTTAGGTTATGCTTTACTGTCACTCTACACTTCTTTCCTTCTTTTCACTCCTCACTCCACTCCAGAAATGTCTCCACAGTCCTTCTGACATCTCCTTCATCAGCTCTCATGTTATCTCTACAGAGAAGCCCCCCAATACCCCAGAACTTAACTCTGTAGTCAGAGCTCCCCAAATATTTCACTTATGAAATTTCTCTAAATAATAAACTCACGTTTTTAATAATACATGACTGTCTTGTTCTCCCTGACTGGTCCGGAAGCGACCTGCTAAATATTGTACTCCCAGAGCTGAGAAGATAATCCTTTGGAACCTAATAGAAAATACAGTTTTTCTCAAATCTATTAATGCACGTATTACCTTCGTGCATGATATTTTGGCCATGCAAATATTTTTAACTTTTATAACATTAAATATATCAGCCTTACTTTGCAGATACATGGCTTTGGAGATACACAGCTCTCTACAGGCCAGGCCCTTCCCTACTCTTCAGAGCCTCATCCAGGAGGCTCTTTGACACCACCTTCTAGGCTCTAACCTGGCCCACAGAGGAAAATCCCTGCCCAGCTTTCTGTACTGTGGTGGCCAACCGTCCAAGCTGGCCCATCGGGGCCATCAGGCTTTTGGTGTTAAAGCCAGGATAGTTTTGGGAAAACCAATACCACTCCCCTCTCCAGACTCTCTCAGAGGCAGGACCTCCCATCTCAGCCAGCTGCCTGCTGCTGTTAGTAGCCTTGTTTCTAGGGGAGGAAGACTGGTTGGAGATGTGAATAGAAAGAACCCGAGATACATTCAGATCCGGCCACTATCTTCCCAGAAGTGATAGATGCCTATTCCACTTAGCCTAATACACAGTATACACTCAGAGTATCTGCTGGATGAAGAGATGAATGCCATTCTTCATATAGAAAAGGCCTCTGCCACAAGACTCCCATAGCTTTTTGGGAAGTTATCATGCCTCTCAGTATTGGCACTACCCACAGCATGTGGGATTCACAGAATGCTGGAAAATTGATATTATTTTCCCCTGCTAGAAATACCCAATAGGAGTTTAAGGAAGAGATTTAATTAATAGTAAAGGATCTATTAAAAGGGGCACCTGGGTGGCTCTGTGGGTTAAGCCTCTACCTTCGGTCATGATATCAGGGTCCCGGGATGGAGCCCCTCATTGGGCTCCCTGCTCAGTGGGGAGCCTGCTTCCTCCTTTCTCTCTGGCTACTTATGATCTTTCTCTGTCAAATAAATAAATAAAATCTTTAAAAAAAAACACATTTTTTGGAAATTACATATAGAAAACATTCTCCCTTTGAACACAATTCCCTTCTCCCTACCACTCTCCTTCCTCCTCCTTGGCAACCATTAGTCATAGAAATTGTTCTCTGAGTTTGCCTATTTTATATACCTCTTTTGTCCTTCCATGATCGACTTATTTCACTTAGCAGAATATC
Organism: Procyon lotor; assembly: GCA_028646535.1. NCBI lineage: Eukaryota > Metazoa > Chordata > Mammalia > Carnivora > Procyonidae > Procyon > Procyon lotor. The sequence continues at coordinate 24,227,849 of CM053619.1, read as the reverse complement.
CCTAAGTCCACCTATGTTGCTTAATGTACATAAAGTTACAATTACACAACATGCATAACTTCTAGATATTTGCTGTATAATAGTGACTATAGTTAACAAAAAATATTATGTACTTAAAAACTTATTAAGAGGGTAGATCCTATTTTATTCTTTCCACATACACAAAAAAAGACAGAAGACACAATAAATATTTTGGAGATCTTGAATATAGATACGTTTATTATCTTGGCTGTGGTGATATCACACATATATGCATAGGGCCTAGCTCATCGGTGTACATTAAATATGTTCAATTTCTTTGTATATTAAATATACAACAATGAATCCTGGAGCACTGAAAAATAAAATAAAAGTTAAAAAATATATATACCTAAATAAAGCTAGGAAAAAGAAAGAAAGAAAGAAAACTTTCTCCCTAACCCCAAACTTCAGTATCTGTTTTCTATTATGTCCCCATATAGGTAGAAATTTTACTATCTGGCCCCAGAATCTCACCTTCTCAGTGGACAAGCCCTTCTATCATTAGCCCTCCTTTATTCATCTGCCAGATGTGCCTTAGGACTCATGTTCTCAATTCTCTGTATTGAGAATTACAGAGCAATTGCTCTGTATTACAGAGCAAACAATGTGCTCTGTACTTATGTATTCTCAGATTTATACTTTGGTCTCCAACCTGTACTGTATTCTGAACTGTTTCTTTCCTTTCCCAATTACTCCAAATTCAGAGTTAATATTTAGTCAGTATACATATGGATGTACCAGTTGTTGATAACTACCATCTGTTTTTATTAATCTTCTGCTATAATGATTGTTAAATATTTTCAGTAAGAATAATGTTACGGTGGCTGATATTCCACAATCTCTCTGTATCCTGCTCCTGACTTCACATTATAATTTGGATCCATCTGGGATAGGTAAACCACTGATGTAGTGCTGACGAAGATATGAACAGCCTATTAAACATTGTTCTTTTTGAGCAGATACAATAACAAGTTATTGGGATGGGAAAAGGCTGAAGAAAAATAATTAGAAGGGAAAGAAAGGTCAGAAAACCAATTGTTATCTTTGTATTTCTCCTGTCTTATGATACGTCTGACAAATCATAAGCACTCAAATACTTGAATGAATAGATGAATGATTAAATGAATGCAATACTAAATAAATGAGACTTGCTTAAGATAACCCTTCCTTTACTCGTATTTCTGTCTAGAAATATCCCAAGAATAATATCTAATTGTTCCATTGCTTCAGAGAATGCCTCGTTTTAGAAACTTTTTCCGTTCTAACTGTAATTCATATATTCACTAGAGTAAACTCAACTTTGATATTTAACTACCACTTTTAAAATTTCCTCCTGCCTCATAGCTTGTGATAAATTCCCCAAAAGCTTCTATTTACCTGATCTTCTCTCATGCTGACTTACTATTTAGTTAACTTCTGACCTCATCGTTTTTTTCTTCTTTCTCTTCGTTTTTCCTCCCTGAACAATCAGTTCTTAGTGCCATTAGGTAAGAGCAAATGTGAAGCGGAAAAGGAGCCACAGTAGGTCAGAGGAGAGGGGTAGAGCTCGAGCGTGGTGAAGAAGGTGTCCACATTGGGGGGCAGGGACTTAGAATAACAACAGGTAATTGAATATACACTGGTACAGGGAGAAAATAAACAAATAAAAGATAATGAGAGCCCACTTGATCACTGTTGAGGAAAATGACAAATATGGAAAAGGAAAAATTGGAAGGCACCACTAGAAATGTGGTGTTGGACTTCAATTGGAAATATCAGTGTAAATTCATATGTATGGAGAGAAAGAGACTGATAGATAGATAGACAGGTCTGTGACTGGGTATGCATATACATAGAGACCCTGGCTTTGTACACTGATGGGATCTGGGCACGGTGATATTCCAATATCAATAAGCACATCTTTTTTTTTTTTTTTTAAGATTTTATTTATTTGACAGAGAAAAACACAGCGAGAGAGGGGAACACAAGCAGAGGGAATGGTAGCAGGAGAAGCAGGCTTCCCGCGGAGCAGGGAGCCCGATGCGGGGCTCGATCCCAGGACCCTAGGATCACGACCTGAGCCGAAGGCAGATGCTTAACGACTGAGCCACCCAGGCGCCCCTCAATAAGCACATCTTGCACTAAGATATTGTTTTCTAAATGTCATGATCTGCTTAAAAACAGGGCTCTTTACAGAAGTGGCTGGTCCCAGGCATGGGATAAAGAAAATATAAAATGATCCTGAAACATCTTACTGTGTCAGAAAATATAGGTCTTAAATACTGTTGAGGACATGCCTGAAGACACAGGAATCTAAATGAAGTGGCTCCAAATAGAAATAGTTGTTGTTTTTTTTTTAATTTTAAATTCTATTAGCCAACATATAAAAACTAGAGTATTTTGAAATCCATTGAGGAAAGAGCAACCCACGACTCAATACAGACATAAAAAATATGTTAATGTATTAAAATTTTGGTGAAAAAGAGGATGTTTCCATAGTCTCAATGTATCTCCTACAAAATACTTACTAACTTCAAAGGAAAAATGAGTAGATTTGTAGTAGATTAGATTGAATTTAGACTAATAATCAAAGTTAATATTACCCAAAACAGGACAAACTTACATTGTATGACACACGATAGGATCAAACAAAAAGAAAAGAGAATAAAAAAGAAAACAGCATCACTTTAGTGATATCCCTGCCAAAGATGTATCAACTGAATATACCCACCAAGCAACATCAAGCCAACCAACAATGTGACACTCCACACAAGATCCTGTACATTTCAATAACTGGTTTAAAGCAAATGATTTAAGTCAAGGTAAGACTAAGAAACCGCCCCAGTTTGAAGAAAACTAAAGGAACATGACAACTAAGTGAAAATGTGATAATGAACTGGATCTTTGTGCTGTAAAGGACTCTTAAATTGGCAAAGCTTGAATGAAGCCTCAGGATTATTTAGTGACAGTGTATCAATGTCAATCTCCTGGTTTCATTTGTAATGGGGTGATGTGGAAGAATGCCCTTGATTATAGGATACATGCACTGAAACTTCCAGAATAATTAAGTCACATAGCAACGTATGCTCAAACTGTTCCCCCAAATAAAGTCTTCCTGTACCGTATTTACATTTCTTTAAGTTCAAGATTTTTTATTCAAATTTAAGACAATAATTTTTTAAAAGATACATTCACAGACGCTCCGTTTTCCTATGTCTCCTGAGATGACAGCTGGTTTCCAGACCATCTTCTGTTATCTCTCCCCACCCCCACTCCCAATAATGATGCTCATGAGGCATTTAGGTGTACACTACTTGTACATAAAACCTGAGGTAAACAGCACCAGAGTGGAGAAAGGGTGATTCTACCACGGCACAGTCTAAGAAGATAACTAAATGTTGGATCATGTAACATTCTGTTCTTAGAAAAAATTCCTCAGTCAAGAATCATTTGCAGATTTTTCTTCTAAATTCTGCTGGCCTCCTATGAACCCATGTGGCTCCCATGAACCTGTGTGCCACAAGAAAAGCATACTTTTCTCTGGCTGCTCTTATCCTTCCAATGAGTATGTGTTCTTATGAAAATCTACATACCAATATGGCATATTCCAAACCCATTATGGCTATCCCAGGGTACTCCATCACTCTAACCAAATGGCTCCACTAAGATGTATGCCTAAATAGTTCTAGTCCACAAAAGAATGCATAGTCAGCTCCAAAAACAAAAACACTTTCTCTCCAGCTCCCCACTTAATAGTCACTATAAAAATGTAATGACACAGAAAGAACTTGATAAAATGTTGTCAAATTAATGGTAAGAGTAGATCTTAACATTTCTCATCACAACAAAAACAAACTGTAACTATGTGTGGTGTCATGGATTTTAACTAGACTTACTGTAGTGACCATTTTACAATATATACAAATATTGAATCATTATGTTTTACACCTGAAATAATGTTATATGTCGATTATATAGCAATGGAAAATTTTAAATTAGTGAGATTAAAATACTAAAATTTTAGTATTTACCAATGTCTAACTTCTAGAAATATTTTAAGTTCAGATGCACACAGATTGGATGGAAGGGATGCTTTCCTTTTCCAGGTTTACTGAGCTATGATTGACATAAAGCATTGTGTAAGTTTAAAGTATACAATGTGATGATTTAATACATATTTTAAGTTGCAAGACATTTACCATGCATAAGGTTAGTTAACGTATTGGTTACCTCACATACTTAGCATTTTGTTGTTATTTTCATGGCAAGAAAATAAAGGTTCAGCTCTTACAGCAACTTGGAAGTATACAATAGAGTATTGTCAAATATAGCCAACACGCTGTGCAACAGATTCCCAGAACTTACTCAGAAAGAGGATGTTCTTTTGTCTAAACACATGATGGAAGAGTCAGCTATCTGAACCAATCCATCTATTCAGTGAGTTGTGATTTTGCTTATTAATTGAGTGGGCAAGGTGAGATAATTAAAAATAGTCAATCAGATTTTTCTAAGATTTACCCATCGATCATTTTGTATGTGAATTAATTCATCTCTGGGTTTGCTAGTTGTTTAACTTTGACCCTTTCAGTGAATGAAATGTAAACATGTGTGCCATCTACTTAATGAAACCATTTCTCTTGTGAATACAGATTATTTCTCCAAATCCTAAATCAATGTTTTTGTAGGCGGACATTCAGATATTTAAAGTTTCAGGCAGTACTTTTAATTCCTAGTGTTAGTACATGAAGTATTTTAGACACTTTGCACTTGGCATTAAATTCGTTAGGATAACAGTTGCCTTTCATTTGAATTAATTCATAAGAATTTTATCAGTATACTCTGAATACCTTGGCAGCATTGAGACAGAACATCTTTTATATCCAATTTGGAATAATTATGGACTGAAATATTTAATGCAGTTCTGATTTTGTCAATGATAGATCACCAGAGTCTCTTAAAAGTTGCAATTAATACAAGGCATGTGGAAAGCCAAAGGATGTAAGTGTCTTAACTTACAGTGATAACCACCACAACAGTTTGCCAAAGTAGCTGTAAATCAAATGTACAATAGCTATTAAAAAATACTAATAATAAGGCATTTGGATGGGATCCTATACTGCTGCTTCCTCACAGAAGCTGTGCATACGAATGAGAGAGAGAGACATCCATGTTGTCTTCAGGGAATGGTTTTTCCCTGAACAGAAGAGATGACGATACGGAGTGGTTTTTGGAAAACTGCTGAGCTTCAGCTTTATCTGGTAGGAGCCAAAGCAGGGCAATTACATCTGGGACACAGTTAAAATTAGTTCAAAGTAACAAGAAAAACGAAATCACAGAGAACAAATGACATCTCAGGCGACAGAACTGAGGAATGTATTTTTCGATTTTGTGTCTGTTATCTTTGATGGACTAAAAAATTGTATTTCACTTAAAAATGTGGGGATAACCTTGGGTTCAAGTCACATAACACGCAAGTCCTTCTTGAGCAATAGGTTGGGGTGTCGGGGCACAGTGGGGAGATGTAAGGCAAGGGAGCCACTTCAATGGCTCAGGCCTTTGTTCATAATTTTAACACACATTTTCTCCACGCTCTTCAAGCAGAAACATAGTTTTAAGTTTATTTACTGACTTTTCCTTCGGGAGGATACATAATTGAGAACTAAAAATGAATTCGTCATAGAAAAAAATCGAAGTAGCAGAAATTAGATTTCAAAAAATTTCATCAGATGGACTTTTTTTTGGTTTTATGTTGCTCTCGAGTGGAATGAAATGTTTCCTTATTTGTGTTGAAAAGATGTTAACTATAATTGACAAGAAATTAAGCTCAACATGTTGCCATTTGAACAGTGTTTTGAAAATAATAGGAACTGCTTGTTTATAGATCAAAAACATAAATTCAGGAAATAGTTAAGTAAAAATACCAATATTCATCTTAATGCAATTGCATTACTACTAAAAATAATATCTGATTTCTACCCATGAGGTCACCGAAAACAATTAGTACCCTGATGGATCAAACCTGAAGCAGAGTTACCAGCCAAAGCCTGAAGGAGCTTAATCAGAATAGAACACTGGATTCATCTCAGCTGAGAACTCAAGATTATAGTTGAAAAGACAATGGCAGTTGTCAAATAGATTATTATGTGGCGGGATGCTGGTCCTACTTGATGATCTTGGGGAGGTCATCTCAAGAGATAGAGTTCTGGGCTCATTCTAAGATATCTTCAGAAGCCATGTATGTCTTTTGCTATCTTCTTAGATGATGGTCATTATTTAGTCATCTCATCCAACAGTCATATTATGAATACCTACTCTCTACCAGGCATTGTGAAAAATAGTAATATACAACAGGAATCAAGATATAAATAATCTCTACCCCTCAGAGTTTATGGTTTAGTTGATATCAATGAAAGGAAAAAACAACTACAAGAAGAGTACAGAAGACTGATAGTCTGCCTGATCTTAGCAATAGAGGGGTGTGGTCAATAATCCTGCTGACAGCCCTTTCAACTATACACTTTGCCAGCAAGCAAGGTAAAATTTAACCTGGTTGCAACCTCTGATTATTTGTGTGCTGCTAGCTTTTGTTATATAACATACCACCTCAAGAGTTAGTGACTTGACATAATAACCATTTATTTGTTCACAATTCTTTGAGTCATTGAGGTAGCTCTTGTAGTCTTGAGCAGCCTGGCTCACATCTGCTTGTCTGGGGATAGACATTCTGGGGTGGTCTTATTCCCATGCCTAGACCTTCAGATAGGTTTGCTGGAGTATCTAAAATGAAGTCTCTCATCTTCTAATAGGCTATTTCAGCCTTGTTCATATGGTAGTTTAAGAATTCCCAAGAGCAATGGAGGGCAAGGCCAAATTTGAAAGAACTATTTAAGCCTCTGCCTGCATCAAATTTGTGTTATATTGCCCCATTGGCCAAAGCAAGACATACAGCCCAGCCCAGATTCAAAGGCTGAGAAATGCACTCCTTCAATTGATGAGCAGAGCTACAAAGTGTTTTCTATCACACTTAGTGAAAACAGGGGATAACTATGCTGTCAGGACACTGATTTCTTGACAAAAATTTTCAACTCCACATTTTGGATAAAGTTTAAACTATTAACATCCACTTTAAATGTCCCTCCTCAGAAAGTCTCCCTCGATCTTGTAGTCCACCATCCCCTAGGAAAAAACTTTAGCCAGAGAGAGTTATGTAAACTGCCCTATAAATACTATCTACAGGGCCACCTCCGTGGCTCAGTCTGTTAAGCAGTGGGCTTTTGATTTCAGCTCAGGTCATGAACTCAGGGTCCTGGGATTGAGCCCCATCTGGCTCCACATTCAGTGAGGAGTTTGCCTGTTTCCCTCTGCTCCTTCCCCTTCTCGCATACATATCCCCCCCCCTCAAATAAAATCTTAAAAAGAAATAAATGCTCTCCACAAATGAGATTTGCTCATCCTTCAAGGCTAAGCATAAACTGCATTTTATTTATTTTTATCAAAGTATAGTTAACAATGCTACATTAGAGAAACAAAACCTGGCCATTTGCAACGTCGTGGATGGAACTGGAGGGTATTATGCTAAGCAAAATAAGTCAGTCAGAGAAAGACAATTATCACATGATCTCTCTGATATGAAGAATTTGAGAGGCAAGGAGGGAGTTTG
>CM053619.1:24209900-24220089 GCA_028646535.1 Procyon lotor | reverse complement strand
TTGGGGAGGGTGTGCTGTTAAGTGCTGTGAAATGTGTAAGCCTGATGATTCACAGACATGTACCCTGGGGCAAATAATACATTATATGTTAATAAAAATTAATTTTAAAAAAAATTGCAAAAAAAGAAAAAAAAAACAATGCTACATTAGTTTTGGGTGTACAACATACAGATTCCACAGGTCTGTATATTAGGCTATGCTCATCACAGGTATAGCTACTGTCTTAAATTATACTTTATGTGCAGGGTTTTCTTATTACTCTGAATAAGAATAACTTTTTGAGAGGGAGAGAGAGACAAACCAAGGAAGAGACTCTTGACTATAGAGAGCAAAGTGATGGTGACTAGAGGGGAGCAGGGGGAGATGGATGAAATAGGTGATGGGGATTAAGGAGAACACTTGTGATGAGCACTGGGGTCTTCTTGGAATTGTTGAATAACTATGTTGTACACCTAAAACCAACACAACACTGTATATTATCTAACTGGAATTTTTTTTAAAAGATTAGCTTTTGGCTACAATCCTAATTGTTTATATCCAAATTATTTTCAAGGGAGTTGTCTACGACCGATTTTCCTAAAATCAGACAGTACCTATTCAATGTAGCATATATTGTTGCTCTTAATCTTAAACTCACTAGGATTTTATTTTATTTTTAAAGGTTTAATTTGTTTATTTGGCAGAGAGAGAGAGATACAGTGGGAGAGGGAACACAAGCAGGGGAAGCAGGACTCGATCCCAGGACCCTGGGATCATGACCTGAGCCAAAGGCAGACACTTACTGACTGAGCCACCCAGGTGCCCCATCACTAAGATTATTTAACTACTTCCTGAATGTTTAACTTTTCTCTCTAGCTAGAAAGGAATTCCCTTGAGGACCACAGCTATTTCTTTTATGCTTTATTCTTCAGTAGTGTCCTTAAGTCCACAAATTCTTGTCAGAGTACTCATCCATAACTATGTATATGATTTTCATGATTTTATTCATAAAAATATGCAAAATGAGATACTCATGAGCTTTTTGTTTATCTCAAAACTATTGATTACATCCTTCAATTCTTTGATTTTCAATTAAGGAGACCAAGACAATCAGGATAATAGATTAGGTGGCTTAGAAGCCTAAAGAATGAACATTGATAAGACATGGGAATTAGCTAGATGCTGGCAGATAAGGAATCGGTCACCACTGAGACACTTTCCATAGACATTTTTATTCAATGTGCCATTTTTTTTTCCTTTACCTTGGTCATTTATGGCATTTGCTGAGAATCTAGGACACGGCAGATGATATATATTCACCAAAGCAGATACAGTGTCTCAAGCAAAACAAAAGGTCATGAAGTAACTGTCTGCAAAGAAATATGAACTTTCCCCCATGTGGATACCAGTTGTTCTAATTTCTAGTGCATACTGGCATTAAAAAATATTAATAGGATGCCAGAAATTCTGATAGGGGAAGATTAGCCCATTATCTCCATGCTTTGTATACAAAATACCAAGCATATCAGTGTTTGGAAACATTTCAGTCCTTGGAAACTTGCTTGGTTGATATCAGCACAATAGGCATTGAATAGATATAGCCTTTACATCTACTTTCCCTTATTTTTTTTTTTTAAAGATTTTATTTATTTGACAGAGAGAAACACAGTGAGAGAGGGAACACAAGCAGAAGGAATGGCAGCGGGAGAAGCAGGCTTCCCGCAAAGCGGAGAGCCCGATGCGGGGTTTGATCCCAGGCCCCCGGGATCTGACCTGGGCCGAAGGCAGCCGCCTAAGGACTGAGCCACCCAGGCGCCCCTACTTTCCCTTATTTTGATAAAGGTATCTCCATTCTTTCCATTTGAGTAAAGAATCCTCAAATGGAAAGCAGGTGATATACATGCTTAATCTAGGTTTTTCCATATAATCAGCTTTGTGACCACTCTAAATATTTATTGCCTAATCTATAAATTGGAGACATTAATGTTCATTCTTACTAATTTATAGAAGAATTAGGATAAAATCCAATAATAGACATGAAAGAATTTTATATCCGGGAAAACAGTAAAAGGAAATTGCATTATTATAGTATTGCAGCGTAATGTCTAAATGTTTCTCCCTGCCCCGCCCCCACTCAAATTTCTCACTCATTACTCTGGAATCTACCAGTAATTGCCTATGTAAACTCTGGCAAGTCATTCATCTCTCCAGATCATATTTTTCTCACCATGTAAATGAGGAAGTTTTTCTAGAAGATATTCAGAGCCTTTCTATGATTATATTTCTCTGATAAGACAATATAAAGTTTTAAAAATCTATTATGGCATGTTGCTTAAAAAATTAGGAAATAATGTGAACTTCCTTTAAGTGATGGCCATTTGCAAGATTAGGTTAAAGATTAGATTTACAGATTAATTACATCAGTGACTTAATCTTTGATTAATCATAGCGAATGGTTAACGTTAGATATTATATTAAATTCAAGCTCCTTATAATAGCCTAAAAGGCCCTTTATTACCTAGTTCCTAACTATGTATATGTTTTTTAAAATGGTACCAAATTATTTCGTACTTCTCTCATTGGGAGGCAGGATCTATAACCCTTCCCCTTGATTCTGAATGACTTCTTCAACCAAAAGAACCCTAAAGTGATGCTACACAGTCCCAATGGCTGGGTCATCAAATGTCATACCACTTCTGCTTAGATCTTTTGAAATGCTTACTCTCTGTATATTCCCTTTTGAGACCCTTCTTAGATACAGGCTTCCATGTTATGGAAAGTCAAGCCACATAGAGAGGATACATGCATATGCGTTATTCAATAGTCCCAATGGGGTCCAAGTCTTCCCAGTTCAGGTACCAAGAATGAGCATAAAGAAGTCTCCAGATGATTCCAAGATGAGGGCCTAGACACAGTAGAGCAGAAATATGCCATCTCTGCTATCCCCTGGCCAAAACCTTGACCCACCAAATCCATAAGCATACTTGGGGGTGCTTTGTTGTGTAAACACAGATATAACCAGATTAGCCTACCTCTATGACGCCTCATTTGTCATACTTTAGATACCCTTGATTTCCTATGGTCTTTTAATTAAAAAATTATTTTCCTACCGGATGTCCTTTATACCTGCTGTACCCTCTGTCCCCCACCCTTTCTTCTTTGTACTCCCTCCACCCATGTTTAGATATCTACTTATAATCTTTGATAGTTCAGCTGCATGGCTCCTAAGAAAGGTTTTTCCTAACCACTTGTCCAAAATAACCTCCTTACACGCCATCACCAGTGCTTTGCATGGTCTCAAATTACCTCATAGATCTGTCTGCATATTTATTATTTATCTCCCTCCTATAATATTCACCATAGGAACAGGATCATATTGTCATCCAATTCACAGTTATAGACAGAGCACCTAAAACATTCTTAGTGGTTAATGAACATAATGGGCATAAGAAATATCTTAGAGGGGTGCCTGGGTGGCTCAGTTGGTGAAGCATCTAACTTTGGCTCAGGTCATGATCCCAACATCTTGTGATCAAGCCTCATATAATCAGGCTTCCTGCTTAGCCGAGAGCCTGATTCACCTTCTCCCTCTGACCTCCCCACCCCGCTCTTGTTCTTTCTTGCTCACTCTGCTCTCTCTCAAATCAATAAAGTAAATTTTGCATATAACACCCAGTGCTCATTGCAATACATGCCCTCCTAATAATGAATCACGGAGCACATCAAAAAGTAATGAAGTATTGTATGGGACTAACATAACAAAACAAATGAACAAACAAATAAATAATTTTTTTAAAAAAAAAAGTATCTTTGATACAGGCTTGAAATGTACATCCCTACACCACAAACTAAACACTAATTTCAAAAGACTGTGATAAGACTTGAAAGTCAGAATTTCTAACATGTAATCCAGGTTATCCCAGAGACCGTGTAAGGTGGGCACTGCTCTAAGGATAATACTTTCTCTATACACATGAACATTTCTTTATCAAACAACAGTATAAGGTAATATGTTGTAATCTAGATAATATTCTATAACAGATTCTTATTAGTAGTAGTAACAATTGTTATATTTCTTTAGGGTAGATGACCATAAGAAAAGGTAACTAATAAAGAAATTTCTATTATGCCTCTCCTCCATTCACTACTGACTTGTCCATGCTGTTGTATTTATTTTCTTGCACAGTTCTAATCGAGAGTATAAACAAAACTTTGAGAATTCTCCCTCTATCCCAATAACCCTCTTTCTCTTTCTACTGAAATCCATACTTCCTTATAAATACTTCTCAAATCACTTATTATCTACCTAGTTTTATCACTGTTCCTCTATATGTGGCCCACATGCTTTTTTGAGCAGACTGTAAAGAGAATTCTATTCCCTCTTCCCACACAATTCCCCCTACTATAAACATCTGACAACAGGGTAGCATATTTCTTACAATTCACTAACCAATAGTGATACATTATTATTAGCCGAAGTCCATAGTTTATATTATGCCTCACTCCCTGTACTCTAGGTTCTATGGGTGTTGCCAAATGAAGATGGTCATGTGTGGCCCATTACAATAATGAAGAGGTTCACAGCCCTAAAAAGGCCCTGTGTTCCACCTATCCATCCCCCCCCCTCCCCTAACCCTGGCAACTACTGATCTTTACTATCTCTATAGTTTCTCTTCTCTAGGAGGGGATAAAGGGGAATTACTCAGTACACAGCCTCTCCATACTGGCTTCTTTCACTTAGCAATATACAAACAACATTCCTCCATGTCTTTTTATGGCTTAATAGTGCATTTCCTTTTATTTCTGAATAATGTTCCACCACATAGATGTACCTCAGTCTGTCCATCCATTCACCCACTGAGGGACATTCTGATGGCTTCTAGGCTTTGGAGACTAGGAATAAAGCTTCTATGAGCATTCATGTGCAGATTTTTGTGTGGCATTATTTTGTTAAAAGTTGTGATAATTTCTAACTGGTTTGAACCAGCCCTTTCCTTCATTCCATTCACTCCACTGCCAGGTCACCAAGGTGACCTTTCTAAAATATAAACCTGTTACCGTCAACATGCTGCTAAAAAACTTCAATGTACTCTGTGATGTTCATATCCTTCCCTAGCAAAATACAAATGGATTTTTATCCTATCCCAGAAGACCTGTCTGAATTTATGTCACACGGCTGTGCCACAGGCACCCTCTGCCCTCCAGACACGGGAAAACGCCTGCCTTCCCAGGATTTACTTCTTTTTTTTTTTTTAATTAATTTTCCCAGGATTTACTTCTTACTCCTCCGGTGTCTGCTGATCTCTGGGCCTAGCACACTCTTTCTTATTCATATCAGCCTCTTGATTTCCTACTAAACATCTCTCTTCAATGACTTTGCCAGGAGAACTTATCTCCTCTGCAGCCCCGCACCTGCAGCAATGCCTATGATAGGATCCTCAGTGCACGGCAGTCCCTTGTTTGTTTCTCTCCCTCCCTGGATTATAGAGGCACATTGTATGTTTTACAGGAGTCTGCTTAGGTTGGAGAGTTAATAAATGAGGTTTTGGAAGGGATAATGAATGCATCAGCAGACCAGGCACTGAGTTGAAGCTTTGGTACCGACTAGCGTGTTATAGGAGTTCTTATAAATCAACCAATGCTTCAGTACTAATTTTCTATTTGAAACGTTACAGTGTTATTCTCTGTTTCACAGTTGCTACAAATATTAAATAGCGTTTGAAGATTTCTGTAAGCTGTAACATGCTATTGTGAAATATTTCAATGAGTTTTCAATTACAAAACCTTAGAAGTTAGTAACAGGGTAAACCCTGTGAGGAAAAAAAAAAAGGTAAGGGGGGATATGACGAATAAATAATAATCAACTTTTTATAGCTAGAGCAGAGCTTAGAGGTCATTTCCTCCAAACCTTTAATTTTACAGATGAGGAAACTGTGATCATAATAAGTTAAATGGGCTGCCTAGAGTCACACAGCAATGATACAGTTGAATCTGAATAGAATTCAACATGGCTGAAGAATTACAGTTAAGGAAGATTTGTTGTCCTGTAATGAGATAAATCTTGAAAATCATTAGAGCATTAAAAATATTTTTAAATTCCTTCAGTCTCTTTACAACTTTAAAAGCAAATTTACTTTCCAGAAATGATCCAACCCCAAGGAGAAATTCAATTTCATGTTTTTATTAACCTGACCGTGGACATGCTTGAACTTCTGTTAGTCATTCCTGATAAAGTAGATAGATTACTATGGTTAGGGAGTTGCCACTTAGAAATAATACATTGCAAATAAAATATATGTAAAAATATATATAATAAATGTATTTATTAGGGCCTCAGGATCATAGAAGAGTCCAAATCTTTAAATTAAACAGCCCCTACCACTATCCGAATCTACCTCCACTTGTCTAGCTTTACACTTTTAAATTAAAACCCTGATCCATATTGCAAAATAAATATCCCATGGGATGAAAGCACTTTCCAGTACAGAGGGGGCAAGATAGAGAGGTGGGGGCAAAAAGCAGACAGAGACAAGGAAGTCTTGAAGAATTACTTTGTTATGCAAAAACAACTATTATTTAAAACTGTGGTTACTCTGTTAGGAAAATAATATAAATTTTCTACTGGGTCAATAGCACAATGTTCAGGGAACTGAATTAAAGATTTATGGTGATTTATATTTCACAAATGATTTGGAGAATTGAGGTAGAGAGGAGCACAAAGAGAAAGAGAAGGCCCGCACCATGCAAGAGGCCATGTCAACTTACTATTAGAGTGAACTGGGGTGAGGTTAATACTGAGACAGGAAACAGAAGATATGTAAGAGGAGAGACTTGAGAGAGACAAGAATTTAGCAGAACTAACAAACAAAAAGATCAGAACATAAGTTAATAAGATGAGAAGTCCTCCATTTGTCCCTAGAATTATTGGAAGAAATGCCAAGTTTCTACTATAGGTGATATTCAAGTTCAAACTACTTCTAGTTAAATCTTAAAGACAAGGTGACTTGATGCACCCCTGGGTGGTGCAGTCAGTTAAGAGCCCCACTCTTGGTTTTAGCTCAAGTTGTGAGCTCAGGTCGGGCTCCACATGGATTCTGCTTAAGAGTCTCTCCTGCTAGACCTCCTTCTCCCTCCCTCTGATTTGGGCTTGTGTGCACTTTCTCTCTCTCTCTCTCAAATAAATAAGTAAATCTTTAAAAAATTTTAAAAATTAAAAAAAAAAATAAAGGTGACTCAAGTGTTGGAGGCTCTCAAGGCCCTTGGCCCTCATATGTACCTACTTGGTTTATTTTGTAGGCAAAGTTCAAGCGCTGACTTTACTACTCAGTAATAAGAGACCTACTTAAGAACATGAGTTGGTATTCAATTCCTTGAACCTTACCAAGTGGCCATGACTCAATCTTTTTCTTTCAACCTCAAAAAGCAAGAGACTAGGAATGTGGCCTGACTGAGTAAGGAAACAAAGAGCTCTACGATGCTGTAGAGCTCAAATGAAGGTCTACCTCTTCACTAACCAGGTGTGTGGGCTTGGGCAAGTCACACAACTTCCCTAGGCTCACTGCTTTCAAATGGAGGAAATGGGACCAGGTCAATGGTTTTCAAACCTTATTTAAGTGGCATGTGCTGTATTGTGTGCTCAATAAATGTTATATTTTATAGAAATAATAAGCCAGTAAAATTTAGATTAACATAGACAAGCTTTGTTTTATTTTGACAACAAAAAACAGTGGTAGTTAATATTTGAGGTGGAAGGAAGTAAATTAAAATTTAAAATTCTGACAAAGTTTAAGGAAAAATCAGAAAACAATCCTGAATTTTCTATATATATATATATATATATATATATATATATATATATATATATACATATATATATATAATCTATGTTTTATTATTTGTTGAAAAAATATAATTTGGAAGGACAATACCAGTTTCTGGGTCTCCTAAAAATGGACTGACCACTGACTCAAAAAATAATGCAGTCAGGCTTAACTTTCTCATACCAATTTATTTCTTGTCTCCTCCTATTCTCCTTTCACACCTCATTTTCAACTTTTAGTCCCGATTTAGAAGCCACATGTTATTCTGCACTCATCTAGCATTAATAAAAGCAATTTAATCTTTCTTTTTGATTTGGGGGCACGGGTGAGCACTGAAGATGGAAAGGCATTACTGTAGTGGCTCACAGATGGGGAACCATGTGGTTCTGGAAAGGGTTGAGCAGGGTCATCACTCGATAAGAAATAATTCTTGTCTTCTGGTAAAATGTAATTAAATCAAAGCAAAACTGAAGCCTTTTTGAACGTAAGAAATATTTTCATTCAATAAACCCATTTTTAATTTTTTTCAATTCATAAATTTTTCCCAACTTAGAAATCTAGAGTATCTGTTTTGCATAGGTGTGGAATAGGAGAAGCACGTTGTACTTGGCATCCAAAAACCTGGATTCTAATTGTGAATGTACAATGTGCTCTTGTGTAACATTGGACACATTATGAAACCCTTCTAAAATCTTAGTTTTCTACCGTATAAAGGTGTACTGTGATTCCTATAAATAAGACAGTTCTGTGGATCTAAGAGACAGTTTATTTGACGTACTCATCAGACTTCCTGCAGGAGCTAAGTAAGCACTGCTCCAGGCACCCAGGGCATAGCAAGACTAACCATATGTGACCACCTTCATTATAGGGCTCACATTTGAGTGGGAAGATACAGTCAATAACTGAAGACAAGTTCTACAAAGGATATAACAGACTGAGAGGCACAAAGAGTAATGGAAGTGTGGGAGGCTGTTTATCAAGGGTGGCTGGAAACAGCCTCTGCAATAAAGGGGTATTTGAAAAGCAAGGTCTGTTTTTATAACAAATAAGAGAAACTTGATTAAAACTAGTTCAATCCCAGGGTGCCTGGGTGGCTCAGTTGGTTAATTGTCTGCCTTTGACTCAGGTTGTAATCTCCAGGTCCTGGGTTTAAACCCTACCTTGGGCTCCCTGCTCAGTGGGGAGTCTGCTTCTCCCTCTGCCCCTCCCCCTGCTCAAACACATGCACTCTCTCCCTCTCTCAAATAAATAAAATCTACTACTACAACAACAACAAACCAACTAGTTCAATCCCTATAGTCTCCTGCAAAACTCATACTGACTATCCCGGAAAAGTCTCACTCAGAATGATTATATTCCATAGTCCAAACCATGTCATCAGGATTCCCCCACTCTCAACTTATTGCTAGACTTCACTTTCTTCCTCTTGGTCCTCACTTTCAGGCAAGTTTTCTTATTTTTTTTAAATCTCAGAAAAAATGTTCCCCCAACTTTTAAGGTTTACACGTCCTTAGAACTTGTTAACTCAGAAATGACGCTTGCTTGCTTGCTTTCTCTCTCTCTCTCTCTCTCTCTCTCTTTCTTTCTTTACCTCCAGTAGTTCCAGGCAAGGTCTCTAGAAGGTTGTTTTTGTTTTGTCGTTTTTTTTTTTTTTTTTGGCCTGACCTGAAACATGTGTCTCTTCCTGAATTAATCACCATGGCCAGTAAAAATGATAATGATGATTTGTAATTAAGATATTTACTTCTAAAGGCAATTTTTAGAGATGTGATTTTTAAATATTTCTTTGTTCTTGTTCTGTTTGTTCATGTTAGCTCGACTCTTCCATTTTTTTTTTTTCTAAATTATATGGTGATCCTAAACTACTCTGATCACATGTATAAATGAAGCACCAGGTTGATTATCAGAGGTCTGTGTTGTCTTGGTAGTTGTGAAGCTGGTTTCTGCAACAGGCTTCCTTACATAGGAATGGTAACTGTAAAGTCTTTCTAAGTGACCCAGATATATTCAGGCAAGTGGCTCTCCTTTTAAGCTGCACTGGTGGAGTACTTAGGCAACACTGGGTTTGCCTTAATTGTCAACTTAGGGACACTCTGTTCTGGATGTAAAATGCTTTGTCTTTTATGGAATCATGGAATATTTGATATTTGCTTTGCTTTTGTTTGGTCCTTAAATCCTATGCTATGGGTTCTTCTCAGAGAGGTATTTATTTAGGAAACTCTCATTGCCTTAGTACAGGAGCAGACTCTACACTTGGTGTGCTTAAAGAGGGATGGAACATGATTCACTGGCTGTTCGGCAGGTGATCCTTGAATTATGGAAGTGTTTTGTCTCATTCTTACATTTCCTATGTGTCACTAATAGCTTCAGGAAGAAAAAAAGTGGATGGG
>CM053619.1:24182400-24204900 GCA_028646535.1 Procyon lotor | reverse complement strand
TATTCAAATATTTTTCTGCTCCAATCTCTCTCCCTTCCTACTGTAAATCCAGTTACATATATAATACTTGATATTGCCCACAGATCACTGAGCATCATTCAGCCTTTTCTCTATATTTCAGTTAGGATAGTCTTCAAGTTTAATATTTCAGTCTTCTTAGGTTTCCCTAACGTTACCATCTCTGGGTAGGCCTATCCAGTAAATTTCATTTCAGATTCTACATATTTTTAGATCAAGAATTTCTACTTTTTCCCTAGCACCTCCTTCTAAATGATTTTTTTTTAACGCAGAAATTCCATTTTAACAACATTCTTGACAATACCCTCAGCAACCTCATTTATTTGACTTGTTGTACCCCACCCTACCCAATACCCCCCCCTGCATTACTACTCAGCAATCTAGCAGCTGTATCAAATGTTCAGTAAAATGTGCTTGCTAAGACATTTGCTCCATACAACAGGTATTTCTATCTTTACACTACCTGACTTTAGGCAGTCTCTGACATTGCTGATCATTCTTAATTCCTATAGCATTCTTTTTTATTTTTTTATTTCTATAAAATTACATTCTCTGGGTATCCTTCTACCCTTTGGGTATTCTTTCTTACTAGACTTTTTTTTTCTTCATTGTAAGTGCTTTTAAAAATCTTAAATGCCAAGTTCTCCAACTCTCCTCTAAGTCTTATCTCTATGTCTTCTTCCTGATCCCATTATTCCTATGTTTTTAATACACTTGCTGATTATTTATGAATCTCTGTATTCAGCTGAAACCTGTCTCCTAAGCACCAGATTAATTCAGGTCCTAAAATATCCACAGGATTGTTGGATTCAATACATACAAAATTTAACTCCTCTTCTTCTGCTTTCCTAAGTCAGTCATCCTATATTCCTTAGCTCAACATTGCACAGCCAATGGGACTCTACAATGAAGAACTCCAGGGATAACCATTCATTTTACAGTAATCAAGAGAGGATAGTTTACATAAAATACAATTTGAAAGGTGCCCTCCCTGCCCTGGTTTGTATAGTATGGTCATCTATCTACCTGAGTCAAAATCCCTTTTATTTTTTATTATTTTCATCCTGTCATCACTGTCAATTCCAGTCCTAGATTTCTCTTTACTCCATCCTCCTCTTAATTTGCAGTAGAACTTCCATAGTCCAGACACGATCATGTTCCTGATTCTTTTAATATGGAGCCCAAACTTCTTTGCACTATATTTGAAATTTTCATATGCTGTCCCCACTTACAACTCTGGTTTCAACTCTAGCTACTTTTTCTTAGTCTTATTCTATAATCCAGTCATACTGAAAGTTTCTTAGTTATGCTACACTTCCTCTTTCCTCCACATTTTGAGTCATGCTTTTCCTTCCATTTATTCTCTTTAAGAGAAGGCTTAGCTTAGTGTTTCTGAAGTTCTTAGACAAAGATCTCTGCCAAAGCAGTTTATTTAGGGGATGATATCAGAAGAAATGGGAGGAAAGTGGATGAGACAGAAGGAAAAGTAGGTGAAACAGGGTATATTATTATGTTATCACGTGGGCAATGAGAACTCAATTCTACTGGGAATATTTGGGACATAATATAGAATACAACTCAGAATAGTCCTACATATGAAGCAAGGTAGCTGGGCTACCCATCTTCCATCTCTTGTCCTTTCTTGACTGAATATTTCCTGAGGGAACATCTCTCCAACCCAACCAGGGACAGATTGAGCAAGCCTGGGAAATCATTATGGTTGAGTATCAGGTACTAGAATTAGAAGGTCATCAGCATACACTAGGAAGATACATGGAAAGCCAAATCTTATGACCAACACTCCTTTAATATTCCTTACCTCAGCCCCTTTTTTAATTTCTTAATTATCTAATCATTTAGCACATTGCATTAGGAAAAATTAAACAATTAAAAATTAAACAATTAAAAATTAAACAATTAAACAATAAATTACAATAAACCATGTCTAGTTCAATATGATTTTCCTAAAACCTGACCCATATTAGGTACTTCCTGTACCTTGACTGAACTCACTTTTATTGAATGGGGTATTTCACATTTGGTAGCAATTATTACATCTTTTTAAAAAAACTGTGCCAGGTGTTACAAATTTGATTTGCTTCCTTCTGCCCCATTCAAATAGAAAGATTGGTATTTGGAAATGAATTTGCAGTAAGGAGCAAGTCACTGTTCAAGACATCAAAAGTTAATTGTTAAAACATGGTTTTCTTATATCAAGTAACCTATGTCTAGGTTGCTCTTTATCATTAACCTTCCATCCTGAAATGCTGTTTCAAACACTTCCTTTGAATGGTCACATTTGAGAAATGCCAGAAGACAAACATTTATGTTATAAAATAAGTGGAAATGTCATTTTTAATATGTTCTGAGTGCTTGGCACCTATACTGATTGGGTCTAATCATATTGTCTGGTGAGATTTCCTCTCCAAAGATAACTAATTGGAATGACACAGTTGTAATAGTGAATTCTGGGTGAAATAATCAGACATATTTAATCTGAATGGAAGGTTTTTGTGTCAAATGTTGCAGAGCTGAAACATTATGTGTTGTTTCCAGATTTATGTATCCCAAAAGGAGTCTAGTTCTCTTTTTTCTTCACAGCTCCCATTTTCTGGCAGGAAAAATCATCACTCCTTTCCCCTGCTCCAAACATTTCGTGGTCCCCATTACCAAAAGTCCTGTGTCTCTATCCTCAAGAGAACTAATGCCATATTTTTGTTTCTCATTTTCTATACTTCATTTGTAACATTTAGATAGTATTTTTGAGGCTCCAATTAATTTTACATGCCTATCACTGTCCTTGGTATTTCACACATATATCATTTTTTTTAAAAGATTTTGTTTATTTATTTGACAAAGAGAAATCACAAGTAGGCAGAGAGGCAGGCAGAGAGAGAAAGGGAGAAATGCTCCCGGCCAAGCAGAAAGCCTGACGCAGGGTCTGATCCCAGGATCCTGAGACCACGATCCAAGCCGAAGGCAGAGGCTTTAACCCACCAAGCCACCCAGGCGCCCCACATATATCATATTTAACTCTTAGAACAAATGAGAATAATTATGTATGTGGTATCAGATTTAGATTGAATAATGTGTAGAAAGCCTGTAGAGATACTGCTTGGATATGATTCCAACTTAATTCAAAGACAGGACCCTTCCTTATCCTTTACACTCTCATGACTTCTCCAAGAGTCATTTTGGGCTAACACTGCTCCAGACATTAACAAAGAGCATCTCATTATACTATTGCAAAGTTCCTCCCAGAACCACTATATAGATGAGAAAACTCAGATATCACAAGATGAGGAAATTTGCCTGAAGTCAAGTAGCCACTAAGGGGTCAAGTCCTGATTCAAGCCATTTATATCTGAATACAAAATCTATTCTTTTCTCACTTTACTATATATTCTTTTTATTTGGCATATTCTCCCCTTTATCCTTCCCCCAATTGAAACTCTACCTATTCTCAAAGTTCAAGCCTAAATACTACTGCCCTGAGCTCCTTCCTCTAACTCCAACAGAACTTACCAAATGTATGCTCATGACTGTTGCCTAGTATCACAATGATATGCTAAAAAAATACAAATAGGCTGTCTGTAATATATAGAATATTTGCACATATTCTACCTCATTTGATCTTCAAATTTGTCTTCATTATCCTGCTTTTACAGAACAGATTGAAGTGACTTGCTCAGAAATTACACATCTGCTTTGTTACCAAGTTTTGATTTGAACCCATCTAAACAAATATATCATTGCCCCTTGAAGAACATGGGTGTGAAATGTGCAGGTCTATGTATACATGGGCTTTTTTGTTATATATACAGTATATAATATATATATAAATATATTTAAATAATTGTATTTAATTATTTTTATATATTTTATATATATTATATATTTTTGTATATTTTATATAAATATTTTATTTATATATTTTATTTGATATATATAAATATATATTTCTATATATAAATAAATATATTCTCTTTATGATTTTCTTAATAACATTTTTTCTCTAGCTTACTGTATTGTAAGAATACAGTACATAATACATATAATATACAAAGAATGTGTTAATCGACTATGTTATTAGTAAGGCTTCTAGTCATCAGGAGCTATTAGCAGGTAAGTCTGGCGGGGAGTCAAAAGTTATATATAGATTATCAACTGTGTGTGGGGTAAGTGCTCCTAACCCCAAAGTTTTTCAAGGGTCAACTGCATATTTTTACATTGGCAGAAATTAGGAATTAAATAATAAATTCCTATGCCCATGGTAATTCTTACCTCAAGAGTTTAGGGAATCAAGAGGAGAAAGGGACCATAAAGAGAAAAGGCAAAAAGAAAACTAAGACAGTATGATGACCTAGAAGCCAAATGAAGGAAATTTATCAAGAAGTACAGGGTGAGTTTAGCTCAAATGTAAAGTAGAATGAGGACTGATAATTGATCATTGGATTTGGCAATATGGAATTCCCTGCTAATCATCACCAGACTGCTTTTGGTGGAGGGTGATAAATGCCTGTTGGAAAGGATTCAACGGAGCAGGGAAAAGAGGAGGAATCTTTTAAAGACAAGGACTCTAATTAACAGCTGTCCAGAGAAGCAAATAATTGGAATGGTTGCCAGCACTGGAAAAGACATCATGGAAAGTTTGTTGGTTTTAAGATGGTATAAAAGAACATGTCTATATTTTGGGGGAAATGATCAGTAGGAAGCTATAATTTGAAAAACTAGAAGAGAACATGGCTGATACAATGTTCTGAATGATGTAAAGAGAAATGACATCAAGTATAAAAATGGGAGGATTGGCTTTAAATAGGAGCATAGTTAGCTCATTTATATTAACAGTCAAGAAGAGAGTATGTGGAAACAGATGGTGGAAGGAGGGTAGATATGCTGACGAGAGTCTATAAAAGTACTCTTCAGATGGCTTCAGTATACTCAGTGAGGTAAGGAAGCAAGGTCTTCAGATAAGTGTGAAGTAGAGGCTGGGTAGGCTGGAGAAGAAAGGACGAAGTATTAATGTTTCGTCTAAAAGATGAGAGGTTGAAAAGATTACCACCCTCACAACCAGCACTTAGTAAGATGTTACTGTACTAAGTGTTGTACTGTCAATTTCAATTAATCTCCACATCATGGTGTGGGTTTATTACCACTATTAGTCCCATTTCACAGATGAGAGAACTGAGTCTCAAACAAAATATAAAATTTACCCTAAGTCACATAGCTAGAAAATGATGACTTTACCATTCAAACCCATCCTGTATGACTTGAAATATGACACATTTTATTCATTATATTACCTCTCAACCTCAACCCTTGGTTATGCAAAAGTCTTAGAAGAGTTTAAAAATATAAATTGACTATCTTTTTGTGTGTGTGACAGTATATAATTGCATTAACATCTGGTCACATAACATCCCTAAAAATAATCAAGAGAAGGAAATAGAAGAGTTCAAGCACAAGTCCTTGAGTTCCTACTATTACCTCTCTTAACATGAATACTGACATTCTTTTTTTTTTTTAATGTTGCAGATGGTAAGAACTTATATTATGGTATTAGTTTCAAAAAGCTATACATTCTACTTCCAGCCACATAACCTAAGGTTGTATTTGATTTTTAGTAGCTGATAACTGTTTGAGTTTAATAGTTATGTTGATTAGGGATGTTTTTAGTAGCAAATAACTGAAGAATCAAATGTGGCTTTGAAAACAGATATTTTCCTCTCTTATATAACAAAAGCAATCTAAACACAGGCCTTTCCTAGCACTGACTCAGTATCTCCAAAATATCCGCCCCACATCTCTGATTTCATTGGCTTTTTTCCCCTCATGCTTAAAAGTTTTGTGCCACAATTCCAGGAATGAAAACCTCTGAGGCCTAAAAACTAAATAAATAAATATATGTCACCATCCACAGCTGTTCCTTTGATAAATAAAACAAAAGAAAGTTTTCTTTTTTTTTTTTTTTCCAAAAGAAAGTTTTCTGAGGAACATCCTTGCTAACACCCACCTGCTCACATTTAGTGAATCAGAAGTCTGTCATGTGTCTACTGGGAGTAAGAAAGATGGCTGACAAAACACAACCAAAGAGAAAATATTAAGAATGGGTATTGGAGGGGTTCCTGGGTGCCTCAGTCAGATAAGTGTCTGCCTTTGGCTTGGGTCCTGATCCCAGGGTCCTGGGATCTAGCCCTGTGTTGGGCTTCTTGCTCAGTGGGGAGCCTACTTCTCCCTCTCCCACTCCGCATGCTTGTCTTTTCTCTGTGAAATAAATAAAATCTTAAAAAAAAAGGGGGGGGGTGGGGCACCTGGGTGGCTCAGTGGGTTAAAGCCTCTTCCTTCAGCTCAGGTCATGATCTCAGGGTCCTGGGATGGAGCCCCATATCGGGCTCTTTGCTCTGTGGGGAGCCTGCTTCCCCCCTCTCTCTGCCTGCCTCTCTGCCTACTTGGGATCTCTCTCTCTCTGTCAAATAAATAGATAAATAAAAAAAAAAGGGGGTGTTGGGTTTGTCAACCAAAAATGTCGATCTCAATAGTCATTTTAATTTTCTGGCTATATCATTTTTACATAAACTTCTATTGAGCTTAGCACCCCCTCTCATCCTACGCATACACAATTTGATTATGGAGTAAAAACTGTAAGACTCTGAATATCTTTATTAAAAAATCACACTGAAATCTTACCAGTACTGTTATTTAATAAGTTTGAACCTTGATTAATTTTTCTTTAATGGTAGTGACCCTTCCTACCTTTAGTATCACATGCAAGAATAATAGGTGCTTTTGAATCTCTATCAACATTACAAAACTGAGGGAGTCATACTCATATGACACTAAAAAGGGAACCATCCAGAAAGGCAGACAAGATTGAGTAGAGAACAATGGAATATAATAGTAGCACAGCTGTAGAGAAATAAAGATTAAAAAACTGGCCAAATTATGCAATTTATCTCTTTTCTAAAATTTATACTTTTACTACTTACAGGATTATCCCCATCTGCTTCCAAATTAGACTGAAATAGATTTAGAAAATCTCTTTGAATATGAATACAAACATATGAGTGTTCTATGTGTTGGGAAGGGGCATAATGTAAAAACTAAGAAGGTAATAACTACAATCATAAGCTAAAAGTATTGAGTGCTGACTTTGAGACAGATGGATAGTTCTAAATGCTTTATGAATATTAATTCACTTGATCTTTACAAAAGTCCATAAAACAGGTCCTAGTAAGCCACCCCATTTTATAGACAAGACACAGAAATATTGATTAATTTGCTAAAGGTCATGCAATCAATAAAAGCAAAGTCAGGATTTAAACTCAGGAACTGTGGCTCCACAGTCCATGTACTAAGCTTTAGATGACATTCCAATAAGGATATGGTAGTTTAAGTCAAAGAACTAATAACTTTAATACAAGTCTCGATAAGTTCTGGCAAAGCAATACAACAAGAAGGATCAAAGTAAGAAGCAATAACAATGACTCCATGAAGAGCATAACTTTATAAAATGGGCCTTAAAGATGGATTTAATTGGTCAGCAAGAATGGTTTGAGGATAAAGGAGTCTAGGAAGAATAGACATCATAAGCAACAGCAAAAAACTGAAAACTTGGGGGAAGATTAAGTAGATTGAGGGCCTATCTTGATCTTCATGTTAGGGGAGTAGTAAGAGAGAGCTACCAAGGTCAACATGCAAACAGCAATGCCCCTGGGATCAACAGATCTAAGTCTGCATTCCGCTACTTATATATTAGATGACCTTGGTTAAGATGCTAATCTCTCTGAGCCTCAACCAGGCATCAAAAGGTCACCTAACACTTGTTCTGAGGGTTAAATGAGAGTGACATTTAATGTTCAAATTAATGTTAACTGAAACTGAATGTGTGTGGAAAGTAGGTGGTGACTGTACGGTGGAAAGATGTGAATATTATAGTGAGGGGATGCCACTCAAGGTTTCCAAGAAGAAGAGTGAGAGAGTGGTGTGACCAGCATCTAGGATTCCATCTAGAGGCAGGTGTAGGATAGACTCAAGTATGGGGAGAGCAGGGGTGAATGGCAGTGGTAAAGACTGAGAAACCAGTTAAGAGTTTATTAAAAATAGGTTGAGCTACAATGGACCCACATTCTAGTTCTGGCAGTTAGGCTTGAAATAGAGACAGATTTCAGAAACACTAAAGGAGTAGACAAAATTGGTTTTACACTTGATTTAGTTGGAAAATAGAGAAAACAAATTCAACCATGACTCTAAAACTTTAAGCTGAGGGAATAGGAGAATAATCACACCACCATCAATAAAAGAAAATCTTGATGAAGAAAACTTCTTCTTGGGAAAAAATATGAGTTCAGTTCAAGGAACTGGTGAGCTATCCTGGCTAAATTATCCTCCCAGCAGTTGAGTGTGAGCATCTGGGGGATAGGAAAGAGATGGCGTATGTGGTAGACAGAATGACGGACCCTTACTGATGTTCACATCCTAATCCCCACAATCAGTGAAGAGGTTATATTATATGATGAAAGGGAATTACATATAGAGATGCCATTAATAATCAGTTGACCTTAAAACGGGGAGATTATCCTGGATTATGTGGGTGGGCCCACATAGTCACAAAGGTCCTTAATGAGAAGAGAATGTTGGAATGTTGTGATGAATAAAGGACCAGACTAGCTAATGCTGGCTTTGAAGGTGAGGAAGGGGATGTCCCAAGCCAAGTGGTATAGCCTTTTCAGAACTTGGAAAGGGCAAAGAAACGATATATTTCCTCAGGCCTTCAGAAAGGAACACAGTTGCTAACAGATTGATTTTAGCCCAATGAGACCCATAAGATCCTAAATTTGGTTCTCTAAATAGCTAAATCTACAGTCTTTTTTTTTTTTTTTTTTTTAGTAACAATAAAAAGCTAATAATGAGTGATTTTGTGAAATAAGACAAAACCAGAGAGGAGGACAAACCATAAGAGACTCTTAATCTCAGAAAACAAAGTGAGGGTTGCTGGAGGGGAGTGGGGTGGGACGGATGGGGTGGCTGCATCATGGACATTGGGGAGGGTATGTGCTATGGTGAGCGCAGTGTATTGTCTAAGACTGATGGATCACAGACATGTACCCCAGAAACAAATAATACACTATATGTTAATTTTAAAAATTTAACAAGAAAAGAGTGATTTTTGGGATACTCAGAGTGGAGAAAATGACATGATGGTAGGAGTTCTAACACTTCCTGAAAATGGTCCATGAAACAATTATGATTATAGTTTATCAAGAAAGCAGGAGCAAAGGGTGCCTGGTGGCTCAGTGGATTAAAGCCTCTGTCTTCAGCTCAGGTCATGATCTCAGGGTCCTGGGATCGAGTCCCACATCAGGCTCTCTGCTCAGCAGGGAGCCTGTTTCTGCCCCCCTCTCTACTTCTGATTTCTCTATCTTTCTCTCTCTCTCTCTCTGTCAAATAAATAAAATCTCAGAAGGGAAGGAATGGGGGGAGGGAAGGGACCTTAGATGCATACAAATTTCATCTGCTTTATAGAATCATACTATAGCAAAAAAAGAAGTCATCAGCAGTTAACTTAATCCATCCCAGCATTCTACTTCTTCTCCACCTAAATCATGCATGGACCTTCAGCACTGTGAGAAAAAGAATTCCATCTGGTAAAGGAGGAGACATTGATCAAATTAAGTAGCCACTGAAAGAACAGAAATAGAAAATGTAGAAAATTTCAAGCTCTTCCTCTCCAGCAACTGACACTCTACTTTCTGGAACCCCCCAGCTTTTCTAACCTCTCATAGCATTCATCATGGGCTGCATTTGTGTTCAAGGGTGGGTGTTGGTCCAGAATGGTCTCATTCTGTTGTGCAGAATGAGAAGCACAATTATTTGTGGCTTCATTGAATATAGGAAGCAGCTCAGCAAATTGTGCCTCCCTATTGACTCAGCCCCACTGAGGGTCATTTCTCAAGTTATTGCTGGTCACTGCCTAGATCTGTTATAAAATTGCCCCTCAATAGGGTGTTAACTCCAGATGAGAATTGGTGGGAAAGGAATATGGTACAGGGGGCAGAAAAGAAAAGGCATCCTTTTTCTTTATAGCCCAGATATTTTATTTTCTAAAATACCAAGCTCTGTCAAGATGTCAAATTTCTCTAAGTGGTAGTAACAAAAGATATATTTAAAACTGTTTAATATGTTGTTCTCAAGGTTATAAAGAAAAATACAAAAATAATTTATGCAAGTCCTTTTTATTAACAAATTCCAGCTCTTAGCCTTATTTTGCTTAGTTCTAGAAGGCAACAGATTCCTCTTTTTCATACCAACACAGAATAAATCCCTACTCTACTTCAGTGACTCTCTGACCTACCAGATTTCCACCACTCAGTCCCACCTCAAAGTATGGATCAGCCTCAGTGTAAAGCAAGACTAAATTATTTAGCCAGTACTTCTGCCAAGCAAGATGGTAGGAGATGGGAGGGGGATCCTAGGTTTCAGCAAAAGAGCTCAGGGTGGATGTTAGTAAATCAAACTCTGCCACCTTTTGAAGTATAGATTGAGGATTCTTTCTGCTTATCCAATGGGTAAATATTTAATTAAGTATGAAACATAAAAATAGCTCCTGTACAGTATTAACTCTCAGTGACTGGGCAGTCTACTTCCAGAAAAATAAAAAATTTTTAAAGATTTTAACTTATGTATTTATTTGTCAGAGAGAGAACATAAACAGGGGAAGCAACAGAGGCAGAGGGAGAAGTAGATTCCCCGCCAAGCAGGGAGCCCAATGTGGGACTCAATCCCAGGACTCTGGGATCACAACCTGAACCAAAGGCAGATGCCCAACTGACTGACACCCTGGAAAATAAAAATTTTTATATTTTTTTAAATATATTTTTTATATATAAATTATATTTATATATAAAAATATAATTTTTTAAATATTTTTATTTTATATTTTTATTTTATTTTTATATTTATATTTTATTTTATATTTTTAAATTAAATTTTAAATTATATTTTATATTTATAAAAAATTTTATAAATGCCCTAGATATGGTCAGAGCCCTGAACAGTATTTATTCACAATAGGAACCACAGTTGATAGTATTCTCTAGAGAATTCTCAGTGTCCTTCCAACGCCAGGAAGCACACATCTCCTTTTTTAGACCTCCTTATTAATCTTTGGAATCCGAGGTTGGGCTCCGGGACCCATTGGGATCAGAATGTGTATTCTCTGCTGAGGTTTACATAAATATTGGACAAAGTTATATTAACTTTTTTTCTCTTCATAGGCCATATAAATGACTATTCAACAACCCTATATTCACTTGACTTCTTATGTGAGAATAAAGTGTATAATCTCTCAAGTTCTGAGGTGAATATTCTTTCAAATGGAAATAGGATGTGACAAATTTTCCTGATGAGCGGGATGCTTATTTTTCTGAAATCATGACATCTGACCAGGAAGGTAGGTGTAGTGTGCAGGAAACACCTCAGAGGATTGGCGTGCTGCTTCCAACTGCTTTTCCATCCTTATTGGAAAACCCTCATGAGCCTCAGTGAAGGGTGGATCCAGGTAAGACAACTTTTTTTTTTTTTTTCTTTTCTTGGGCATGATTGCAATTAGCTTGGACACCAGCATTGTAGGTATGTGAGAGCGAATGGTTCCTGGGTATAAATACCACAAGATCAGCCCAAACTGGCAGCTCTGATGTAATCTACTCCATGAAGCAGCCACCTTATGGGCTGTAGTTCTGAGTGTAGAACATCTGGAGCCACACTTTAACTGGTGGTTGTCATAGCTGCAGAGCTGTTTGGAACATTTCTGGCTATGTCAATCATGGCTGTAATCATGCTTATCTGAAAGTGGCAAGAGAGAGGCCAATACATGAGTATCAAGAGCATTGACTTAGAAAGTTACATTGTGTATTTCCTTACTGAGCCTCATTAAAAAAAAAAAAAAAAGCAAACATACACAAAGAGAATAAAGCTAATAAGAATCTTAATTCATTGATCTATACGCATGTCTGAGTCCAGAAACATTAACAGATCATCTCCTGAAATGTACAACCGAGCCACTCAAGATGGGGGTCTATCACTGAGTTTCAGGAAACTCCCTTACTGTGGAAATACAAGGCCTAGTGCTACTTACCTTCTTCAACAAATGATATCTATTGGAGTATCCCTAAAGGACTGAGTGTGACATGGACTACAGAGAAAAAAAATTAAAAAGTAGTAAGTTCCATAGAAACCTCCATTCTCTGCAATAAACAGAGAAACAACATCTGTTTCTTTTCCTCTATAATGAATGTATAATGAATGATCTGGGCTCTAAAAGTGTTGAGATAGCTCTAGGCCTAGAGACAAGTTACATTTCCTATTCGGTGACTACCGATTTGCAGATCTTGGACAAATCACTTTGCTTCTTTAAATTTCAGGTCTGATCAGTAAAATGGAAGGACTGGACTAGATTATTTCGGGAGTCTTTTGCATTTCTCATATCTTTTGTACAGACCTCACTTTCTAAAAGCTACTTTTCTGGAATTCCTACTTACAAAACAGACAACTCAAGAAGCCAGGGGAAGAGTAAAGGAAAGTTCCAGAATAATGACCATAGAGCAGAGCCCAGAGAACACCTAATTCAGGTTGGGCGATGTGACCAGAGGTCTCTAAGGAATATCCAGGCAAACTATCAATTAACGCTTAATAATGAACAAAGCTGTTGAAACCTGAAATAACAAAACAGCAAACAATACCACAAATTAAATCAAATGGAAAAAATAGTGTAAAAATTTTTTAAAAAAATATTTTACTTATTTTTTTGAGAAAGCAAGCAATCGAGAGAGAGAAAGAGCTAGACAGCACAAGCTAAGGGATGGAGGGAAAGGGAGAAGCAGACACTCTGCTGAGCAGGGAGCCTGATGTAGGGCTTGATCCCAGGACCCTAGGATCATGACCTGAGCTGAAGGCAGTCACTTAACCAACTGAGCCCCCCAGGTACTCAATAGTGTAAACATTTTAACCAAGAAGTGTGTTGATAGCATACTTTGTATCTGAAAAAGAAACTACAGTTACAGTAACAGACATTGCTTTTTGACACACCAAAGAAGCTAAAAGATAACTATTTGAAAAACAGAAAAGGGAAAGTTAGGAGGGAAAAAAAGGAGCAAATGTTTATCTACATTTTCACAATCAGATGGCACATTCTGGATAATAACAAATTGATATCAAATTGATAGTATCTAAAACTGATAAATCAAGAAGTTACAGTATGGGTACATTATTTAGAATAAAGTAGGGTTAATATAAAAATAAATAGCAAAATTGAACTCATAAAAAGGATGAAAATCAGTTTGGGGAAGATGGGCCGTGGGCTTGGGAGGTGAAATGTTATGACTCATTATAAGGCTTCTAAAATGATTTCTTTTTATATATGATTTATACATGCATGACTTATATATATATGATCTGTCCCTTTATATAAAATTTATTTGAAAAAATAAGATTTAGTCTGATAGTGAGTAAAAGCTTCTCTGTCAATATCAGCAATGAT
This sequence comes from Procyon lotor, assembly GCA_028646535.1. Lineage (NCBI taxonomy): Eukaryota > Metazoa > Chordata > Mammalia > Carnivora > Procyonidae > Procyon > Procyon lotor. Next base: position 24,191,348 of record CM053619.1, on the reverse strand, counting down.
TCCAAGTTAGAGATATTCACAGACTATTGATCAATTATGGAATTTGATGTCTCTGGGAACAAATATTTGAAATATTAAGACCATCAGGGCTCTCTCATTACTCCATTCATGGAAGAGTCACATGTTCTCACTGTGCCCTTGCCTTGAGATTCTGTTCCCATGGCATTTGTCTTCCTTTTTGTCCTTTTCTGCCTATTCAGTTCTTTCTACATTTTAAAAAAGGAGCTAATAAAATATCTCATTTATAAAGCATTTTGGTTTTATCCACCCACCTCATTTAGTACTTTTAATAATGTTGATGTGGCATGATGAAATTTGCCAACCTCTTTTCACATTGTATTAGTCCTTTTATTCTTCATTTTGATCATTTATTTGTTAATGCAGCACATTCATTGGGTTTCTACTCTAAGTCAGCTACCTTGACAAGAACTGCTGTTAACATGTCAACAAGATGGACAAGTTTACTGGCCTCATAGAACTTCATGTTTTCTGCGGGAGGCAAACCAACATAGAACATATGGGTTAAAAACAGTTGCTCAGTTTGTAGTGAATTAGATGAAAAAAACCTTGTGAATTAGATGAAAAAAAATTAAGCATAGTTTCAAGTTTAGATGGTGGGATTTTTCTCACTGTTTCTGTAATGAATATTTCAACTTAAAATATGTAATGAATCAAAAATTCAGTCATAACAGCGTGACTTATTAATCTCATTTCTTTATGTAAAATAGTGTAGCTAGACTTAGTCATCCTCGTCCATTCTTTTCATCCCCATAGCACCTACAAACGACGTAGCTAATCAACCAACAGCATTGGAGCTGCCCCACTCCCTCCACTCTGACCTATATGTTGGGGATAAGTATAGATGATCCCTGAACAAAGATGGGGTGAGGGACACCAAGCATTCAAAAATTTGAAAATAGTGGCACCTGGGTAGCTCAGTTGCTTAAGCATCCAACTCCTGATTTTGGCTCAAGTAATGATATCAGGGTCATGAGATGGAGCCCTGTGTCAGGCTGCACGCTGAGCTTGAGATTTTCCCTCTCCCTCTCCATCAGCCCCTCCCCCTTTCCCCCACTAGCATTGGTGCTCTCTCTAATCTTTCAAAAAATCTGTATGTAACTTTTGACTGTCTAAAAAGTATAACTAATAGCCTACTGTGGATTAGTCCCTCTGATCAAGTGTAAACAGTTGATTAACACATATGTTGTACATTACATATATTATATACTTACTATAGTCTTACAATAAAGAAAGTTGGAAAAAAGAAAATGTTATTAAGAAAATCATAAGGAAGGGAAAATACATTTAAGGTACTATATTTACCCCTACCCAAAAAAATCACTGCAATGCACCCCTCTCAAAGGAAAATATGTTTCAATCCTTGAGCTGGGACACAGACCCAGCTCATCCTACTCCCGAACCTGGGCTGATTCCATTCTGCCGTGCAACCTCATTTTTTCACTCAGTGAACCCTAAGATTGTCAATCTTTAAAGGCAATGGAAAGAACTTCATTCATCTTTTTACCTTCATGGCCAAAAGCCAGTCTCCTGCACATGCTCAATAAATGTTGCTCAATAAATGTTTGTTGACAGCAAATCTCCACTATGGCCCCTTTTTGAGAGCATTAACTGTAAATGGAAAACTACCACTATTTCTTGTTATCCCATTGTCACTTAAATGTATCTCGTTTTTCTTGAAAATTATTCATACCATTTCTAGGCAGACTGAAATTTCTAAAAGTCATGCTCCCTATGCCAGAGCTATAAAATAAATGAGTCAGAAAGAAAAATGTTTTTTTTAATTCCTTTGGTTCTCTAGGATTTATACAAAAATGAGACATAAATTATTTATCATGAGAAATCGAAATGGGCATTTGCTTTCCTATAGCAGCTGAGACACAAACCTATAGTTAAGAGGAAGCCATGGAGATATGCCCAAACTAGACAAACAAGAGTGTTCCAGAGAAAAATCTAAAATCCAAAAGAAAGAAAACTGGAGGAGAAAGGGCAATATGTAGAAATAAAGGTATGTAATATTTTTGTGTCCATTTTAATATGTATTTCATTCATGCATTCATTCAACAAATACTTATTGAGTGCCTACTACAGAAAATGTGGTAGTGTTGAGGATTTAAATATATTGCTAAATGTAAGAATGCTAAATGCATTATTGCCATGCAAAATGCTATATTGTTAAATTTAAGAACTGTAATAACCTAAGGGAAAAGTCATATTGAGAAGCCTACAAAGGAAAGGATAATTTATTAAGTGCCAAAGTAAAATAATAAGAAAAGGAATTATCTGAACCTGAGTATAATCTTTAATTTTCTGTTTTTTAAAAATGGTTGATTTTTCCTTCATAGTTTTACAGAAGTATAATTGGCATGCAAAAACTGCACAAATTTAACAAGTACAATGTGAAAAGTTGTGACATATGTCTACATCCCTGAAACCAACATTACAATCAAGAATTTACTAGGGATGCCTCTGGGTCTGGAGTTTTCATGCTCTGAAAGTTTTTAAGTACAAATTCAATTTCAAATATATATATTCATGTTATCTTTATTTTTTGCCAACTTTAATAAGGTATAATGACAAAATTGTAATGCATTTGAAATGTACAATGTAATAATTCAATATATACATACATTGTGAAAGGATTGTCACAATCAATTTAATTAACATATCCATCACCTACCCAGTTACTTTTTTTTTTTTTGGTCAGAATGCTAAAGATTAAATATCTGGGCAAATTTCAAGTATACAACACAGTCATATTAACTATAGTTACAATTTTGCACATTAGATCTTCAGAACTTTCTCACCTTTTAACTGAGAATTTATAGTCTTTGACCAACTTCTCTTCATTTTTTCCCACTCCCCAGCATCATTCTACTGTTTCTGAGTTTAACTTTGGTCTTTTGGCGTTTGTTTTTTGTTTTGTTTTGTTTTATTCCACATGTAAGTGACACCATAGAATACCTATCTCTGATTTATTTCACTTAGAATAATATACTCCAGGTTTTCTGTGTCTTTCAAAGAATTTTTCCGTTCATCTGGGTGTCAACTTTGTTAATGTGAAGTTGTTTATAATATATCCCTAGAATTCTTTTAATATGTATAAAATCCATAATGACATCATCCTTCTCATTCCTAATATTTGGTAACTTGTGTTTTCTCTCATTTTTTCCCCAGTATGTCTGACTAAAGGTTTATAAATGTTATTGGTCTTTACAAAAAAACCCTTTTCTATGCTTACTTTGAGTTTAACTTACCCTACATTTTCTAGTTTCTTTAGCTGGAATATCAGGTCATTCGAAACTTTTTTTTTCCTAATAGGTGTATTTATCTCTATAAATTTACCTCTAGATATTACTTAATCTGCATCTCACAAATTTTGATGTCTTATTTTCATTTTTGTTCACTTCAAAATACCCTCTAATTTCCCTTTGACTTCTTTGACCTCTGGGTTATTTAGAAATTCACTATTTACTTTCCAAATATTTGGGCATTTTCCCAATATATATTGGTTACTTATTTTCTAGTCACTGACATGCTTGATATGATTTAAATCCTTTTATTTTATTTTAGGGTTTTTTTTTAAAGACTTTTATTTATTGATTTGACAGAGAGAAAGCAAACAAGCAGGGAGAAAGGCAGAGGGTGAGGGAGAAGCAGGCTCCCTATTGAGCAAGAAGCCCAACAAAGGGCTGGATCCCAGGACCTTGGGATCATGACCTGAGCTGAAGGCAGACATGTATCAAACTGAGCCACCCAGGAACCCTTAATTTAAGTCCTTTTAAACAGAACTCATTTTGTGGCTAGGAATATGGTCCATTTTGGTAAACGTTCCACGTGCACTTGAGAAGTACACATATTATTCTTTTGTTGAGTGGAGGGTTTAGATTTTTTTCAATTCTTTATGTGTTTCACTTTGAATAGTTTCTACTGATTTTCTTCAAGTTCATTAATCTTTCATCTCTGTGTTAACATACTATTAATACCTTCAATGCATTTCTCACTTCAGCCATTATAATTTTAATTTTGCAAGTTTTAATAGGGTCTTTTTACATCTTCCAAGTCTATTTAACAAGCTTAACCTTTTACCTTTTTGGACATATAGAATAATATTATAATAATTATTTAAATGTCATTGTCTACTAATTCTATCATCTGTGTTATTTCCATATATGTTTTTACTGACTGAATTTTCTCTTTATGTGCTCTGTGCTCTTTTTTCTTGCCTCTTTGCATGTCTGGACCCTTGTGACTGGATGACAAACATTCTGATTTTTATCTTTTGTGTGCTGGATATTTTATATTCCCATAAACATCCTTAGCTTTGCTGTGACACATGGTGAAGATACATGGAATCAACTTGATTATTCCAAAACTTGCTTTTGAAGATTTTCTTAGATGCCAACAGAAAAGCTTTTAGTGTAAGGCTACTTTTGCTTCACAATTAAGTAAAGAGCCCTTTGAAGTATTTCCCCCAATGCCACTGGGTTAATGTGAGCTTTACTCTGGCTGGTGGGAATATACAGATCATATGAACTCTGGGAACTATTATTTTTTTTTGGGGGGGGATAATTCTTATTCCAGTCATGGATAATTTCATTGAGCATCATCACTGAGGAATATTTGGCTGAGAATTCTGATGGAACCTTCTATAGATTTCTGAAGTTTCGCAAACATTCTTCTTCTCTTCAGTACACCACTCTGTGACTTTGAACTGCCTGGACTCTCTGAACTCCCAAGTTCAGCCTCTTGAACTCAAGGAGACCCCATATTCTTCCCACATCCCCCCTCCTGGTGCAGCAGCCTAGAAACTCTCCCAGGAAATACCTGGGCAATTTTATCACTCATCTCATTCATTTCTTCTTTGTCAGCTCTTATGGTCCTATGTCACTGGCTATCTCATGTCAGAAAACTACTGTTGCATTTATTTTCTCCAAATTTGTAACTGCTTGAGGTGGGCAGATAAATTGAGTCTCCATTATTCGATTTTAGCAGAAGAAAAACGAAGATGCTTGATCATTTATTTTACAATTGGACCTCCTTATCTAATTTGCAATTCACTTTATCATTTCACATTCTATACCTTCAAAACAATTTTATTTCTCTTTTGCTTTTCAGAATATCTTTTATTTTTGCAACATCATTGCAAGCAAGAATTTAGGCTTCAAGGAGCTGAAAGGTCTGTGGTTACATGAAATGCCAGGTCTTAATGAGTCTGTTATAATGCTCTCATTGGTATTCTCAAATAGTACCCACCAGGAACCATTTCAATGAACACCAAACTGTCGTCAGTGATTAGAGTAACAGGAAATAATTAGTGTGACATAGAGAAAATACATGGGGACTTGAAAACTGGCATCAGGTGTTTTAGTTGCTCTCCAGTTATTTTAATTGGGTTTTTATGATTAAAAAGAACATTCTTAAATTAACTAGAGTAATATAGGGATGGTGGTTATTATTACAACCAATATGGTAGACAGGAATCAAATGGAAATCATTCAAGAAGAGATATAACATTGAACCTCATTGAAACAAACTAAATCCAGAACCTGGAATATGGTCTCAGTGCCCTTTAATCTATGCTTTACTTCTATCACTATCACCATTCACTCTACTTTTTGTTGTTGTTATCCCCTTAAGCCATCTTCTTGCTGCTTATTTCTCCATCAGTCAGCTTCACTGTCCTCTGTTCTGTATATGGGTGTTTCTCTGCCTCAAGCTTCTGATTACTCAGAGCACCTTTCTTTCCCTTATTTAGGCTTCAGATGACATATATTCAAGTTTCATTCTTGCACTATGGATGGTTTCATTTCTACTCCCCCCACTTCAAGCGACTTTATAATGCACAATGGAAGTACCCAAGAGTGAGAATCCCACGGAATTAACTCTTCTTGTGGCCCAAGACCCTTGCCAAAGTTGACAGTTCAGCCATGAGTTGACTGCCCAGTGATCAAGTATGAAAACATGTAAAGCTTCAAGATATAGTCATTCAGATAATATTCTTAGTAAACATATAGGTTATAAAATTTTCTTTAAAAGGTGCTGTGACCCTAGCAAGTATGTGATTTACAGATCTGGTACAAATTTGGATGAAACAGTAAGAGGCAGAATCAAAAACAATGGGTAAAATTGATAAGTAAATAGATTCTGGTTCAAAGACATGACTATCTGAATAAAATACCACTTGGGATTTTTTTTTTTTTTTTTGAAATCTAAACATGGCACAGGGTGGCATCTTTAGGTTTAACCTTGACATTTTGATTTTTAGGTATTCCAAATTATATTAGAATCATTCCAAATCATTGGAATATTTTACAACTTCCACAAAAGCTTAAATAGTGACATTTCTGCAAAGACTACAATTTGGAGTATGAATGGGAAAAAATGGAATTCTAAACACTTATCAGTCTTTTCTACCTTATCAAGATTAATTATTCAATATGACCAGAGGGCAGGATGAAACAATTCTAGACATTTTGCAAATAGCAAAAAGTCTCAGGATTGTTCCTCTTCTGAAATTTAAATGTGAACTAAATGATTTTTTTTCACCCTGACAGCTTTTTTTTTTTTTGTAACTAGAAAAACTTCCAGAAAAGCATCTGACTATAGTTGTCTCCTAGCTGTCTCTTATTCACCTTCTGTTCTCTAGAAGGCATCACACTTCTAGCAATGACATTTTTTCTCCATAACTGTAAATCAGTCAACATTTACCTTCGTCAAATGTCTGAAATGGTAGATAAGGGAAAAAGGTCTCACAAAATAGGGTAGTTTCCTCTTAAGTGTGTAATATTATGATCTGTAATATTAGCCATAAAATTAAATCTTTGGATTCTGAAGCCTCAACTGGGTATACAGAAGAAAATTATTGAACATTTGTATCAAAATATCCCAGCTGATAATATCATATTTGGAGTTTTTTTTTTATGTAAAAGCTGCTTTTTAAAGAGTTATCCAATAGGAAGAGGTGGCAAAAAAAAAAAAAAAACCCTTGTAGACTAAGAATTTTAAAATAGCCTAATCGAGCACATCTTCAGGCAAATGTTTGCAGAAATCCTCTTATGCTGAAAGAATTATTAAAACGAAAAAATGAGTCTATATAGATATACCCTATTTCTCCAGGAGAAGAACAAATGTAATACCAGGCATTGGCAGGTCATTAAATTAAAAGCAGTTTTGATAGTTAACTATCCAGAAACAGAAATCTAAATTTGAAACACAGCTGTAATCACTCTATGGAAAAATCTCTTAGTATTAAACACTTGGCAAAGTGGACAGGCTAACAATGTAGTAAAATCCTTTGCATTAAATTCAGTCTGTTAGCCCTGAAGGAGATTCAGGTATCATTAGATTTTGGTGCATATTTCTGTTATCTTGCCTTAAATAGAGGGATATGCATTTATTTCACAGAACTGATTTCAATGGTTACAGTTTTAACTCTGGTTGGTCGTTCTAAAAATTATCTAGTAATTTAATAACTTCCCATCAAGAAATTTAATTGTGAAGACTTTGGTTGTCACCATGAATTATAGTGACTTAAAGAAAGTATTATCCTTTTACCGGATTCTCTTTTGTGTAGGTGGAGAAACACATTGTATCAGTGTATTAGTTCGGTCATTCATATGCAGATGTAATTATTCTTCCTACAACTCCCAAAAGTTTCTGAGGAAAGCAGCAACAGGAAAATTTGTAAGAATAAATACAAGATAGGCTTTATAAAAGTTCAATGGTAACTACGAAAAACTGTTCATATGTACACTACAAAAATAATACCCCTTAAAATTTTTTAGAGACATGTACTACTTTTTCCAACCTGGAATATGTTCTTTCTTTTTTCTCTCTCTCCTTTCTTCCCTCCTTCCTTCCTCCCTTTTCTTTAAGATTTGTTTATTTGAGAGAGAGCAGGTGGAGGAGAGAGGAGGGACAGAAGGGGAAGGAGAGAGAAACTCAAACAGGCTCCATGTTGAGTGCAAAACCCACTGACAGGCTCATTCCCACGCCCCTGAGATTCAGACCTGAGCTAAAACTGAGCCCAACACTCTCCTGACTGCACCACCCAGGTATCCATGGAATATTTTCTTTAAACCTGTATCAACTATCCCTCCGTTCCTTCTCTTCTTACATGAAAACACCAACACAATTACCATAATTACCTTCAGCAGAATGACAAGTTTTTCTCTATTATCATTCATAGATTCTAAGTTATTCTCAATTTCAAGAAGGAATCAGAGACTAGCACCTAGGTAGGATAATTCTAAGACCTAACTTCCTAAAAGGTAATAACATGCCTTTCATAAAATGTAAAATGAACACATGTGAAAGATTATTTAACTCATTAATTAATGGAGCACTGTTAAGCCTGGTTCAATAGAATTTAAGGAGCTATTTAATAAAAGAATAGAGGGTAAGATTGCTGGATAAGATACGAAACTGGTTCACGTACAATAGGTTAATAAACTGTAACCTTTGTGATTATCTATTCTACTGGAAAGAAATTATTTGCATCTCAACCCAACATAAATCTACAAGTTAATCTCTGTCCCTTAGAGTTATAAAATAGCCTTGTCAATAGAAAGTCAATCAAAAGGACAAACTTAGTACCTGCTTTGAAAGAACACCCAAGAAGCTCTTTAGTCATTTCCAAATCTTCCTAACATTCTGACAGTGACTTCAACATAGCTGACATTTGTTAAATATATGTGGAAATAGGGGCGCCTGGGTGGCTCAGTGGGTTAAAGCCTCTGCCTTCAGCTCAGGTCATGATCTCGGGGTCCTGGGATCGAGCCCCGCATCGGGTCTCTGCTCAGCAGGGAGCCTGCTTCTCTCTCTCTCTCTGCCTGCCTCTCTGCCTACTTGTGTGATCTCTCTCTCTGTCAAATAAAATATATATATATATATATATATATATATATATATATATATATATATATATA
>CM053619.1:24153722-24182300 GCA_028646535.1 Procyon lotor | reverse complement strand
CAGACACAACTGCTTTTTGAGCAAAGCTGGGGAAACAGTGCTGGGTGACCTAGAAATATCACTGCTCCTGTGAGGTCTTGAAAACTTAAAAGAGCTGAAGGCATTTTGTAGACTTCTGACATTACAGAGGACTGTTTGCACTTAGCCAGATGAGGATACTCTTTAAAGATTGGGGTTTCTTTTTAAGTTATATGCTGTGAGGCACAATTAATCAAAAGTTCAATTTTGACCACAAGTTGTCTCAAAAATTTTGAGATTTATTTTGAGAAAAAAAAAAACGGATTTATTTTCCATCAGGATCACTTAGGTTTTTCCTTCTTATACTTGAATTTTGTACTTTGCACCCTGCAACTCAATTTACCTCTCCTATGTGCAAAGGTAAGCCAAACATCAACTTTTTAAACATTTAAAAATGTTTAACAACCTGGCAATTGCCCCAGGACAGGATTCTAATCTACTGCTGGAATGGGGTTTGGAAGCTTGGAAAGAGCAGAAGTATAGATGCCAAAACTACCACCACTGACCATGGGGGGGAAAAGCAGAAGGCTCAGAAAGCAGGCCTTTTAAAAGAAATGTACTATATAAGACAAAAACAAAAAGCATCTGCTAACTACATTTCTCAGGAGGGTCCAGAGCACATTGGGTTCTATTTAAAAAGGTGATAAGGAATGTACTGAGAGGGATGCCTGGGCCATGTAACACAGTACTGACAGCAGGAGATAGCATGACAAACTGGGCTCTCTAACACCAATGGGTATGACAAGATACCGAGAAAACAGAGGCTGGGTGGCAGCACTTAGCCGTCAGAAGCAAGGTGGGCATCACTACAATGGGCAAGACCAGGATGGCAGCTGAAAGCCCTAACCTACAGAGCTGAATGAAGATGCCTAATAGAACATGGTGTCTTAAAAAAAAAAAAAAAAGAACATGGTGTCTTCAGAAGCATGATAGACAGCCAAGGGCATTGTTTTAATATACAGAATCAAAAGTAATCAAGAATAGCTGGGCAGAGAGCAGAGGTCAACTGTCCACTAGAAAGCCATAATCTCCAGCACAATGTCTAGCCCTGAGCAGTCTTCAGACCCAAAACCAATCAACTGAAAAGATGACTGCTAACTACAAAACTATGGCAAAAGTATGTCATAGTGATTTTCCCCAAAGGACCTATGATTTTTTATTTAGCCATACACTAGAGATGGGAATATCAGATCTTTTGAGAGTTGCTGGACATGGTTCGAGCTGATGTTACTATGACTAGAATAGGGATGTGTGGATATCAAGTCAGATGATGACTAGAGTCCTGGCCCATTAATCATTGGCAGAATCTTCACGTTGGTTCCTTGACTTGTAGATTCTTGTGTAGTTCTGAGTTTTATATAGTTTTCAAGTGTATTACATACTAAAAATAAGAATGGGGGAGTGGGCACCCAAAATGGAATACAACAGAAACAAATGAATATAACTGTATTTGAAATGCATAATGTAACCACACTGTATATAAAATGCATAATGTAAGGGTTCAAGTCATTTTTGCATATAATAATGGACAAGAGGATATCACCTGTCTCCTAATACAATGCAGCAAGAAGAACAGAACATGTCTGGTATTCCTGCTAAAAAAACATAAAACCTAAACCTAATCATAAGGAAATACTGGATAACCCAAATTGGTCTGTATATTCAAAAACATCAAGATTATGAAAGATGAAGAAAGAGTACTGAGCTATCCAGTCAAAGGAGACTTAAAACATATGACGACTAAATGCCAAGTATAATCTGGATTCAATTCTGGACCAGAAAAAAAATAATTATTAAAGACACTAGTAATACAATTGGTCACATTTAAGTAAGCCTCTGATAAAAGCATTGTTAGTATCCTGATTTTTTCAATTTCCTGATTTTGATCATTGTACTGCGGTTAGGATAAGTATATCAGAGTATTTAGAGGTGGGGGCATTATGTCTGAGAGAAACAAAGAAATAATGGTAAAATATTTGGATAATCTGGGTGAAGGGTAGAAGGGGATTTGTATTAATTTTTCAACTTCTAAGTCCAAAATTATTTCATAATCACAACTTCAATGCAGGCAAAAGCTCTAATTCTTTAAAGGAATATATTTTTAAATTCACAGTAGCATTTATATTTATATTTAGCATTTATATTCAGTGAGTATTTCATTTCCTGTGCTGGACTACTTAGAAGGCTAATATATCTGACAGTGTCATAATTACACTAAAAACTTCTTTCCAATTCTCTCTGAATTGAAATGACGTACCATCCCAAGGGGAAAAGAAAGTACAGAAAACAGGTAATATAACTTAATTATATTGTCCCCTTTCTTTAAGCACATCTGATACAGGACACAGACCATAAAACAAACCACGGTTATCCCTATGGCTTTCACAGGGTCTCTATTACTCATTCTGATTTGAGTCTATGTTTAGCTTTGACTCTTGTCTCCAAATTCCATAGAGCTTTACTATTTCTCAGATTTAGTGTTTTTGTTTCCATTCATTCATTCATCACCAAAAATTTACTGATCACAAAGTAAGTGCCAAACACCTGGAATAGAGTTTTAAAAGACTGACAGTCTTTTACAGTCCTCAAACTGCACTGTATATGACTTTCATTTCTCTCCCAAAACATGTATAGTCACCTCCCTTGAGGTGTTCTAATTTGAGTATCTCTTTAGAAGGATACACTGCCTTAATGAACTCTTCAGAGCCAAATCCCACACGCACTGACTCCCCACTGGTGAAATCAGTCCAGTAAAGGGGAGATTTGAATAAAATAAGGTTGGGTGAATATTTCAGTGACAATTCCATCTCCCCACAAATCTGCCTGACATGCTACTTAACAAATTTAAGTAATCAGAGAAAATACTTCTGTATGCATGGAAAACCATGTTAGTAGAAAACAATTTCAAGCTAAAAAATGTACACAAGCTTGTATTTTAAAGTGTAGAGTCGAATAGGTATAACAAACTAAGGAAATTTTAACAGTAAAAAATATTTATTTTCAGCTTCATAATATTGGAAACTAATATTGGTCATGTCCCTAGGCTTCCATTGGGCAATGAGGGGGAAATTTAAGCGATTTAAGATTGAGAGTGTGTGGTGAATGAAAAGAAATGATATTACTCAATTCAGTTATGACCTCCCCAAGATAGTTTTAACTTATCCCTCTGCCTAACAGAAGAATATTGATCCCCAAACACTAACTTTTTTTTTTCATATTGTATATGTAGTCCAGAAACTCGCCTTATCCCAAAATAGATTATTCCATCTTCCTTACGCTGCAGAGTAACATTGAAGGGTAACAAGATCTTATAGATGAATTTTTAAAAAATAAAAACTGAATTTAAAATTATATAACTGCCAGGGTTGAAAAATAGTTGCATTATTGATTAATCCACCAAAGTTCTATAAAGCACAGTCTTTTCCTTTCCCAGGAATCATAAATTAAAAGTTTTTGAGTTAATGCTAAAACAATGAAAATAAACTTTAATATCATCAGTAGCACCTCTTCATTCTGTAGCATTGTGAGACCCAGTAGGGCTCCTGTATTACATGAACTATGTCTGAATCCCCTTTTCCTGCCTGCCATTTGACTCTGTAACTGATACAGCAACAAATCAATGAAAATGTCCCTAACCCAACTGACAGAAAGTTATATTCCCCAGGATTAAGTCAATTACATATTTGGCTAATTCAGAAAAAAAAATAAAAATGGTTTTTAGGAAATTGGTATTTTTCTGGCATTTGAGGAGTTTACCACTGCTGCCTTTGACAAATTTATATAACCCTGCTTTTTAGGCAGGATTACTAATGCAAACAACTTGTATTCAATCCATGGTGTTGAATTCAAATGGTTAGTATAGAAAGAAACTCTAGGAACAAATTCACCTATTATTCTAATAGGACCAAGAAATCAAATAAGGTCACCATGTCATTCAATCTTGACTCAAACCTCTCAAACTCTCTTTCTGGAATCTTAATGCTCTTGCCAAGCTTTGTTTCTCCAGAGACTAAAATTATTGTGACCATTTCTCATTTTGACTTTCTGATTTTGCAAAATTCTTGATCTCTTAACCTTGGGTTACCTCAAAGTACAATCACTGAATTTCTTCTTTTGCTATATACCCTCCCTTGGGAGCTTATACAGTTTTGACATTTTAAATATCATCTGCATACCCATGTCCCTGAATTTATATCTCTATTGCACTCCTCTCTTCAAACTCTAGGTTCATTTATGCAATGCCCACTTGACATCTCTGTGTGAATACCTAATGACTATCTTCAAATTAACATAGCTAAGATTCTATTCATCAACTGCCCCCTTCAAACCTGTTGTCACTTCATTATTCCATACATTTTTATAAAGATTTTACTTATTCATTTGATAGAGAGAGACACAGTGAGAGAGGGAACATAAGTAGAGAGAAGTGGGAGAGGGAGAAGCAGGCTTCCCCCCCCGAACAGCACGCCTGATGTGGGGGTTCGATCCCAGATGACCTAAGCAGATGCTTAATGACTGAGCCACCCAGGCGCCCTTCCATATTTCACTTTAATGATAATTCAAACCAATGACTTTTTCAGAATACAAATCTTAGGGTGATCTTGAATCTGCTTTCTCACCCATTTCATCCAATCTATCAAGAACACATGAGTCATCTCACTTCAAAATATACCCAAGACAAACACCATGGCCAAAATTGTCATAGACAATCCCATTTATGATAGGAGCAAAGAGAATAAAATACTCAGGAGTAGATATAACTCATAAAAGTGAAAGATCTATACACTTAAAACAATAAAACATTGATGAAAGACATTGGACGCCACTGGAAGAGATAATGTGGAGTGAAATAAGTCAAGCGGAGAGAGCCAATTATCTTATGGTCTCACGTGCTGAGCATAAAGAAAAACATGGAGGGCATTGTGAGAAGGAAGGGAAGGGGGAATGGAGGGAAATCAGAGGGGGAGATGAACTATGAGAGACTGCGGACTCTTGAGCAACAAACTAAGGGTTTTGGAGGGGTGGGGGTGGGGGTTGGGCAAGCCTGGTGGTGGGTATTGAGGAGGGCACATAATGCATGGAGTACTGAGTGTGGTGCATGAACAATTAATCTTGTAACACTGAAAAAATAAAATAAACATTTGGGAAAAAAATTTTAAAAATAAAAAATTTTAAAAAAAGTCACTGATGATACAAATAAATGGAAAGATATCCTGTTGTTTATAGACTGGAAAGAATCATATTATATGGCCCCTGAGTGGTGCAGTTGGTTAAGCAACTGATGCTTGGTTTTGGCTCAAGTTGTGAGATGGAGCCCCAAGTTGGACTCTGTGCTCAGTGTAGTGTGCGCTTAACGGTTTCTCTCCCAGGGCGTCTGGGTGACTTGGATGGTTGGGCCTTCAGCTCAGGTCATGATCTCCAGGTCCTGGGACTGAGCCCCACATCAGGCTCCCAGCTCGGCAGGGAGTCTGCTTCTCCTCTCCCTTTCCCCCTGCTTGTGCTCTCTCTCTTTCTCTCTCTCTCAAATGAATAGATAAAATCTTAACCAAAAGAAAAAAAAGTCTCTCTCCCTCTCCTTCTGCCCCTTTCCCCCATGCTCTCTCTCTCTCTCATTTTCCCTTAAAGAAGAAGGAGGAAAAAGAAAGGGGAGAAAGGAGGAGGAGGGGGACGGGAAGGAGAAGAAATCCAAAGACTATGCATCAATGATAAAAGGTAGTTTTCTACTCAAAATCTTTGACAGTGTCTCATTTCATTCAGAGTAAAAGCCCAAGTTCTTACAACAACCTAGGAAACCCTATACAATCTGGCCCAGTTACTGATCTGAATTCTTCTCACTCCCTCTACTTCATCCAACTGCTCAGATTCCTTGCTGCTACTGAAGCACTTCCCTTCTAAGAGACCACACTACCTGTTCTCCTTATCTCCGATGCCCTCCCCTCAACAATTAGTGGGGCTCCCTCTCATACTCCTTTTTAAATCTTTACTCAAACTTCTCTTTCTCTGAGATGCCTAATCTGATTATACGATTTTCAAGTGTACCTTCTCCCTTTCCCATCTCCAAGTATCCATACAGTTTTATTTTCAGCCATTGGATTATCAAATAACTTACTAATTAATCAGCACATATATTTTTTGGTCTTCCCACTAGAATATAAGCCCTTTTTAAGAGCAGAGACTTCCATCTGTTTTTATGCGCTACTATGTCTCTAGCACTTACAAAAGTGCTGGACAAATAACAAATATTTGCTGCAAGAACAAAAGTAACTATCTTGGTTTTTATGGGAATCAGCCTTCCCAGCCTTGTAAGAACCTCCTAGCAACTCCCCTGCTGGTTATCCTCTCAACAGACCTCTGATTCAAAAAGTGGGCATATGTATTCAGTTTTACTAAAATTTTTGGTCAGTAGAGAAAGCTTAAATTGCCACCGAGAAAAGAAGATATATGTGCCTTAAAAATATCAGTATTCTCCCTGCACAAGGTAACCCCTTACCGGGTTCCTCCCCAAGCTTCAGCCATTTGTCACCAGTATATTTCCTACTCCAGTCACTGCCTTACCTTCTGTTTTCTCAGCTCTGTTCTCTAGCTGCTCTCCCAATTCCCATATTTCTGTTAACTTCTATTTTTTGAGATTTTATTAATTACTTTATTTATGTGAAAGACAGAGAAAGAGAGCACAAGCAGGAGGAGCAGCAGATGGACAGGGAGAAGTAGGCTCCCCGCTAGGCAGGGAGCAGGACCCATGCTCCATGTCAGGATCCTGCAATCATGACCTGAGCTAAAGGCAGATACTTCACCCAGTGAGCACCGAGGCACCCCTCTGTTCACTTCATATGCAGTGTTTTACTATTTTTTTCCTAAAGACTTCTTTATTTGAGAGGGAGAGAGAGAGAGGTACAGGAAATTGGGGGAAAGGGGAGGGAGAGAAATCCTCAGACAAACACCTTGTTGAGCAATGCGGGGCTTGATCCCAAGTCCCTGAGATTGTGACCTTAGCCTAAATCAAGAGTCAGATGCTCAGGTGCCCCTCTTTTAAGGGCTATGTTTCTCTAGATCATGCCTTCAGTGCTACTGTGTCCACAATTACAAAGGCTAGCCAAGGAATGATCATAATCAAAGGCTGTTCTCTCCCTAGGAGGAATTCTGGTGCAAGCTTCTTAAAATAAAAGACTGCTTTACCACACAAGTTAAGACCAGCAGTACAAGGAATTCTAGGAATACTTTTAATTTCACATTTCTCAGGAGCACCAAAGTACAGATATGGATATAAGAGCTTCACCTTACCAATGAGTCAAGTTGCCAGAATGACTATAAAAAATCTGCATAGAAGATGGTGTCCCTCAAGTGTAACCCTTATGGCACTGACCCTGAGAAGCACATATGGTGTATTATACTAGGATTTATCAGCTTCGTAAAGAAAGGTACTTGCTTCTATTTTTTTTTTTAAGATTTTATTTATTTGTTTGACAGAGAGAGAGATCACAAGTAGGCAGAGAGGCAGGCAGAGAGAGGGTGGGAAGCAGGCTCCCTGCTGAGCAGAGAGCCCAATGCGAGGCTCGATCCCAGGATCCTGAGATCATGACCTGAGCTGAAGAAAGAGGCTTTAACCCACTGAGCCACCCAGGTGCCCCAGGTACTTGCTTTTAAAAGAAAAAAAAACAATTATACAGATAATCATATTTTTAAATTTTTAATATAAATTTAAACTAATCCTTTTTAATTAAGTTTTACTTAAAATTAAGTAAGTGGGGGTGGCTGGGTGGCTCAGTGGGTTAAAGCCTCTGCCTTCGGCTCAGGTCACGATCTCAGGGTCCTGGGATGGAGCCCCACATTGGGCTTTCTGCTCAGCAGGGAGCCTGCTTCCCCAGCTTTCTCTGCCTGTCTCTCTGCCCTACTTGTGATCTCTCTCTGTCAAATAAATAAAATCTTTAAAAAAAATTAAGTAAGTAACCTTTAGGACTGGCTTATTTTTCCCCAGTTTTAGACGTTGTTTCCTTTGACAACTGGATATGGCATTTCTTCCAAATCTAACTGAGCCAGAATTCGGTCCACAAATTGAGGGATAGAAGCTTTTTTAAGATGTAACAGGCACTTGTGATTACAAATCGCTTATTATGAAACTTTCACCACATGCATTATCCTATTTGAACCATGATGCAGAATTGTTCTGTTCAGGAAGATCAAATCTTTGGACATGTACCAAAAGAGTAATATTTAAGAAAGAAAAATAAAAAAACCACATAGCTTTTAAAGTTGTATCCAGAAATGATAACAATAACACATAGCCCCAGGGGCCTCAGATTTAAATTAAGAATATTGCTTTTATTGCACTACGAACTGTATTTTATTTTTTTGTTCAAGCTGAGACATTCAGCAACTAACAATGTTACTATTAAGGATACGTTAAAAGGAAACTAGGGTATTTCTTTGTGTAGAAATGCCAAAATGGGGAACATACTATAATCATATTGCATTTCCTAATGGTATCATAGAGAAATGGACAAAGAACAAAAAATAAGTGTAGATAAAACCTTTAGATATACCATAGAGTTATCTTGTATAAAAGGAATTTAATACAGAGACATCTTTGTAACAATCAACATCACCTCAGGAAGATAACACCACGGAATCTCTTTTATCAGCCAGAGAGGGAGTACTGCAGAATTTAATAAATGCATTCCCAATTTCTTTACAAGCAAGGGAAAGTAAAAGTTAGTTAGATTAATAAATGATGAGATGGTTAGCAAGAGAATTGTGTTCAAATCATCAGGCTGGCTGTGTTGTGAATAGGCCAGATATTTGTTTGAAAATGTAGCTTTTAAGTACGGGCCTTTTGGGGCACTTGGTGGTCAGTCCACCTCAAGAAAGTCTCTGCTTTCAGCCTAAGTCATGCTCTCAGGGTCCTGGGATGGACCCTGGGATCCCTGCTCAGCAGGGAGTCTGCTTCTCCCTCTGCCCCTTCTCTTCTCGTGCTCTCTCTCTCTCTCTATTTGAAAAAATACGTAAATAAATATAGGTCTTTCTATAAGGTCATGTTTCAATTCATTCATGACACCGTTGACCTCAAGAGATCAGTATGCCCACTTTCTTGTATCCATAAAGGGCCTTTTTACACACTTTCCTAATCTTACTTGCATCTGTGATTTTTAAAAAATACTTCAGAAGAGATGCCATCAGGTCTGCCATGGCTATAAGTTATCTGAATATAGAATCACCTTCCACTTCTCCTTGGAGAGGTTTCTCTGAAACACAACCTAAGTTTTCCTGGGTTCTGCATCATGCACAGATATCTAATATGGCAAGACAGACTCTGTTAACAGTCCTTCTGGTTTGCCATAACAAGAACAGTCATCGACCTCCCCATTCAAAAAAGTATTGTTTAGTATAATCAGACGGAGCATACAGAGGTACGGGAATAAGACAAATCAGTGGGAACACTAAGGCACCACTTTTAAGTTCCTCTGTTAACCTCAGTGATGCTGCATCCCTACCCCACCATTCCCTCTACTGTAAAGTGGAGAAAACGCTATCCACCACTCCTGCCTATTCTGAGACATAACTGATAGTAACAGACAAAAGGCATATAGAAAGCATTCATTAAATCTTCTTTCCCTTTTCTTGTCTTGCCCTGAAAAATACACTATATGAAATTAAGTATAATCCAGCCACACAGTTGAAATACATTTCTTGTAGTAACTCTTATACGCTCAGCTTTATTTTCTACTTGAGAACTCCCCACATTAAAATCAAACAAACAAATGACTGACTTTTGAAGAACCAACCACTTGTCTTTAGAATGTTTACCATCCAGAATGAAAAATGTCACTGTTTCATTCCCAAGTGTGTGAAAAATGAGGGGAATTCTGCTTCTATGATGTTCAAACTTTGTAGCCACATCAAGCAGTATAGGAACATGTTCTTCAATGTGAAAAAGGGTTACATATCCCTAGGAGCTGAGAGGATCTTAGTGAGGATGATAGTTTAAGATACCATCTTTCCTCTTTATTAGCCAAAATCAGAAAGAAAATGTTAATGAAAAATGAAATGTATTGTTTATTATCTTAAAATCACAAATGTAATTAAGGTATTCAACCTAAATAAAGCAGTTGGTTTCTGCAGATAAGTGAATAGGTCCAAGCTTACTATGGTGTGACTATTGCACAGAAATCCTACTTACAGAAGGAGTAAAATGACATGCATGATGATCCTCAATACTTTTAAAACTCTCCTGTCCTGTGACCAAATGAATGGGAAAGGTCAGTGTGTGCCTCAGTCCTGCGGGAGAAGTTTTATTGTCTGTGATACCATGATTAATGTAGAGCTGAGTTCAATACCAGTTCAAATAAATAGTTCTTCAACACCTACTATGAATCAGCATTATTCTAGGCACTGAGAATAAAGAGCTCATTAGCTACAGCCTTTATTCGTGGGGAGCTCATAGTCTAGTGAGCTTCTAGTGAGCTAGAAGACAAGCTTAAAGCAGAAATGCCACATTGTTGTTTCAGTTATAGACACATGATAAGAAGTTTACCTCCACATTAAAAAAATAAGCTTAGTAATTTTTTTAGTATTATTTTAAAAATGAATTTAAGTGAAAAAAGCAACTAAAAAACAAGTGCAAATTACATGTCTATAGGAAGATTATATTTTGTATCCCTTTATCCATAAGTATGCCAATATGTATTTCAAAAGATAATTACTATGTTTTAATAAAACAACCAGAATAACATTATCACATATAAAAATATTAACACACCTCCTAATATCACTCAATGGCTAATAGATGTTCAAATAGCCAAATGTCCCACAAATGTCTTTCTGTTGTTTCAAATCAGACTCCAAGTAAGGTCTGATCATTTTAATTGGTTAATATAACTACTAAGTCTTAGTCTACAGATGTCCCCTCTTTCCCCTCTCTCTAACTTCGTCATTTACTTGTTGAAGAAAGCAGGTTGTCCTGTACAGTTTCTCACAGTCTTTAATACATCCCTATGGCTCTATACTGGTGATCAGCAGAAATCCCCATATTCCCTGTAAACTGGATCTAGAGCTTGATCAGACTTAAGATTGATTTATTTATTTGTTTTTGGCAAAGCTACGTCATAGATGGTGCTGTGCCCCTTCATAAGATGGTATGCATATCCGGTTGTTTCTTTTTATGATCTCAGCAGCCATTGCTGATAGGTGCCTAGGTCCATTCATTCATTAGGGCTGTGAAACAGTGATATTCTAATTACATCATTCCTCCTTCCTTTATTAGCTAGAATACTTCCATAAAGAGAAAATTCCCTCATCTACTAGTTGGTTTTCCAGTGGGAGAGTACATATAAAGAATCTGGAAAAATGCTTGATACTTCCACTTTATTTGGCAATTTTAAAATGAGTGAAATCATTATTAACCAATTTCACTTCCTCTTTAAATATCATTATGAGCTCATGGGTTTTAATATACTTGGTGTGTTTTATCCTTTAGATTTACTACACTTATTGGTGGTCAATTTATCCCATTATCAGTTACTGGAAGTTTCCCTCTCTTTTAAGTTCTTTTATTATAATCCTAAGAGTTCACGATAGACTCTTTGTATTCTGGTCATGACAAAATAACCCAGGCTCATCTTGTGCATTCCATGTGCAGACTTCCAATGAGCCCTGGTTCCTTTTAGTGAGAAACTATATTTAGAAGCCACAATATGTATGCTAAGATGGCTCATTTCTACAGAGTCAATACTTGGTTATAAACCCCTTCAGTGTAGAGTTAAGAAATGTTCTTCCTCCAGCATAAAATATCCCAGGAATATATATCCATAATGATACTTCTAAATCAGATTCAGAACTTAACTTTTTTTTTTTAAAGATTTTATCCATTTATTTGATAGAAAGATACACAGTGAGAGAGGGAACACAAGCAGGGGGAGTGGGAGAGGGATAGCAGGCTTCCTATTGAGCAGGAAGCCCCATAAGGGGCTCAATCCCAGAACC
This sequence comes from Procyon lotor, assembly GCA_028646535.1. Lineage (NCBI taxonomy): Eukaryota > Metazoa > Chordata > Mammalia > Carnivora > Procyonidae > Procyon > Procyon lotor. Next base: position 24,170,306 of record CM053619.1, on the reverse strand, counting down.
CTGGGATCATGATCTGAGCTGAAGGCAGACACCTAATGACTGAGCCACCCAGGCACCCCAGAACTTAACTTCTTTTATTAAATATACACTTCCCCTTTCTGCTAAGAAATTCAAATTTCCATGATTTCTGAGAATCCTGGAATCCAGACCTATTTTAGTTTTGTAAACAACATTTTATAATGCTTTAGTTTTTTAATGTAATTTTATTGGAACAGCATTTGCATGGCTCCAAATTCTACAATAATTAATAAAAATAACAATGAATGTTTACTGAGCATTTGCTGTATAATGTTATTTGAACTTTACAACAACTGCATAAAAAGGCATTACTGGTCTCGGTTTTATAGGTGAAAAATTTAAAGCTCATCTAAAGCTCAGAGATGTTGAGTAATTTACAGAAGAGGACACAGTTATTGATGGGGATCCCAATCACTGATTTGTCTCACACTAACAACTCACAGTTAACCAATTATTAATGATTATGCTATAGACCCTGTTTAATTAATAACATTCCCCTTCTGTTATAATTATCAACTGAGCCAAGCCTATTAGCCAGAACCTGGTATCAGTTAGAGAAAGTAAGTGGTACATAAATAATTAAGGCCTATGGCCTACTACTTCACACAAGCTATTTAATTATATACGCATATAACAGGCAGGGCATACCTGGGGAAAGTCAATAAAATTTAGCTTGGGATCACACGAGCTGTTTGAATATTAGAAACACCTCTGGTAATCTGATATGCTCCTAAGAGAAAACTTTTTAATGCTATCCCAGGCAGTGGTTTTAAAGCCAATTAGCGGGTTTAGAAGCCCTATCCTTATATCTTTTGTTAAAGGTAGAGCTGCATTTTGTATTGCCAGGCACCGCTCAAATATTGGAATACAGAAGTTTTATGTGACTTTAAACTTTTGGGGGTGACATTATAATATTCATTTTCTTTTTAGAATACTCATTTTCAATGTGAATTTATACGCCAGCAGAAATGACGAATGTTTAAAGTATTCCACTTGAATTATAAGAATAAGCATTTAAAAATGTTCTTTGTTCTCCTGCTATGTGATGCAAAAATGGGCACCCAAAACAGAGGCTATGGTTCTTCCCCTTTCATCAGCTTCAGGAAAGATGGCACGATCTCCCCAAACTGATCAGAAAGGGTTGGTCCTGGTCACATCTCCCCAAGTGAAAATTTTAGCTCCTTAGACGATGAGAGGTCTGGCCATAGTTCCTTTGATAGGAAGTACTTTCCTTCCTCCTTTTGAGACAAGTTCCCAGTGCTTACAGCTCCTTCCTCCAGCATCCCTTCTGAACAAAGTGTCTGCACCATGATTATCTTAGTAATCATAAAGATGGTGTGAGTGCAACTGCTGGATATAATGCCATGCCATCAGAAATATTATTTTATGTGAGCTAAAAAGGAAAAAAAAATGGGCAATGAATAGAGAAACAGAACTTCTTGGCACAGATTTCAGCAAGTATGCACTAACAATAACAAATTTATGTTTTTGTTATGAGAACAAAACAAAGAAGGCTACTGCTATGCCCATATGCTATTCTTCAGTAGAATTCCACTAAGGTGGTAAAATACACCACTGGGTCTATTTTGTTATATTGTAGTTTAAAAGCAACTAATATGTTGCTTTTAACTATGGAGATGAGGAGGAAAGGATCAGCTAAAAAGGGAGCATTCAAATGCTAATCCTATCCAAACTTTGTTGCTTAGAAATTTCTATAATACTTAGTACTTATAACAACCTATTAAGACCCTTAAAACAATTCCCCACTTTATAGATAATAATAGCAATATTAATAAATGCTGTAAATGTGTTATGCTTTTAGCACGTAGCATCTCATTTAAGCTTTACAATTCCTATAAGGATGCAATAATTATAATCCCCAATTTAACAGGTGAAAAATTGAGGTTCAGAAATATTAAATTACTTTGTCAAACTGACATAACCAGTAAGGGTTATTGTTAGGAATTGGATAATCTATCTTGACTCTTAAAAACTCATGCACTACCTGGCCTTCAAGCAAATTGAGAGTACAGAGGTTCAGAGAGATTAAGTCGATTCTGGATAATTCTGAAAACAAAAACAGCTCTTTTTCCAGTCTAGCTTGCAATTCCATAGATAGCACAGAATAAGCCTATGAAGTAACTTCATTTATGGCACCAAATACATATTTTACATTTACCACACACTCTGTAAACATGTATTAATACAATAATAAGCAAAGATACAAAACTAAAGAAAGGCAAATAATTAAAGATCCTAATTTGATTAAATCAAGCAGGTGATGCTTTCAACAGAAAGGGAATTCTGAGCCAAAAAGCAAGAGGGAAGTAAAAATGAGGAAAGGTATTCTAAGAGGTAACTTATTCATGTCACATTTGAGAGCATTAGAGAAGTTCTCCTATAACAGGGAGGTATGGAGTTATTTCAGGTATTACAGTAATGTTTCTGCATACACTGTTCAATTGATCTTGAAGGAGCAGAACATTGTCTTATGGAAGTTTGGCATTTATTGATATTAATGAATCTCACGTATGTAGCTTTACCTTGTTTAACTTGGAACTTTCCTAAGTGACAGGAAAATTCTTTAAGATAAAAAGTCTCAGGGTCATCTAACCCACGTATGTATGCCATGTACTTTTCCAGGAAGAGATGTAGTTGGGCTATTCTTTAGAATCAGAAAGGGTTGGTCCTGGTCACATCTCCCCAAGTGAAAATTTTAGCTCCTTAGACGATGAGAGGTCTGGCCACAGTTCCTTCGATAGGAAGTACTTTCCTTCCTCCTTTTGTGAGAGAAGGAAGTACTTCCCTCCTCTCCAGGAAGAGATGTAGTTGGGCTATTCTTGTTGCCTTTAAGAAAAATAAGACCTAAGGGCACATGAGTGACTCAGTCACTTAAGCATCCAACTCTTGGTTTTGGTTCGGGTCATGGACTCAGGGTCATGAGACTGAGCCCTGTGCCAGGCTCCTGTCTCAGCAGGGAATCTCTTTGAGAGTCTCCCTCTCCCTCTGCTCCTTCCCCAACCCCCCAGTCGCATTCTCTCTCTCTCTCTCTTAAATAAATAAAATCTTAAAAAAAAAAAAAAAAGGAAAAGAAGATCTATATGAAGTTAAATTGAAGTGAATTTACCCTAAGTGAGACTTTAAATTTCACCTGGAAATAGAAATGTTAAGTTTTATAAAATGTTTTCTACATAGGTTAGATTTTTTTCTTTTTTAAAGATTTTATTTATTGACAGAGAGAGAGAGATCACAAGTAGGCAGAGAGGCAGGCAGAGAGAGAGCGGGAAGCAGGCTCCCTGCTAAGCAGAAAGCCTGATGCTGGGCTCGATCCCAGGACCCTGAGATCATGACGTGAGCCGAAGGCAGAGGCTTTAACCCACTGAGCCACTCAGGCGCCCCTACATTAGGTTTCTATTAGGACTTGGGAACTAGGAGTCTGCAGATGGAGCATGCTCCGATAAAGGAAACTATTTGTCCTGTGTGCACTGGATACAACTTCTCTTGCTTATATTCCTATATTCTGTACATTCTTATATTCTGATTAACTTCATTGTCAATGACACTTTCTCCCATTTATGATCCATCTTTTGCTAACAACTCTCTTTTTCTTTTTTAAAGATTTTATTTATTTATTTGTGAGAGGGAGAGAGAGCCCATGAGTAGGGGTAGCCACAGAGGGAGAGAGAGACTTTCAAGCAGACTCCATGCTGACTGCAGATCTCATCGTGTGGCTCCATCTCAAGACCCTGAGATTATCACTTGAGCCAAAATCAAAAGTCGGAAGCTTAAACGACTGAGCCGCCCAGACTCTTCTGCCTATGGCCTTGTATCTCCTTATACCTATTCAAAATGCTAACTTCTCATGATTTGCCCTTCTAATCTTTCCATTCTGAGCTTCAGTTTCCTATAGAACTTATTCAGAGACATTAGACTTTCATTTTGACCATCCCCCCCAACTTGATTCTTCATATTTTCCTGTCCTTACTGCACAAATTATATTGGGAGTTATCAGGTACTCTACCCAGAAAAGTAGAACCAAGGGTCTATGTCTCTATTGGGTGATAATACGGCAAATGCCGAGCTGGCCTTGAGAGCAGAGAATTTTATGCTAATAAGGAGAAGGCAATAGCAAAGAAGTTTTGGGCAGAAATGGAGGTGATATCTTGATCCAAAAGGATCATCCCAATGGTCTAGGAAGAAAGAGATAATTTAGATAGAAAGCCATGTGATGAAAATCAGAACAGCCATTAAAGTAAGAATATTGATTCATTCATCCGTGTATCTATTCATTCCACTTTCCATGTGCCAAATAGTACTGAAGGAATCTTGTAGATCATTTTTAGAATCCTTCCTATGTCTGTACCTTGAAGGCACTCTAAACTAGATTCTGTGTTTCCTTACCTAGAGTCCCATAATATTTTCCCACTGACACATGGTCTAGTTGATGGCAAAATGATTCAAAATAAAGAACAGAAAGTAAAACCTAAAACAGATTCATACCTAAAGAAAGTAACTTTCTTTTGAGTGATTGCTCAGAATTATGGCTCTTCAGAGGCTGCTCACCATTTTGGTTTAAGTAAAGAAGATGCAGTATAAACCTTCTTGCAAGCTGAATACCACTGAAAATTTTTATGTAGAAGCATTTTGTAAATAAAGTGCTATACAAGTGAAAGACATTGACATGCAGAACCAGCCAACTTTCTTGTGTCTTCTGATTTTTCTTATCTGTCCCTATTGATAGCATTTATTGTTCACTCTATAATGAAAATCTGTCACAATATGACAAGCTCTATAGGGCTGCTTAGGCAAGTATTAGAATGCTGATGGTCATAGTGCAAGCTTTCATTCTAGCTTGTATGTCATTCTCTGGATCTCTGTTATGAATAGAATTGGAAAATTCAAAACCTCATTTTTTTTTTTTTTTCCAAACATTAACGGGATATTCTTTCCAGAGACCTTGTCAAATTATTCTCTCAAGCTCCAGGTTGGATTCTCAATATTGTATTCATGGAGTTAAGTTTTCCTTCTGTTTCTGTTTAGGAGATTTCGCCTTGTCAACCTCTCCATTAAGTGGCAACTCTAGGGTCAGAAGCTAGAGAATGAGCCTCCTCAGCAAGACTTAATAATAAGCAGAGGGAAAGTAAGACTCTTTCAACCCTGATAAAAGTAAAAGGGCACTTATCTCATGAAGTTAATCAGTACATGTAATCAATGCAAATTATTCTAAACAAACAATTCTCTCCATCTTTATAATAGGAATTTTTGTGGGAAAATAGTAACACCAGTTTTCTTACATGGTCAACATAAACCCCAGTCTTAACATAAACATACAAATGTTTTAAAATCTTGATATTTAACACTGTGTGAGAACTGGTTCTGGGTTGGGCAGATGTTCCATAAGACTTCTAGGAGATCAGTAACTTCTTTGAATCTTCAACTAATGGTTTTCGGCATATTCACCACCCTCTCCCCACATTTTTTATAATCTATGATTAATTGGCAATTTTATTTTATGCTTCTCTTTAGCTTCACAATTCACTTAGAGATAAGCATGAAAAGTTTAAAAACAAATAATGTAATAATTCTTAGACTTTGCAAAAATTTCTTGAGTATAAACTGAAAAGTAGATGTAGGGAAAAATCCTTCTTAAAATATAATCCATAATAAATTCTAACAAATAGAAATATTTCTTATGAATTATACTAGAAAAATCCTCTGTGTACTAACCATGTTTGAGTCTACCCTTCCAGGGATCATTTTTATATGTAGGCTAATTTTACTGTACACTCTATTCTTAATAAACGAATCCTATTTATAACCACAAAGAAGGAATCATGATGGCTAATGCCTAAATAACCAAAGAAAATGGTTTAGCACATTGGATATTTCTAGCAAAAAGAACACCTTATAATTGTTTATTGTGGATTAGCCAATCACAATCTGGTGTTATCTACAGTCACTGGGCTTTTATTTATGTGTTTGTTTGGGGGTGAGGGTTACACTCACTGTTAAAAGGTTTGTTCAGGGCACCTGGGTGGCTCAGTCACTTAAGCATCTGTGTTTGGCTCAGGTCATGATCCCAGCTTCCTAGGATGGAGTCCTGCATGGGGCTCCTCGCTCAGTCGGGCATCTGCTTCCCTCTCTACCCTCTCCCCCTGCTAATGATCTCTCTCTCTCTCACTCTCAATAAATAAAATCTTTAAAAAATAAAAAAGTAAAATTTTGTTCATATGTATTTTCTTTCTTTGTCAACACAAATTTCCCATAAATAGTTTAAAACTCTTAAACGTCCAAAGTACAGAGGAAATTTTTAATTTGGGAAAAAAATATTTAGATAATGCAATTTTTTAAGATGTTATACATTTATCTATTTGAGAGAGAAAGAGGGAGCTTGTACAGAAGGCGGAGGAGCAGAGGGAGCGGGATAGACTCCCCACTGAGTGTGGAGCCCAATGTAGGGCTTGATCCCACTACCCTGAGATCATGATCTGAGCCAAAATCAAGAAATCGGATGCTTAACCAACTGAGCTATCCAGGTCCTCCTAGATAATTCAATCTTGATTATTCTTACCAACTGTCAATATATTCCCTGATTATAATATGTAATATTATATATTAATCCCTTATCATTATTCTTTATTTCTATGTTCTTAGTGCCTCTTCTCTGATTTCACAACTACTTATCAAAACGAACAGCCTATCCTATTTCACTGCTCTCAACATCCTTCATAATTGTTTTGTGATGTTTAAAGTTGTAGATAATTCACATATGAAATATGCTTGTCTTTAGTATATCCCGTTTTCTCAAATCCTGTCTCCAATGAAACCTGAAATCTAATTTAAAACAAAGTTCAAAATAAGATCTGTGTAGCATCTATGCCAGTATTTTCACTTTGAAGATTTATAACATACTACAGCCTAGCTCTTTTTATAGGAATGAAGAGTAAACATCAGAAAGAGGGCATTCTAGCTCCAACTAAGTTGAGAATTCGTAAAAAATCACCTGTCTGCTTTAAATGAGTCCATCCATGCATTCCTGTCTTGACAAATCGCTTCTCAGAATGATGAAGGAATTTAAAGGAATAATTTCATGGCCACTATCATTATTCTTGGAGAAATGATGGAAATGTGAATTATGTTATGATCAAAGACAGATACAAATATCTACTTCCAAAATGGCAGATTCTGAAAACATATTATATCTTAATAAATTCAAGCACTGATTATTAAAGCAATGGACGATGACCATGGAGGAAAAAAAGTGAGGATTACTGAGAGTCAACATGAGTTCCCAGGGAGGAAATGAATCCAAAGTAACATAATGTCCTTTCTCTGATAAGTTTTTAATGTTACTGAGCAGCAAAACACTGACAACATGTTGTATTAATTTCAACAAAGAAAAGTATCACATGATACCCAGGGAAATAATGTAATATATATTAACTGAATACTACTACTCTTAAAAAGATTACTTAAGTATTCATTAATGGCTACCATCCTGAACAAAGCCTCTGCAAAAGCGCTGTAATTTCCTGCCTCTACTTAGTACCGCTTAATCACTGATATGTAAAAGAAAACTTCAAAATGGAGTAAGAAAGCCTCGCTAAGAGAATCTCTTTTCAAAATAGGATAGGGAGGCTATCAGGGAGGTTGAATTTTTGCACATTCTCATTGAAGGAACCATGCATTTTTTGCCAGCTGCAAGCCCCCAGCCTGGACTTAGCTCCTTCCTCACCATGACAACTTAACCATTTATATTCTTCACGTCTAAAGGAGCTAACTCTGGGTGCCTGAGTGTTTCAGTCAATTGAGTGTCCGACCCTTGGTATTGGTTTAGGTCATAATCTCATGGGTCCTGGGATCAGGTCCAGCCCTGGGAATAGGTGCTCAGTGTATAGTCTGAAGTTTCTGTCCCTCTGTCCTTCCCCCCACATGCCTGCATGCTGTCTTTCTCTCTCTAAAACAAATAAATCTTTAAAAAAATAAAATAAAGGAGTCAATGCCTTTTGACAAGTTTCAATCAGTCATTTGCATTTTATCACAACCAATCCCACTTAACCTAATTTCAATCTCTGTTTTGCATCAAGAACTGCACTAATGACATTTTCCTCTTTATGACTGGCCCTTCTTTGTCTTCTTCAAAACATGAGTCAGCTTTTTACCTGACTCTGTATCTCCTCAATTGCAACCCTAATTGCCCAAATAAGTGCCTATTTGCCTAACTTTTCAGTGAATTCTTTTTTTGGCTGACAGATTGAATGAGAAAAATTATTTTCAAATCAGATATTAACTTTTAAAATCATATTAGATACCAAAAGCTGGAAAGATCTGTTACAGTGATATTCTAGAATAGCTAAAGGCCATCCAACCAAAATCAACAAGGTAACCATGAAAGATATATAAATATAATCTGAGAAATTTTATACAATAGGTTATGAAAAAGTTTCATAGCAGGGCCTATGGGAGGGAAGGGGAGACCTATAGGACTTATTTATAATTTTTATTTATTCATTTGTTCCCTCAATTAATAAATATCTATCAAATATGCGCAAAGCACAAGGTCCTATTCTGGGTGCTGGAAATATAGTAGTGAATCAGACAAGTAAGAACCCTTCTCTTTTGGAGCTTATGTTCTGGTAGGTTTCAGCAGAAAATTAACAAATAAATAAACAAGATCATTTCAAGTACAAATAAGATTCAAAACATATATTAGGGACGGGCTGGCTCAATTGGCAGAACATGTGATCCTTGATCTCAGGGTTGTGAGTTTAAGCCCCATGTTAGGTGTAGAGATTACCTTAAAAAAAAGGTAATTTTTTTTGGGGGGGGGCACCTAGGTGGTTCAGCTGATAGGGCATCAGATTCTTGGTTTCAGCTCAGGTCATGATCATGGGGTCATAGGACAGAGTCCCACAGGCGGGCTCCATGCTGAGCATAGAGTCGGTTTGTTCCTCTCCCTTGGGTCGTCTCCCTGCTCATGCTCTCTCAATCTCTCAATCTCAAATGAATAAAATCTTTAAGAAAAAAAAAATAAAAATAAAAAATAAGTAAAATGAAATCTTTAGAAAAAACTATTATTACATAAATTAGGGTTTTTTTTTTTTTAAAGATTCAAAACATTACTAATTGTTTTTTTTTTTTTTTTTTTTTTTTTTTTAAACATTACTAATTGTTGAACCACTATATTATACACCTGAAACTAATAGAACACTCTATGTTAATTGCACTGGAATTAACTTAAAAATTAAAAATAAGAGCACCTAGTGGCTTCATTAGTTAAACTTCTGCCTTCAGCTCAGGTCATGATCCCAGGGTTCTTTCTCTCTTCCTCAAATAAATAAAATCTTTAAAAAATATTTAGTTTCTTTAAAGATTATTTATTTGACAGAGAGAGAGAGAGAGAGAGATCACAAGTAGGCAGAGAGGCAGGCAGAGAAAGAGGGGGAAGCAGGCTCCTGGCTGAGCAGAGAGCCCAATGGGAGGCTTGATCCCAGGACCCTGAGATCATGACCTGAGCCGAAGGTAGAGGTGTTAACCCACTGAGCCACCCAGGCGCCCCTTAAAAAAAATTTTTTTTTAAAGATTTTATTTATTTATTTGACAGAGAGGGAGAGATCACAAGTAGGCAGAGAGAGGGAGAAGCAGGCTCCCTGCTGAGCAGAGAGCCCGACGCGGGGCTCGATCCCAGGACCCTGAGATCATGACCTGAGCCGAAGGCGGAGGCTTTGACCCACTGAGCCACACAGGCACCCCACCCCTTAAAAAATTTTTAAAAATAAAAATGTAATAAAACTTTAAAACCAAAAACAGTAATTAAAAAGACTAAAAGTTGGGGACTAATTTAGGCAGGGGATGGCCAGTGGGAAGATAGTATTTAAACTCACAATTGAAAAGAAGGACTCTGACATGGGAAAACCAATAGCTAAAGTTTTAAGGCAGAGAAAACATCGGGGTGGAAAGACCCTACGGGGGAGAATGAATTTGGTACAAGTCAAGGAAAGGAAAGGCCAGCATAAGCAAGAGGCAAGAGATTGAAATGCTTGTCTGGAGTCACATTATTTAAGGATTTTACAAGTCATAAAAAATAAGTTTGATTTTATCCCACTCCCAGTGCAATGATAAGATTTTGAAGCATCCTAGTAGGGAAGTAATATTATTAGATTACATCTATTTTGCATTTCTAATAGTTCATTACAGTTTCTTTGCAGAAAAAAGACTCTAAGAGGCCAAGGGTTGACATAGAGAAAGTTACCCAGATTAATCCTGGTGAAAGGTCACTGCGGCTTAAACTAAGACGGTATCAATGGAAATGAGATGTGAATGGATTTAGAATATAATCTGGGGTGAATCAGAGTGAATGAGAAATTGAATGTAAGGATGCAGAAAAGAGTCAAGAGTTACACTTTTTCAGACAGTAAACAAGTGTTGGAGAGGATGTGGAGAAAGGGAAACCCTCTTACACTGTTGGCGGGAATGCAAGTTGGTGCAGCCACTTTGGAAAACAATGTGGAGATCCCTGAAGAAATTAAAAATAGAGCAAGCCTATGACCCAGCAATTGCACTACTGGGTATCTACCCCAAAGGTACAGACATAGTGAAAAGAAGAGCCATATGTACTCCAACGTACATAGCAGTAATGGCCACAACCGCCAAACTGTGGAAGAAGCCAAAATGCCCTTCAACAGATAAATGGATAAAGATGATATGGTCCATATACACAATGGAATATTACGCCTCCATCAGAAAGGATAAATACCCAACTTTTGAATCAACATGAACAGGACTGGAGGAGATTATGCTGAGTGAAATAAGTCAAGCAGAGAAAAGTCAATTATATTGTTTCACTACTTGTGGAACATAAGGAGTAACAAGGAGGACATTAGGGAAAGGAAAGAAAAAGTGAATTGGGGGAAATTGGAGGGGAACCATGAGAGGTGAACCATGAGAGACAGTAGACTCTGAGAAACAAAGTGAGGGTTTTGGAAGGGAGGGGGCTGGGGGGATAGGTGAGCCTGGTGGTGGGTAATGGGGGCTTACATACTGCATGGAGCACTGGGTGTGGTGCATAAACAATCTTGGAACACTGAAAAAATAAAATTAAAAAATAGTTACGCTTTTTCTTAGGGATAAAAGAATGGGGGTAAATTGTCATAGAATTTACTAAAATTCAGAAACCTAGGGGAAGGATATGTTAAATTAAAGATACCATTTGGGTATTAAGTACAGTTTTTCAAAAGATTGTTCAGTATTAACATACTCAATGCCAATTAAGATCATTGGAGATATCAAATAAAAGATACAGATTTTGTAGATATCAGCAAATATATGATACTTAATGCCATTGGGAGACTAAAGATCAGATCAATCACCAATGGTCAATGAGTTCATTAATCATGCCTATGTCATAAGGCCTCCATAAAAACCCAAAAGGATGAGGTTTGGAGAACTGGGCTGGGTGAACACACAGAGGTACTAGGAGAATGGTATGCCTAGTGAGAGCATGAAAACCCCGTTTATTCCCCATACCTTGCATCTCTTTGATCTGGCTGTTCCGGAGTTCTAGCCTTTTAAAATAAACCAGTAATCCAGTAAGTAAAATGTTTCTGTGAGTTTTATGAGCCACTCTAGCAAATTAACTGAACTTAAGGAGGAAGTCATGGGAACCTCTGGTTTATTGCTAGTTGGTCAGAAGCACAGGTAGCCTGGGGCTTGAAATGGGGTAGGAGAGAGTCTTATAGGACTGAATACTTAACATGTGTAGTCTTACACTGTCTCCAGGTAAACAGTGTCAGAACTGAGTTGAGTTATAGGACACCCAGCTGGTATCTGAATTGTTGGTTGTTGATGTGTTCAAGGAACCTAAAAGAAAATGATTAACAATACCTATTTTCTTAGGTGACATTTTCTAATTATGGACCCAATGACTCAGCAACTACAAATCAATAACTATGATGTACCACATTTACAAAATGAAGGATAAAAATCATATGACCATCTCAATAGGTATAGAGAAATCATCTGACAAAATTCAACATTTTCATGATAAAAACTCTCAACAAATTGAATATACACAGAATATATCTTAACATAATAAAGGCCATAAATAATAAGACCACAGCTAACATCATAGTCAATAGCGAAAAGCTTTCTCTAAGATCAGAAACAAGACAAGCATGCTCACTCTTGCCACTTTTACTCAGCATAATACTAGAAGTCCCAGAGAAATCAAGTAAGAAAAAGAAACAAAAGGTATTCAAATCAGAAAAGAAGAAGTAAAATTATCTCTGTAGATGATATGAGTGTATGTGTAGAAAATGTGAAAGACTGTACTAAAAACTATTAGAAATATTAAATTCAGCAAAGTTAGAGTTTAAAAAAATCAATATACAAGGGGCACCTGGGTGGTTCAGTTGGTTAAGTGTCTGCCTTCGGCTCAGGTCATGACTTTGGGGTCTTGGGATCAAGCCTTCAAACAGGGCTCCCAGCTCAGTGGGGAGTCTGCTTTTCCTTCTCCCTCAACCCCTACTCCTCCCCCTCCCCCTGCTCAGACATTTTCTCTATCTCTCAAATAAATAAAATCTATAAAAAAAAGTGATGAAATATATCAGAAAGTTTCAAGTTTCTTTAAAAACCAAAAACCATCTGGAAGAAATGTAGAACACAAGAGAGCAGCATTTAAAAAAATATATATATACAAAAATCAGCTGGGTTTCCATATGCTAACAATAAATTATTAGAAAGAGAAATTAAGAAAACAGTCCCATTTATAACAGTATCAAAAATAAAATAAAACACTTAGGAATATATTTAACCAAGGAGGTGAAAGATCAGTACACTGAACCATAAAACACTGGTGAAAGAAATAGAAAATGACACAAGTAAGTGGAAAGATATTTCATGTTTTGGGATTGAAAGAATATGGTTAAAATGTTCATACTACCCAAAGTGATTTATAGATTCAATTATATTTCTATCAAAATTCCAATGGCATTTTTCACAGAAATAGAAAACATGATCCTAATATTTGTATGAAACCACAAAAGACTTCCATTAGCCAAACAATCTTGAGAAAGAAGAACAAAGGCTGAGACATCATGTTATCTAATGTAAAACTGTATTATGAAGCTGTAGTATTCAAAACAGTATGGTGTTGGCATAAAAATAGATACATAGATCAATGGAACAGAATAGAGCTTGGAAATAAATTCATGCATATATGTTCAATTAATTTTTTATAATAAACCAAAAATATGCAATGTAAATGCAACAGTAGTTTCATCAATAAAGAGAAGTCAGAAAACTGGACAGCCACTTATAAAAGGAAACTGGACCACTATCTTACACCATACACAAAAGTCAACTCAAAACAAATTAAATACTAGGGGTGCCTGGGTGGTTCAGTGGGTTAAAGCCTCTGCCTTCAGCTCAGGTCATGATCTCAGGGTCCTGGGATGGAGCCTGCAACGGGCTCTCTGTTCAGCAGGGAGCCTGCTTCCCCCTCTCTCTCTGCCTGCCTCTCTCCCTACTTGTGATCTCTCTCTCTCTGTCAAATAAATAAATAAAATCTTTTTAAAAAAATGAATTAAATACTTAAATATAAGACCTAAAACCACAAAGCTCCTAGAAGAAAACATCAGGGGTAAGCTCTATGATATTGGTTTTGGCAATGATTTTTCTTGATGTGACACCGAAAGCAAAGGCACCAAAGGAAAAATGAACAAATAGGACTACATCAAACAAAAAAGCTTCTGCACAGCAAAAGAAGCCATCAATCAATCAATCAATCAATGGGCAACATATCTGGTAAGGGCTTAATACTAAAATATACAAGGAGCTCCTACAACATGACAGGAAAGAAAAAAAAAAAAGACAACCTAATTAAAAATTGGGCAAAGGACCTTAATAGACATTTTCCTAATGGCCAAAAGATACATGAAAAAGTTCTCAACATCACTAATCATGAGGGAAATGCAAATCCAAACTACAATGAACTATACGTCACACCTGTTACCTCATTAATCCTTACAACATCCGCTGAAATGGATACTACTACATCAATATTGTGCATGAGGAACTCAGATTTAGAGAAATTAAGCCATTGGCATCAAATTACATGAGTTTTACCATAAATTTGTGTAACACTCAGGCCCATGTCCTTACCATTACACTACAGTATGATTTTCCATCCCTCCACACATTATTTGACCAAGAGTAGGTACTAAATATTTCTTACATGAATAAAAAATAAGTATATAAAGTAAATGAGTTGATTGCTTTATATGATACACTAAAATGAAATTACGATAGTTGTCCGATTAATTAGTTTAACCTGTAAAATGGACATTGAAGAAATTCTAGAAAAGTGAATATTACCCTAGTTCCATAATAATAACTCTCCCTCTCTCTGTATATATCTACTTTCCTTCACATAGGAGGGACTAGCCGACATGAAGCAGTTCTTTCATACTTTATTCTTTTTCTTCATACAAAGTGACCTCTAAGCACAAGCCTTCTTGTGTCTCATGTAATGCAAACTACATTAGTGCATTGGAATGTACTGAGCATCTGACATGTTTAGCATCAAACGGTTCGATTTGTTCAGTTTCTTGTGAAAAACCTGCCTGGGGTTATTTAATTCCAGGTGTCTCCCTGAAGAAGGAGGGGGAAAAAATAGTGCTAAGGACTTCACCTTGCAGTAACTTAATATTAAATTTAAAAAGTGAGGTGGTGATAATCATTACTTCCTTTGAGACATCAATGGAAAAGTACACTGATTTAGGAATGATTGATTTAGGAAAGAGGTCCCTGCTTTTACTCAAATATGATTATTTTGCTTCACATGTGGTATCTTTTAGTAAAGCAAAACTCACTTGGAAAATTCCACAGGACACATTCAAACTCACTCTTAGAGTTTGAGGTATCCAGTTTTCGGTTTGTTTGTCTGATACTCTAGTTCACTGATTTTCATGATCTTATTTTCTTTATCCTATAAGCATTGCAGAAGAAGGCACACAGAATTTGGAGCCTGACAGGTTTGGACCGGAAATGAGGTTCTCACTGTTACGGGGTATCACAGACATGTATCATAGTCAAGAGACAGTTTCAATGGATCTTTTTTCTCATCTGCAAGTTTGTGGTAAAGATGAGAACATGTATATAAAAAAACTGGTAGAGCTTACTTAGACCCTTGTAAATGGTAGATGCGTACTTATTTTATTGGAAGCACAAAATAAAAGTAAAAAATAATAAGAGACTAAAAATTGAATTGAAATTCAAAAGTATATTTAAAGGGAACATAATTTGTTCCCCCCTCCCAAAAAAAAATGCCTTTTTGGCATAAGAATATTTTTAGGCTGATTATTTTTAAGAAACAGCAGATAGCCAAGAAGCTCTGAAAACTGAAATTACATTTTTTTAGGAGACATTCATATTTATAAGGGAAACCTCCATTTGTAAGTGTGCCTTCCTCTCTGTACCAGGAAGAGAAGGATAATTCCATCTCTAGACATTTATCAATAGAAAAGGTATGGACTTAAATCTAATAACAACCACACTCTTGTTTACTGGGAGCTTTGTCAGACAACCTCCCATAAAGGATGCTCCCCATTCCCAACATCTTTTCTTTTGTCATTAGCTGAAGATATTTAAGATGATGGCTTGGACCATTTGGGAGAGTTACTTTTCCTGAGTACCTCCCATGTATGCAGTAAGGCATACATGTTATTAAACTTCTATTTGTTTTCTTCTATTAATCTGGTAGGGGTTTCGTTTTTGTAATTGTTGTTTACACAGAGGTCTCAGCAAGAACCTAGAAGAGTAGCAGGCAAACTGTTTTTCCTCCCGTACAATATGAAGATATGATTTCTGCGTGCAAAAAAAGTTCATTTTAATCATTAGTAGTACTATAATTCCATTCATCAGAATACACAATGACAAATTTTAAGAGTATAATTGTTAGCAATCTTTCAGCACTTCACACTATGTCACAGATGGAACATTACCTCTGAGGCTCTGGAAAAAAAAAAAGGGGGGGGGGCTGGAACTCCAAATAACCTCCAGTATGAAGAAGGCTACTGGAGAGGAATTAATTAATCTGCAACCACACCAGTACCCTGGCAATTCATACCCACATCTTGGGTTAACTTTCCAAAACCCAATTCTAGTTCCCTTCCTGAATATGATTTTGATGACTCTGCTTTGCTCTCTGCAGGTGATTCCTGCTTTTCCATCCAGAGTTAAGTCACTGTTTACTTATAAACAACAGGTACAGCCCTTCTGCTACTTTTTTCCTTATTCCTCATTTCCCTAAGTCCCCTTGGTGTGGGAAAGAAAGGCAAAAGGAAAATTATTAAATTTCCTCAGTCCTCACAGCCCAGTGACAAGACCTTGAAACAGGCAGTGACATTGCTCTAGGAACCCAGCTGCCTTGATGCTGATACTTTCCTAAGGGCTAAAGGCAATCTTAGCCCAACCCCCCAGGACCCTGTAAGTCTATTTTAACATAATAAAAGTTTCTTTAGAAACTTCTTTATCTCTACCCGCCCCCAGATACATGTTGGCAATCAT
>CM053619.1:24121137-24153222 GCA_028646535.1 Procyon lotor | reverse complement strand
CACCCCTATGTTTACTGCAGCATTATTTACCATAACCAAGACATGGAAGTAACTTTGGTGTCCATCAATAGATAAATGCAGGGGCGCCTGGGTGGCTCAATGGGTTAAAGCCTCTGCCTTAGGCTCAGGTCATGATCTAAGGGTCCTGGGATCGAGCCCCCCATCGGGCTTTCTGCTTGGCGGGGAACCTGCTTCCCCCTCTCTCTCTGCCTGCCTCTCTGCTTACTTGTGATCTCTCTCTCTGTGTCAAATAAATAAATAAAATCTTAAAAAAAAAAATAGACAAATGCAGAAGATGTGGTACACACACACACACACACACACACACACACAAAATGGAATATTGTGCAGCCATAAAAAAGAGTGAGATGGTGCCATCTGAGATAACACAGATGGACCTAGAGGGTATTATGTTAAGTGAAATAAGTCAGCAAATACCATATGATTTCATTCAAAAGTGAAATCTTTAAAAAAGAAAGAGAAAAAGAGAAAAAAAAAGAATAAACAAACAGAAAGCAGAACCAAATCTATAAAAACAGGCAACTGATGGTTGCCAGATGAGAGGGTTGGGTAAAATGGGTGAAGGGGAACAGAAATATAGGCTTCCAGTTATGGAATCAACAAGTCATGAAAATGAAGGCACAGCATAAGGAAAAGATTGGGTGACACTGTAATAGCAACACACAGGAGAGATGGTAGTTACACTTGTGGTGAACGTGACATCATGTATAAACATGTCCAATCACGACGTTGTACACCTGAAACCAATGCAACATTGTGTGTCAACTCCACTCAAATAAAAAATAAAATGAAAAGTTAAGCAAGACATGTTATGAAATGTACAAAGAGAGGTGATGGAGTAACCAGGGAAGGAGTCCCTGAGGAGCTGAAAAAAAAAATTAATCTGAGGCTCGAAAGATGCAAAAGAGTTAACTCTGCAAAGAGTGGGAATAAAATTGGTCCACAGAACAGGGAGAACACATTAGAAGACACTCACGCAGAAAAGGCTGCTGCAAATTTTAAGAACGGAAAGTTTGTCTGGATGCCTGAACATAATTGGAAGCTCTTAAGGGTTTTGAGTAGAGCATGGAAACATCCCACTTTGTGATTTAAAAGGTGTTATTCTGACTGTGACGAGAGGAAGATATGGGAACCAAGCAAGAGTTGAAGTAGTAGGAATCATCAGGGACTTTCTCAGGAGTTGAGCATGGTAACAACCATGCTTAGGACCAAAGGGCTGGAAGTACAGATGGAGATAAGCAGAGACATTAGAAACATATTTTGGATTTTGGAGAAAACATGTTGACAGGTGGAAGAAAAGAAACATGTTAGGCTTCTAGTTTGAACAACTTTTGGGATAATAAGAGATCTTCTCTTCAGGTTCTTTCAGGAAACAGTTTGGTGAGAATACACCCCGGCAATCATATTAAGTATACTGGTAAAAGAAGAGAAATCAGGTCTAGGGGAAAAAGTAAGAGGAAGATTTGAGACATGACAAATTTAAGAGATATTTAAAGCAGATGGTACACTATCTCCCACAGCATGTTCTGCCTCTCTTGTCTGGGTCCTTAACGCTCACATGTTTTCACTCATTAATTAATTCTACCCAATCTCTGAATTCCATCTCAAATGCTTAGGGAAAAAAGGGTGTAGTGCATTTCCCTAACTTTTCCCTAACAGCTAAGTGTCTGACTCTTGATTTCAGCTCAGGTCATGATTTCAGGGTTAGGAGACTGAGCTCTGTGTCAGGCTTCATGCCTACCATAAATGTGTCCGTAAATGTGTTTGTCCTTCCAGCCTGGTGTTTGTCTTATTCCCTATTCATCTGTAAGATCCTTACAGGCAGGAAGATGCCTTTCTCTTCTTGTTATCCACAAGAGCAGCAGAAGCTCAGGAAACGTTTGCTGAATGAAACTGAATGAAGTACAGTTTTTATAAAAGAAGAATATTCTAACTCCATTTTTCTTAATAATGAACTGTGTATTTTCTTAGTAAAAAGAAGTGTAGAGATAATAGTCCATGAGGGCAACTGGTCCATGTGTTTGGCATCTTTCTGGAACGCCTCCAATCAATGGCATTCTTTCAACTCCCACGTCTGTTCTAACAAAGTCAATCTCTCTTGGAAAATTTCCATTCGCTAACACAGGGATCAGCCGACTATAGCCCATGCCTCTGGTCCAAGTTAGCATACTGACATCAAATTTGTTCACGTTGTAGCCTCTGCACTATCGTGGCAAAGGTCAGGAGTGGCTAAAGGAACTCTATGAGCTGCAAAGTCAAAACTATCAACTGGACCTAGCACCGGTGTAATGCTTTGAAGACCTCTTCAGGGTTCTTCTTAGGACAGTTTGATAAGAATATACCTAAGCAATAATGTATATTGAAACCTCCCAGTTTACCATAATTTCACAGAAAGTGACAATTGATGACTGGGATCAGAGATGAGCAACATGAAGAGGGGACAGAATCCAGAACAAGGATTCACAGTATACAGGTCAAGAATCAGTAAGAGGATTCAAAACAAAGAATTACTTGGGTCAATACAAACTAACCAAGTCAGCTAATTTGTTTTGGGCTCCTACTTTACTCAACTGTACTCAACCCTGAGGCCATATCCCTGACTCTCTTAATCCACTTTATTCATTTCCTTTTTAAGTATAGTTCACACACAATGCTGTATTAGTTTCAGATATATAACATAGTGATTCAACTTCTCTATACCTTATGCCAGGTGCAATGCAAGGATTGCTACCATTTGTCACCATATAATGCTATCACAGTATCATTGACTGTACCCCCTATGCTGTGTTTTTTATTCCTGGGACTTATTCATTCCATAACCATCCTTTCCTCACTTTAGAGAGCTGTTCTCACATTCTTAAAGGCTTAGCTTGAATTCTACCTGCCCCATGGACCCCTTTTAAAACCTATGCATTCAACAAAACTAGGCATGGTAGATCATACTTGGATTTCTAAAGCGTTTTTCTTATCATTTAGTGGTTATTTATTTTAGAATATATATATACCAACAGACTGAATATGTAAATGAACAATGGCCAGACATATATGACAATAAAACTCTGATCCACAAACTCTGTAGTAACTAGCCAAAACACAGTCTCTGCAGCAATTTGCCCCAAATAGTCAAGACTTGGCAAATGACTGCCAGCTTCAATAATTTTTGCTCATGTTTCCAACTCAGGACCAACGAAGAAGGCTCTATATGCATTATAGACCAATCAAGTAGGATGTCCTGCTTCTACTCAGCCTGACTCCAGGTTCCCCATGTCAGCAACCACCAACAAAAGCATATGTAACAGCTTCTCTCTTGTTTTCGCTAAAATTTTTTTCACTCTCTTGCCTATCTTTGAGTCTCTTCCAAACATTAACTAAGGGAGTTGACTAGCTTGCTGTAGCAAACACAAAATAGCCTCTATTTACTCTCACTTAAGCTGTCTTCATTTATTTCCATAACTGTAACCAGATTTTTCCTTCAACTTTAGAGATAAAGCAATGGAGGTCAAGCTTCAACCAGACCAGTCTGGGAGGTGGAGGCCACCATCTGCTGGTTTAATCCTGCTATTGACTCAAAAGTAGAAATACTGGGCTCAGGACTGAGAGGCACTGACTTCAAAATACTCTGCCTTCAAGACCAGTTGAAGATTTTCACAGAGCATGGGACTTCAAAATTCACTGATTGTTTTACCACATCAAGGCACAGTCTAAGAATCATTGTTTAAATTTGGCTCTCCCCAGTTCAACATATTTACCTTTTTGTCAACCCCTGAAGGTTAACCTTCAGTCTTGCCCAAGGACACTCAACTTCAGGCATAGACTTGCTCAGATTTGTCATAACTTGCACTTTAATTCCTTGTCTGACTGTGGCCTAACTCCAATTTTAATTCACACCATGGACAAGACTTAAGTGATCTTCTAAAATTTTTCTGTCACTAACCTGGGCTAAAATCCTACTAGTGGACATGATTCCTCAGCATCGGCATGACTGATCTTTGTGATCCTGCCATATTCTGAGGACTGAAATAGGACAAGAACCAGCAGACAGTGAATAATCAAAACCAAATCAGGAATACCTTGGACCATGGAATTCAATGTGAAGAGATCAGCAAAGAGCATGATTCAAATGCTCAAGAAAACATAAAGGAAACTGCTCTCTATTCATAAAAGTAGAATGAGGTGCTGGTCCACTTGGACCCTTGGCTGTCCCACTTGCATATAATTAACACCCTCATACAATAATGCAATGGTCCATTAGAGAAATACATTATAACTGACCAAGTAAGACAGAACTCTCAGAGGTATATGTAATACAATAACCAAACTGTGCAGTAGAAGTTGTGGTTCTATTTGAGACAATATAGGAATAGAAATGATATAAAAATTTTGTTGAGCTGTAACATATCTCATGGAGAGAACATTACAAGTGTCATGTCTGAGGTGTGTGTATCCACTCCACTAATCATGTTAAACACACGTTACCTATACATGGATAGATAAAGCATGATTAACTGGCTGATTTCGATGGCAAAACCAGCATTGGAAAGGGAAAAATGTCAGCCAAAGAGTTAGATGTGAATTGTTTAGTCAAGAGGCAATAGCCTTTAGGGACACCTTGGTGGCTCAGTCAGATTAGAGTCCAACTCTTGATTTCGGCTTAGGTCGTGATCTCAAGGTCATGAGATCAAGCCCCACATTGTGCTGAGCAAAAGCCTGATTAAGATTCTCTCTCTCCCTCTCGCTCTACCTCACCCCCTACCCTGCTCACCCTCTCTCGTTCATTAAAAAAAAAAAGCCAATAGGCTTTAATAGCCAAACCCTTACACTTAGCTGGGTAGAGTCTCTGTAAAATAAATAGCAGCATAAGAATGCCAATATTCCCATTTTCCCATATTTTATTTACTTAAGTTTTTCACTATATCAAATAGTGTGCTGTTGGGTAGAGATGAGTGGCTCAGGACTGTGGGGATAGAAAGATTAAGCTCTTTAGACTTGGACAATTGAAAATCAAAATATAGATTCAATAATACTCGAAGAGATAATCTGAAGATACTATTTTCTCTACAGATATGTAGCCTCTAAACCCAGACAATTATAATAAACAAGTAAAATATTTTATCACCTTTAGGAGAGTCTGAGAGTATATAGTACAAGCCATGAATAGCAAATAATCCAAGTCCATATGCTCCCAGTGGTGGAGGGACTGAATGTCTTGAAAAGGAGAAGATGATACAATTTCTATGTTGATATAAGGACCAAATACTCATAAAAACTTATTCCAAGTGAACTAGTAAATTGAAAAGGTTTGAAGCTATGTCACTTGAAGAATACATATAAGACTTTCAGTTAAGTCACATAAACTTGGAAATGCTAAGTATGCATATTGTGCTTTCTTTGGTGGGCAGGCTGTGTCTACATCAGTGTAGGAGACCTTCATTATCACACATTCTCTTCATTGTTGCTCTTGACAAAATGTCTGAAATTCTACATTGCAGATTAGGTCATTTGTACCTTAAAGAGCATTCTACTAAATATGCACACATCTGACATCTCATTAATTTGTAATACCATTTGGAGACCTGATCCTAAAAAGATAAGTAGAAATTTAAGAAAACAAATCAAAGCTTTAAGATAAAATGTCAATTAGCTTTAAAAAATAATGAAAATTAGGAACAATAAAAATATCCATTGATATGAGAATTAGTTTTAAAATGATTTATGTTCACATGATGACCTATTATGAAGCCCTTAATTTCTGAAGAGCACTTAATCACAAGATAAAATTCTATCCATAAAATTTAAAATGAAAAAGCAATATTAAAAATTAATATGCACGATGATCATAATGTGTAAAATATATATGTTTTTATTTCCTCATATCTAAAGTTAAAGGAACCAAAATAATGACATAAAAATGATTATCTTGATGCAGAGGGTTGACAACTTTATTTTCTTCATTATTTTATGAATTTTCCCATTTTTATAGTAGGTATATACTGCTTTCATTATTTTAAAAGAATAATAATTATAATTAGATAAATATGAAAATATATATCCAGACACTCCAGGGAGCGATAATACTTCTAGCTATTTTTAGTTAACACATTAGAGAAGATTATGACAGTTAGTGAAGCATGGGGATTGTGGAGGATGGCATAGAGAAAGTGAAGTAGATGCACAGAAGATTCAATTCAATTCAAGAAATAATTATCTCTTACAAGTTTGTAATGCTTTACCTTATACAAAGTATTTTCACATACTTCATTCCATGAGGGCTCTTTCAACTTTCTAGTACACATACAGTCAAATGCAGACACAAAAGGCTGTCTGTTATTTTAAATGCCTAGGAAGACGTATCTACCTTCTAGCCCCCAAACTGAGCTTTTTGTTTGTTTAATTGTATTTATTTATTTGACAGAGACACAGAAAAAGAGGGAACACAAGGAAGGGGAGTGGGAGAGGGAGAAGCAGGCATCCTGCCGAGCAGGGAGCCCGATGCAGGGCTCGATCCCAGGACCCTGTGATCACGATCTGAGCTGAAGGCAGATGCTTAACAACTGAGTCACCCAGGTGCCCCCCAAAACTGTGTTTTTATAACCAGGGAATAACCACAGTTTCTAGTGAAAAGAATTTAGAAAGCATCTCCAGTAAAATACAACAAATGATAACACATTATTGTTCTTCATTCTCTACTGTAGGATTGTGACATGTTCTCTTGGCTCCTTGTTAGAGACCAGCCTGCCTGCTTAGAATACTGACCAGTATCCCCATGACTGCAGCTAACTCCCTTCTGGCCTTGCTTTCCGAAGCCATGCCCCTACCTGCATCTACCACCCTTACCTGTCTTTCCCTTGATTGAAAGGGCAATGATGTTATAAGCCTGAACTGAGCAACAAAGACCCTGGTTCCTGTTACATGAGCACATTCCAGTTCCACACTCTATAAAAACTGTTACAAAGAAACAGGTCAGAGAAGTCAGGGTGAGAGTGGATAGCTTAATATATCACCTCATCAGGAAAGCACCAGCTTCTGACTTCCTTTTCCTACATGCTGGAGGCCTGATCTTGGGCCAATGACAGTTGTACATCATTTATTGCAGAGAGAGCAGGAGTTTTGGAGCAAGGCTGATGATCTAAGAAACACTCAGAGGGAACTTGCTCATTTGATATGTATCTTAATGCTGTATTACAATTCGCTTTAGTTAAAAAAAATGCATTTCCTTTTAAGTGTCAGGTGATTGGGGTAATTACTTTTGCTTTTGGAAAAAAACACAAAGAAGAAAAGAGATCAAATATTATGGTGGAAGCAAAGGGACTAGAACATGTAATAAGGCAGCAGCTTGGAGGGTAATGGAAGAGTAACCAATGCTCCTAAGTAACAAACCTTCTGGGAAATACCTATGAATAAGCGTGAGTTAGGATAGGTGACATAAACTTGTTATAAATATTAATCAGTCAAGGTCAGGAGTGTTTAAATAGCTTGTCCTAGTCTCAACAACTTAAAGAGATGTAACTGGTACTTAAGTGTAGATGATTTGCAACCACATTCTGAGCTCATTTAAGTCATCTCTGCTCAGTGAAACTGTTGCATTTCACATATGAAACGCTTACTGTGGGTACAACTCTGTGTGTGTGTATCTTTGTGTGTATGCGTGTATGTGTTAGGAGGTTGGATGCATAGGACCATCCATTCTTTAATGGTTGCATGCACAAATAATGACAGACATGAAACATGGACATCATTATCAGGGAAAGAAAATAAAGTATGTAAACATGCTCTATAATGGTAATGTACCATATACAACTGAACTATTATGATTCTTGGTGCTACAGTCGCTAAACAATATGCCATAAGAAATTGGCTTACTGTGCAAGTGAAATTCAGCACTCTCACATCATACCTTACCCCCAGTTAAGATTTATGGACTACAACTATAACCCTATCCTGTTATCCTCGTGACACCCCTCTACTCTCCTCCCATGGCCCTGTCCTGAGGGGACATGGAGTCTGAGTCACTCATAACTACTGTATGTTCTCTGACTACCACATCTGCAAGCCCACTGGTGGAAGGAATATGACCTGGCAGGTCTCTGAAGACCACGCCACGGTCTCTGAAATCAATTATTCTCATGGTGCTGCCTAGCAAGTCCTTTGACTCCTTACGTAACACTCTTTTCTCTGTGCAGCAGCAACTAACTTGTGCATTCATCTTAGACCTCTCACTACCTCCTCATGCACCCTAAACTGATCTTTTTTTTTATATATATTGACTTCACATGCATGCACAAAAGTCACTGGAGTCTCAAATTCCAGCCACCTTAAGGTTCAGTCTTCCCCTGGATCCATCAGATACTCCTGTTAATGTCACTTGAAAGCTGTCCCTTCTCTCACCTGAAAATCATCACTTCCCCTCTCTGAAGAACAGCATTCTCCTCACCCCCACTTTCTCCCTCTTATTTTTCTAAGAACAGCTTTTTTGAAACATAATTCACATACCATGCAATCAACCTATTTAAAGTGTTCCGTGCGACGGTTTTTAGTATATTTATACAATTGTACAACCATCACCACAATCAATTTTAGAAAATGTTCACACCTCTCCAGAATAATCATACCCATTAGCAGTGACTCCCTATTATCCCAACACACCCACTTCCAACCCCCAGCCCTGGGCAATCACTGATCGACCTTCTGTCTCTTATATGCATGCCTATTTTGGACATTTCATGTATATGGAATCATATAATATTTGGAGGCCTCACTCACTTCTCCCTCTACCCCTGTACTTTTAATATCTCCTCCTCCACTTGTTCTCTCCCACCAGCATTTCACATGTTCAAATCGTGTCCATCTTAAAAACCAAACCAAACAAAATATAATTACCCATCAGCATCCCACCCCATTTTAGCTTCTGCACGATCTGTTTCCTTCCCAGCTAAGCTTTTTAAAAGAAATGTTTCTGGCTCTTCACATTCTCACCTCCCACTCACTCCTCAAACCATTGCCAGCTGTTCCCTGCCGAGGTCACCAACAACTTCTTCTTGCTAAATTCAATGGGTTGCTAACACCTACTCCTCCTTCAACTCTCAGATTAAACATCACTTCCTCTAGGAAGCCTTCTGTAACCCCTTTCATCTGCATCAGGCTTTCCTACCTTGGCATTACTGACATTTGGGGATGGGTAATTCTCTGACGCAGGGGGGATGTCTTGCATATTGTAGGAAGTCCTGCATATTGCAGCATCTCTGACCTCTGCCCACTAGAGACCAGTAGCCATTCCCAGTCCCAAAATTGTGACAACCCAGTATGTCTCCATATATTGCCAAATGTTCCTAGGGAGGCAAAAGCACCCCTGATGGAGAACTGTCTATCTAGGTTATGTGCTTTTCCTGCATGCTCTCACACCATGCTTGATTTCTCTTTTCACAATACTTGTTGCATTGCATTTAGCTATTTGTGGGCCCTTCTGCAACCCTAGGTGGACCAGGATTTGTGTGGTAGAAAAAATGATTACCTAGTTCATTCCAATGACCTCCATACATGATACAATGCCAGACTCATGGTAATTAACCAATACATACTTGTTAAATGAATAAATGAGTGCATGAATGAATGAATGGATATAGTGTTTTTTTTGTCCTGTAGGGTCCCAGAAAGCAATGGGAGTCACATGAAGAACTTAAACTGTTTTCTCTCTAAACATTTTCTAATGCTGTTTTGTTTTTGTTTGGTTTTGCTAGGATTATACCTTTAAGGAGTTTATTTAGGACCATCGCTAAAAATCATGACGTCTGAGTGAGAGGTTGTGTACGTTGAAAGCAGAGTCAGAAAAGTAAAAAGAGACTGATCTTGCATGCAACCCTATGATTCTTTATTGTCTTCTCAATTTAGTATTTAAATCACAACCATATTTGTTGTTCATGCTTTTTATTATTTGGCCTCAAAATTTCTCAGCAAGTAGCTCTTATTGGTCCTATTTCTAGATTCTGTCAATCATCTCAGAATTCACTCACATTACAAGTCCCCTCTAATACTGACTCTGTATTTCCCAAAGGGAAATAGTTCATAGTTATAGTCATTAGAATCATAAACTCTTGGAATAGGCTAATTGAACCACATTTTTATAGATGAGGAAATTAATATTCAGGGATATAGAGTGATATATAAAAGGTACAGTAATAATCTTTGAAGAACCAAACTGGAATAAATGTTTCATGATATTTCAAAAAGCACAATTTATCATCTTTAAATAGGTCTCATTTGATGATCACTTACTATGTTCTAGACCCTGCTGCCTTAGCCTCATATGTATGCATGGTCTCTTTCCACCTTTATAACAACCTTATAATTTTCTTTACCACCTTACAAAGGGGACAACATGAGGTCTATCCAACAAAGCCAGGTCTGCTTGAGCCCAGAGCCTATACGTCTCCATTACTCTGGACCACCCCTGCTGGACCCCACCGTTAAATACCTTTTTAGTAATTCCTACACATGTAGCACAATTTAAGGTCTACAGTATGCACTCCACATCTAGTAAATGATTACTTGTTATTTTAAGTGACACTGTAGGTTTCTATTACGGTAACAGAAGGATACAACCTAGAAACCCAAAAGGATATCAGTGGTATCGGAAAAAAAGGAAAAACTAGAAGAATGGGTTCATGAGGGGAATTATGTAATTTCCTGGATGATTCTGAGACAGAAGCTGATATATCAATAACAGTTCACTCTGATCATGTAACTCATGGCTTCTAAGTGACATGGACTGGATTTACAATGCAGGATCCAGGCAGCATGCAAGATCATGGGCCATGTAACTTTATGGGATCACATATTTTATTGGGTTTGGATATCCAGTTGGATAGACTAAAAAATAATGCTAGTGGACAGCACAGTATGCTGATTACAGCATCCCCAATTTAAGCCAAACTGGTTTAAAAATAAGTTGTATTGCAATAACAAAGCAATAAATTTGAGCTATTCTGCAACATATACATTCTAAAGTACGAAAATCCCCTGGAACTAAAACTCCTCACATTCACTTTCCGATCTAGGCTGGAGAAAAATTACAGGAATCACGGATGACATGCATCACAATTAGGATGCCTCTGCTTTCCCCAGTGACTCATACAGTATGTGTGGGTTCCCTTCCTCCCTCATTTCAACTCCCATTCTGCTGCTGGTCTGCTGTGCTTGGGCTCCTACCTGTTTCTTGAACCAGTGTCTTGTTTGAGTTGACCATAAGTAACAATGACTTTCGCTCTGTGCTGTGAGAACAAGGGGATTTTGGAGTTGTTCCCCTGAGCTAAGAAGGGACTGTATTTCCTTTAGCAGAATAGAGATAAAATAACAGGTCAGATGCAATTGTCATTTCCCTGGAAATCCTCATATTTTACCGCTCAACCATCTCCTACTAGCCAGTGAATCTACTCTCATCTGGGTTCAATTCTACCTTTAACCACAGAAGGACCATCAGTATTCACTCATATTCAAAACATTTAACAACTGGTAAGGCCCAGATACTGACTAATCAGGGATTGCTGATGAACAACGGGTGCAGCCCTAACAGAGTTACCTGTTGACCATCAGCCTTTCACACAAGGTGAACAGACTTTTCCTCTAGCCTGATGTCTTTTCCAGGATATGAGGCATCCACTCCTTGGGAAGTACTCTACTTATTATGCAAATCACATCAAATGTCCTAGAATTTACTCTTGCAATACCTTTGAACAATAGTGAAATCAACCCAGGTTTAAGATATACCTCCCATGACCCACCACTATCTCTTAACACAGATGAAGTGCCTCCAGTTTCTGACAGATTTGTACTTTCAGGATCTTCCTACTCTTGACTCAGAGATTCACACTGGAGTCATCTCCAACTAACCAAGGTTATAAATGCATAATGCCAGGGGCCAGCCCAAAACATAAAGGAACTCATTACTGGTTCCAGTGAGTAGAATGACCCCCTGAAAGGAGAGACATACCATATTGCCAAACTCCTATGAGAGGAGCTAAAAGGAAGAAGGACCTTTCCATCTTTGTTTGCAAAGGCATGCACATGGAAAGCTAGTAGACTTGCCTACCCTATGTTTACTCATGTTGCTCTTTGAATTGTCTTAATTCCCTATCTTGTTTTTAGAGTCAGTCACATAGAAATTTACCTAACACTGATCATTGCTTCTAGTCATTTTTACATTTGGAAATAATCATTCATAAATAGAGTCAGTCACATGTGGGCTTTTAAAGAGAGATGATATGTATTAATTCTGAATATCTACTATGCATCCACAGCACAAGAGGCACTTAACTCTTTTGGTCAATTTACTTAGTGAGATGTATTATGATACGGTGGTTAAGAGTACGGTAGGATAGGAGTCAGAGATGACTGGAATTAACTTGTGATTCTTCCAGTTACTAAATTGGGCTCTTAAATAACTTAGCCTTATAAAGCCTCAATTCCCTAAGTTGTTAAATAGAAATTATTAAAAGCAGATACTTCGTAGCATTGTTGTGTGGTTCAACAAAATGTGTATAAGGCATTGAGACTAGAGCCTGATATAAGCCAAAATGGTAGTTACTATCATTATCTTCGGCTATCATAATAACATCTTGAGGTGATCCATTTTGCTGGTAAGGAAACAAGGACTCATGGAGGTTAATAATTTCCAAAGCCTGTACTCTGTAGATCATCATACAATAAACAATGCAACTACCACTCTGGCATGCTTTGTAAAATGCCTGAAGCTGGGATTCCCAAAAAGAAGCCAAAACGTAGCTTGTATGACCATGTATTATTCTACCCCTAAAACCCGTAAACGAAGCATTCAACTTGAAGGACAACGTTCATATGGATACATGAGTTCTGGAATGTGTATTGATACAAGTCACATTACTTCATGGATAAAATCTCTATTGTTTTTGTTCTCTTACCCACTCTTCCAGAACTGCCTGACTTCTTTCAGAACCAACTAGCAAGATGTTCTGGAAACATGATGTTTCTTAGCAACATTTTGTTTATATATATAAAAACATAACCTTTACTTCCACCTACTAGAGAAGAGAGAGCCTCAGAATTTAAATGAAATACATGTATTGGATCTCTTGGTTTTTGTATATATTCCTGTGTGTTTTTCCTTCTTTCAGGAAGAAGTGTCCTTCACTTTAAAAAGTTCTTCTTCAGGGTCGTGGCTAATTGCACAGCATCACCTCCTGGATCCTCACAACTGTGTATGTGGGTACATGTGCATAGGTCTCAAAAGAAATGCATACCTGGTGGGATGTCTCTGTCTCTCTGGTTTGCAGATCTTCCTCATTCTACCCCTCTGTCTTGCATCCTGTCAAAGTAATCCCTTCTCCAACTTTGATTACTTAGAGGACTCACTCTTTCCCTAAAGAAATGTCACTGAACTCAGAAAGCTGTTTGGAAAAATCTGACAAAAATATCCATACTGCTGGAGAATAACTTGCCTTATCCATATGTCCATTATAGAAGAGAAAAGTTGGTTGTGGATGATCAAGTCTCAGAGAGGACAGTTCTCTGACCCAAATAAAGTCATTCCCTGACCCAAACAGTCACTTGCAAGGGAGAACATGTACTAGGGGAGAAGGTAGCCTTAGAGAAATAGTAGACATTGTGATTACAGAGGTATCTGAGAGGGTTCGAGTATTTATCTTCACAAAAGTTCCCCTTGGTTGCTTGTGTATTGGTTACAGTTCTCCAGAGAAATGGAATCAATGGGATATGGAAGGAAAGAGAGAGGAAGGGAGAAGGGAAGGGAAGGGAAGGGAAAGGAACTGTTTTGAGGAATTGGCTCATGCAGTTATGGGAACTTTAAGTCCCAAATCTAGAGGGCAGGCCAGCAGGAAGAGCTGATGCTGCCGTCTTGAGTCTGAAAGTGATCTAGAAGCAAAATTCCTTCTATGGGGGTACCTCAATCCTTTCTCTTAAACTCTTCAACTGGTTGCATGAAGCCCAGCCACATTATGGAGGGTAAACTGCTCTACTCAAGATCTATAGATTTAAATGTTAATCATACCTAAAAAATACTTCACAGCAAATTCTGGGTGACTAAAAGCACCTGATGCATCACTTAATTATGCTATGAAACATGTTATAAGATTATTACTGGAATTTTTTTGTAATTTTTTTTATTTTGAGATAATAATAGATTTGTGTGTTGTTATAAGAAATAAGAGAAATTCTATGTATCTTTTGCCCATTTTCCCCCAATGGGAACAACTTGCAAAACTATAGTCTAGTATCAACCAGGATATTACCAGTGATAGTCAAGATGCACAACACTTCCATTACCACAAGGATCATTCATGTTTCCCTTTTATAGCCACTTCTATTTCCCTCCTGTCCCTACTCCCTACTGGACTGCTGGCAAACATTGTTCTGTTCTCTATTTCTATAACTGTTGTCATTTCAGGAATGTTATATAAATTTATATAAATGTTTATGTATATATATGTATATATATACATAAACATTTATATAGATCTTATATATATATAACATTTATATAAAACTTATATAAAACTTATATAAATCTTACATAAATAGAATCATATAACATTTTGGGACTGACTTTATGATGCAGTGTATTTTTTTTGAAGATTCACAGAAGTTGTTGCATATATGGATAGTCTGTTCCCTTTTATTGCTGAGTAGTACTCCAAGGTATGGCTTGTTTAGCCATTCACCTGTTGAAGGACATCTGGGTTATTTCCAGTTATGGCTATTATAAATAAAACTGATATAAACATTTGTGTAAAAAAAATTAAAAAAAAAACATTTGTGTACAGCTTTAGTGGTAATTTTTTTGTTTATTTCTCTAGGATATGATATGTTGCATATTTACCATATGATAGTTGCATATTTATGCAACCATATGATAGTTCCATATTTACTTGCTAAGAATAGTCAAACTTCTTTCCACAATGACTACCATTTGACATTCTCTTTGGAAAGGTATGAGATATTCAATTTTTCTACGTCCTTGATATTATTTGATATTGCCATTATTCTTTATTGTAACCATTCTGAAAGGGTATAGTGATATCTTACTGTGTTTTTTTTATTTGCATTTCCTTAGTGGCTAATGATGTTAAACATCCTTTCATGTGTTTGTTGGACATCTATGTATCTTATTCATTGAAATGGCTTCCCAAGTCCTTTTTCAACTTTGTAATAGGACTGTTTGATTTTTTTCCATGTTGAGTCTTTTTTTTTAAATATTTTTATTTATTTATTTGACACAGAGAGAGATCACAAGTAGGCAGAGAGGCAGGCAGAGAGAGATGGGGAAGCAGGCTCCCTGCTGAGCAGAGAGCCCGATGTGGGGCTTGATCCCAGGACCTGAGATCATGACCTGAGCCTAAGGCAGAGGCTTTAACCCACTGAGCCACCCAGGCACCCTCCATGTTGAGTCTTATGAGTTCTTTATACATACTAGGTACTAGTCCTGTGTTGAATATATAGCTTGCAGATCATTTTTCCAAGACTTTATCTTATCTTTCAGCCTCTTAACAAGGTCATTCTCAGAGCAAAAGTTTTTGTTTTTATTTATATGATGATCAATTAATTTTTTTTAAAGATTTTACTTATTTATTTGACAGAGAAAGAGAGATCACAAGCAGGCAGAGAGGCAGGTGGGGGGTGGGGGGGAAGCAGACTCCCCGCTGAGCAGAGAGCCCAATGCGGGCTCCATCCCAGGACCCTGAGATCATGACCTGAGCCAAAGGCTGAGGCTTTAACCCACTGAGCCACGCAGGCGCCTCTACCAATTAATGCTTTTTAATGCATTGTGATTTTGGTGTTAAGTTTAAGAACTTTTTACCTAACCATGGATCTCAAATAATCTCTATTTTTTTTCCTAGAAGTTTTACAGCTTTACTTTTATATTTAAATCTGTGATCCATTTTGGATTTCTTTTTCAAGTAAAATTATGAAGCTTCAGTCAAGGATTTTTTACTTGTTTGTTTTGCCTACTGATGTCCAGTTGCTCTAGTACAACTTGCTGAAAAGCTGTATTTTCCTCCATTAAATTACTTTTGTCCCTTAGTCAAAAATCAGCAGGATATTTTTATGTAGATCTATTTCTAAGTTCTCTATTCCACTGAGCTATGTGTCTGTTCCTCCACCAGTATCCATGTTGATTACTATAGCTACATAATAAGTCATAAAATCTGGCAGCTTTTTTCCTTCTACTTTATTCTTCTTTTTCAAAATTATTTTAGCTATGTTCCTTTGAATTTCCATATACATTTTAGGATAATCTTATCTACATCTATAAAATTTCTCATTAGGATTTTGATAGTAATTGCACTGGACCTCTATATCGGTTTGGAGGGAAGTGATATTTTAAATGTTAAATCTCCCATTCCATGAACACAGTTTTTCTATTTATTTATAATTTTTGTTTCTCTCATCAGTGTTTTATAGTTTTCAGCATAAATTTTTATTTATGTTTTGTTAGACTTACACCTAGATTTCTTAGAAAGCAGAATGCAATAAAAATATTTATTTCTTTATTAAGGAGATCTGACTTTAATCATACTTGTCTCTATGCTTCCACATAGTCAGTGTTGATTAGTTGAACTTTCTGTTAAAATTCTTAAAAATCACCTGTTTACCATTTAGGTACAGTATCCTCTGAATAGACCATGTCAAAAATTGCTCATATCACTTAATCAGAGAAACCAAAGTGGCAAATTAACTGGTTTGGCAATGTCTATCCCTTTCCATTGTTCTCATCAGAGAGTGATTTCTAACAGTATTACTGGATCCAAAAGTTAGTTTTCTAAGTCCACTTATATGCCGCGCCAGACTTCAGTATTTTTCAAGGCTCCTGATGATGTCAGCTAGTGGTAGGACAGCATTCTGATAGAAAGCAGGGAATTAGATGCAGAGCTTTTAACACCAGAAGTATAGATGACAGTGAAAAATGAGAATCTGAACGTTAGGGCTTCTGTTGGAATTAATTTGCAGCTCACAGTGTAAACTATTGATATGCAATGGCCTTGTGGCAGCACAAATATTTCACTGAGACCAAAGAATGTGTAGATAATGTAGTTTGTTTCTAAATGAAAGCTGTGCATTACAAATTAATTCTTCTGTTTAATTATAGAATTTTACTGTAGGTTCAGTGTTCTGCTGGCACATATCCTGAGGTTTCATGTAAAGGAAGAATGCAAATCAAAGGACTGAGGATAAATCCTATTTTGTTGTGCACAGTGGAATACAAGTAAACCTGCGAAACCCATGACAAGATACTTTAACCTTATAAGCCTCAATTTTCCAGCCTAAGAGATCAAAAGTACACTGAAAAAAGCAAATTACTGAAACAGACCAATGAACTCTAAAGTATTCCAGAAGGGAAAGAGGATCGAGGTCAGAATTCCTCTAGCCAAAGTGACCGACTTGTCCTGGTTTGTCCAGGATGTTCCTGGTTTCAACAAAGTCTCACGACCTAGGAAACCCCTCAGTGTTAAAAGGGAAGTCCCATGTCCCCAGCAGTCCCAGGAAAACCAAAATGGTTAGTCCTCCTACCTCCAGCTCTCCCTCTTACTAACTTCAGGATTCTAAATGAAATCTGTTACTTGTTTGAATCTAGCTCCTCATCTACAGAAAGTAGACAATACCTGTTCTATCCCCTTACAGGGTCATTGGAAGAAGTGTGATCATGTAAATGGAATGCTTCGTACACAGTGGCACATGGTACAGATGAATGGGTCTGCAACCGCTGTATCTCACAACCACTCCATGCTGACAATATTTTGTCCTATACTTTGCTCAGTTGGGCTCTCTGGCAAATAAACACTCATAAAATGAAAAGCTTTGCCCAATGGCTCATCTCTTTCCAACCAGAACAATATTTTCTGCCATATTCTAGAGAACCCTTTAGCTAAGTACAAAATATCATCTACCCCCAAATTACTGCTAAATGCTGTTTACCCTCTAATCCCCTAATTCTATTCATCTGACATCACTTTATGGATCCCCAGCAAATAGCACAGTTCAAGTGTAAAAGCATAGGGTGTGGATTTGAATAATTGCATGTTTATGTTCAGGAAGAATATAATAAAATATTTACAAATCCAGTTCCCTTTCCAAGAGTAATACACTATGTTAAAGGCAATAGATTGCTTGCAGCTTGCCTTCTGCATTCTAATGATAGCATTTAGGAAAGAAATCACAGGGTTTTGGGTAGAGGTTCTGTGCAAGTTTCTGGAATGTAGAGAGTTGAATGTAACATACCAGCAGATTTAAGCAAATTCATGAGGCTTCAAAGTTAATATCTGAAACACTGTCAAGTGCCAGATCTTTTGTTTCACTCTGTTAGTAAATGTAACAGATGGTTTGCAAACACGTTTGGGATCTGAGGGCTGACTGATCATGTCAGTCTGATAGAAATAGAATGCAGCCATTTACCACATCAGAATGTGAGAAAAGGAAAGCTTCAAAATTAAACCTTAAAAGAGAGCAACTTTCTCACTGGGGCTGACTAACAAGACAGAACATTGAGTTTAAAACGTCTGTTACCTCATCACTAACTTTTGAGTTTTTCCTTTTTCTGATGCCAATATGGAATATTAGAATAAGGATCTGTCACCTTCCAAAAAATAAATAAAAACCATATGTGAAACTTTGATGAAATAGTGAAATCACCATCATGGATAGAATTCTGTTGCCATGGGGATGATTATACTCTCATGAAATTCAGTAATTCAACTTGTTCTCCGTGAATCCAGCTAAATGAGAGACAAAATTCTGCCTCTTTTCTCCAGTCTGCAAATGAGAACACTGTTAACCTTGCAGAAAAGGAATGTTAATAGCTGGGCTCCTCTATCTGCCTGACTTCCACCTAGACCCTTCCCATCACCGTGCTAAAGCATAATGTAGGTCAGCGAGGACCAAATAGAGTAGCTGCTATTACTAAAAATGTATGTGATAACATATTTAGCTTTATTCTTGCACCAGTCTGAGGAAGAGCCAGGGCAAGACAATTTCTCCAACTCAAAGCTCTGAAATGACAGGGTCAATGACAGGCTTATCGGGGGTTTGTAACAGGGAAGGTGCACAAAAGCTCAAGTCATTCCAGGAAAATTGCTGGTAAACGATCATTTAATAGTGGATGACTTCAAAATGGGATTCCTGGGGAATTATGGAGTAGCTCAGTAAACTGTACTCTCCTTTTATCTTCAACAAGTTTGAGGACCTTCTCTGTACCAGACGCCATGCTGGCTATGGAAGACAGAATGGAAGAGACAAGGTGTCACCCTCTCAGAGCTTACAACCAACAGAGGGAAACAGACAGGGGGAGAGAGCTCTCTGAGGTAGTCCCATTGGGCTGCGCCTGGCTACATTAATCAGGAATGTCATTCTGTAAACATTCCCACAATAATCTCACACTACATATTCAGCTCTTCTATTACTGGACACTCCCAACTGGAGAAACTGAGATGCAGAGTGACAACAATGTACCCAGAGAAGAAGGGAACCCTCCGTGTACTCACTGAATACTCAGAGAAGCAAGGGTGAGAGCCAATGAAAAGAATCAGACATCTATAGGTTCAAAACCCGTTCAACCACCAGTCATATAATTATATAACTGGCCTGAGTTTGAATTTCATCAGCACTGCACAGACTACCCTAATGCCCTATCAGCCCCAACACTATACTGTATATTTCCTACAAATAAGGCATTCTCCAACATGATCATAATAGAGCCACCAAAGCAGAAAATTAATGTTGGCGTAGTCATCTCATGCTCAGATTCCATTCCAGTGTCAGCAAGTGTCGCGATAATGTCCTTTATAACAAGAGCAAGTTGTTCAAATTTGTTGTCATTTTGTTATCAGGTCACTTTACTATCCTTCTGTTTGGAGCAGTTCCTCCCTCCATCTTTCTTTGGTTTCCATATCCTGGAAATTCTTGAATAGACAAGCCAGTTATTTTGCGGTATGTCCCTCAATTTGGGTTTGTCTAATTTCTCATGGCTTGATTCAGATCCCTTCCTCAAGTTGCATGTCTCTATCACAATATGATTGGCCATGCTCCCCATGGACACTCTCCTTACCTTGCTTGGATTCTGAAGCCATGCCCAGTCTCTCATCTGCAGAACTGCCCCTCACCCTGTTGGTACTCTAACTCCCAACACCAAACTGCCCTCCAAGAGGATGAGCTCCTCAGCTTACTGGGGTTCTGATATCAGCAGCCCCACTGTGCAGATGTCCCCCTTCTTCCCTACTCTAAGCCACTGTACTCCTCCTTACGGAAAACCAACGTCTACTTTGCTCCACCTACTAACTTTAGGGTGCAATTGTTCAGGAAGAAAGGAGAAATGTGATCAATATTCAGAATATTATTCCAGAACTCTGAGTAAATTAATATAGACTTATCTATGTATTACTTACAGATAGAACCCAGCATTGTGAGACACACTGTCCAGAAGCCAGTGAAATTGGAATAATTGCCACTGGACTCTTCCTTTTTGCACAAAGGTCATAGTAAACACTCTGCGTGTGTGCAAAGCTATCCATTTGGGATACGTTCATTTCTTAGCAGAAATGATTCAAATTGGGGACTATTTATGAATACAGCCATAAATAATCTTTTGATTATAACATGATGCATTGCAAGGTATGTAAATTTCTCTATATCTAAGATTGAAATCACTGGGTTCTTGATCATATATTGAACATTATCAGAAAACACATACTTTTAAAAGCAATTATACCAATATGTACTGCATTAGCAGTATTAAGGAAATCCTGTTATTCCATATCCCATCAATACTTAGCATTGTCAGGCCTTTAATTTTTTGTCATTTTGGTAGGTGTGTAATGATACTTTGCTGTTATTTTAATTTACATCTCATTAATAACTTAGGATGCTAAACATTAGTTCATCTACTCTTTCACATGTTTAACAGTAAGTCCAAAAAGATTACTTATCTAATGATGAATAAGCAAACATTCAGCCTTAGGCTTGCAGAAAAATTACCGTAGTACAAGGAAAATCCCTCATCACTCTTAAAAATGATAGGAAGATAACTTTAAGATATTTTTTATTTATTTGAGAGAGAGAGAGAGATCACACAGTAGAGGGAAGGTTAAAGGGAGAGGAAGACAAATCCTCAAATTCCCCGCTCAGTGACGAGCCTGACACGGGGCTCCATCCCAGGACCCTGAGATCAGGACCTGAGCCAAAATCAAGAGTCTACTGCCTAACCACCTGAGCCACCTAGAAGTCCCTCCCTTAGTATAATTTTAATATTCAGATTTTTTTCTTTACAAAAGTGGCTTCATCAAGATTTGGTATTCACCAGCTACACAGAGAAATCTATATGAAGTATATAGTCAGATAAGCCAAGAGACTACATTAGCTAAAAAAAAAAAAAAAAAAAAAAAAACTTAAGGAAATAAAAACACAATAGAATTAAAAAAAAAAAAAGATGCACTGCAGACTGCAAAGAACAGAACTGGTATTTGGAACACTGAATTGCTGATATTTGTCCATGAGGAATGAAAAGGAGACTACAAAACCCTGAGAGTCCCTCCCTCCCCACCATGCCCTTACTTGGACATGTATATCAACCCTTGACCTGTCCGCCATTACTCTGGTTTTACCAGTGTGTATAACCACAGTACTAAACTCTTTTCAGTTTGTGCTTTACATATAACATCATCCTCTGCCCCCTTTTTTTTTTTTAACTCCTACATAGTACCAATTCCCTACCAGTCAACTTCCAATTATACTTGTTCCGATTTCTTTACCAGAACATCTCTTACTAACCATCTGTTATGACTTCATTCTATTATACTGTCTTCCATTCTTCCTTCTGTCCACTGAATCATTACATTTATCTATTTCCATATTTTGGACACTATGTTTTAGGAATCTGTCAGCCTCGACCAGGAGCTAAAGTTTCATCTGCACTCCTGACTTATTCTCAATGGTAAACAAATTCTATATGAGAAATAAAGGTTTTCTTTAGTGTTCACTATAAGATTCCTGGCATGCATAGGACTTAGTTATAGAATTAATAGTGAGGCTATCCTTCACTGATTATGTCCAAGATATCTCTGACTGTAGAATAAATGTTAGAATCTGTATGTTCGCTCTTTAAATGTAGCTGTTGTCCTAAGGTAGTATTAGTGATATTTTTCTAATTAATAGCAAATCTATAGTTTTTAATGGATATTTTTAAAGACTTGTACAAGCTTACATAAGTGCATGTTATGGGTATTGATTTCAGGACCTTCAACTTAGGACGTTTTTAGGATATTGATTTGATTCATATTCCAGAGATGAATGAAGCCCTGAAGTGTTTTAACTTTTATATATTTTTTTTCTTTTCTTTTTTCTTTTTTTAAAGACAGAGAGAGCTCATGTAAGCAGGTGGGAATGCAGAGGGAAAAGGAGAGAGAGATTCCCAAGCAGGATCCATGCTGTGCATGAAGCCTGACACAGAGCTCAATCCCATGACCCTGAGATCATGATCCAAGCTGAAATCAAGAATCAGATGCTCAACTGGTGCCTCAGTGGCACCCCTACATTTTATTTTCTATTCATATAATTTATTAGAAGTGTTTTCTTATCTAAGTCAGTTAATTAGCCAAAAAGGGACAGATCAATGCCACAAAAACACCAATGCATTGTTTAGAGACCTTCATTTGAATAGCACACTTTTTGGGGCACCTGGGTAGAGGAGTCAGTTAAGCATCCAACACCTGGTTTCATTTCAGGTCACAATCTTAGGGTTGTGAGATCGACACCCACATCAGGTTCTGTGTTCAGGGAAGTATCTCCTTGTAATTCTCTCCGCCCCTCTCATTGCCCCTCCCCGTCCCCTGCATTCTCCCTAGAATGAAAAGCACACTTTTCAAGTTCATTGTACATGCTTTTCTTTTGTTGATTTGAATGCTGTAAAAGGACAAATCACATGAAACTTTAAAAAGAATTTCCAATCAGCTGGGCGTCAGGAGATGTGATTTTGCTCTGTTCATTGCTGTTTTATTTACTGCTGGTTTTAGCTTGAGAGAAAGCATTCTGTGTGGGCCAACCAACTACTGATGATGCTGGTGGTACAGCCATGTCTTGGACAACAGGTCCCAAGGCCACCAGTTATTCACTGGGAGAAGCATGACACGCTAGTCTCCCATTTCCTAATTGAATGGGGAAACCAAACCAAATGGGGAAACCAAATCCAAAGGTTCAATTCAACCTTGGGGAGTTTTGGAATGGGGAAATCAAAACCAAAGGTTCAATTCAACCTTGGGGAAACCAAACCAAATGATCTTTGCAGAACTGTAGGAGGGTGCTATTTTATTCAGTACTCATTTGAATACCATTATTTATCCACAGGGCCACATCTGATTTCAACTTGGATATACTCAGAGATTATGGCCATTCTTT
Organism: Procyon lotor; assembly: GCA_028646535.1. Taxonomy (NCBI): domain Eukaryota; kingdom Metazoa; phylum Chordata; class Mammalia; order Carnivora; family Procyonidae; genus Procyon; species Procyon lotor. The sequence goes on along the minus strand of CM053619.1, from coordinate 24,129,777 downwards.
TACCATAATCTACCTCTAGAGAAAGATACTCACTAAACACCTGTAAAATGAATTCAAATGACAACCCTTTTCTTAAAACTTCTTTATGCCTAATACAAATCTCTTGCATTTGTAATTCATGCATAGTTTTCTGTATGCTGTCCATGGTGAAAGGAAAAGAATTTAAAATTGTTTTTTATGTTGTTGACCTAGCTATGTGAAACATACATTTTTGAAATGGAAGAAAAGTATAAAGGTAAATTACAAGCCGAGAGAAAAATATTTGGAACTTAGATCACAGACAAAGGATTTTCTTCCTAATATGTAAAGATTGTTCTTATGAGTCAGTAAGAAAAGACCAATTATCCAAAACATAAATGGGCAAAAAATCTAAACAAAAAGTTAGGAGGAAAAAAAATATAAATTGTTCTGAAATATATGGAAATATGCTCAGTTTCATTCTTAATGCAAGTCAAAATAGTGCTGAGATATAAGAGTGGCAAAAATTTAAAAAGGAAGCAGGGAGGGAGGGAGGGAGGGAGGGAAGAAATACACTGGACTGGGGAAAGGTAGGAAACAAGCATTTTCTTCCACTGTGGAGTTAGGGATAATTAATTGTTACAGCTCTCATGAAGGGAAATTTGGCACACATCTTTTAATGCAGAAATTCCATTTCTGGATCTTACCAATATACTAGTGTAAGTGTATATATGTGTGTATGTGTGTGTGTGAGCACACGCACACATACACAGAAGGTTTTAGTTGCAACATTTTTTCTGTAATACCAAAAGATTCAAAATATCTTGAATGCTTTTCAGAAAAATACTCATTTAAAAAAATAATGAGGAAGATTTTTGGAAACGCTATGGAAAGGTCCCCACAATATATTTTAATACAGTAAAGAAAAGTACAGAACAATGTTTGTAATATGCCATTACAATTTGGGCTTAAAAAGGTGGACTACATATACATATTTCCTTATATTTTTAAATATTATTTATGGAATGATGATTAAGTTACAGCAATACTGCTGCCCCATAAGAGGGGAACTGAATAAGTGAGGGGACAAAAGTCAGAGAGACATACATCAATTCACATATTTCTTGTTCCTTTTACATGTGCATCATGGACAATATAACCTATCAAGGTAAAATAATTTAAATATAAGATTTTAAACGTTTCTCATCAGTTCACTTGACTTTGATGTTTTGAAATCCATTTGTTTATTCAGTATTAACTTGTTTTTTTTTTTTTTTTAAAGATTTTATTTATTTGACAGAGGGAAACACAGTGAGAGAGGGAACACAAGCAGAGGGAATGGTTGCGGGAGAAGCAGGCTTCCTGCCGAGCAAGGAGCCTGATGTGGGGCTCGATCCCAGGACTCTGGGATCATGACCTGAGCCGAAGGCAGCCGCTTAACGACTGAGCCACCCAGGCGCCCCCAGTATTAACTTGGTTTAAGGTAAGAAGTAGGAAAGGATAAAGAAAAGTGTTGTTGAGTAAAATGTCATTATTGCCCTATGTAGGAAAGGGTGACATACATTTATAAGTTTAATACAAAGCAGAATTATGATAGTGTAATGAATGTCTAATCTAGAAAGTACAGAAGCTCAGTGAAGAGAAAAATCACATGAGGGGAAAAGCAAAAGCTCATATTAGAGATGATATTTAACTTAAGACGGAAATTTGAGGAATAGAAAGAAGAATGGCTAAAGAAACTTATTTATTCATCTGCATAAATATGGCAGGCGTGAGACTTCTTTCTGTCAATAAAGACAATACTTGGGGCGCCTGGGTGGCTCAGTGGGTTAAAGCCTTTGCCTTCGACTCAGGTCATGATCTCAGAGCCCTGGGATCGAGCCCCACATTGGGCTTTCTGCTCAGCAGGGAGCCTGCTTCACCCTCTCTCTGCCTGCCTCTCTGCCTACTTGTGATCTTTCTCCTCTCTGTCAAATAAATAAATAAATAAAATCTTTAAAAAAATAAAATAAAATAAAGGCAGTATTTTACTATTGGACTGCCTTAGTGACTGAACTAAAGTGACAATCAGCAAAGCATCTTGTCTATTTGCAATAATTATTGCAGAGTTTTCCATACTGACTCAATAAATTGTGCTATTAATATTATTTTTTAGAAATAAATTATCTGATTACTCGTTATTTGTTCTTCTATTATCATAACATTTTTGTAATTGTGTCCAATAAGTTTGGCCACCATTTATGGTTGGCAGGTTATTCTCTGCAGGAATCCAAGACATACAATTTGAAAGTTGTGTCTAGCTAGAGTGGGTACCTTTTTCTAAGTGACACAAAGATGCCATATGGCCCGATGGTTCCCTCATTTTGTAAGGAAACAAAGGTTTTCATAATATGGTAATATTTCCAATTACATTGACCATTTAATTGGTCCCTCAGTTCCACTCAAATATTACACCCTCATTCTAGTGTCTATTTCCATGAGCTCATTCCATGTTTCTTTGGAAAATCTTTTGCTAATTGCTAAATATTACATATACAACATAAAACAATAATCAAGAGAAATAATGCAGCCAAAGACACAAGATTTGGGGCGCCTGGGTGGCTCAGTCATTAAGCGTCTACCTTCGGCTCAGGTCATGATCCCAGGACCCTGGGATCGAGCCCCGCATTGGGCTCCCTGTTCCGCGGGAAGCCTGCTTCTCCCGCTACCATTCCCTCTGCTTGTGTTCCCTCTCTCGCTGTGTTTCTCTCTGTCAAATAAATAAAATCTTTAAAAAAAAAAACCAAGAACAAAGATACAAGATTTTATAAAAGCAATGGAAGTGATGAAGAACTGCTTGAAACACCTGTAACATAATAACAAATAAGATCCTTAGTCTTCTTATCTAGATCCTTAATCTGGATCCTTAGTAAGAATCCAGAAAGTCAGACTAGATAATACACAAAGAAGAGAAATTCAATGATACTTTCTATAAGATAGTCACTTGAAAAAGGAATGAAAGTGAATAACAAAAGATAAAGGGATGACTTTGAAAAAATTGATCCAATTATAATTTTGTTGTATTATATATGAATTAATTTTAAAAATCAAATTTGTGCTGTAATAATTTTAAACACCAAAACATAAATATTTTTGTTCATGTAATAGTGATTAAAATCTATTTTAGTTAAATATAAGTTCAAATATATTTACTTTCTAAAGTATTTTTAGTTGAATTTTCTAAGACAGTTGTCATGGAATATTTTTATCCCTCTATGAAATTTTTTCTAGTGTTTAAAGAAGTTGCAGTTTAAAAGAATTTTTAATAACATTTTTCTCCATCAGATTTTTGTCAGAAATGTTGCTGTTCAGAAGATAAACAGAAAATAAATTATGCCTGCCTATTTATAAGTTAATATGTAAAGCAATGATTCATTTTGGAAATAGAAAAGAAATTCTATAAATTCTATTAGATATATTTCTAGTCGGTATATAAGTTGATGTGTAATGTAAGTAAATGTAAGTAATATTATAACAATCTCAAAATTTTATCCTAGCAATTCACTTCTAAAAATGGGCCCTCTGAAGGGTGGGGGGATGGGGTAAGTCGGTGGTGGGCATTAAGGAGGGCACTTGATGTAATGAGCACTGTTATATGCAACCGATAAACCACTAAATTCTACCCCTGAAACTAATAAAAAAAATATGTTAACTAACCTGGATTTAAAAAAGATCTAAAATACATAGAAATAAAACAAAAATGGACCCTTAAGAAAATACTTATACAAGTTAAAAAACACAATTCACATAATTATTTATAACCTAAGTCCCAATAATCTTCGTGTCCAGCAATTAAACAACAGTACCTCTGCTAAAACGAATGCCATGTAGTTGTTATGTGTGTTGACGAATGTTGATTTGGATGTAAATTTATAACAATAAGAGGTTTTTAAGACTCATCCTTAAATGAAATGAAAATCATACACATACTGTTTAAGTTCATTTGGGTTTAATAATCAGGAAATACCTGAGTCCTCCCCAAAGCACTTTATCCAGAACTAGCATCTTACTCTGAGCCCAGAGCTCAAAAGGGCTGACTCCATTGGTCTACCCACTTCAAGTATAAAGAAAGATCAGCTCACAGACATGTCTCTCTGTTCTTGGGGTTCTGTCTACCTCTTTGGCCTTATTTCCTGTCACTTCCTCCTCTTAATCATTTTGGTTTCTCAGCTCTGAACTGCTCCTGGTTTCCTAAAGCAGCATTATCATCCAATTCCTTCATGCCTTTGTATGTGCCCATTTGCCCATTCAATGTGCTTCTTGCAACCTCTGGTGTCTGGAAAATACTTATTTGATGAGTGAGCAGAAGGCAAGCTGAGGGCAAAGCACAAGGTGACACCCTGAAATCCACCCACCCCCTTCTTTCAGGTGGAATATGTGTGCCACTCCTCAGGCACTCCTGGCTGCCCTAAAGCTAAGGGAAGGAAAAACAATGGTTAACTACCAGAGATCACAGTCCAGCAAGGCATGAATTCTCCAACAGTTTACAAATGTTGTAGTGATTTACAAGAAAAAAGGCATCCTTATTCATAACCTACCTTCCAGAAGGAAACTCCCAACAGTATTTTTTAAGCTGGCATATTTTATTTTTTTAAATTTAAATTCAATTAACATATAATGTATTAGTTTTAGAGGTAGAGGTCAGTGTCATCAGTCTTAGATAATACCCAGTGATCATTACACCCTGTACCATCCTTAATGTCAATCATTCAGTGACCCCATCCCCTTACTCCCCTCCCCTCCAGCAAACCTGTTTGTTTCCTATGAATAAGAGGCTCTTATGATTTGTCTCTCTCTCTGATTTTGTCTTGCTTTATTTTTCCCTCTCTTCCCCTATGATCCTGTTTTTGTTTCTTCAATGCCACATATCAGTGAGATCATACAATAATTGTCTTTCTCTGACTTATTTCACTTAGCATAATACTTATTTCACTTAGCATAATACCTTCTAGTTCCATCCACGTCCTTGCAAATGGCAAAAATTTTTTTCACGGCTAAAGAGTATTCCAGTGTGTGTGTGTGTGTATACATATGTATATGTGTGTATGTATACACACACACATACATACATATCTGTATTCATTCATCTGTCAATGGACATCTGGGCTCTTTCCATAGTTTGGCTATTTTAGGCAGTGCTGCTATAAGCATTAGGGTGCAGGTGCCCTTTCAGATCACTACATTTGTTATCTTTAGGGTAAATACCTAGTAGCGCAATTGCTTGGTCATAGGGTAGCTCTCTTTTCAACTTTTTGAGGAACCTCCATACTATTTTACAGAGAGGCCACATCAGCTTACATTTCCACCAACAGTGTAGGAGGGTTCCACTTTCTCCACATTCTTGCCAATTTTGTTCTTTTCTGACTTATTAATTTTAGCCACTCTAACTGGTATAAGGTGGTATCTCATTGTGATTTTGATAGGTAGTTCCCTGATGCCAAGTGATGTTGAGCATTTTTTCATGTGTCTGTTGGGGCCATCTGTATCTCTTCTTTGGAGAAATGTCTGTTCCTGTCTTCTGCCCATTTCTTGATTGGATTATTTGTTCTTTGGGTGTTGAGTTTGATAAGTTTTTTAAGGATTTTAGGACACTAGCCCTTTATCTGATAAGATATTTGAAAAGATCTTCTCCCATTCTGTTGGCTGTCTTTTGGTTTTGTTCCCTGTTCTCTTTGTAGTGCAAAAGTTTCTATCTCTGATGAAGTCCCAATAGTTCATTTTTACCTTTGTTTCCCTTGCCCTTGGAGATGTGTGCTGTGGCCGAGGTCACAGAGGTTGCTTCTTGTATTCTCCTCCAGGATTCTGACGGATTCTTGTAAGTCTTTAAACTATTTTGAGTGTATTTTTGTGTGTGTTGTAAGGAAATAGTCCAGTTTCATTCTTCTGCATATGGCTGTCCAATTTTCCCAACACCATTTATTGAAGAGATCTTTTTTCCATTGGATATTCTTTCCTGCTTTGTTGAAGATTACTTGACTATTGAGTTGAGGGTTCATTTCTGGGTTCTCTATCCTGTTCCATTCATCTACGTGTCTGTTTTTGTGCCAGTACCATACTGTCATGACAATTATAGGTTTGTAATAGAGCTTGAACCAACTGTCTTATTGTCAATGCTTTGCTAGAGGGAAAAACAATCTTGACAATGGAAAGGCCTCCAATACCTTGTAGGTCCTCTTTAGCATATGAAGGTTATTTTGAAAACCTCCCTTTTTCCTTATTCCCAACTCCCAAGTATATAATCAGCCCCCTCTCACAACCGCCAGGTGCAGTAATTCTTCTGCCCACAGGTTGGTCCCCACGCTTTAATAAAACCACCATTTTGCACCAAAGATGTCTCAAGAATTCTTACATCGGGTCCGAATCCCACCTACATTCAAAACTACGTCATATTCACCTTTCAAAATTTAGCTCAGTTAGGACCTCCTTCAAGACAGCATTCAAGATTCTCCAACATATCATCCCTCCCACCTCCAAAGAAGATTATACTGCAAAAATTATGCATGTTATGTTTGCAACCTATGAAACTTTTACTGTTGAAAATATGACAAGGTGTTGTTTTAGCTCATCTTTTCTACTTAGGGTAAGTTTCTGGAGGGTAGAATATTTAATTTTAATTATTCATGTATCAATAATGCTTTGTGTATTACATATCAAGGAACAGACAAATGTTCCCTGAAGAAAAACAGACATTGTAAAAATAAGAAGTATAAAATGATTGATTTGACTTTCCTTTATAAATAAAACTTCAGAAGTTAAATCTGTGAGTAAATCACAGTGACATACAGCCAAGCTCAATATCAGACTCACTCCCCCAAAACGTAAAAGATTCATCACACAATAATTTACCTAATTAAACTCTTTCAGTCTGCATTTTCAACAGATGTGTTCTCAATTTCTACTTTTTAGATAGATTTTTGACAAACTAAATGGCCTCATCAACTTTCTCTTGCTTTACAATGGAAAATTGCAATGGGGGAAAAATCTGCCTAGGAAAAGAGGTAAATAAGCATGTGGCAAGCTCTCTCAAAGAGTCATCTGTTCAGAGGAAAATCTCAGATGTTCTGAGGGCAAAACACAGGTCTGCTCACTCACACACCACCCCCTCCCCCCCAGTGAGTTTTCAGGAAGACCCTGTGGGAGAACATCTATTTCCACTATAGCTGTGGCTTCTTTCTCTCTTTTCTCCACTCCTTCTCTTCTTTAGTCTGTCAACGATGTTTTTGTTCTTACCTTTTTTCCCCATATCTGTGTCTATTGAAATCATAATAACTGGGATTCAATTGTTAATGTACCTTCTTAGTGAAGTTCTTTAAGGCCTGCCTTGCTGGGATCTATTCTTTCTTCTGATCTCCTATATCACTTACTAGGGGTTAGACATCTAGTATTTATCCTTATTTATACTGGAGTTATTACTACACCTATCTTCCGTCTCTTAGTCACCTATGAGTTCCAGGAAAGAGAGGCCATATCTTGTATACATTTATTCCCCCCAATGTTCTAGAAGATTCATTAATAGAATGTGGATTCTGTAAATAGGATAAACAAATTTGAAGGAAAAAAATAAAACACTGTGATTAAAGATTAATAAATACCGAATTTATTTGAGAAAGGAAGTAGAATGGAACACAGAAAATGTATGGTTGAATAAGTGGAGTCTTATTATTTTTCCTAACTTGAACCCTTGGTTATTAATTCCCTTTCCGAAAAAAAGGAAGGAAGGAAGGAAGGAAGGAAGGAAGGAAGGAAGGAAGGAAGGAAGGAAAAGAAAAGAAAAATCACAAATGTCGAAAAGCAGATAGATGAGAAGAGTCAGAGGCAGTTATTGGCACTGACCCCAGAACAAGGCCACCACCACATTACCATAGGACACGGAGGAAAGCACCCACCAGTCATTAGCAGCATCCATATTGTCACAGCCCACATTGCCTAGGCATTAACAGTGTGCTAGGCACTGGGTTAAATTAGTCTCAGGTAATCCTCACAATGAGGGTCAGAATAGGATGCTCTTAATCTTCCAGTTTTACAAATAAGAACACTTAAGCCTCAAAGATGTTAAGAAACTTGCCTAAGTTCCAAAACTATTGATTAAAGCAGAAATCAAATTCTGATTGGCCTGACTTCTGACATACTATAATGCCCCAACATGCCCCCAAATATAAAACACCTCTTTTTCTAGTTAAAACAACAAAAAAATTATGCTATACCTGTAATTCTAAAACATAATTCATGTGAAAATATCATTCTAAAAATATTTTTACAAGAAACATCCTCAACAGAAACATGTGTATTTTTATTAAGCTTTTAAATTTAACCTTAATTTTTTTTAAATTTAAACTTAAAAGACTCCTAATCCCCATCCCCTATTTCACCCATTCCCCACCCCCTCCCCACTAGTAACTGTAAGTTTGTTCTCTAGACTTGAGTCTTCAACTGAAGCATTTATTTTTTTATTTTTTTTTTTAATTAATTTTTATTAACATATAATGTATTATTTGCCCCGGGGTACATGTCTGTGAATCATCAGGCTTACACATTTCACAGCACTTAACAGCACATACCCTCCCCAATGTCCACAGCCCAGCCACCCTATCCCTACCCTCTCCCCCACCTCCCAGCCACCCTCAGTTCGTTTCGTGAGTCTAG
>CM053619.1:24035273-24120637 GCA_028646535.1 Procyon lotor | reverse complement strand
TCTCTCTTTTCGTCTCTTTAAATTCACTTTTTCCACTCCTACCTTTCTGAAAGTGCTTGATTTTCTGCTCCTAGAATTGCTGTTCTTATTCTCTTCTCTCTGCTGTTGTGTTTGCCGGCTTTTAGAGTGGTTTTCAGCCTCTTTCTGGATCCCAGTGCTCTCCGTGCCTCCTACACCTCCGCCATCTTGTCTTGGTCCTTTTTTAGTTTTATTTAATTTTTTCAATGTTTCAGGATTCATTCTTCACTGAAGCATTTCAAGTCATAGTACAATCACCTTCACCCTCCTACTCCAGTCCTCCCTACCCCACTCTCACATTCTATTGTCTTCTTTTTCTTCCTGCAGCCTTGAATTGGAAAACTGCTATCTATTAGCATATTAATATCTGTCATTTAGACATATTTATTTCTATGAATGCAGCCCAAGATTGCATTAGATTGTTAGAGTCAACTACACTATTACTTATACTAGATTTGTAGTTGTGACATTTCAGAATGCTTTCTGCTGCAAGTAACAAAACCTGACACAGGGGCCTAAATGGGAAAATAAATTCCAATAACATAAAATTTAGAAGTAGGTAGATATCACTGTTGTTTCTAGGACGCGACAGTTGTCTAGCTAACATCTCTGTGACTTCCTTGGCCATATATGCCCTTTCATGTTGCTTCAGGGCACCAAGATAGCTGCCCTAGCTGCTTTGTTAAAAGCAGAAAACCAGAAGGAGCAATTTTTGTCGGTTACATCTTTCTTTTTTTTTTTTTAAGATTTTATTTATTCATTAAAGAGAGAGAGAGAGAGAGCACAAGCAGGGGGAGGGGCAGAGGGAGAAGCGGACTCCCTGCGTAGATATGGGGCTCAATCCCAGGACCTGGAGATCACCACCTGAGCCTAAGGCAGACACTTAACCATCTGAGCCACCCAGGCATCCCTACATCTTTCTCTTTGATTGGGAAAGCAAATCTTCCCAGATTTCTTGTTTTGTTCTTCTGGTCTCACAGGCCACCGCTGAGCTACATGCCCACTCCTCAATTTGAGGGAGGCAACAAGGGAGAAGGGGTTTTAAATGGTTCTCAGGTAACCAGTAAACCACAACTGCTACATAAACCTAAGGTGCAGATTTGCTTTGCCAGGGTTGAGATGCTTTCTCTCCCAAATCATGTTACTTCTTTAGAGACATCTTCTTTGACCCCTCCAGCTAAGTCAGATCCCCTTCTTATGGGTTCTAACAGCATTGCCTTTTTGGTGTGATGATCTCTATCAAAGTACAATGTGTACTTATTTAAGAAGAGACATCTTAAAAGCTTTGGGGAATATTTCAGATAGTGCTTTGGGATAGACACTAAGAATTGGTCATGATTTAAAGGTTTAAGTTTTTTATAGCTCACTATGCACATTTAATATACCCTAAAATATTCACTCTGTATAGCTTAGATATTGTACTTGGAAGAAGTTTCCCTTGATATGTGAATATTCAAGCTAGATACTAATTTGTTCAGAAAACACATTAGGCATGCATTTATTTTTCAGAATTATTTCTAAATGTGAATTATAATTTCCTTATTAGCCACTTCCCACTTAAAGAATGAACTATACCCTCAAGCACAATTGCAAATTCCAGTAGGTATGACCCCCGCTAACATATTAATTTAGGACACCTTCTCTTTAAATTGTTTCCCCCATGATATCAGGTGAATTGATCACAAGAGACTTAATAACTTTGGTTTAAGTCTACATCCTTTATAAATCTGTAATCACTTCACATCAGACATTCCATTAAAGAGCTGATATTTGTAAGGCAAATCATTGGATTCTTCCAAAGTAGTTTGCTAGATGGTCACACGAACTAATTAGTGTTTATTATCACCTATATATCTTCTAAGGGAAGCTATAAGCAGGCAAGACAGCATATTTTAACTAAGAGCAATATGTAACTACTTAGAAGGCAGAAAGTAAATTTGAAAACCTACATATTCTTTTAAACCTGCCTATTAGTTTCTCAAACCAATAAACAATTCCTCAAAGACCATTCATAGTCATTCTGATAAAGACAAATGTGCCATGATCAATATATTTTAATTAAATAGAGAACATTCATCAACATGGAGATGCACATTTCTAGGACCAGACTGATTGCATTCATTCCATTGTTATAATTGTTTTAGGTTGCTCCTTCTCAGCATGCATAAGCATATTAGGACTATTCTGGAATAACTTTCCATACTTAAGTTGCAATAAGAAAAAAAAAAAATCTGCCTAGAAAAAGAGATAAGTAAGGAGGTAGCAAGCACATTAAGGACTAATTTGCTTGGAAGACAAAACAGACTTACAACCAAGTGAGTGATTGAAACAAGCCAAGATTTAATTCCATGTCCAAAATCCCTTAGACCTAGTGAAAGAGAAAAGAATAAAAGAAGAAAGAGATCCCATTCTCACTATTCATAGAATACAATGTATACTCATGGAGTCTTTTGTACCAGCAACCTATCAGATACCAGAAAAAGTGAGTCCCTCCTTCTGTGGTTGAGGGTAGATTAGAATTTTGGTCATCCAGTCGTAAGAGGTGATCAGAAGTAGCATCATGCACCAGAAACCTGACCTATTTGCTCAACTTGCCCCAAAGAACCTCATATCTCTCTTTTTTTCTTTTCTTTTTTTTTTTTAAAGATTTTATTTATTTGACAGAGAGAAACACAGCGAGAGAGTGAACACAAGCAGAGGGAATCGTAGCAGGAGAACCAGGCTTCCCACTGAGCAAGGAGCCCGATGTGGGGCTTGATCCCAGGACCCTGGGATCATGACCTGAGCCGAAGGCAGACGCTTAATGACTGAGCCACCCAGGCAACCCTCAAATCTCTCTTAAGAATTAGTATATTCCTGACTCTTAACCACTCCAGCAAAAATAACTTGCTAATCTGTATTGTTTTATATTACCTGTTTATTTTCTTCTCTCTTGCATATTTACTTTGTTTATTTTCTTTTTATTACTTCTAGAAATTAATTTCCATGAGAGCAAAGGCTATGTCTCTTCAGATTACCACAGTAACCCCAGAGCCTAGAAGATGGTTTGCTATAAAAAATTCTCAATAATCCTTTGTGAAATTAATGAATTAAGGTGAGGTGCTGACAGAAACAATGGCCTGCACATTCAATAAGTGTCAGCGGTTTTCCCCATAAACTCCAAATAAAATTACCAGGAGCAAAAACACAACAAAATTTTATTTTTAGCCTTCCTATTCTGCTTGGAAAATGCTACTGTAGGCTTAATTCTCTCCTCTCCTGCATGTTTTAACGAAGGAGTTTCCATCTGTGCTGCCTGTTAGAATGTGTTGTGGAGCCAGACCACAAAAAAAATAAAAATAAAAAAATAATCAAATCAGGGCACAGAAGATCAACAGACCCCAACCAAGCAGACTATGAAACATAATGAGGAGAACATGAAGTCCTCAGAGTGCAGTCCACGCTATTTGACAATCCCTAGGGGTAAACAAGCATATTTGTTTTAGCCTGGATTACTAGATCACGATCCAGAGCGTTGACTCAAACATTTTGGGATGGATAAACGAGAAGTGACACTGCTGAGAACCTAATGAAGGAGAGACTAATAAGAATTTCCCACCTTCCTGTTTCAGACACTTTACACCAGATGAGGAGACAATTCTCTTTCATACTGGAGCTAGCCTGATTGTAGAAAATACTGCTGCTTTCTCTGATTTTAAGTTTTGGAAATCCCACTGGAAACAGCAAACACCATATGCTAAGAATTATTCCATCAAACAAGGAGAGGGTATTCCTTTCATATAACTTCAGAAGCCCTGGTGTCTGTTGACAAAACACATTTAAAAGTTGCTTTGATGTGCCTCACTTCAATTTACTTTAATTTACAGAGCCCTGAGAGGGAAAGTAATGTGCTATTGGATGGTAACGCAGCTCAAAAAATCTTCCATATTTACTTACCTTAGCCATAGCTTTAAAAAATCATTAGGTTAAAAGGCAGTAATCATAGTACCTTCCCCTGCTAAACAGAAAACAGCTGGAAGGCAAGAAGTAACCTTGCCAGAAATGCCTAATTTTCTTACTAGCATAGTAAATGATAGTGACCATATGATTAGTCCCTCAGCTACCCAAATACTAGGAAAGAAGAAAACCCCTACTAACTTTGGTAAATCACTTCTGATTGCTGGGGCTTCTATTTCCTTATATAGAACACAGGTGAGGGGAGGGGTGTGATCCCACCGCCTTCTTTTCAATTAGAAGGGTTTAGCTACTTACTGTTTTAAGGATTGGGTGCTTACTTGGATCTTACTGGCTCCCAAAAATGATATGTTTGTTTACAATCTCACAACCCTGAGATCATGACCTGAGCTGAAGTCAAGGGTCTGACGCTTAACCTATTGAGTCACCCAGGCACCTGAAGACATATTTATGTATTAGAAGCTGTAAATGTGACCTCATTTCACAAATGTGTCTTTGCAGATGTAATGATGTTAAGGGATCTGGAGATGGTATCATCCTGGATCACACTGATGGATCCGAAATCCAATGACTCAGGTTCTTATAAGGGACAGAAGAGAAGACTGAGGAGTCACCATGCAAAGATGAAGGCAGAGGTGGGAGTAAGGTAGCAACAAGCCCAGGAGTTCCTGGAACCACCAGAAGCATGGAGACACAAGGAAAGATTGTCCCCTAGAGCCTTCAGAAAAAGCAGGGTCCCACCCACACCCTGATTTCAGAATTCTGGACTCCAAAAGTATCCTAAAAAAGTAAATTTCTGTGGTTTAAACAACCCAGTTTGTGGTCATTTGTCTCTATGGACACAGGAAATGAATGTAGTCAGGATTTGACATATACTAAAATTCTACTCAACATGGTTACAAGCAAAGAGAATTTTATTAGAGGACTTTTAAAAGAGGTATGTGCAAGTTTGAAGAATCTAAGCACTCAGGGATAAGCAACAGCAAGTGGGAAGCCTGGCCATCTCTTGGTCTAAAGAGACAAAAGGAAGAAACAGTGCTATCCTTATGGGAGCTAAATGAGTTGGAACTGTGCAGAAGGAACTTCCCTGGGGAGCAGGGGAGGTGCTACCCAGCATTGCAGAAATGCAGATCAAAGCACGAAGGACCTAGAGCAGAATGTATGCACTGGCCTCTCCTTCTCTACCTTGTCCTATAGGATCTTGGTGGGTTCCCTTACGGTCCAAATACAACCCAAAGCAGAGAGCAAGGAACCTGAGAATTGCATCCAATAGGTTTCTACCTTCTGGAGGACAAAGGATTGGGAGAGAAATGTGGAGAATGTCTGGGAGAAGTCAAATGGGTAATAACCTGCATAGGTGCCAAAAAAGATTTAGTTTATAAAAAGAAATATATTCGGGAAAAAGAAAAGAATAAAGTCTCTGGAGATTATTTCTAGGCACTATTTTATTTCTAACAGTCTATGATTCTCTGAAACATCATATAGAAACATGTTACTCTTTCTTAAATTTCAGTTTTCTCTGCTTCGAAAGAAATACTCTCTGTAAAGTTTAATAAATCCTTAATAAATCTCAATAAATCTCTTGAGTCAACCCAATAGAAGGAAACTAGCATTTTATAACACTTCCAAGAACTGTTGGAGGTTATTTATGTAACTTCTCAAGTAAACCTTATAAAAACTATATAATGCAAGTATTATTGCATCTGTATTATACAGAATTAAACTGAGGCTCAGAGAAATTGAGTGAAGTTTCATAGCTAATAAACAACTAAGCTGAAGTCTAAATCATTTATATCTGACACCAAAAGCTCCTCTTGCCACTATTCCTTGGTGCCTTAATTGTACCTAATATCCAGAAATTAAGGTATTGCTATCCTATCTCCTCAATTAACCCCATACTCATACTAAAAACTATGTAAATTAAAATTCTGCTGAAAAACATCAAACAAATATACTTCTGTCTTCTAGAGGAGTTCCAATTTTAGAATCAGTTGACTGCTTTAAAACCATTCCCAGCCATATGTGAAATAGGAAAATTAAAGTATTAATGACCATCACCCAATGACAGTCATATTAATGTACTCGATCATCACATTTTCTTATTATTAATCTCGAATGATGGACTAAGTGATGGAATAACAATCAATAAACATTTTCCCATTATAAACAATTAGAAAACTGGGGAAAAATTTTAAAAAAATGTTTTCAGGGATTGAACAACACACAGTTCATGACTGTGTTCCTTAAAGAAAGGGAAACAAGTGAAGAAATAGGCCCTATTGCTCTTGCTTTCTACCTGGAGGCACATGCCAGACTCCAGTATGAAGCTTGGGATCCAAGCAATTTTCTTCAGGAGGGCTTGCTCTCTTGAGTAGATGGAGATTAGATCTTAAAGCAGTGGGAAGTTGCTGGGCTGGACTCTGGACAGAAGAGAACCATGGGGGGGACTTACAGGGGGGGCTCCAGAAATCTCTACAGAGTTTTCTGTGAATTTGTGCCAAATAATAAGGTATGGATGCATAGGGTGAAGCTCCTTGAAAGTGGGTAAAGAGCAACTGGGAGACTATAATCTGAATAATTTACAAAGCTTACACAGAACAGGGAGACAATTTACTTCAACCAGCCAGAAAGGAGCATTCTCTTTTAACACCTGAACCATTCAGTGATACCCCCCAAACTACTCATACCATAGTGGTAAAGCTATTTCTAGAAGAGAAAGGCAAACAGAGACCTTCCCTAGTAATAATGCTTTAAATGAGCCTTGAATAAATAAAACTGATCTGCAAATAATTTAACTGTCAAAACAAACACCAACACTTTTAAAAGGAAGACAACAAAATCCAGACACCAAGCAGTAAAATACTCATGAAGTTTAGCATCTAATAAAAATTTCTAGATGTCCCAAGAAATACAAAAATACAGCATCACCTGGAAAAAAAATCAGTCAACAGAAACAAAACCTGAAATGACAAAGATAATAGACAGGGACATAAAATCAACTATTGTATGTTCAGTGTGCTTAAAGATCTAAAGCAGAATATAAATTTATTAAGAAAAAATGTAAAGGATCTAAAAGAAGAACCATATATCTGAAATCAAAATCAAGATTCTACTGGTAAATTAATGGTAGACTGCAGAAAAACAGATCAGTGAATTTACAGACAAAATTATAGAAACAAAAAATATTACCAAAAATAAAGAACAT
Organism: Procyon lotor; assembly: GCA_028646535.1. Classification (NCBI taxonomy): domain Eukaryota; kingdom Metazoa; phylum Chordata; class Mammalia; order Carnivora; family Procyonidae; genus Procyon; species Procyon lotor. The sequence goes on along the minus strand of CM053619.1, from coordinate 24,113,460 downwards.
TTTATAATGAAAGGGGGGTCAATTCATCAAGAAAACAAAACAATCCTAAGTCGGTTAATGGAAGTTCAAAATATATAAAACAGAACACTACAACATATTTTCAAAATACTTTGGTGTATTAGTAAAAAGTTGACTATACTATACCATCCTGCCATTCCATGCCTAAGCATCTGCCAGTAAAAATGAAGCACTGTTCTACGCAAGTCTTATACGTGAATATCTGTAACTTAATTTGCATTAGATAAAAACTAAAACAAGCCAAATGTCCATTATAGATGCATGAGTAAACAAGTTCTGGTATATTTATACAAAGGGACACTTTTGAAAAATATAAGGAAACTACTAATAAAAAATACAATAACATAAGCAATTCTTAAAGACATTATACTGGACATAAGAGGCTGGACATCAATGAGCATGTACTACATGTTTCTCCTTATGAACACTCTAGAAAGTCAAATCACTTTTAAAGTGGTAGAAATTCAACAGTTCCCTGGGGGCCAGTGTGTATGGGATTGACTCAGAAAGGGCATGAGAAAGCTTTCTGACGTAAAGGAAATGTTTAACATCATGACTATGGTAGTGGTTATGGGGTATATCCATTTCTCAACCTCATCAGACGATACACTTCAAATGGATATATTGCATTTATGTAATTTGTAAAAATGTAATAAATGTATTGCATACATTTGTACCACAATAAAGCTGGTGCACAGTATGATGGATCTTTTGGTGTTTAATAAAAATTTGCTTAAATACTTCCATGTAAACTACTGCTAGCAATGCTGTCAACAATACTGTTAAAAGATGCTAGAGTAAAATTTCGTCTGTTTTTTCCAAACACTGACAATGGAGTGTAGGACGTACTGAGAAGCACATTATCCCTTCAAACCAAAGGCAGTGGAGGTTGGGTCCCATTTCTAAGAATTTATCTATTTCTAGATAAGGCACCTTTCTAAGAATTTATGTAACAGCTTATCTCATAAAATATTGCATTTGTGATTTCCCAAATTATAAAAATCTTTCATACGTGATATAGGCATATTGTTAAAATATTTTAGCTTAGAGTAAATGCAACATTATTGAAAAGTATGGGAAATAAAATAACTTTGTAAAAGGTATATAAGAGCTGAAATTTCTGAGTCACCCCATTCTAGAGTTTTGAATTTCCTTCACCTCACTCGTGGTGCTGAAAAGTTGGGGTATCTTGCCAACCACTTTTTAAGGGCTTAGTGAAAAGCTTACTTTGCAAAATGTTTCAGTGCCCACAGTGAACTCTGTGCTGGGGCATATTCTCAATTCTGTCTTTTGATTTCCCACATTATTGTGCAACCCATTTTTCATCACAGAATCTTAGAGTTGGAGAAGCAAAGAAATGAAAGTGACATCCAGTTTTTATAACATCTTTCTTCCTCAAAGTATTATTTTCCCCTTCCTTTTCCTTCCTATCCTTCCCTCCTTTCTCCTTCCCTCCATCCTTCCCTCCCTCCCTCTCTCTTTTCTTCTTTCCTTCCATCCTTCACTCCCTCTTTTCCCCGCCTGCTCCCTCTCTTTCTTCTTTTCTTCCTCTCTTCTTTCCTTCCTTTTTCCCTTCATTTGGGGAAGATACTATTAAGAGAAAGGTACTTTTTTCTTTTCTTTTTTTTTTTTTTTAAAGATTTTATTTATTTGACAGATCACGAGTAGGCAGAGAGGCAGGCAGAGAGAGAGGGGGAAGCAGGCTACCTGCTGAGCAGAGAGCCAGATGTGGGGCTCGATCCCAGGACCCTGAGATCATGACCTGAGCTGAAGGCAGAGGCTTTAACCCACTGAGCCACCCAGGTGCCCAAGGTATTTGTTTCTTTAAAGACCTTCCTTCATCCAGCAGTCCAGACTCCCCTGACATCTCCTATGTTAGAACACTAATTATCTACTGACCAGGAACAGCATCCAATGCTAATTTATTTGTTCTCTGGCTCATTTCTAACTACATGTAAGTTACAAAGGGGAAATAGTCAATGTGGATGAAATGCATTTTTAAAATTTTTCTTTCTTCTAAAAAATGTTTATGATACAAATATACTATATATACATCCTAGACCATTACACATTTCTGTCTACCCAACCCCTCCTTTTTTTTATTCTGATAGAGATGCTATTAGTTAAGAAGAACCTCCTTTATTCAATGAGTTCAGATTTCTAACCAATAGGAAAAAATTTCTGTAGGAAGAAATGGCTAACATATAGGTATTCACTCTATCATCCTTTGATTTTCCCATGAATTTTTTTTTCTGTTTTATATTCTTACTGCTATTGCACATTGGCCTCAGGACTTACTTCAATCTCTTTAATATTTCAATTGAACTGGACCAAATCTTTTTTTTTTTTTTTTTTTTTTTTGGTTTTGAGTCCTCTTTGTCTAACTAATAGAGACTGGAGATTCTAAGAAGACCAAGAAGACTTTTCCTAACACAAAGGAACAACAAAAGTGAAATAAACACAATCACTCCAAGAAGTGTAAACCACTTGGCCTACAAATTTTATAGGATTCCACTCTTGCACTAGTTAGCTAGTTTCCAGGAAAGAGTCTTATTAGGTTCTCTCTTGTCTAGTTACTACTCAACCTCGTAAGGTACTTGTAGCTCACTTCTAGAATGATACACTTAAACATTCTGATCTCATTCTCAGTTAAAACCAAAAGACAGGGTAATAGATCTCCTCTACTCATCTAAGCATTTTCAGTTCTGATTTCCAGTCTAAGAATTAAGCACCTTTGGGGCGCCTGGGTGGCTCAGTCGTTAAGCGTCTGCCTTCGGCTCAGGTCATGATCCTAGGGTCCTGGGAAGGAGCACTGCATCGGGCTCTCTGCTCGGCAGGAAGCCTGCTTCTCCCGCTACCATTCCCTCTGCTTGTGTTCCCTCTCTCGCTGTGTTTCCCTCTGTCAAATAAATAAAATCTTTAAAAAAAAAAAAATTCTAAAAAAAAAAAAAAAGCACCTTTGTGAAATGGATACCAAGAATGATACTTCCTTTGACATAGTTCGCATTTGCAACTTTGTTCTCCATATGAGACCTGTAGTATACCATTATCTCCAAAGCTTTATATTTGTGTAAGAAACATGTTTCCTGTGCCATAATTTGGTTTCCCATTTCTTATAAAGGCCTACAAAGAATAGATATCTCTATGTACAAAAGGCTAATCTAGGAATATTTCCTGAAAGGAAGTTGAGGGTTCCAATCCTATCATTTTTGCTTTTCCTTGAAAATCCCTTGAAAATGGCCTATTCCCATGTTTTTAAGGAAGTAAATTTTTACCTATGCTCTGCTCCTGCCTTTGTGATTTCCACACAAGAGCTACAGGAATTTGAGCACAAGGACAAATGATAGACTTATATCTTATAAAAGAAAGGAAATAAAAAGAAGTGCCAAGCAGAATGTCATTTGAATCTACCTTTTGGCACTCTGTTATCACTGCTGTCAAAGTCATTGATCCCTGACAAAGCATAAATACAATTCTGATTACTAAAGATGCAGAAGAGCAAGTGATGGGCTTTTGGGTGAGACAGAACCTTTAAATTCCTGACAGCATATCTCTAAATTCCTGACAGCAGCTCCACCATTATATTCTAAGTATTTGTTTGGGTCATCTGGTGTCTCATGACTTTTATAGACATAGAAATCAGGAGGTGATGGGGGATGAAATTCACTGCTGACCAGAGCCTTTCTACAGAAGTACTGGTGAAAAGGAAGGCAATATGGGCCAAGGGAGAGTATAGGATAAGGATTTAAATCCTCCTTTGAGTTCCATTAGGATGTTACAGAAGTGTGCTCTCTACTATGAATATAATGCTAAACGATTACTTTTTATTTTTTTCTTTTTAAATATTTTACTTATTTATTTGAGAGAGAGAGAGATCACAAGTAGGCAGAGAGGCAGGCAGAGGGAGAGGAGGAAGCAGGCTCCCTGCTGAGCTGATGCTGGGCTTGATCCCAGGACCCTGAGATCATGACCTGAGCCGAAGGCAGAGGCTTAAACCACTGAGCCACCCAGGCGCCCCAAGATTACTTTTTAAATATGTAATCATGAATCGGACCAATGTAAAAATGGATTAGTTAGAACACTAATTTTCTACTGACCAGGAACAGCACCAATTCTAATTTATTTGTTCTCTGGCTCATGTCTAACTACAGAATGTAACTACATGTAAGTTGCAAAGGGGAAGACATCCGCTTGAAGACATCCATCCCAGGAAGACATCCACCCAGGAAGACATCCATCCATCCATCCCAGAAAGACATCCACCATGACAGCCCCCGGGAAACCCAGTGAGGCCAAGGAGAAGGTCCCTAAGAAACCAAAGGAGGCAAAGAAGGACCCTCCCAACCCAGGTGCTGAGGCCCACAGGAAGACAAAAGCTGGGAGTCAGAGTGCAAAGTCCACGGTCCCTAAGGGCAAGAATGGTGTTGCTTCTTCAGCCAAAAAGAAGGAAGACTACTCCCTAAAGATGTTGTTGCCCATGTGGCCAAGGAGGGGCCCAAAGCCAAGGCTGCTGTTCCTCCCAGGTGTGGCGGGTCTAAGACAGTACCTGAAAAAAATAAGTATTTTATTTAACTCATTAATTAATGAGGAACCAAGCAGGTGTTAGAATAGGTTCAAAAGAGAATTCAAAGTACCACACATAAGAGGCATATAAGAGATGCTGAAATGAATTTGCAAAGAGACATAAATGGCAAGTCACAAAAAAGAAGTAAAATTGAATTGCATTCCACTAGTTACAACTAATTGCATTTCTATAGATCAAAATCATTGGCAATATTTTCAAGTGGTTGGTTTTTTGTTTTTGTTTTTTTTTTTTAAGCACCTCATGGAGCTGTGAGTTACTTCAAACATAAGGTAAAGGCAGCTATAACCTAGAAGCATGCCCAATACAGGACACACAAGGATCATTGTCCTGTTTTTGCTTTTTTTTCATAATTTTTCCCTGACAAAGTAGATAACTTTCCAACGAATTTAAGAAAAATCTGTTAAAATTTAAATGGTCAGTGTTTTGATTTACCTCACTAGTCGCCAAAGAACATATTGCAGAATGTAGAGCTGGATAAATTCTAGTATGTTTTGTAATTACAAATCATGCTTTCAGTGAAGAATATTTGTTACATCTTTATTCTCAGCAAAGCCCTCGCTCCAGAATAACTATTGCCGTCAAATTTTTGCATCTTCTCCAATCACTGCCATATGTGACAACACATTTCATCGACCCCTCAGATAAAGAATATTAAAAAGGCATTTAGAATACATCCTAGAAAAAAAAAAACACATCTTCAAAATTAAGCTACTTCAGTAGCTTTAAAATGCTGTAGAAACATCCCCTCAAACGTTTACCATTTAATGAGAACACTTTTAAAAAGGCAAGAAGAATGAAGAGGTGGAGTCTGGGGGATACAGCTAGGAAAATGAGAAAAGGCCAAAAGGTCTTTTCAGGACCCAAGGCTTTTGCTGATAAATTAATGAGGTCTTCAGCTTCTAAAATATTCAAAGCTCCAAAAAGAAATTAATTTTAAAGCCCTTCTGCTCTAGATAATAGCTTGAAAATATCACTTTAATATTTTTTGCATTGCATGTTTTTATCACATGTAATCGATGTTATACTTAATGCAGTGTGACATTTCAAGTGATTAAGGGCCTGGTGGGGGCATCAACAATGCAAGACCTTATTTGCATTTACACTAATGATTTTATAATGGGGGTTTTATTATATTAATTATGACTACTGGGAGTCAAAAGAAAGCAGAAGATATCCGAGAAACTCCACTCTTGTATAAAATAGCTGTTATCAAATTTGTTGACATAGGTGCTTATTTGCACAAAAGGAAACAACCTTCATGACTATTAATCATTACAAGCTTGATGTGCTTTATAATAATTACAAAATTAATTTACCCATTATTGCTGGGTTTTAGGTGTTTCTTTTCTCCTCCACAGCATGAAATACCCATTAAATGTGTAGATAGCTACAGCTTCAGCATTTGACTTGGAAGGTATGCAAAGTCAAGTTGGTTTGCTCCACATTCCTGTATCTGCCCACCCCCTACCCCAGTCTAATAGCAAAATGCAGTTCCTAACAAATGCTTCTCTTGCTGTCCCACAGTGTTTGGATGGTGGATAGTTTTAATACAGAAAACTGCTTATTGGAAGCAAAAATTACCAGATCCCCTCCCTCTGGAGGTGAGGAGGCAGCTTAAAATACCTAAGGCTGCTGCGATGTGCAAGAACTCACGGATGGTAATTAGAAAGAATCTGTATCATTTTAAACTGTTTGTCTCTGACGAGCACAATAATTTCTTTGTGTTTGTGCAGAAAGCTTTCTCAACAGACATGAACATCTGAGGCTGCCAAAAAAAAAATATCGTTTGGAAGAAGGAAATTTCCTACATACCCTCAAACCAACCAAGTGCAGGGAGGAGAGCTAATCTGGCAGTCTTGATAGCAGGAGGGAAGCCAGTCAATACTTACGGATAATTATGAATTGCATTGTTCCTTAAAAGCAATAGAGACTAGGAAATGGTGTAATTTGCCATGCTGGTCTGTTACTCCAGCAATATACTGCTTGTAATAAGATTTCACACTTTAATTCATCTGAGAACCTCGCGGTGTTTTACAAGCACTAATTACTGAGAATCTCACCATGCTTAACTAAGACAAGCAAAGTCTTCAGCACAGATCCTATTTTTAAAGTTGGTAAATAGGAAGAGAAATACACTATTGTGACGAGAACCACAAGAAAATTAGGAGGAAAAAAACAGCTGGCTGACATCACAAGCTGTTCTTTTCAGGCCCTGGCCTCCATGAAACAGTATGACATTCAGCCTAAGAATAGTTTTTCTGTCCTTTATGATTTTATGTATTTATTTGAGAGAGAAAGAGAGAGAGAGAGAGAGAGAGAGAGAGAGAGAGCGCTACAGAGACCACAGCAGGGAGGAAAGGGAGAAGCAGACTCCCCACTGAGCAGGGAGCCCCACTCAGAACTCAATCCCAGGACCCTGAGATCATGACCTGAGCCGAAGGCAGATGCTTGATGGCATCCTGGAATAAAGATTTTCTAGTAAATCTTTATTTATTCAAAAAATCTTACTGAAAGGTTGTAAGAGGGAGAGCTGGACTGAGGCTAAGGGGATAAAAGAGTCCATCTGGGGTGAGAGACAGGCAGATCGGCCCTACAATATCCTGCCATAAGCTCTGTGAAGAAGCCACCTATAAAGGTCAATGGGAGCAGGAAGCAAAAGGGGCCTCAATGTACTCAGGAAATTGGAATTCTGGCTGGAAGCACTTGCACAGAAGTAGGAAATGTGTTTTCAGGCAAAAAAACAAAAACAGAAAACCAAGCAAACAAACAAAACAAACAAAAAACACCTGATTTGCAAAGGCATGGAGCCTTGCTTCTGAATCCAAAGATAATTTGGTTTGGGTTCGACTGGGGAAGAAAGCAGTGTGCGTGAAAACAATGAGTAGTGTGAAGAGGAAAATACAGGTTAGCAAAGAAGAATGTCTTTTTCCACAAGTAAACCCTCTTTTCTTTTAAGCAAAACCTGAATTACAACCATTTGGTACTTCAAACTGCTATCTGGCACGTGCTTTCAAAAAACCTATATTGTAACAGTACTTCCCCAAATCTGATTAATTGATATTGCAGTTGCCTGGCATTTTAGCTTCTTCTAACCTTGTTAGAAAACTGTGCATTGTAATCTTTTAGTCTACGTTTCTTCCTCTAAAGGGATCAGCAGGTTTCCATTGGAAATTGGTTTCCTTGCCTTATTGAAGGTAAATATTTCTAGTTTAGTATGGATATAATATATATCCTGTCATTTGTCATTGGTAGTTTTGTAAAAGTTGGGCTTGTAAATAAAATGTAAATGTTTCTTTCCTTTATATCTCCACTAAAGTTGAAAACGTAAAGATGAAAAATGCATTTATCCACCTCCCTCTCTCCCCGATAAAAGATTCAAAATCAGTTTAAACTTCAAAATTTTAGAAAGCTGTTGACAAAAAGGATGAAGAAGTGTTTTGCCAACCGAGATGGCATTACTGTCACTGTTAATTTGCTTTAAATTGCCACAGAAAAGAGATACTCATTTCATGCTAGCATTTCTCATAGGCTTAAAACCAACTAGTGAATATTATATTTTATGGGCTCAGACATGAAGTGCAGGGCTAACTATTAATCTTACAAACTACTACACTTATAGCCACAACCACACACCTAGTGGACTCAGGGAATAAAATAATTTATGACTCAGTTAAAATACTTAAGTGTGAGTTTGAAAAACAATGTCGCCTTGTCCCATCTGAAATGATCCCAGATTCTGAGAATAGACTTAACTGTTCATTGTGGGGTGAGCAACTTTCTAAAGAGAAAAATGGCAGCATTTCATGTTTTCACATTTGTCTTTTTCTTATATTTCCAAGAAACCATGAAATCTGTTGGAAACCAACAGATATAGTCCATAGGAAGAATTTATATGTGAGAACGTGGGATAGAGATCATTCATTCATCTATGCATTTATTAATCTTCTTTTATAAACAAAGTATTAAACATTGACAAAATAATTAGAAGACTACATTTTGCCATGTATTTGGAAAAAACAATTGTTACTACATAAAAGTGATTCAGTGTGGTAAGCATTGTAAAATGTATTTGGAGAACTCTGAGGAGAAAAGATCGCTAGCTCTGCCTATGAGGGCTAAGAAAAGCTTTACATTCATGCTAAACTGAATAACTGTATTCAATCAGACTTGATAGAATTATATATATAAATATATACACACACCATGACATACTTCATGATGGATGGATGACCCCTAAGCATTGACCTTGGTCATGTTGTTTGCTTTGCACAAGGAGGTGTTAGTGGACATAAGACTAGCAGAAGCTTAAAACTTGCTCACAGATTTGGCCTTCCTCTTGCCCTCCAGAAGAATATGCCCTGGAGAGCGGCTGTCAATCCAGCAGAGGGACCAGAGCAAACCATCAGTCTAGAACCACACCGAGCTGGTCTATAGCCTGAAGCAGAGTCACTAAGCTAAGCTCAGCCTGGATCATTCAAACTATAGTCAAACTACAGTCTAATGAACATGTAAGTAAATGTTAGCTTTTGCAAGCCACTAAGTTTTATTGTCATTGTTTTCATTTGTTTTTTAAGTAGCAAACCTGACACACAATATTTAACCTGGATTTTTTTTTAAGATTTACTTACTTTAGAGAGAGAGAGAGAGTGAGGTGAGGGGCAGAAGGAGAGGGAAAGAGAGAATCCTTAAGCAGACTCCCCACTGAGCATGGAGTCCAACTCAGGGCTTGATTCCAGGACCCTGAGATAATGACCTGAGCCGAAATCAAGAGTTGGCCGCTTCCCCAAATGAGCCACCTACGTGCCCCTTTAAACTGGATTTTAAAAGATGAAAAAGAATTTTCCAGAAGGGCAAAGAGGAGAGATATTTCAGGTAGATGGACTAGTATATGAAGAAGGAAATAAAGGCAAGAAGTTACATATATTTATAAAGTATCAAGTAACTAGATATTGCCATATGCAGGTTATATGAAGTGATTGGCTTAAAATTAAATTGGAAAGGTTGGTTGAGACCACATTCTCAAAGAGTTAGGAATATATTCCCTAAATTATGATAATATTACAATGACTCCCTGGGTTAACCTGTCAGGCAATAAAAGGGCCCTTTTGTGTTTATTCCAAAGCACTGATCCAAGGTTGAGTGTTTAATTGATTTACCCCGTATGTCTCCACACAAATATTTTTTCTTGGTACAATGCTTTCTGTTGAGGCCAAAACTTTGCTCTTACAGCAAGAGCTCAGTGAGTTTAATTCTTTAATTTGGCATCAGGGACCCGAAGTAATCTGGAGGGAAAGAAAGCATAAGTTGAACTCTCTCTGACTTTTTCAGGTCCCAGATATGCAAGGAATCACCATTTAGGACCATTTGGTTTTCATCAGCATTTACACTGGGACTGACTTTAATTCAGTGCATTTAGCTTCCCCCCAAAACCTCTGCCCTCCCTGCAAACACAGCAAAACTTGAAGAAATCTTTGCCAACATCAGGAAACAGGGCATCTGAGACACCCCTCTGCAGTCTCTGAAGGTGGCAAGAGATGCGGCTACAGTCGTCGTGAATATGCTGGAGATTTATGAGCACTATGATTGTGGTTCAGGGAGCCTGCTCAAGCAGACATAAATCTTAGTAAAAGAGTCAGTCAGGCCATATAAAGATGCCACAAGGAAAACCACAACTGTCAAGGGCTGTACTTATTGGCGATACAAAATCAAGGAATGCTATAAATCCCCTCTACATATAGATAGAGCCCTCTTGTTCTAAGTCATCTTCATATTTAGCAATATTTCTATGTCACCAATCAAGATATTAGGCAATAGTTACTAGAGGAAGATACATCAGTGATTACAACAAAAGACTGTAATAATTTCTAGTATTTATGTAGTAGTCTCTGGTTTACAATGTGCTTTCTCATTCACTATCTTATTTTTAAAGTCACCATAAACTTGTGGATCAGGCAGTACTGATATTTTCTAACTGCTTCCATGCTTGAGATAACGAAGCCTTAGAAAGTTTAATAAAAACTTGCCTGAGCTCTCAGAGTTTGTTAATGACTATAGACTCAAAATGGGTCTTTTGACTCCTTCGCCAACCCAAGGAATCTCAAAATAATCACATGGATTGAAGGAATCTTAAAATAATCACGCTTCCGTTGATTGAGCTCTCAGAGTCAGACTTGAATGACTAGCTAGGATATAGATAGGATCGTTATTATAGACTGAAGGTTTGTGTCCCCCTCCCAAATTAACACATTGAAACCTAACCTCCAATGGGATGGTATTAGGGGGTGGAGCCCCTAGGGAATTATTAGGTCATGGGGGTGGTGCCTTCATCAGTGGGATTAGAGCCCTTATCAAGGAGACCCCAGAGAGCTTCCTGTCCCTTGCTCCATATGAGAATACAGCGAAAGGAAGGCCGTCTACGAACCAGGAAGCCATTCTTCACCAGACACTGAAACCAATGACACCTTGAACTTGGACTTCCCAACCTCCAAAGCTGTGAGAATAAATGATGTTTAAGCTACCCCATCTAAGGTATTTTTGTTATTACAGCCCGTATGGGCTAAGAAAAGCAACCATTTTGTTCTGGGGAATTTTCTAGCAGACACGACTGTTACTTGACCAACCTAATAAAGTCAAGGGAGGGCTCCTAGTGGGATGGGAACAAGTGATTAATCAGTGGAACCACAGTAACCTTTGCATTCATGTAATGCCTCAGATTTTAAAAAACACTTTCATAACTAAAAATTATTGATTTTAACTCTGTTATGTGTTTTCCAAGGGGAAGCATTTGTGTCAAAGTAGTTTAAATTGTTAAGTCATAGGATCTGACTTACATAAATTCTTATATATCGCTTAACGAGCTCTAATTCCATGATTATTCAATTGAGGAAACAAGCCCCCAGCAGTGAAAGACTTGCCAAGAATAACCTATTCAGTTAATTAACTGAAACTCAAAACCTGTTACCCTAACTCCTGGTCAGACATAACACAATGAACCCTATTCATATTGTGCTGCAGAAATGCTGGGGAAGGATCATTTGATCTTATTCCTAGTTCCAAATCCCCATCCAGTCAACACGTGCAAACCACACACATACAGCTTTAGGAATTCTGACTACATCCAGATGTCAGCTGTTGTCACCCTCATCTTTATAACTTAGACAAAACTGTTCTGGCCAAAACGTTTATGTAAATTGCCACAGGCTTGGTTTTCATGGAGTGATTTTCTGCACACTCTGACTATTGCTTTCAGTCACCTGTCACCTCCACAGCCATTTGATCTGTTGTGCACCAACCCAGATGGGAGACTCAGCCCTCTTTGTTCTCGAATTTTAAAAAAAAAAAAAAAGTATGTAAGTAAAACACGAATACAAAGTTCACTGAAGGCTTTGTGTGATTGGAAAGGTCTGCATCTCAGAAAAGCATATTACTTAAAAAATTGGCAATAGGTATTAATATAAGAATTCTTTAATCACCCCACACTAGGATTTTCTCACTGGCCATTTAATTGGTCATATTTCTTTTGGATCCCCACTCTCTTTCCTCATAACTCCATTTTCATTAAACAAATCTGCAAAATAATTTCACATTCTATCCATTATTCTGCCTGCCTTTGCATATTCAAAAACTGTAATATCCTCCAAATAAAGGCCACATGTTCAGATTTCCCCTTTAGCAGGACAGAGGAGCTGTCAAAAGCACTGAAATCCATTCATCCTTTCTTCCTCCCACCTCTCACTCTCAGTGGGAGGTTGCAATGATGAGGCGGCAATGCTCACACTAGATACTCACTTTAGAGAGTGCAAGTCACTACATTCAACTCAGGTTTTCAATCTCACTTTTTATAATCCTACTCTAGGAAGTAAGTGAAGAATTTCCCTTGCAAATAGCAGCTGGCTGTCAAAATTGCTTGACATTCTGTCAGTGTAAGATACCAATCCTGAGTTTCTGCAACGTCAACTGCCGGTTGAGTAAACCATGCTTAAACAAAGAGCTAATGTGCGTGCAATCATTCAAGATGCTAGAACAGATAACCTCCCATGATTTAATTAGCTAGAAAGTTCTATCTTTTTATGTTTTAAAGACAACATGTACCCTGATATTTGGATCTCCATTTCCTAAAGTAAAATTCACTACTATTTTCTGTCTTTGGGCCACACAAAAGGCAATAATAATTAGGAAAAAAAATGCACCCCCTAAATTTTCACAGCTACAGATACTTTTTATGCTGGACATGATAAAGAGAAAAGCTCATGTGGTTATCTCCAACCCCAGGGTTTATCTGGAAGCTGGTGATGATGTTAAAGTTAGTGTCATGGTTAAGCACATAGCACTAAAGTCAGAGCTCCTAAGTTCAGATGCTGGCCATACCACCCATCATGTGTGATCAATTGCAAATTCCTAAATGTCATCTTATATAACCTGTAAGTATCATTTGACACAATTTATCGCTTCTCCTTGAAACACTTTTTTCCTACCCTTTCCTCTACGTTATCCCTGACTCACTGGCAGCCCCCTTTCTGTGTTCTTCATGGCTGCCTCCTCATTTCTTTGACTTCAAAATGTTGAGATGCCCCAGAGATCTGCCTGTGACTCTCTTTTCTATCTATCCTCACATCCTTAGCAACCTCAATCAGTTTATGGTTTTTATTTGGCACAGATTTCTCTCCTGAACTCCAGATTCATTTGGCCAACTCTACGTCCAAAAATGAGTTCATGATGCACACACACTCTCCCCCAACAAACTACTTCTTCCTACGATGTGCCTCGACTCAGGTGAGGGCAGGTATATTTCTTCAACATTCTTTTCTCTGATAACTACATTCAATCAAAATTTTCTATCTTATTGTCAGATATACACAGGATCTGGCCACTTCTCACCATTCTACTAACTTCAAGTCACCAAAATCCCTTGCCTAAATGATTGCTCTAAGTTCTCCTCTTGACTTGCCCCTTATTCTATTAGCAACACAGTAACTAAAGTCATCCTTTATCTAAAATATAAACAGATATATGCCAATGATTTGTCTTTTGGATCCTAGCCTTGTTCTTGTTCTACATTCTACATTCTACTGCTGGGATGAAAGCATGAAAATTACATTTTCAAATCCTTTTTGCTAATTGTGCTCTTGTCGGGTTCTGGCACTAAGAGACACTAGTGGGATTTTAGCAAGTTGGAAAAAAAGAATACATATTCTCTGCTTCTGCTTCCTCCAGCAACAGCAGGACAAACTTCAGGAACCTGAGAACTCCAGCATCATCGATGATTCCAGAGTTTTTTCGGAGTCAAGCATTATCAATAGAGTCAATTCTAGCTCAATGATGCTTCCTGTGCCATCAACGGCAGTGAAACAAGCCACATTAGTAGGAATGAAAGTAAGGATTCCTTTAGTCTAGCAGCAAAGGCAGGCCAAGGGTTGCACCAGGAACTGTGGCAGAATTCTGGACTCTGGAGAAATCCTCTTCTCCCTTTTGCTTTTCCAACTCCAATTCCTTACTTAAATCATTCTGTTTACCTGACCAGACATTCACTGATATAGCCAGATGCAGTACTTTGAGAGAAGTGCTACAATCTAAGCTATATAGGTATAATGTAGAAAACAGCAATACTTGTTCTACTTACGAGGGCAGAATTCAGAGAAAACTCCACTGAGGAGGAATTTCTTGCTAAGGGTCTAAGAGTTTGAGTTATTAGGGGACGGAGTGATGGAGAAGGAAGGTATCCCAGGCAGAACAAGTGTAAAGTTAGGTAGATTATTAAAAATAGAGGGGCGCCTGGGTGGCTCAATGGGTTAAAGCCTCTGCCTTCAGCTCAGGTCATGATTTCAGGGTCCTGGGATTGAGCCCCACATCAAGCTCTCTGCTTAGCGGGGAGCCTGCTTACCCCCCTCTCTCTGCCTGCTTCTCTGCCTACTTGTGATCTCTCTCTCTCTCTCTCTGTCAAATAAATAAATAAAATCTTTAAAAAAAAAATAGATGTAGTGAAAAGAAGGACCACATGTATCCCAATGTTCATAGCAGCAATGTCCACAATTGCCAAACTGTGGAAAGAGCCAAAATGCCCTTCAACAGATGAACGGATAAAGAAGATATGGTCCATATATACACTGGAATATTCTGCCTCCATCAGAAAGGAGGAACACCCAACTTTTATATCAACATGGATGAGGCTGGAAGAGATTATGCTGAGTGAAATAAGTCAAGCAGAGAGAGTCAATTATCATATGGTCTCGCTTACATGTGGAGCATAAGGAAAAACATGGAGGACATTGTGAGAAGGAAAGTAAGGGTGAATAGATGGAAATCAGAGGGGGAGATGAACCATGAGAGACTGTGGACTCTGAGCAACAAACTAAGGGTTTTGGAGGGGTGGGGGTGGGGGGTTGGGCGAGCCTGGTGGTGGGTATTGAGGAGGGCATGTACTACATGGAGCACTGGGTGTGGTACATGAACAATGAACCTTGGAACACTGAAAAAATAAAATAAAAGCATTTGGGTGGGGGGGAAGAATTCACTCTACTGGGGCATCTGAGTGGCTCAGTGGGTTAAAACCCCTGCCCTTGGCTCAGGTCATGATCTCAGGGTCCTGGGATTGAGCCCAGCATCAGGCTCTCTGCTCAGCAGGGAGGCCTCTTTCCCCCTCTCTCTGCCTGCCTCTCTGCCTACTTGTGATCTCTCTCCTCTCTATCAAATAGATAAAATCTTAAAAAAAAAAAAAAAAAGAATTCACTCTACCCTAGTGGTGTAACTGTATCCAGAGTCATCCTCATCTCTTAGCAAACATGAACAACTTCTTAACCCTTTTTAACTCTACAGGATTGCAAACTCTTAAGTAGCCAAGGGCAAAATTGAGAACAAAAAAGGTTATGTAAATAAATTTCATACATTCTGTTTGATAGATGAAAAAATTAGCAGCTATGTAACCCAAGGAAATCCACTGGAACATAATTAATCAATGTTTGTAAATTGCTTTGAGACTGAGTACATACATATGAAAATCTGTATCATCATTTTTCTTATCTAATATGGTTTTGGAGATTATAAATTGGTGAGCAGCAGAGAGAAGGTAGCTGCTCAGATGAAGTTTAAGAAGGACAATTTTATATCAAGAAAAGAGTAAATTTCTATTAAATTTTATTGATTGCTTTGTTACAACAAGCAATAATAGTTATAAATAATTAAACAATAAAACAAGTCTAGGCATGTTTGAGTTTTTAATGCATGCCTCAGGCATGTGATAAGTCATAATGATAAAATCAAATTGACTTTAATCAAGAAGCCTGCATTAATGACCTAGTAATTCATACCCTGTTGTCTATTTATTGCTATGATAATGTCAACATTTTTACAAGTTCCAAGATCTACTTTTTCCTTGTGCACCACAAAAAATTCCAAAATGCTGATTAAAAACAGATGTCCTTTTCCCAATGCCAATACTTAATATTAATTGCAAAATCTTGGAGGTCCTTTAGTTTTAAATGTCACATTTTAGGGTACAAAGCAAGATGTGAACATAGCAATTCTTTTCACTTTCCATCTTGTTAAATTATTCCTGTAATACAGTAAAACAGACCATGAAATGGGCTTTTTCAAAACTAAATTTGAATAGATTAAAATCTATAGGAATTTTAAGACATTTACTCCTCCTACCTTATAAATAGGACACCTCAAAATAGCTCATTTTAAAAATTGCAGATCAGTGCTTTAAATAGACATAATTTGACTCTATTAAAATTTCCAAACTCTCTTTTGCATGCAAGCTTGTCATCAGAATTTTCTCTGAGCTCTGAGGTTGCCAAAATACCATAAATTTTCATGGTACCTGGCAAGCAACAAACAAAATTCAGGTCTGGTTAACTTTTATATTATAGTGACACATTCTAAAGAAAACTAATTAAATTCTAAATCCTAAAGATGGGCAATTCCTTAAAAAACAACTATTCTATCTGAGTATTGCTCCAGCTATTTGCTCCAACTGCCTAGGCATCTCCAGGGTCAATCTGATATGATTATGGCTATTTCAGCATAGGATTCTAGCACTGTATTGGGGGGGGCGCTAGCCCTGAGGTCTTGAAGGATGTCACTATTTATCATGGTTTCTTGATTTAGCACATAGCAGAAGACAGTAACCCTTAGACTACATGCCAAAAAAACAAATCAATCACTTTCCATTTAAACCTCTCTTCTGTCCCTATTCCAAACAAAGTTACTACACACTGCAAGTTACCAACTCTCCCCCTTCTCAGGTTCCCTTTTCTTCATGCCATGCCTAGCTCTAAGTCTTTGATGGTCTTCCAAGACCTAGTGATTAAGTCCAGGCTGAGTAACTCAGCATTCAGCCTGATCTCAGTCTATTTTTCCAACATTGCTTTCCCACTGGCTTACTTACCACCTCGCAGGCACCATAAACTCTGGGAACAATAGACTACTCCATGGTTCTCAGGAAGGTCATGCACTTTGATGCTTCTGTGCCACCATTTATAATATTCTCAGTACTTGAAATAACATTCTGGATTTTTTTTCTTTTGGGAAAATTATATTAAGTCTTTTAAGTTAGCAAATTAGTTTTTTTCTCCCCAGTGACATATTGACTTAGTCAAATGTATTTTATTTAGCCAAAAATCTCAGAGACTTAACACTGAAGAAAACCAACCTTCTGACCTTGACATAATTATGACATTTATCAAAAAGGCAATTGTAATGCAGAAGACTAAAGGCTATGATCAGGACAAGCCCATGAGGTACTAAGCCATCTCTGATGACTTGGGATTGTCTTCTTGAATGGTAGAGTAGCAGAGACAATGAAGGATAAGCAGAGTTAACTGAGTAAAGAGTTGAGATTCTTATTTCCACTAGAAGATCAAGATTTCCCCAGAATAGAGTACTTTGATTATAAAACTTTTATATATATTGTCTAATTTTTACAGCTCTGAATTAAGTATTATTATTTCTATTTTATAGATAAGAAAATTAAGGCAGCCTCAGAAAGGGAAGTTCAAATAGGTCTATATTCCCATTTTGTCCCATAGTGATGCTGGGTCATGGTGTTGAGTCACCATTTACCTGGTGAATTAGTGAAAGTCCAATCAGGAGAAAGAAATTATACAGTAATCTGAATAGGAAAAGTTTAATATCAAGAATTAGTAACTTGGAGTGCCTAACTGGCTCAGTCAGTTAAGCGTCTGACTTCATCTCAGGTCATGATCTCAGGGTCCTGGGATGGAGCCCCACACCCTGCGGGGCTTGAAGATTCTCTCCCACTGCCCCTCCCCCCATTTGTGCTCACTCTCTCTCAAATAAAAATTTAAAAATCTAAAAAAGAATTAGTTACTATAACAAAGGAGTAACTATAATGATATAGAGATACTCTTAAGAACAGCCTATGGCTGTGGGGGAGTACTCCCATAAAGGACAACTTGGAAGAGGAACCTCCATTCTAAGCCTGGGATTCAATTTTGTTGAAGATGTGGTTGTAGCCCATTGGGTAGTGTGGATGTTCACCAGCTTCCATGAAGTTGTACTTGATCCACAATAACTGTACAAGCAAGAAACATCTCTCCCAGATAAAGACAAACTGACATGCAGGCAGGCATGCAGAGAAATTCAGGGTGTATGGAGCCTGCTCACAGGAGGTCAACAAATGGCCTGGGGTACATGCCAACAGGGCCACATGAGCAATCCTCCAAGTCAGATGGGCTGAGGGGGAATAGTAGCAAGGGTTTCAGGGGTTTAGGAACCCATTTAATGGCAGGGCAGCATATGTTCTCGAGCCTGTACTTGGAGTAACCATGTCTTGGAGGCTCCACGGTAAATAGAAATAAGGGAGAAAATATGCCTGCCTGGTTCCTTCTGACTGTTTCCCATTGATCAAAGTTCTCCCCCCACTCAGAATTGCATGGACTACTGGGTTCCATCAACTGGCCATTTTGGAAGATCCCACATCCTGCAGTATATGCTTCATCCAGCAGTGTTTAGCAGGAGGTGCCACAAACCTAGACTGAAGGAGACTGCACAGCTACGTAGCAGAGGAACTCTCTGGACAAGAGGTTGGTCAGTCCCTGATAGTGTCCATGTGGTCTAGGCGGTAGGCAGAGTTAAAGGAGCCTGAGGAACACATGTGATGAGGAACACATCACATCTAGGTATCTAGTACATACCTCTCACTCTCCTTTTTCAACATTCATGGCTGATGAATCCCCAACAAACAGGTTGCCACCAAATCTCAACCATAGGAGCTACTTTCTGTCTTTAAACTAAATTTACATATTTTTCTTCCTTAGATTCTGTGTTTGTTTTGCAGCTGAACGTTCCATACAATCATATCTTCCATATATATGTATGTTCTGAGGAGCCTCACTTTGGCCCACACAAGGAGTGACTACAAAAAATAAGTGAGAACTTGAACCCAGATCTTCAGGTTCTTTCTATTATCTCTGGTGACAAATCCATACAATTTTCTCAAAGGCAGGCAGGTTCTTTCCTATCCCCTTGGAAAGTCTGTAAATTAACCTCTTCATTCTCCATAGATTCACATCTACCTACTCCCTGATTAGAGAAATTCTGAGGACTCTGTGAATGGAAGTAATCACTGCTTTCCAAAGATATCATTATCAGAGCAAGGAAGATAATGAATGACCTCCAAGACTATTTTGAATCTTAAAGGATATAGATGGGTGGTTATTTAAAGCTCTGGGATGAGTGCTGTATTAAAACCAATGGGGGGTGCCTGGGTGGCTTAGTCCTTAAGCGTCTGCCTTTGGCTCAGGTCATGATCCCAGAGTCCTGGGATCGAGCCCCGCTTTGGGCTCCTTGCTCAGCGGGAAGCCTGCTTCTCCCGCTACCATTCCCTCTGCTTGTGTTCCCTCTCTTACTGTGTTTCTGTCAAATAAATAAAATCTTTAAAAAAAAAAAAAACAAAAAAACAATGGGCACCAAGTCAGAGGACATGAATTCAGATATGAGCTCTTCTGCATGGTTGCTATGTGGCTGAATCATTTAACCTCCTTGAATTTTACTCCCTTATCTGGAAAAGCAGAAAATAGCACTCATTTCTGAGGGTTTTCATGAGAATTAAATCACCCACCTTTAAAAGTCCTGGGACCATATCAGAAACAAAATATTTTTTCAACTGTTCCATGTTATGCAACATGCATTCCCCTTTGCTTTTTGTTTTGTTTTGTTTTCTGCTCAGGTCTCACTCAACACAAGAAAATGATATCTTGGATAACAAGATACATTGTAACAGTTTTCATCTAGCCTTTATTTGATTGCATTTGTATTTCCCTGCATTTGTGCGCATGACTATATTTCTCTGGGTCTCTGTATGTTTGTGTGAAGCACCACCTCTTCATAGCTGAAGAGGCATTAATACAATCTCACTGATGTAGGTGAAATATTCAAAGTAAAAAGAAAAACATCTGTAAGGTATTTTCACATCATATCAAGGCAATTCACATCATGACAAGTTTTTATGAATGTTTTGTTTTGCCATATGGCTCCAGATATGGTAAGTTACATCCTGTTAACTTTTTTTCTAGAGAGGCTGGTTGGAGCCTCCTGTCATTTAAATCTAGCAGAGCCCATTAAAGCTCAGATGACAGGCTATTTATTAATGCACAAAATAAACATTCACTCAACCTGAAATGTGTATGTGACACCACAGATGTGGAAGCTAGTGAGTAAGTGAGTCATGGACACATTCTGGGTTCTCATTTTAAACTCTGAAAACTACTTTTTCCGAAGACTGTTGACTTATTAGAAATAAGGCACTACTTCCTGACAGTGGAAAAATTAGACCAGGGAGAAGAGAGGAAAGGGAGCAACAAGTACTAAGCACTGCATCGGGGAGCCCAGCTGAGGCACACTTGGCCATCAGCCTCTGGTGCCCAGACGGGGCAGAGGAGGACAGATTAGGCGCAGAAAGAGAATAACCAACAGAGAATTTAAAAATCAGTTCTTTCATATTTAATCTACCATCACCTTTAATTCCATTTCTCCCACACCCAAACATGAGAGCATTCTACATTCTCTGTGGAACTGGAGACTTCAGTAAAGGGGAAAGGAGTTTTTGTCATGTACGCTTTCCAAAGTTGGTTATTTGGCTTCCTCTATCCCTCCTTCTTTTTCTTTTTTTCCTTTTACATTCCATTCCATGATTGAAAATATCTTCAACTCAGTTATAATCTTAACCTCATCCAGATTCCTCACTTCCCATCATATTTTCAGTTCTCCAATTCCCCCATCATCTAGCACATATACCTCAAAAATGTGAAGTTGTACAGATTTATATATGGCACAAAAGAAACAGGTACCCTTCATCCTTCCATTTTCTGTCAGACCCCTTCTTTGAGATAAAGAAAATATAATATGTGGAGGTAGGTATTCTGCATCATCAGGGATAATTAATAGATGCCAGAAGGGGATCATGGTTATTAAGTCTTGAGTAAAATGAACTCTTCATGTAAATTCCAATTTAGGATTTAGAAAGAGAAAGGTTAGAGATTTTAGAATCTTCTGCATTCAATGCTTTTCAACTTAATTCTGTTCGACTCTAAGGCCTCTACTGAATAATGACCAGTCATCTACATTATTCGCATTTATGCTTTAATCAATCCTCACTCAACAATATATGAGGCTGATGTTATCTTCGTGTACATTCGAGAAAACTGAGGTCTGAAGAGATTGGAGCCAGAAAGCATGTAGCAGAACCAATATTCAATTCCTTGTCTTTGTTACTGCACATTCCCTGTTCTTCACTCCTCACATTACCTATGCTGGTAGATGCAGACTTACACAGAGAAGAAGGACTCATTCTGCTCTTCCTGTATTTACTAAATCCAAATGATGCATAAACATTTCTTGCACCTGATCTAAGAGGAATTGTTTTTGTGTTTTTTTAATTTTTATTTTTTTAAAGATTTTTATTTATTTATTTGACAGAGGGGAGAGAGATCACAAATAGGCAGAGAGGCAGGCAGGGAGTGAGGGGGAAGCAGGCTCCCCGCTGAGCAGAGAGCCCGATGCAGGACTTGATCCCAGGACCCTGAGATCATGACCTGAGCCGAAGGCAGAGGCTTTAACCCACTGAGCCACCCAGGGGCCCCTGTTTTTGTGTTTCTTAAAAACTGAAGGAACAGCACAGAGAACTGGAATCATGAAGCCTGAGGATCTAACCTTTGAGATGCTTGTTAGGATGAGGCAGCTGATTCTCTGACACTTAATAGGATATGGAAAAATCTGCCAGCAGCAGTATACGGCAGAATGAAAGAGGGGAATGCTTCATACAAATATAATTTCCCTGTCATCACTGAGAAAGGGATTCAACACACAGTCTGAAAAACCCAGAGTGGCAGATAATTATCCCAGAGTACAGACTTCCCCTTAGAAGGGATGGAATAAAATGATCAGGGTCAGTGTGATACCAGAAAATAATTAAAGTTCTGACCAACAGGCCACGGGATCTCTTGGTGATTGTAACTCACATCATATTTTTAATATCTTGACAACAGGTTCAGAAGCAAAGGCTTTTATAACCTTTAGCAGTCTATCTTTACTCGGATGACTCGAACTCATTGAGAGGTTTAATACTTGCCTAGAAAAAGCATTGCATGGAAGCTTTCTATTTATGTTCAAAAACAGAATTGGGACATCCAATCAATAAATATTCTCTACATGGCCTTGGATAAAATTGTGAAGCTAACAATGATCGCCACCAGAAACCTTTGGTCAATACCGTCTTTCCACACATATTATCCTCACTTAGGGGATGCTCTGTTCACAATCTCAGATACCCAGGGGACTCCTTTTCCCCTTTCTTCTCTTCTTTAAAATTACTAAGTCCAATTTGCAATTGATTGATTGTATTAGTTATCTATTGCTGTGTAACAAATTAACACAAACTCAGTGGCTTGAAATAATACATGTTCATCATCTCACAGTTTCTGGGCATCAGGCTTAAATGGGTCCTCTGGTTAGGGTCTCACAAGGCTGCGAAACAGTGTGTTAGCCAAACTGCATTCTTATTTGGGGAAAAAAATCTTCTAAGCTCACTCAGGTTATTGGCAAATTCATTTCCTTTAGGTCTATGATTAGGACCTTTTTTTCCCCCCCGGCTGGCTGTTAATTATAGGCTGCCCCAATCTCCTAAAAGCCACCCACAGTGTCTTGTCATGTAGACTTCTCCAACATGGCTTCAGTAAGCCAAAAGGGAAAGTCTCTGATAGCAAGTCGGCTAGCAAGACAGAGGCTTATATAAGGTAACATAGTCATGATAGTGACATCCCTTCACCCTTGCCATATTCTGTTGGTTAGAAGAAATTTGTAGGTCCCATCTATACTCAAGGGAAGGGAATGACACAAAGGTGTGAATACTTGGGAAGCAAAGGTCACTGGAAACACCTCAGAGTCTGTCCACCACATAGAACTAATGTGTTTAAGAGATACCTTTTCCAAATATATGTGCTTTTAAACATGAACCAAAGAATTGGAGTAAAAGAGTTATCACTTAGGACAATGGACAAAGGGCAACAAAAACATTTGAAGAAGACAGACTAGCAACAAATCTGCCTGATTTCCCTGAAATCTAGGGCTTTCTGCTGATGACATAAGCCTGTGCAGAGTGCTAGAAGCTTTATTCCATACTTATGTTTTACTGTTATGTAATCACACTAACGAGCAAAGGGATTTGGGGCAAAATGTATAACTTACTACTCCTTAGTTTACTGATCTGTAAAATTGGTTAATACTCACACCTTCCTGGCAGGTTTGCCATCCAGATTCAATAATGTTAGAGATGAAAAGGACATGGTATATACATTTACTCCTTGCTTTTTGTACTATGCCACTTGCTCCTGCAAATGAAGTCAAATAGTCTAACCTCCATCTTTTTAAAACAGATTCTATTTGAGAGAAAGAAGGAGGGAGATAGAGGGAGAGCGAGCGAGTACATTCGAGCGAGTACATTCACGCAGGGGGGAGGGGACAGGGGAAAGGGGGAAATTCTCAGGCAGACACCCCACAGAGCATGGAACCTGACATGGGACTCAATTTCATGACTGAGATCATGACCTGAGCCAAAACGGACAGTAGGACGCTCAACCAACTGAGCCATCTAGGCACCTCTAATTTAGTCTTAAGGTCACAAACAGCCAAGACAAAAGGAAATAGTTTGTTTTTTTTTTTAAGGTTTTTTTAATGTGAAAAGCAACTCTCAAAAATATCTTTTTTTAAATTTGAAATATGTAAATGTTATTTTTGCAAAAATTTTCAAACATCACAGACAGAAATTTCCTTTCACCACCACTCTTACTTCTAGTTTTGATCTGAGTGATAACTACATTTAACAATTTTTTAAAAAGATTTTATTTATTTATTTTGACAGAGAGGAGAGAGATCACAAGTAGGCAGAGAGGCAGGCAGAGAGAGAGGGGGAAGCAGGCTCCCTGCTCAGCAGAGAGCCTGATGCGAGGCTCAATACTGGGACCCTGAGATCATGACCTGAGCTGAAGGCAGAGGCTTTAACCCACTGAGCCACCCAGGCACCTCTACATTTAATAATTTTTTTAATATTTCAGAACTTTGACTACAAAATTTTATTTATCTACCAATTTTATAATTTCATCTTACATGCTTTTTAAAAATACATAGCTAGCGTTTTACTCTACATAATTTTCTTTAACATGTTTCTTCATTTAGCATATTTCCTAGAGTTATGTCTAGAAAAGTACATATACGGTACTATTATCCTTTTTGCTATTCTATAATCTTTCCATATCCACCAATGCCCTATTGTAGACATTTAGATTCTTTTTATTTTTAGCTGTGCTTGAATGAACTTCCTTGAACATGTCTCAATATGCAGGTGTAAAAGTGTTTTTCTAAAGTAAAAACAAAGAAAAGAGGTTGATGTCACATCAGCTAAAGACATTCTTATTTTTAATATACACAGCCAAAATGACCATACCAATTTATACTCCTTTCAGCAGTGAAATATTTCCTATAGTTAAATAACATAATTTGGCCAATGTGCCTAGTGCAGCCTTTGGCATATATTAAAGTGTTCAATAAATGTTACTTATTACTATTACAGTAAGCTATTTTTCTAGTAGTTTGACTTGATGGGAGGATAGAATTGGAAAGAGTATTTGGGATAGCTAGAGAAGTTTCACTAAATGTATGAATGCAAATGTGAAATACAAATGAGCAAGGTGAGGAGTGCAAATGGTAAACTTCACAATTTTGCATAGGGCCAATCTGGAGTGTCCTTAGAACTCATATATATTGCAATTATTAACATATCTAGCATAGGGATATACCCCATTCGTACTCAAACTGATGAAGTACTCAAGCCCAAAATATCCCTCATTAGAAACTTTGATGTGAACTAAAATGTTTTCATAAATTTATACATGTTAAATTCTAACAGACCTAAAATTTCATTTGAATAAATACGACCACATAAATTGAACCTCTTAAAATATGACATACCAATCTTAGGACATTGCCCAAGCATAACGAGTTAGTAAAATAAGATAATCCCTAATTGATAAAACTAAATGACAAATGACAGGATTTCTCCTTTAAAGCACGGAAGAAATTTGACCCCCTGAGCTAGATTAACAAGTCCTTAATCATTGTTTTTAGGAAATATGGAAGGGATAGTGTTAAACCCTGCACAAGACTTTGATGTAAAATATGCTCTTGGTAGGGGCACCTGACTGACTCAATTCATAGAGTGTGTAACTCTCAATGATCTCAGGGTTGCGAGTTCAAGCCCCACACAGGGCACAAAGCTTACTTAAAAATGAATAAATAAAAATTTAACGGGTACCTGGCTGGCTCAATTGGTGGAACATGCTAATTATTTCACAGGGAGATTGATTTTATCTCTACTAGCCATTTATTTTTTATATATTACCAATTTGTGTTCTTTCTCCATTTTTCTATTTAGTGATAATATTATTTTTCTCACTGTTTGTATTCTTTTTTCATACATTAAAGGAAGTAGGTTTCCTTCAGTCGTATTTTTTTTCCCCTAGTGAAGTAGGTTTTGTTTGTTTATTTTATTGGTTGTATTCTCTTTCTAGCTGGTTACTAGTCTTTTGAAATTTTTATCCTATTTTTCTACTGGTCAAAAAAAAAAATGAGACAAATATCTCAATATTTTTCCTATTAGCTTTTTGTTTTAGCTTTTCCTTTTAGCTTTTAGAGGTTTCTTAAACTGAGAAACCTCCACATTCCAAAAATAAGAAATAATTTTTTTTCCTAGAAAATCATCTATTTCATACAGGTTTTCAATTTATTTGCATATATTTGAGCAAAAACATCTTCTAATCTGTAATTAAATTCTCATTCCTATTTCTCATTTTATGTTTCTGTGTTTTCTCCCTTTTTTCTTCATTAAATAATGATTATTTATTAACTGTATCTTTCCCAAAAGAATCAGTTTATGAGTTTATTTACTAATTCATTATTTTTCTTTTTTCCTCTTTCACTAGATTCAGGTGTTATCTCTACTTACTTCTATTTCCTTGGGTACCTTTGATTCTTTTTCCTTTTTTTAAAAATTTTTTATTTTATAACTTTTAGTTTTTCTCTTAATTTTTTTCTCTTTTCTTAGGTTTCTTTTGTTGTACTTTTTCCTTCCTGAGTACCCAGTATAAATGTTTCATTTATTTTCATTCTTCATTCTTCTACTTTTCAAATAATTTTCATTCTAATACTTTTCTTTTTTATTTTATTTATTTATTTGACAGAGAGAGAGACCACAAACAGGCAGAGAGGCAGGCAGAGAGAGAGGGGGAAGCAGGCTCCCTGCTGAGCAGAGAGCCCGATGCAGGGTTCAATCCCAAGACCCTAAGATCATGACCTGTGCCTAAGGCAGAGGTTTTAACCCACCGAGCCACCCAGGTGTCCCTATTCTTCTACTTTTCAAACAAATTATTTTTTGTTTTAATTTTTAGGTATTTGTATCTTCTCCATTTTAAGATGTAACAGAAATGAATTAATTTCTGAATCTATTTAACATAAATTTCCACTTGAAAAAATATGTGAAAACAACTGGACCAAGCATACTGGATATATCCATACAAAAATAAAAACAAAGAAAATGCATTATAAAGAAAAGGAAATTTAGTAGCCTATACTGTTATATTGATTCAACCACAATATAACATATTCAGGAACAGAATAATTGGCAAGAAAACAAAAGGTGAAATATTCTCTGGCCTTTGGTTATCACTGCAGACATTTAAAAAAATGATTTTATAAAAATATTTAGAGAATTTTAATTGTCTCTTAGTGAAATAACATTTACAATCCAATGACTACAGCTGCTTGTTCTCAGAAGTAGACTAGGAAACCAGAATTCCTAATAGGAAGCTTTAATTAGCTCTTCTGTATTAACTAAAGGGTGAGCCTTGGAGCTGATAGTACTGTTTAGAGAACACAGGGTCTTGGCTATGCAAAATTGATTCTGGAACTGCATGAGTTGAGAGCAAAATTTCTCTGGAAAGGGGATTGAGGGGGGACTCTAGCTAGTAGAAATGCAAACCTAGAAAAACAAAAATTACATGAAAAGCCCTATGAGACAGAGTGGGGTGGAGCAAAATAACATTAAGTTGAAGCCTTCAGATTTAAGGGTCTTACAAAGGGGCACCTGGTTGGCTCAGTCAGTAGAGTATGAGACTCTCGATCTTGGGGTTATGAGTTCAAACTACATGTTGGGTGTGGAGAAAACATAAAAAAGAAGATTTTTTTAAAAGTAAATAAATAAACTATCTTATGAAAATTCTAGCTGAGGAGTTGAGGAGTTTAAAGACTTATGGAAATAAATATCTAACAATAAAATTTAACATATTTGTTTTGTTTTACTATAAAACCCTCTGTTGCCAGAAATCTTCTGTGATGCATATCTACACACAGTATCATGTGTATCCTTTGCAGAGGGTGGCAAGAGAAAGTTAACTGAGTTCTACTCTAAAATCAAGCTCTCGCTCCTCCCCCACATCATTCCAGGCCGAGCAAGCAGAAACTGATGGAAAAGATGGTTGTTCCTCATGGCAGCATTAGGAGGAAAGCAGAGAGATCTGAAACTGAAGAAAAGGTCTCTGGCCTTCTTTGTCGTGGGCCTGCCTGGTCTAATCAGGCTTCTTGTGGCCCTGTTGGTGGAGTGCTGCCAGGTCTGGTTGCTAACATCCCCGATAATGGGCCCCGATTTCTCCTTTGCTGACCTCCAGGCATCCTGGGCATGGTGCCCTACATTCTCAGAAACTAGACTCCAACTACAAAATATATTCTTTTCTAGCCCCTGGAAAAACCTGCCACCTCTTGCTCTACCTGGCCAAGAGTCAGTCCCCTCCCTATAACCCCACCGCTACCACCACAGGCAATCTACAGTCCTCTCACATCCTTCAAAACCTCCTACAAGGCCCATTTCTTTAGATGTCTGGTCCTTCTCCCTTGGACAGTGAACAAACTCTGTCCTGCTTGCTGCAAAAATAAACAAAGTAAAGCTCTAAGTAAAAAGGAGATGCAGGGCCTAGAGTCAGTAAGAAGCCTATCTAAAGCTCAATGAAGCTGAAGGGAACATTAAGACCATTTTGGTCATCTGGAAATCCAGAAAGTGTTTCATGAAAAGACCAAAAGTTACAGAAATTCTGGATAATGAAATAGGGGATATATTGACATTCACCAGAAAACCCAACAAATAAAGCAGTCTGAGAATCTCTATTGGAAAAACGGAGAGAAGCTCAAAAATGAAGTTTGCCCTGGAAAAGCCATGTCCTAACCTCAAATCAAAGCCAGTGAGGGTTGAAGAATGCAGTGAGTGGGGGCACCTAGGTGGCTCCGTCAGTCAATCATCTGACTCAGGTTTCAGCTCAGGTCAGGATCTCAGGGTTCTGGGATCGAGCCCCATATGGGGCTCTATGCTCACAATAGAGTCAGCTTGTCCCTTTCTCTCTACTCCTCCCCTGCACTCTCTCAAGCTCTCTCTCTAAAATAAGTAATAAATAAACAAAATCTTGAAAGAGAGAAAGAAAAGCAAAGCAAAGAAAAGAAAAAAAAAATACAGTGAGCCACAGGGCAGAATCTGGTGTAATTATTTGAAGACCACAGAAATAGATACCTGAGCTTCCTCTCAGAGTACCTGCCCTCAGGTTAAATCCCAAATAGTCTTCTCTGTTTAAAGCAGAAAAGACCCAGCATGGGCTTTGGTTCCAGAGAGAAAAAGAGGAGTTTCTCAAAGAACTTTACGACTGTGCTCCCCAGACAAGTGCTATGTGGACCTGCCATACTCAGTCTTCACTCAGCCTCTCTCTGCATGACCACACAAGCCACTCTTAAAATTAGAATCTATATTCATTACCAGTGGAATGCAGATTTTTTTCTCATGCTGACGAATCACAATATCAATCAAATAAATCTTTTAATCATAAATGTGAAAAGCTATGCAATAATCACTAAACAGACTAAACAATCAGGACTAACCACTGAACAAAACAGTTGTTGCAGGAATCAAAAGAGAGGCTCAAATTAATTACAATTAGCATCCTCTGAGAGATTCAAAAGGATTTTACAGTTATTAAAAATTAACTGATATTACTGCAGAGCAATAACAATCTTTAGCTATTAAAATCAATGCAATGGGTAGGGGGTGTGTGGTAGGCAAACTTTAAAGGGGCTTTCAGTGATCCCTACCTTCTGATATTCATGCCCTGGAGTAATTCCTTACCTTTGTGAATGGGCTGGAGCTAGTGATTCTCTTCTGCCAAATAGAATACGGTATAATCTGAGGCATAGCACTTCAAAGATCAACTTATAAAGAGATCAAGTTATAAAGAGCAAGCTTCCATCTTGCTCTTCTTTTGTTCTCTCACTTGCTCACTTAGATGGAAGTCAGCTGCCATGTGGTGTGCTGCCCTGAGAAGAAGCCCCCAGAGCAAGGAACTGAGGAAGTCCTCCAGATAACAGTTAGTACAGAAGTGAGTCAGCCCCTTTGTCTAACAGGCCTGAGAGACTGAATTTTGCCAACAACCACATGAGTGAGCTTGAAAGTAGATATTTTCTCAATTGAACGTTAATATAAGACTTTGGCTCTGGATAATCTTTGACTGCAGTTTCATGAGAGACCTTGAAGCAGAAGAACCAGGAAAGCCATGCCTAGATTCCAGATACAGAGTAATTATGAGATAATAAGTGTTTCCTTCTTCAAGCTCCTAGATTTTAGAGCAATGAATTATGAAGCAAACGATAAGTCATTCAGGTGGATGGGAGATGAAGACATGTATCTGGGAACTTGACTGAAGGCCAAGTAGTAGAATGACTTCTGCTGACAATCAGATGAGTGAAACAAAAGTCAAGGAATTTGCTCAAAATACAAAAGAAAAGTAAGAAAAGTATATATATATATAAAAATATATAATTATATATAATAATACATTAAATTAAACCTAAGTATATAAAATTACATATACAAATTAGAAGAGATGTGCTAAATAAATATAAGACATAAATGGATAGGAAATAGTCAAAGAAAGAATAAGAAAATATAATTTTAAAATATCTAATCTGAAGAAAGATTTGATCCCTCATATGGGAAGAGTGAATGGTGTTTAAACTACTATTGAAAAAGACACCTAGGGACGCCTGGGTGGCTCAGTTGGTTAAGCGGCTACCTTCGGCTCAGGTCATGATCCCAGGGTCCTGGGATCGAGTCCCGCATCGGGCTCCTTGCTCGGCAGGGAGCCTGCTTCTGCCTCTGCCTCTGCCTGTCTCTCTGCCTACTTGTGATCTCTCTCTGTCAAATAAATAAATAAAATCTTTAAAAAAAAAAAAAAAGAAAAAGACACCTAGTAACATTGTGGTGGTACTCATTAATGCTCAAAAACAAATAGAGAATTTCATAAGCTAGCAGAGAGAAAGACAGTGAGAGAAAAATAAACATTTCCGATATTTTAGAAAACATTCAAAGATGCCTACAAAGTGTTCAAGGAAAATATTTTAAACTCATCCAAATGATACCCAAATATAAAAGCAAAAGAAATATTTTCAGAAATTGAAGAAATTGGGAAGCTAAAAACTAATTCCTTCTCCCTGATTAATTATTAAAGTATGCTCTCCAGTAAAACAAATACTAAATCCAAAAAAGAAGACAGAAGAAAATATTAACAGTAAAACAAGTAACTTGAAATTATATGGATAATTCATTTATGGAATTCATAAAATGAAAGAAAGCAACTTCAGTTTAAAATGCCAGATAGCTCTCATTTCTCTAGAGAACTTGCGTTTTTTTAGCTTAAATAAAATAAAAAGAAATCCTGATAAACATGTTTACATTTAATACAAAGTAGAATGGTCCTAATTGTTCTACAACATATACAATGTGACAACATTTTATTTAATTAAAAAAAAAAAAAAAGACGAAACTGAACCGTAAGTGCTGAAGAAGTTAGTAAGCATTCATCAAGGTCCCATGAATGAATGAAACCTCCCTGCTCAAGCAGACAGTAGTGTTTAGAATCACAGTGGTGCCCAGTGATACAGCCTCTCCAGTACTGTAGACTAGCTCTTCTTATGAGTTTTTCCACAGGTCAATCTCTTCTATCAATTGTGGTTCAGAAGATGGGAAGGAAATCTTCAGGATCAGTTTTGTTGCTATTGGCTTATCATGTGGTTCAAGTCAGATAGGAATTTGAGCTGGTTTTCACGCACAAGATTAAAGCTAGTTTGTCCTTGTTTTTGAAATCGGAGTTGGAGCTATAAACTTCAGGTGTATTTAGACAGTCTTAACATTCAAAATATTTTCTTGTCTTTCACAAGGTATCTTCTGTATCTTGGGGTAAAATATAAATCTCTGTCCTACTGACCTCAGGCTTGGCTATGTCACTTTTTATGGCCAATGAAATAGGGGTGGAAGTGAAGTAGTGTGTATCATTTCTGAGTAGATGCTCTAAGAGTTGGTGCATAGTCCACCCTGTACCCTTATCTCTCTACTCAAAGACCAGTGATATTGCAGATAGGGCTGCACCTACATCCTGGATCCCAGCGAGTGGCTGAAACTCAGTCCACCAAGCTGGTCATGTTGCACGAGTGAATAATAAACCTTTGTTATTTTAAGTCACTAAAATTTTAGGGTCATTTGTTACAATGCCATAACACAGGCAAAGTACTCTGATGCAAGAGTAATCAGCAAGAATGTAATCATAAATCCACAGGGATGTATGAAGACCCCCGAGAGAATATAAAGGGACAAAGAGAATGCCAGCACAGACCCTAAAAAGCTCCAGTATCTAAGAGGTGAAAAGAACAAAGAGAACTAGGGAATATGGCTGAGGAGAAGCAGGCAGAAGTTGAAGGAAGACAAGGAGGATGTGATATCACAAAAGTCAAACTAGGAGAGTTATAAGACAGAGTTGGTGAGGAATGGGTTAAATGTTGCTGAGAGGTGTTCTGGGCTAAGAACTGTAGAACCATCAGTTAGCTACAAAGGGACTGTTGATAATGAGTGGAGCTCTGGGGGCAGAAGTCAGCTGTAGGGACTATGGAGACTGGAGTAGGTAAGGAAGTAGTGACAGTGAGAAAGAAAGTTGGGCAACAGTTGGAGAGAAAGGCATGGATTAAGAATGGGATTTTATAAGAGGGGAGACAGCTGCTGGGAAGGAACATGGAAAGGGAAAGTTTTGAAAAGTAGAAGGAAAGGAAGAGGTAAATTATGGAGGAATGAAATGGGCGTGGGGGTTCAGGAATAGGCTGAGGCCAAATTAAGAAAAAGGGAAACTCATTCATCTTGACAAGGAGGCACGGAGAGAGTTGGGGCAGGATGGATGGTGCACATGTTGAAGAATTTCTACCTCGTGGTCTTCGTGAAATAGAGAGCAAAGTAATCTTTTTGGAGAGAGGAGAGGCTGTGATGGCACTGTGGAAAGGAGAGAGAGAGATTTGAAAGAGCTATAGTAAAACTTTCAAGAAACAGAACTTTAAAGAAATGGTGATGTCACAGAGACTGGGATAGGAAAACAGGCTGGTTCCTCAGACTGCATCCCAGATTACTTATTTTATCTCTCTCACCCACAAATACAGTTTTGGGTAATGGTGGAGGCAAAACAATCCCATATAGACAGAATTCTTCAACTTTGAGGAAAACTCACTTTTCATTTCTATATGTATTATTAAGGATGCTTTTGGCTATAAGTTACAGAAAGCCCGAACTTAATGGGCTTAAAAAGTGTGGTAAATTTATTATACCAAAGATAAGTAATGGATGTAAATTTTAAAAATCCTTAACAAAATATTACCACATAGAAGTCAGCAATACATGAAAGAATTAGACTCTATGACCCAATGGAGTTCATTACAAAGATGCACAGCTGATTCAACATTAAAAATTAATCAGTATAACTTACCAAAACAAGATACAGAAGAAAAAAAAATCACATGGTCGTATCAAACAGTAGGGAAAAAGCATTTGCCAAACCTCAACACCCATTCATAATTAAAAAAAAAAACAAACCCCTCGGGGCACCTGGGTGGCTCAGTGGGTTAAAGCCTCTGCCTTCAGCTCGGGTCATGGTCTCAGGGTCCTGGGATTGAGCCCCGCATCAGGCTCTCTGCTCAGCAGGGAGCCTGCTTCCCCCTCTCTCTCTGCCTGCCTCTCTGCCTACTATCATCTCTGTCAAATAAATAAATAAAATATTAAAAAAAAACTCTCAGAAAAATATACTTTCTCAACTTGATAAAGAGCAGCTATAAAAACACCTACAGCTAATATTACACTTAATGACAAAAGACCGAATGCTTTCTCCATAAAATTAGAAAGAAGGCAATGATGCCCTCTCATCATTCTTATTCAACATAGAACTACAGTTCTATCCAGTACAATAAAGCAAGAAATAGAAATAAAAGGCATCTAGATTAGAAAAAAAGAAATAAAACTGATTGGAGAAAATACAATTGTATACAAAGAACAGTGGTCAAATAAAGTTTTGGTGACAACCTCTCTATAACATCCCTCCCAACATTTCACCCCAGGTTTAGAACCACAGAAGGTTTAGGTGAATGAACAAATTCAAGTTTAACGCATATCCTTAGAAATACAGAGAGATACTGTAGGTCCATGATAAAGACTAGGTCCATGATAACGACATCGTCCCATTGATCGGATCCAACAACTTTCTTCCTCTAGACATCTTATTCCTTGGTCTAGCAATTGCTTGTGAGGTGTAAGTCACTTGCAATGAAATCTTCATTACTTGTATCTAAAAGCATCCTTAGTGATCCTTTCACTTATCATTCATTCCTCTTTCATACTGTCTCCCCACTTCTTCTTGCCATACACGTATATTCAGAGTGCTACAGTCACATATGCCGTCATGTAGTCATTTGTATAGTCACATATAAATGAGGTCAATGTCACAAAGTTTTTAATTTTAAAAAGGCATCACACAAGGAAAAGGGAATGGAAGCAAGGGCAACTATGTATTGGAGATTTTAACAAGCTTTTTTAAGACTAAAAGCAAACAGAGTAAAAACTGATGTACTGTTATAGAGAAACCCACAGACCAGAGTGCATGCTGAGGAAGACAGGTAAAGAGAAGAACTTACTATAGTAGCCTTGCAAAATCTTGTCTTTTGGAATTCAGAAGTTCTATGTAAAAGAAGGCTGAAATCAAGAGGACTCACTTAAAAGTCAGTATATAAGAGAGTCTAACTCTCATTTTATCTAGCTATTACTCTAGTTACAGGTATA
Source organism: Procyon lotor (assembly GCA_028646535.1). NCBI lineage: Eukaryota > Metazoa > Chordata > Mammalia > Carnivora > Procyonidae > Procyon > Procyon lotor. The sequence goes on along the minus strand of CM053619.1, from coordinate 24,079,117 downwards.
AAATCTTCTTTTCAGGAGAAATTGACTAGCAAAGACCCAGGACTCTTAAGGAAACCTGAAAATTGGAGATTAAGTAAAAGTCTATTTAAAATGCAGTTTGATTTCAACTTCCCTATTATATACAAACTGAGCATTTATACCCCAGATGTAAATCAGTTACTGAGTTTTTCCCCTCCCCATTTGAATCAGTCCAGGAAAAAACAAACAAACTAATTAGGTGGCATAAAGGCATTTGGAAATTCTCCAGCAAAAGAGACAACTTCCAGTTTCACATCCTAAAGCTGAGCCCACCAGTAGAAAAATCCCACCATGTGCATAGAGCTTCCAATTAATTTTTAAAATATGTGCTCTGCGGTATGGATTTTTCTGTAAAAAAAACAAAGTTATCAATGTAGGGAAAGATGGAAAATTTCTTAACTTCATATTTACCAGAATTCTAAAAAAAAAAAAAATCAAACAATTTTGGGGCACATCCCAGCCATACCACTAAAAAGGAAATAAAAAAGGATTTGTAATATTGAGGTAGAAAGGATTTAACCCATATTTACAAATGATATGATTATTTTTCACGTAAATTTCCAAATGGTCAGGTAAACTATTAAAAATATAGAGGATGTAGGGGCACCTGGGTGGCTAAGTCAGTTAAGTGTCTGACTCTTGGCTTCAGCTCAGGTATGTGATTTCAGGATCCTGCAGGCTTGGCACAGGGTTTGCTTTTCCCTCTCCCTCCACTCCTCCCCCTGCTCATTCTCTCTCTCTTTTTTAGAAAAAATGAGCAAAATCTTTAAAAAATCTATAGAGGATATAGTAAAGGAGTTGGGTTAAAAAATAATAAGCAAACTGATTTGTACCTATATACCAGAGGTAATCAAATAGATAATAATTTTTAAAAGTTAGCACTACCTATTGTCACTCAACTATTAAAAATAACATCAATCTAAGAATAAACAAAAGTACTAGAGAGTATGGCTGATGGAGTTGATACTCATTTGAGGAGGACGAACAAGGTCTGAGTGAAATTCTAAAGGACTGGGAAGTGAACTGATCAGAGAGATATTTTATGATTGTGTAGCAGCATCCAGAGCCCACTTGGCATTTGTGGTCATAAATCTAAAATGAGATCCATCAACATGATTTAGTATTTTTAAACAGCCATGTATATTTACATTGGTACAGGTGCAGAGTTGGGTTGGCAGAGAGTTGGATTTACTAGAGTTGTGATTTTGTCAAGTGAGTTTTAAAATTGAAAGAAAGGGCAATGGAGTAAAGAACATATTCAAGCAAATGAATAAAATGATTGGCCACAGAAATGAAGACGGATGTAGAGAAGAAAGGACATTTAAAAATACGTTAAAAGACAGAGATGAGATGGCAAGATAGTATCGAGGTTTCCTTTGAGTGCAGGGATTTTTGAAATTGGAGTAATAGAGGGGTGAGTGGAGAGGTAAGACTGTGCACAAAACTGAAGTTATGAGTCAGCTGAAATTTTGAGAAATGACAAGATCTGAGTGTGACTTAGGTAAAGTAGTAAATAAAATAATCAGAACATAGAAAAATCAAGTGAAAAATACTGGTACTCAAAAGGTCATCCACATATATCCTGAAATTAGTAAAAATTCAGATATGCAAACTACCTGTATAGAAGTTAAATTGTGGACTGGGGAAACACAGAGTAGGTAAATTATATCTATAATCAGGCATAATGGGTAACACAATCTAAAAGATTTGAGATTTTTAAGCAGAAGGTTTTTAAAGAAGAAAGAGGGAAAAGGCTCTGGAAATCCCAAGAATACCCTGAAGATATCCAGGCTTACTGATAAAAGGGATAGAAATATAACAGGTGGAAATAAACAACTGTTGGTTAGGAGGACTGCAGGGAAAGCAATACCCCAGAGGAAATCTAGAATACATTTGGAGCAAGAAGGGAAAGGGAAAACTCATGGAAGACATACAGGATTTCACTGTTGATGAAAAATGAGTTCCATTAGTCTCAATGTGGAGATCTGAGGAGCTTGGTGCTCCTCCTTAACCGGGATGATAGAACAGAGTTCTCCTAGGGGAAACCAGGTGTTACTCTTGATCCTAGTCAATGGAGGACTGAAGTGATTGTGTTCTGAGGTATCAGATTTGGGAACACACTCTTGAGCAAGCATGGTACAGGACTCTTTTAATCACCAGGACCCCTACTTGAGCTCTGTATATGGAACTGAGAATTTCTGGTACCTGGGAATGCCTTGACTCCCACTAAGAAATCTGATGAAAGATTTTGGTACCTATAATTTGGTCAAATGACCTAAGCACAGCCTTTCAGACACTCTCACCAGAGACTCTGAATAGTGGAGTAGTGACACAAAGGCTCAGGGTCACAAGGAATTCATCCACAAAATCTCAAGTATGGCAATCAGTGTTCAGGATAAGTGGTTTTGATAGGGCAATATGTGACCATTGGTGACATTTCCTGTCAGAGTTTTACAACAGACTTTGGAATTTCATTCTGTTTGGGCTCCCCTGACTCCCACTTAAGCTATATTCACCAAACTTCCAATATGAACATTTCCTACCAACTCTTCTTATAAATTCCTTTTCTGCTTAAATAAATCAAGCCAAGCTTCTGATATTTTGCAGCCAAGAATGTAGCTAGTACCCTTGGACATGAATGAGAACTAGCTGGCTTCCAAGTGTGTGTGTTTTCATTAAACAACCATACTCTGGTCCTTTCCACAAGGAAAGTGTACATTCTTATTTCTAGAACTCTTGGAGCTTTCCCATGGCAGTGATCCTGACAGAGTTTACTGATCATCTGACATTCTCTTCCACCTCAAGCACCAATCATACCATTTGTGTTCAGCAGCTATTTCTAAAATGCAGTAATTCCTGGATGGAATTGTGTCTAAAAAAAATAGCATTCAGTAAAAGCTTCACGTAATATAAGCATTTATTCAATGCTTCACATATTGTAAGCATTTATTCAATGCTGCTAACAAACAAGCCTACTGGTCCTAACACCTGAAAAATCAGTCTCAGAATTTTTCAAAATAAGAACATTGCATGGACCAATATTTTGATCCACATGTGACACTTCTGACTTTAAATTAAATTGTCAAACGATTCACCAACTTGAATCTTGTGGTTTTTCAATTGGTTAGCACAATCTGTTATCCCAAATTAAATTTCTAAAGGAGTATGTCTTTGAATATTATATACTTTGTAGCTGACAGGGACACTATCTAATTAGCTATTTATATGCAAAGCAGAGGAAAGGACAATTAGAGATATGGATTATACAAAAGCAATCACACTGACAGAGGGCAAAAGAAACTGTGAACATATTGAATCAAATTTGTATATACGTTTCTACAGTTTATTATGTTTCATTTGTATTGTATTACATTTATGCATCATTTAACATCTTATAAATGAAGTAATATCTTAATTCACTGATTGATAAACTAAATATAAATCTTATAAACTAAACTATCTGTTGAACTACAAATATAATAAGCTTTAGTGGATGAAAAGGAATAAAATTCTACATTTGGAAAATGCCTTCTTTAGCTCCAAACTCTAGTGCTCTTTTCAAGAGAAATGGCAGGGGGTAGAGGGCAGATCAACATATTTAGCTTTACATCACTAATAGCCTAGAGTCAAAGTACCTGTCAAAAAAAATTCTGGCTCGTAGAATCTATTCTATTCTATCATTACATAAAAAACCACCCAAAATCTTTTTGGAGTAAAAGGCAAATATTTTATTATGCTCATAATTTTGCAGGTCAGAAAGTTCAGGACATAGAGAAGATAGCTTGTTTCTCCTCCAAGATAACTGGGACCTCAGCTGGGAGGACTTAGGTGGTTAGAGTCTCCTGGGAGAGTCTGACTAGAACCATTATGTCTGAGGCTTCAGTTAGGGCTATCAACTGGTTTCTTCAGGTCTTCATGTTGCATCTGCTGGAGATGGAATGTCTAAAATGGCTTCTTTATTCATGTGTCTTGTGCATAGGCTACGATGTTTGGAAGAGTTGGAATTGGATGGGGATCTCTCCCTTTTTCCATGCATCCTCTCCCATGGCTAGCTTGGGTTTTCTCACAGCAAGACAATGTTAGGTTAAGCCTTATAACACAGAGGCTCCCCTCGTCAAGAGCAAACATTACCAAGAGACAGAATGAGGCAGCTGTCAGTCTTTTAATGTCTGACTAGGAAACCAGTGTGGGAACAATTCCACCATATTTTATTGGCCCAAGTATGCCAAGATTCAAGGAAAGGGGACACAGATTCCTCTCAATAAAAAGAGTGACAAAGAATTTATGGCCATCTTTAATCTGTTAAAGAAGCTTGTATGCACTGTGATGATTTTCCAGAACGTAGAAGCTCTTTGCATGATTTTGTGACATGACTTCACACAGGATTTCACTTACATGGCAGCTCCCACTTCCACAACGTGTCAGAAATGTAGTTCTGAGCAAGAAAGCGTTTGGGCACAGGTTATTTTTAAAAATCTCTTCTACAGTTAGTCTCAGAATTTCATGATTGAGCTCCCAGTTTTGCAGTGAGTTCAGCAAAGTAAAGCATATTTATCTCAAATGCTTCCTCAACTCTTTTGAAATGATGGTAAAGTTCAAAGGGGGAATACGTGCATAAAAGCAGAAATAAGGGAAGAAAAATCATTAGAGGAGCAGATAACTTGAGGCACTTCTGAGATATGGAAAGTATACAGCATCTTATTGACAGACATATTGAATAGAAAGAGAATTAGCAGGCAATAATATACTAAAGGAACAGTGCAGGTGAGGCCTGCAGAAGGCCTCAAGGCTCACAGAAAGAAGTTAAGGAAAGTAGGATCAAGAATGGAGCCTGACTGGTGACACCGCTTTATTCCTACATGTGTAGGTGTACTGGATGTTCCCAGGATGAACTAAGAACTGTTCTTTAAAGATGAATGATTTGGGGCACCTGGGTGGCTCAGTGGGTTAAAGCCTCTGCCTTTGGCTCAGGTCCTGATCTCAGGGTCCTGGGACTGAGGCCCACATCGGGCTCTCTGCTCAGCGGCGAGCCTGCTTCCCCCTCTCTCTCTGGCTGCCTCTCTGCCTACTTGTGATATCTCTCTCTCTGTCAAATAAATAAAAAATCCTTAAAAAAAAAAAAAAAAGATGATTTGTCTAGTAACATTAAGGCTCTATGCAGTAAAAGATTAACCTTGCCCAAAGAAAAGTTTGGACCTTTGTCCCCTGCTCCTGAGGGCTTTGGACCACACCAGATAGTCTTTAGTAACAATATAACTTATGATGGGGGCCTTGGGCCACATAAGATCAACCTTAACTCTGGAAGCACTGGAGGCTAAAGTCAGCTGCATCACTGGTACAGAACTGACTCTCTGTAAGAAACCCCAAGGCTCAGATGAGCTTCCTGGCTTCCATGCATATTGTCACACATAGTTATTGGGAGAAATGACTGTTGTCTACATGAATCCATTGGGAGAGAACAAGTTAAACTCCATACCTGGTCTCTCATGGACCCTGTCCTGGATAACCTCTGCCATTGCTGATTTCATTCTGCATTCTTTCATTATAATAAACTACAACAATGAGTTAAACCACTTTCTGAGTTCTGTGAGTGCTAGCAAATCACTGAATCTAAGGTTGGATTGGAGAATGTAGAAAAAATTTTATCCTACCATAAAATACTATTTCCATGGACATAGATTTGCTAATATTTAGTTGAGCACATGGCCATCCAAAATAGACTTCACAGTTTCCCTTGGACTGAAATATGGTCAAGTTGCTAGGTTCTGGTCAAGGAGATATGCTCAGAAATGTGTAACAATCTATAGAAACTATTATTGAGAAGCATCTGGTGAGGGAGTGCCTGGGTATCTCAGTGGGTTGAAAGCATCACACTCTTCATTTCGGCTCAGGGCATGATATTGGAGTCTGGGATGGAGCCCCATATCAGGCTCCGTGCTAATGGAGCCTGATTAAGATAATCTCTCTCTCCCTCTGCCCTTTCCCCCACATGTATGCTCTCTAAAATATTTTTTTTAATTTAAAAAAAAAAAAAGAAGCATCTGGTAAGTACTTTAAACCCCTTTTTACTGCATGTTTCCTGCTGCCAGAAACATGGATACTGCCTTAGAACAAAAGAATGAAAGCCACATACTAGAGAAAGCAGGTGCAGGAAGTGGCCAGGGTCTTTGAGAACTCAGTGGAGCAGAGCCTACAGATGAGCCCTACACCACATAGCTCCAAACTTCTACTGTTATGTCCAGATTTTGAAATCCCCCTCTGCTGGGAAGACCACCAGGGAACCGAGTCTGATGCAAAAGCAAAAGAGCCTTTATTGGAGCTAGCTCGAGCTCAGTCTCCCACACTCACAGAGGCAGTGCCATGATGTAGAGAAAAAGAGCAAGTTTCAAAAAGCGCCACAGTTTTATAGGGGCCCGTGGCCAATGAGATTGTAACACACACAGAAAGTTGCATAGTCATGTTAGGCCACACACAGGTGGCCAACTGAATTACAATTTACCCTACAGCAGCTGTTTCAACTAGCCTATTACTCAGGTCAGAATTGTCATGTGAGTTTGGTGGGCAAAAGGTGGGGTTTACATCCTTTGGCGGTTAGGGGTTCTACACTCCTATTGGCTAACTCAAACTAGTTCAAGGGCGGGCAAGGCAATATTCTGACATTCTGTGATCTTTCTCAGGAGGAGGTTATGTAGGGATTATACACAAGATGGTGGGTGTAGCACAAAATGGAATTAGCCTTGCTCTGCTCTTTCACTACATGACAAAGAAATGAGCTCTCATCTTTGGCCTAAGTCAAAGTTATTTTGAGGGACCCCTGGGTGGCTCAATCAGTTAAGCATCTACCCTTGGCTTAGGCCACAGTCCCAGGGTCCTGGATCAAGCCCCGCAAATGGGCTCCCTGCTTAGGAGGGAGTCTGCTTCTCCCTCACCCTCTGCCCCCACTCCTGCTCATGCTCTCTCTCTCACATAAGTAAATAAAATCTTTAAAAAAAGCTATTTTGCGTTTTCTGCACATTCACTTAAAATTAATTTTAATACACATTCATTACTTTTATTAAAAATGAATTCCTGCTCTGCCATTCACTTTACGTCCTTTCTATCTTCTCTAACTCCATGCTTCCTCTCTTCTTTTTCTTTTAACTAATTATATATTTTTTACCATCAGTATTTTCATAATGAGTCTTTGATGAAGGACAATGGTTGATTTGATTAAATAGTTTCATCATCTGGAAAAAGCTCCTAGGTTATCTTCCTGTGCCTCCTTGGAGTAAAAGCAAGGTGAATATGCCACCTTCTAGCACATCATCGGTGTACTTAAGCACCAATATTTTGGCTCCTTTGAGAGGAAAAGGGCTGCAAGATGTTATTACTGTCAGTAAATCCCTTAAGTTACTAGTACAATGAAAAAGAAATTTCAGACAACTAGCCAATATTAATAAAGCATTCCTTTTAGTCTTGCTGATGTGCACAAGACCTTCCATTCCTTCCCAGGTTTACATAATTATTATTATTCCTACTTCCTTGATATCATTAGGTAAACGTATAATGTAAATGCAAAGTGTTTACACAGAGTCAAATGGGATGCTGAGAGAGCTGACAACACCCCGAGGAACATGACCAGATGTTTGTTATGCACATTCCTAATGCTATGGCCTGGCTTGAGACAAATGTTACAGGGGGGCAGCCGGGGGGCCACCAAAAAACCTACATATTTTTCACATTAACCAAGACAACAAAATGCCTTAATCCCCAGCTACCTTTGCTCCCATGGTGAAATTATTTCATCCAACTTCATTTCTGCAATTCCCAGCACAAATAAAATGCCTGTGCCCCTAAGCCAAGTGGGGAACCAGTGACATGCTGATTAAGCATTACTGATTAACTGTACAATAAGTCATTTAAATTGCTGGTGCACAGATGGGCAACATTTATTTAATTGTTTCATAACATGCGCTCTAAAGGGAACTTGCTAATGCACCTACAATTGAGAAACAATACTGCTGCTTCAGGGAAACGGGAACCGTCTTACCTTTTACATGTGTGGTCATCATTTGGGTAAACTTGTAAAACTCCAATTTTCCCTCTTAGCAGCCGTCACTTGCACTGTCATCTGACCCTCCATCATGTCGAGGCTCAGAAAAAGAACAAAGCTGGGCATTCCAGGGTCAAAATGTCCTTCTTGTTATTTTGTTTTGACCCTTTCAAATTTTTGCTGTATATTTGTATTTGTTTATCCATCAAATAGTCTCAACGGGAGCTATTATGTATTATGTATTAGCCATAAGTACTTCAGGAAATGTAAGACACTCTTCACAACCAGTTGAAGATGCAGTTATGATAACACGTGTCATCTTTCAGCTCAGCTTCCCTGCAGACTCAGAGTTAACAACTTGAGTAAGGACCCTTCCCTCTTCCTTTTCCATCTGACAAAAAACAACAATGATTTAGAACCCAACTCAACAATCACTGAAATTGAAATTCAACAAATATTTCTTGAGCACCTAACAGGTAGTGTGTTAGATGCTAAATAGCTGCTCCTTAAAGAAGACAAAAATACAAGTAAATATTACAAGTGAAGTAAGAAGTGGCTGTCAGCCAGATTCTAGAGTCAAATTGCCTGGATTCAAATCTTCCCTCTGACAAGATCTGTGGGATCCTGTCAAGTACTTTATTCTCCATTTAAATGAGAATAATAATAATAATACCACCCGTGAAGGGCAGCAGAATATACTGCCCCAAAATATGCCTCTTTGGCATATTAAAGAACAAAAATTCAGCAGAGTAAATTTGGAGATCTAATTGACTTTATTCAATGATTCGGGGCAGCATCCCTTCTAGTAAATAGGTTCTCTGAGTAGTTGCACAAAATGGAAGGTTTTTATAGGCAGAAGGAAGGTGAGGCAAAAGGAGTAACTAACCAGCAAAAGAAAAGAAAAGAAAAAAGGATCCTTTCAAGCCAGGTCCTCTCCTTTTGGTGGAAAGGAACAGCAGGGGTCTTATGCATATTACCTCCCTAGTGTGAATCAGGAAATTTCAGATTGACTGTTTAAAGGTCACATTTCTGGGAGAGGCTGAAATTGCAATTAAGTCTTGGTTTGAGGTCATGAGGGCAAGTGACCACATTTTGGGCCCATTGTTTCTTTTCTAACAGGCATAAGGATTATTTTGTGAAATAGCAAAAAGGGAGAAGCTCTGAAAACCAAGAAGTTACATTTTTCTAACATAGAAAGACATTTACATTTATAAGGTAAATCTCCATTTGTAAGTATCTAGTATCTCGCCATCTGCATTAGGAAGAAAGTGACTAAATCTCTAGAAACTCATAAGGAGAAAGCAACAACTTTAATCTGCATAACAATCTTACTCTTGTTTGGTGTACTCTTCCTGGTAAACTCTCACAACTAAACTTGTACCACATCTCCAAAATCTTCTTTTGTCTTTAGCTAGAGATCTTTTTTGAGGTGATAGCTTGGGCTATTTCAGAATTACTCGGTATTCTTGGATCTCTCCCATGTATACAGGAGAAAAATACATGTTACTAAACATGTATTTTTCTCCTGTTAATCTGTCTTTTCCTAAAGGGGATGTCTCAGACAAGAACCTAGAAGGGCAGAGAAAAGAATATTTTTCCTCTTTTTTACCTGCTATGGAATGAACTGTGTTCAAGAAAGATCTGTTGAAGCTCTATGTGCCAGTACCTCCAAATATTTGGCAATAGGACCTTTACAAAGATAATCAAGTTAAAATAAGGTTGTTCGTACAGGCTAGTCCATGTTACTGTTACTGAAAACTTGTTATTTTCATATATCACCACCAAGACCCCAAAACCTGACCTTTACTGCTCACCAGCTTATAGTCACTAACTTCTTATATTTTTCCTTAAGCTCTTTGTGGTTTACCTCTTAAGTCAGGCAAATTAAATCCAAAACCACTCCAGAAGTGATAGCAGCTGCCCTGACAAGACCTCAAGCCTGCCCAGACCAAACTAAACCTGACTCATGTCTGTGCAGATGGACCATGGAATGGACTTTGGAATGACCTACATTACCTTTACCTCATTATAATACTAAAATCTCCATCCTCAAGGAGGGGTCTTAGGCTCATCTGCATAACATACAATGTATGGATAGGCATGTTTCCTTAAGGTGAATGCACTATTTCATACCCTACTCTATGTACATAGGATGGAAAGGTTTCCTTATATAAATGTTTACCCTTACCCTAAACAAAGGTACCCATTCACCCTCTCTTGGGGAGTCAAGGCATTAGAAGCTATTTCCTATGATCTCCTTATCTGCTGCAAATAAAGTTTCCTTTGTGTGATAACTCCAGCTGGTTCATCTGTGAATCACAAAAGAGTGAACTCATATTAGTTCAGTTACAAATTCAGTATGTATTGGATATCTTTGGGGGGATTGAATGAATTTATTTTAATATCTACCTTATATGGTTACACTTAGGATTATGTGGTAATACATATAAAAGGTTTAGGATACAGTCCAAGCATTTAGTAAACATTCAAAAAATACATATTAGTTATTTTTATTGTTATAAAATGGAGGACAAAATTTTAAAAGCACAAAAAATTGCTTTGAGATGGTGGAATATTTCTGTATTTTGACTGTAGTGATTGTGATAGTAAATTATATGTGTTGACTTGGTTAGGCCCAGATATTTGACCAAACATAATTCTGTATGTTTCTGTGGGGATGTTTTTGGGTGAGATTAATATGTAATACGGACTCTGAGTAAAAAAGATTCCCCTCCATAATATGAGTAGGCCTCATATATTAATTGAAGACCTAAAGAGAACAAAGAACTGACCTCCCCGAGCAGGAGAGAAGTCTGCCATCAGAGCGATGGACTTTGGACTTGAACTGTAACATAAACTTCAACATATAACTCTCCCTATGGTCTTCATAATCACATGAGCCAACTCCTTAAAATAAATCTTTCTACACACACACACACACACACACACACACACCCTCAAACACTCTATTGGTTCTGTTTCTCTGAAGTACCCTGATTAATCTGTGTATGTGATTTTTCAAAGAATTATACACCAGAAAAAGAAAAATATATATATTTCGGTGAATGAAAGAACTAGTGAAACCTGAATAAGGGTCTCAGTTAACAGTTTTGTAGCCACATGTTATTTCTTGGTTTTGATAATGCACTATGGTCATATGAGATGCTATCATTGGAGGAAGCAGGGCGAAGGATCCATGGGAACTTTTTGTACTACTTCTACTGTATCTTAGGAGTCTATAATTATTTCAAAATTTAAAATTAAAAAAAGTTACATAAATGTGGTCATGCCATGGTCATAGACCTATCTCAAAGTCACTTATTGGTATAGAGACCAGGGGCACACACAGGAGAAAACATGAATAAGTTTGGGGGATCAAAGAACGGAAAAAACTTTGCCTTACCTCTCAGGAAGAACCTAAAAATATGGAAAGCTGGCCTAATATCCCTACCATTGGTAGTTTATGGATTAACATCCATTGTTCACCTGACACTTACTTTTGATTGGACCCTACCCTGGATTCCTGAAGGATTCCATGTACCCTCGACCCTTTTCTAATATAAAGGCCTAGCCCCAAGCAACAATAGACTCATCCTCCTTTACTTTCCAAGTCCCCCAGACATTCAGTCTGCTGTTCTCTGCCACCTACACTATTCAATAAACTCTGTCTCTACTATCTTTGGCTCATGCTTGATTTCTATCCTGCATGATGCCACAAACTCTCTTGGCGGTCATGTGGGACACACACACCCCCATCCCCGGGTTCTCAGACTCAGACTGTGTCTGAGAAATTCATATTGCTGTATAAAAGAGCCATAATGATCCTAGTATTTCCCTATTTGTTTCCTTCAACTGTCTAAAACGTCCAAAGTAATAAATAGGTAGAGGAAGAAATCTGGGAGTTGGGATATTTCAGGTTGAGATTCAAGCATGGGAAATGAGTCTATTTTATTCTGTTACCTTTACTTTAAATCCTGGGCAAAACTATAACTATCATCAAGAAATGTACTTCAGTTAGAACTTATAAAGAATCTGCTTTCTCCAAACTTTCTGGCCCAAAGTTGAGGCTCTAAATATATTTCACAGATATAAGTGAAATATCTTATAAGTGATATTATATTGAAATATAAGTGAAATGCCTGGTGAGTTGGGTCTATTTTCAAGGCCTTAGTCTCCCTTTATTGGTTAAAAACAAAACAAAAATACACCAAAAGCAAACAAACAAAACTTTATATCCGGGTAGTTTTTAAAGAAAAAGAGAGTATGTGTTTCACAGGAAGAGGAAGAGCTTCTTACAGTTGTATGAGGCAGAGAATGAAAGTCTGAAAGAAGAGTCTTTTCCTGAGATTTCTTTTTCTTATCTATTCTGTATGAGGAGAAGTGCTATTATAGTCCCTTTCACATTTTTCTTTCCCGGAAACATAATGCAAATATTTTGGGAGAAAATGTTTGCCTAGCTCTGTGATGTCACAACCCAAGTGGTCTAATTCTATTGGCATTATTGAGGCTCAAGCTCAGGCAGAAGTATCCTCTATAATTAAGAAAAAATATCTATTATGAGACACAATGCAAATTCCTGAGACTCTGCATTAGTTGCAAAAAGGCAGCCCCAGCAGGTGTAGTGAAGAAGCCTGTATTAACTGGCTTGCTTGATCCTTTCCAATAAAGAAGTTAGTCTCTAGAGAAAGTGTAGAGAGTTAGAAGCTTTGCTTTCAATCACCATGGCCTAATCCCAGATTGCCTCTATTCAAATCTGCCTTTGTAATTGAAATTGTGGCTTTAAAATAGTAGTGGGGATTTATTTAAAAGTGTTTCCAAAAAGCCAAAATGCCCAGGTGACCTAGTCAGCATAATATGGTCTAGAACCGTAAGTCTGGGAGTATAGACAAGGAAGACTGAAATCAGAGGTGAGTCCTAGATAAGAAAAGGATAGGAGATTTCCTTTTTTTTTTTTTCAGATGCCAAGAGCAACTAGATTCTTCAATTGCTTCAATTGAATATACAAAAAATATGAGAATTGAGTTATGTGGTGACATTATCCAATCAAGCACTTGGTATATAATCTTTGATTCTTTGCTACAGTTTAATGTTAATGCATGTTATAAGAGTGAAATCATAGCCTCAATGAAAGAAAGCATATCCCAGATGACTGCTACATTCTAATCCTATTTCACATAGAAATCCATGCCTCCTATTCTTCTCTTCAGCTGCACTACTTTTGTGTGGGCTTTATCTGATTCTTTGTTCACTAAAGGTAGCTTATAACAGCTACCAAAACTAGCTGAATAAGTAAAACTCATTTAGTCCAGGGTGCCTGGGTGGCTCAGTGGGCTAAAGCCTCTGCCTTTGGCTCAAGTCATGATCTCAGGGTCCTGGGATCGAGCCCCGCATTGGGCTCTCAGCTCAGCAGGGAGCCTGCTTCCCCCTCTTTCTCTCTGCCTGCCTCTCTGCCTACTTGTGAGCAGGTAGGTATGTGCTTTCTGTCTTTCTGTCAAATAAATAAAATCTTTTAAAAAAAAAAAGACTCATTTAGTCCATCCCTGAGTTTCATCCTGGACAGTCAAATAAGTGCTTAACCTGTATGAGCGGTATCACTGTCATTGACTCAGTGTAAACTACCTAACATTTGCTCCTTGGTGAGTTTCAGGAGAGACTGCACCAGCTGGAGTTGTCACACAAAGGAAACTTTATTTGCAGCAAATAAGGAGATGATGGGGAATAACTTCCAGAACTGTGACTCTCCAAGTGGGAGTGAGTGGGTTTCTTTTATTTATGGCTAGGATGAATATTCAGAAAGGAGAGTTTCATCATCATTTGGAGAGGTGGATATAAGGTCATGCATGCATCTTAAGGCAACATGCCTATAAGTGCATTGTATGTTATGTTAATGAGATTTGTGTTCCTCCTTGGGTGGAAATTTTAATGTTATAATGAAACAGAGGTAACCGTCAGGCAAGCAGAAGGGGCTGTGGGCCTGCTCTGAGAAGCACTGGTTGGAGGCTTGGGCTCATTACCGCAGGTAAGGAATGCAGGGCCTTGCTTACTTTTGAAGTAACACTGGGAGTTTTACCACTGAGTTACTGTCTCTGATGTGGTTAGGCAATTTCCAGGCCTGGTGGAGACTGTTAGTTTTTGCATTTCCCTGTTCCCTTAAAATCCTTTTGCATTTCTTTGTAATTCTGACATCTCCTAGGAAGTTCTGCAAGAAATGTTCTGAGGCAAGTAGAGCCCATAGGCATAGATCATGGAAATTGGCCAGGGTCCTAAAATGATTTGTCTTTCTTTTCCTAGGGACACCTAACTCTTTCTGCTTACAAAAGTAGTACATACAGGAGCTATTTTCTTTCAGCCTACCCTAGCATTGTATTCAATTTGCTCCTATTAAACATTTTATCTTAGAAATAGCAACATTTCAGTGCTATTAAAACAAACTTCCGCTTTTAATTAATTGGAGACTCATTTTATCAATACCATGTCTATTGCTTTTTACTCAACTGAGGACAGGTTTACATGTACAATTTCAGACACTCAACCAACTGAGCCACCCAGGTGCCCCAAGAAACCCTGCATTTTAGTCCCCACTGTCTTCAGTTTCTTCCTTTTCCATTGTAGACTCAACAATCCATCACAAGATCATTGTTTCACAAATATCCTTAATTCTTTTGTATGCAATCACTTTCTATCACTACTCTTTGGAAAACTCTTAATCTTGTGTTGACTGGTGACTCTCTAAAAAGACTACTAGAAACACCTGTTGAACAAAATCATGTCTATTTAGATTACTGAATCGAGGAAGAACACCAACTTGAGAAGGTATTAATAGCATCTCAGAAAAGAGAACTTAAGAAGAGCTAGTTGTGGGGTTTTATGCCTATACTGGGTGATCTTAAGGCAAGGGTTAAAAGGGAAAAAATTGGGAACAGCAGGATTTAGGACATACTAGGTTTGGACTGGTGGACACAATAATATGATTGAAGTGACTATTGATAAGCAAGCGGCTGGTCTTGGTAAGTAAGCTATTTTAGTTGTATCATCAAAACTAGTTTTCCAAAAGCAAGTATTTCTTGAAATGTGTTTCAAGAATTAAGTTAGTGGTTTTTTGGTTTCTGATTTTCGATTTTGACTTTTTGCCCTGGTCGCAGTGTTGCTTAACACAGAAACAGGAAAATATTCTTTATGCCAGAATTGATTAACTTAGAAAGAGAAAAGTATGTTGGCCTACTGACCTCACAGAATTTAATACCTAGGCTTTTCTTTGCTTCAACAAAGCGGCTCAGTACTGAGGAAAAAAGACAACCAGGCAGTTTGGTATCGCTATAAATTTATAATTGTCAATTCCAATGGCCACAAAACACCTCCCAGCAATCTCACTATGTTTGGCTAGTAAGCATATTCTCCCATTGTTACTAATTTCATTTCTCCTCCAGGTTTTCATTCATGTCATCACCAAAAGCCTCTCTCAGGTGATGAATTTGCCTTGAGTGTCAAAGAAAAAAATACAACTTATCAGATAGGAACTCTATCAATTTTTCTCCCCCGTGGATTGCATTTCAGGTCATGTGACTCTACAGCTAGTCATGCTTGTCTACTTTTAGTTCCTGAAATGTGGCTTCCTCTTTCCTCCCTCAAGATCTTCACATATGCTGTCACCTCTGTCTGGAAAATTTTTCTTCCCATTTTTAATCTAATTTAAACATTTTTATCCTTTGAGTCTCCATTAATTACCATTTTCAGAAATAAATATCTTTTCTCACCTCCCAGTCCATCTCAATTCTCTTCTTCCATTAATAATTCTGTGTACTATTATTTTTCTTGCTCTATAATGACCAACATTTATAATCAGAATTTTGTGATTGTTTCATATGAGGAACCATACCTGCTTCGTTCTTACCATAGTGGAGTCCCATACAGTTCTGAATACAGTTTGAACATGTACATCAAAGTTTTCATTTCATTTTTAAGGTTTGATCTCTTAGTTACCAAGTCTTTCTTAGCTTTGAATTCCATGACCTTCTAAAGGTCATAACTGGTCTTTGATCTAATAGAATACTAGTTACTAGTTGTGGCAGGCTTGAGATGTGCCACTCAGATCTCTCTTCAAGAAAGAACTTGTCATTCACCTGTAGGGAATGGAGTTAGCAGGCAGCCTTCAGCTATTAGCACCTTCAAGAACTGCCTCAGCTTTTAATCCAAGCCTACACTCTTCCTCAGCCAATAACCAAGAACCATTCCTCCAAAGCCAGAATCCTCTGACAGGCCATCTTTGTTCTAGAACCGTCCGGTAGGCTGGCAGACACTGTCAGATCTGCAATTGAAGCTGAGGCTCTCCCTCAATCTCACTTCTTGTCTGCCTTCTTTTTGCAGGTTTCAGATCTGCTTTATGACTGTAAGTCATTTGCCATGGTGCAAATCATTGAAACACTCGAGGTGTTTGTGGACCACCTATGTATAAAGGGAGTAGTCCCAATTTGCTTTAAGGGCTCACTGTATGCAGAGCATATTATATATGCCAGCTTCGTGAATCTTAAAATAACTTGAGAGATAGATATTAGTCTCATTTTAGAGATAGGAAACCTGAAACTTAAAGAGACTAAGTACTGTGCTGAATTTCACACAGGAACTCAGTAGCAAAGTTATGGATGAAACGCGATCTGTCTGACTCAAAATCCTAGACTCTGGCTATTATATACATGATCCCTCACGGTAAGGTTAGGATCTTAGTTGCTATAAATGATACAAGATCTGCAAGATACTCTTTGCCCTCAAGCATTTGTAAGACTTCTAGTTCTAAAAGTGTATGATTCTGTGAAATATGAATTAAATGCTCTATTATTGTGGATAAGACCCAGAAAACTGTAAAAAAAAAAAAAAACCCATGTTAAACAGAATGCCCATTACTATATCACTGTTACAGTTAGAGTTGTCTATACTATAGCCTAGATTTTAAATTAAATGTCAAATTTAATTTGCCTGAGGAAGCCTGCAGCTCAAAGTCTATCACAGATCACAGAGCTAGACCGGACAGCTGTCTGATGAATCAACTGATAAGGGGGATAAGGGAGTAGAAGATAAATCACCATTTAGAGCATCTTTGCCTAACACTTCTCTCAACCCCTAAACATCTCAGTATCTCATCTGAAAGGATTTTGTCTTTATAAAAACAACAAAGAAAGTGTACCATTTCAGATAATGGAAAACATACAGCCTACAGACTTCTGCTACCGTAAATTCCCATTACCATTTCCTCACATTTCCAAGTATTAATTTCAAGGTTTAACTATAGTCTTACCTTTAAGAGGAAGGCCAACTTCATGATCTTAGTCTTCATGTCTTAGTCTAAGACATTAAGACATTAAGTCTAAGACACTAAGACTTAATGTCTTAGTCTTCACCCTTCATAAGGGTGATCTCTCTTTTTTTCTTTTTTTTAGTTTTTTTTTTTAAATTAACATATAATGTATTATTAGTTTCAGGGGTAGAGTTTAGTGATTCATCAGTCACAGTGCTCATTATATCCTGACCCTCCTTAATGCCCATCACCCAGTTCCGCTCCAGCAACCCTCAGGTTGTTTCCTATAGTTAAGAGTCTCATATGGTTTGTCTCCCTCTCTGATTTTGTCTTTTTTTATTTTTCCTCCCCTCCCGCTATGTTCATCTGTTTTGTTTCTTAAATTCCACATATGAGTGAAATCATATGATATGTGTCTTTCTCTGATGATCTCTCTTTTTCTGAATCCAGAACTACCCATAATTTGATAAGAAATTTTGACATTTTGTTTTTTCCTTCCTTTATTCAACCCACATTTATTGACTAACTACCATTGCAAATCTTTAGTAGCCACTGTGGGACACAAATAGACAAGGGTCTCCATCTTTGGAACTTGAATTTGGATTTAGATTGGATTTAGATTCAACCTCACCAAGTTACTAGATGAATAAATTTAACTGTCTTTCTAATATTTTTTTTAAAGATTTTCTTTACTTATTTGACAGAGAGAAAGAGATCACAAGTAGGCAGAGAGGCAGGCAGAGGAAGAGGAGGAAGCAGGCTCCCTGCTGAGCAGAGAGCCCCAATACAGGGCTGATCCCAGGACCCTGAGATCAGGTCTGTAGCCGAAGGCAAAGTCTTTAACCTACTGAGCCCCTCAGGCGCCCCATCTATCTAATATTTCTTGACCTATAAAAGACAGTGTATAATAAAACAAGCAGCTACCAGGGTCAAATGAAATAACACATAATAATTTTTCAAAAATGTAAACTTTCATGCAATTCTTCATTGTTGATGACAGTATTATTATTACAAGGCAAAGGAAAATACGACATGGTAGAGATATAAGTAGAATGTTCTTTGAGTATAGCTGATGGTTTGTGGAAAGAGTACTTAAGCTAGTAAGGATAATTAAGATGTGGGTTTTAGAGAAGGCAAAGGGGCAGTAAAGATTAAGAGAATATTATAAACAAATGCAAGGCTACATAAGAAAGTGTGGCATATTTAAAAGAGAGTAAGTAGTCTTATGGGTCTGATTTATTTTATGCAGGGATGGCTATACTAAAAAATAAGATTTGAAAGGTAGGACAGAGCCCTCTCATGGACATCCTTGACTGTCACGGTAAAGAATGTGAACTTTCTTTTGTACGGATGTTCATATAGTGGACATCTGTTCAGTCCTATTTTCATTATCTTTTATTCATATTTTGTCTGTCCAGCATCCTTTCCCTATTCCCTGCTCTGCTGGTGAGATACTGGCAAGAGTGGTCATGCAACTCAAGTTAAATTAAGGTGGCTGAAGGGAGTGTGATACAGCAATGATGATTTTTGAGGAGAGTCATATGATCTAGCTTATAGTTATTATGTATAGGATAAATGATGACTTCAGACAAACGTTCAAATTAAGAAATTATTATAATATTATTGAGGATCCACAATTACTCCAACACATTCATTCTAGATTAATCTTCCTGAAGCACATGTCTGTCCCTGACTCTTCCTGGCTTAAAATCCTTCAGAAAACACACTACCTACAGGAAAATAAGAAAATCTTTTGGCATGGTATGCGAGTTCCTCTGATCTGGGCATAAAGGTCATTTCCAACAGTACTCCATTTCTCCTATCCTAATTTCAGGTCTCTGAAATTAGGACTCCTTCAACTTTTGATTTTTTTTTTGGTCTCCACACCTTACTGAATTTCCAGAGACCTGGCCCTTAGCAACAACAATAGAGCCCTGGAAAAAGAGTCAAAGGAGAAAGTCTATTTTGCTCTCCAGCAATAGGATAGAAACATTCTACCCTTAGTCTGCCCATTTGTGTCTTTACGAATGTCATCTGCATATTTATTAGCAGGCCAGGCACTTTGGAGGAACAGTGAAATTATCATATCAACGTCCTAGAAGATGCAATAGTTGACTTTGTTCTGTGAAGGTGTTGCCCTTTTTATTTAATGGCAGGCCTTCTCCTGGTGCCAGGCAGATTACCTCTGTAAATCTTATTAACAGTGATGGGAGCTGTGCTGCTAATCTGCTGTGAGGGTCTGGAATAGCTCCCTTACTGCCCTCCTGGTCTGCCTGGAGTGTCAATGAGAGAGATTCCACCTGGTTAGCTGGGTAGCGAGGCTCTGAGAAAATGTGGGCAAGCAGCGGTTACTGGCTAGTGTTAGCTGATAGAATTTACTGAGCACCTAGTGTATGCAGAGCCTTTAGAGCTGCCAGAAATTGAAAAGAGCATGCATCCTGTGACTCTGGGGAGTACAAAAACTAATACATAAACAAATGCAGAGAAAGTAAATTAGGAACTAAGAGAAAGCCACTTAGCAGCCAAGACAAGCGACAGGTAAGGCAAACGAAGAGCACTGTGGAAATGTCATTCTCTTCACCCATCCTTTTCCCTCCCTGGCCCCCATCAATAGGGGAAGTAATCTTCTAGTACATACTGGTATCACTCCATACGTTATCTCTTCGGGCTTGTCATCTTGAAGTCTAATTAGTGTTTATTTGCCTGCCTTCTCCACTGGGCGGTAGGCCCCAACTCGATTGATACCTATAACCCACCCCCCTTCATGAGTTATTTGGCACTAGGTAAAAATCTGATTATGAAATACTGAATATGTTTGTTGTTAGAATCATATCTATTGTAAAGGAGGGTCAAGAGGTAAAATTGTGGCATGTGGTATAAGAGTGGATCCTCACAGATCAATATTTCATGTTCAAAAGTTTTTCAGTAACATTTGGCACCTAAAATTCCATTTCATAAGGTAAAGGAAGTTATCTTCCCCCTTCTCACCCCATTAGTACATGTTCATGTAAATCCATGCAGTTATTAAAATTAAACCTTCTACACATTATGCTTTTAACATTTATAAATCTCCCAAGTGCTAAAACGTTCAAGAGACTGTATATTATTATAAAGAACACAGGGGGAGGGGTGCCTGGGTGGCTCAGTCGTTAAGCGTCTACCTTCACCTCAGGTCATGATCTCAGAGTCCTGGGATCGAGCCCCGCATCGGGCTCCTTGCTCTGCAGGAAGCCTGCTTCTCCCGCTACCATTACCTCTGCTTGTGTTCCCTCTCTCGCTGTGTTCTCACTGTCAAATAAATAAAATCTTTAAAAAAAAAAATAAAGAACACAGGGGATTTTAATATAGCATCTCCATGCCCAGATTATTTTTAAAGATTTATTTATTTGAGAGAGAGAGTGCAGGGGGAGGGGTAAAGAGGGAGAGAGAGTCTCAACCAGATTCCTCACAGAACCCAATGAGGGGCTCTATCTCATCTCATGACCCTGAAACCATGACCTGAACCAAAACCAAGAGTCAGACACTCAATCTGCACTATGTAGGCACCCCTCCACACCCAGATATCTTAACAAAATAAATAATATGCAAAATATGAAATAAAAATGAAAGTAAATAATATTAAAGTGAATAGCACTTCTAAGTAGTCTTGCTCATGATTCTGGTTCTCAGATAGTGGTGTGCATTGTGCACACATATGCATGTGCACACGTATGCAGTAGTCTTGGAACAATAAAAGAACCGCAAGGTCTGTGAAATTTTCAGCTATTTAAAGCACACAGACCACCCTACATTTCAATGTAAAAATTTAAGATCTATTTATTGGGCACTACCCGCCTACAAAGCACCAAACATGCAATATGGTTCCTGTGTTCTAGAAACTTACAGAACAGTGAGGAAGAGAAACACATGCTCAAGAAATTTCAGTATCACTTAAAAGATGGCAAATGCCATGTCGGAGTTGTGCCTTGGGTGCTGCAGAGACACAAAAAAGTACTTCAGTTTTTTTGTCCATGTGGATGAGTATATGTGTGTTTGTCTCTGCAGAAGAGGGGAGCAAAAGATTTTATAAACTGAAACTGAAAGACAGTAAGATTTAGTGAACCCAACAAGGTAGGTAGAGAGTCATCTCTAGCAGCAAGAAGACTTGCACCAAAATCGTGTCCTGTAACAAACTGAAAGCCCTCTGTAATGAAGAGATGGCAGAGGGCATCAGGGACAAGGGGAGGATAAAACTGGATAAGCTGGCAACAACTCTGTCAGTGAGGATCAGTGAGGGGACTGCGTGCCGTGTTAGTGAGCTCACACCACTTCCGGTTCGTCAGAGCGGTTCTACCTATCTTTGTGCTCTGAGGTAAGAAACATGGTCCATGCAGTTAGTCAGTAGTGTGTACAGGACAAGGGTGCAGAGAGAATTTGTATAGTTTCAGAAACATGACCTTTATATGCCTTCTCCCTTCTCACTGCATATTCTTCAATAACATGAATAGCTAACACTTATTTAGTACTTAATATGCGCTGGACACAAGTTTAAACACTTTATATCCATTTATTTATTTTTAAGGATAATTTATTTGAGAGAGAGCCCTTGCAAGTGGGGGGAGGGGCAGAGGGAAACAAAGAATCCTCAAGCAGATTCCCCACTGAGTGCAGAGCTTGATGCAGGGCTTGGTCCCAGGACCCTGAGACCAAGGATCTGAGGCCAAAATTAAGAGTTGGCCACTTATCTGATGGAGCCACCAGGGCGCCCCTTAAATGCTCATATGCATTTAAATTTTTAAATAAAAAATTGTATTTGTGTTTGAGCTGCCAAAATAAAATACCATAGACTGTAAAGAGTTAAACAGAAATTTCTCACAGAAATAAAGGAGGGTGGAAAGTCCAAAACCAAGATGCCGACAAAGCAGCTTTGACTCCAAAGCTACTTGTCTTAGCATATAAGTGGCTGCCATTTTGCTGTGTGTTTACATAATTTCTTCTGTGTGTGTGTGTGTGTGGGCGTGTGTATAGAGACAAAGAAAGCAATTTCTCTTTCTTACTCTTCTTATAATACCACTGATTCTATCAGATTAGGGTCCTACCCTTATGACCTCATTTAGCTATGACTGCCTTCTAATCACTCTACTTGCAAACACAGACCCATTGGGAATTGGGTCTTCAACATAAGAATACTGGAGGAACAGTTACGTCCATAGCAGAAATTCATTCTTTCTCTCCCCCTGCCCCCCACTCTCTCTCTCTCTCTCGCTCTCTCTCTCTCTCTCTCACACACACACACACACACACACACACACACACACACATCCATAAGGACAGAAACTACTACAATCCTTATGTATGGGTAAGGGAATTGAGCACAGAAATTAGTGTCACAGCTTGGTTTCCCAAAGAGCAGATATTGAGACAGTTTGGAGTATAAAATAAGAAAGGAGGAGTGCCTGGGTGGTTCAGTGGGTTAAAGCCTCTGCCTTCAGCTCAGGTCATGATCCCAGGGTCCTGTGATCAAGCCCCACATCGGGCTCTCTGCTCAGCAGGGAGTCTGCTTCTCCTCTCTCTCTGCCTGCCTCTCTACTTGTGATCTCTCTGTCAGATAAATAAAAATCTTTTAAAAAAAATTAAAAAAAAAAAAGAAAGGAGAGCAGGGTACTCCTTTGTGGCAAGCTATTGCTCAGAATGCAAAAGGGTGGAAAGATTTTAGAAAATGAAAAGAAGTTTTCTATGAGCATGGGACTCAGATAAAGTTTAACATTGCTGTCCCCCCCTTTCCTTCAAGATGAATGAATATTATTTATCGCTGAACAACTCATAAGCAGTAGCAAACTTCTAGATGAGGAGAGACAGAGTCTAAGAAATAGTAGCTCTAAGACACCTGTTGGTGGTATTCATGCAAAACCAGCTAAACCAGCTACTGAGAGGTGGTAACAAAGGTTAAATTGTTTTGGAATCCTGGAGATTAAGTATTTCAAGAAGAAATGCCTAAAATAATGAATAAAAATATTAGTATAAAGCTTGTATTAAAGTACCAGGGGGTACCTGGGTGGCTCAGTTGGCTGAGCTCCAACTCTTGGTTTCAGCTCAGGTCATGATCTCATGGGTTCTGAGGGTGAGACCCAAGTCGACACCCTGCTTGGTGAGGAGTCTGCTTGAGGATACTCTCCTTCCCCTCCCCACTCTCTCTCTCATGCACACTCTCTCCTCTCCCTCAAAAAAGTAAATCTTAAAAAAAAACTACTTTAAAAATAAAAATTAAAGTACCAGGAAGTGAACCCTGAGAATCACCAGATGGTTAATTCCAGGAGTCTGTCCAGGAAAACTGTTTATGTAATACCGTTCTTGAGTTTCTTAGAGCTCTCAAGCTAAGATGTTCATATTTTAGGTAATGTCCAGTCTTGGTTACCTATCCTATAAGGTCAGGCATGACCCAAGCATTTTGCCTGACTTCCTTAGTGGTCCAGACAGTTGACTGTCCAGGAAGAAATCATCCCATTCGTGGTCAGCTGTGAGGGTGAATCCTCTAGAGTTTAAATCAAGTCATGGGGCTTTAGGTCACAGGGCTTCTTCAGATTCCAGGGAAAGGGACCACTGGCAAGGCAACCTAGTGTTCCCATAGGGTTCTAAAAATCTGGTTTATTTTTTTGGAGATGTAAATTAGGCAGGAGAGTAAGTGATTAGAGAAATAAGTTTGGAGGACTGTATCCAAATAGAAAGAACTGGAAATCTAGAGGGGATTGACAAGTTGATCAACATAACAGGATCTAACAGATAGGTACCAAAATATGGGGTTTTGGGTTCTGTTGTTGATGTTGTAATTGTTTAGTGTGGAGAGGAAGTCAATTAAATCTTTATCAGACAGTGTTTGCATATCATCAGTTATCCACAATTTACAGAGATTCCAAGTAGCTCAAAGACAATGGGCAGGGTTAGAATCTGATAAGCTGGAAGACCAGGGGAGAGCTGCTGAGGAGGCCACATGTTGCTTGGGGAAGAAGCTGTAGCAGCTGTAGTCCTATTGAAGTCTACAAGGGGAAGGAAAGGGGTGGGCCACCACTGTAGGCTCAGAAAGTTCCAGCTTTCTCTACCTTCTGGCTGGCAGACATGACAAGCTCTTCAAAATCAAAAAGTCCATCTGGCTTTTCTCTTTTGGCTTTCTCTCACCTATAACTTGTCCCAAGCTATTTATGAATCTTTCTAGGAACAGAAGTTATTAAAGAATGCTTGTGAATCAGCAGGATTAGCATCCCTCAGGAACTTCTTGGAAATGTAATTTCGGAGCTCCACTCCAGACCTACTGAATCAGAAACTTGGTTGGCATGATGCAGTCTGTGTTTTAACAGGCTCTCTCAGTGATTATGATGCATGCTGAGTTTGGGAACTACTGCAGTAGCACATCAAGCATGCTTAGCGATAACTCTGGCCCACATATCTTTGTAGCCACTGTTTTCTCTATATATCTCAACTGCCCAATATGTTATAGCTGCTAGTGCATTTCCATCCACTATATTCTCTCCCGATTCACCACTGCTGAAACTTTTAGCAGACCACACTGCCTTAAACCAGACCCCTTCTGTGCTCCATCTACCACCAATGGTGAGGTCCTTAATGTCATCCAAGTGCTGGGCAATCTAGCTGCAAACACTCATTATCATCTCACGTGCTTTCTCAGACCACTTCGAGTATTGTCACACCCCAGGTTCTCTAGAAGCAGAGCATGAGACATAGCTTAGGGTGCCAGACATTTAGTAGAAGTCAGTGAAGGTATAGGGAGGAAACAGGATCGGATGGAGAGAGAAGTTGGCTTAGGATGCAGGCTTGGCAAAACTTTGACCAACTCGAAGTTCTAAAGCTAGTGCTACCCACCTCAAATTGGGCAAAAGGTGCCAGCCCTTGATTATCCCACCGTGCTTGGTCACTAGGTATAGGCTGACCCAGGAAAGGCATGAACTCAGGAAAAATGGTCTCCATAGCCTGAAGTTGATTGGAAAGAAGATGAGAGCTAGAGCTTATCCTCAGACCACACTGTCTAGTAGCTGAGGATCAAGTTCTTCCTCTAAAGAGGACCTGGGTGGAACATCCCCCAATCTACTACAGTTAATAACCTGCCTAAATTCACATTATAAGTAGGAGTAGAGCCAGGCTTTGAAGCCAGTTAACCTGGCCTTGAAGGTTCATGCTTGTCACCATCTTGCTGCAGCACCTAACAGCTACTGTTATATCACTGAACAAATTTTAACAAAGGGACAGGAATAGATTTGATTTTTAGGTAGACTTTCTATGAAGTATTATTATGTATCAATAATTTGAGACTCCTTTTACTTGCTAGATTTTTATTAGACTCATTTTCCCCCTCTGTAAAAAGTCCTTTGCCATCTATAAGGTAACTCTTATTTTTCTGAAATAAATCCAGAATGTTCACAGTTTCCCTGTGGGAGGACTACCTCTTACAGGGGAAAGTTCCCCACCCTGTTGCCCTGGATTTCACATTTCCTTGCAATTCTCTCATTTTGATTACTGGTGTTACCATGATTTTTTTTCAAGTTGCATCTTAGAGATTCTGGGTTTCCTTTTAAGATAGAAATACACATTTTCTTAAGACATCCTCATGAATAGGACTATTTGAGGAGAGAAATGAGAAGAAAGACAATTGTTGATTTCTTCATAACAATGAAAGCCTCAACTATTTCCCTTTCAAGGATTCCTTTTGAGGGCATTTATACTATAGGTTGGACATAGTAAAAATGCTCTCAAAAAAACAATAATCCAATCACCAAATTTACTGTTAGTCTAAATTCTAATTCTTACCTAAAGTAAATGCACAATAAATATTTCTTGAATGAATGAATGAATGAATGAATGAATGATGAATGATGAATGAATCATTATCATTCCAATGCATCTTGCACTTTGAGTTATCTTTCCAGTCATGGAAATGATTGTCCCAGAGAATGTGAATATTCTTACCAGTAAATCTTTGTGGCAAGAAACAGAAGCCAAGAAATTCTTACTTCCTTAGGCCTCAAGTTGCCATAAACTTTCTTCCATGCTTCTATATTCATTGAATCTGTGTCTCATTTTCTCAAGTTATACCATGTTTAAGGGGGAAACAGAGAGAACAAGCACACAAGCAAATGGTGCAAATGTCTCCCTTCAGTTCTGCCTTGGGTTACTGCTATGAACAGTTTGTGAGCAGAATCCCAGCAGAAAGGAGCTGGCACATAGAAATCAGAATACTTCAAGAAGAATTTAATAAAAGGGCTATTTAAAAGGTGTAAGGGAATCACAAAAGATAGTGAAATGCCTGGTTTAGGAACAGTTTAGGTACAGTTTAGCTGCCTTATGCTCTGAGGCCTAAAGAGGTGGTTTCCAGAATAGCACAGACAGTACTCATGCAGAGAGATATCTGCCTTTCAACAACTGAGAATCTCTGGTTAAGATACACAGGAACCTGTGGCAACCCTGCTGGGAGGGAGCTGGTGTGATAAAATCTCCAATCTCCCTCTAACCTGCTGCCAGGATTTTCCTGAGCTACATGCCACCTGGGAAGCCAGAGAGCAAAGGATGGTGTTGATGGCCTCCAAGTGTAGCAGACCAGCTTGGGAGGGACAAGGGCAGGACCAAGTAGGATAGAGAGTGCATCTGCAGGGGCAAATGGAAGCTTTTCAGCATGCTTTCATTTTTTTACAACCAGGCAAAATGAATATTCACTGAATTGGACTACTTAAATGACCTGATGTTCATATGAGAGTGACGATAAATAAACCCAAAGTTTTTATGTGTGAGAGAACACTCACCCATCAGAATCTAAGAAAATAATCTAATTTAACAAAATTTCTGTTAACTCTAATGCAATCAAAGAATTCTTTGCTCTGTGTGTATCTGTTGAGGTGTTGGAGTGTGTGTGTGTGTGTGTGTGTGTGTGTGTGTGTGTGTGTGTGTTTTAAACTATCTTAATGTCATAAAAGAGTCATGAAATTCCTAGCTCTAACAGCTTTGGAATGATACAAAAATCCAGATTTCTGCAAGTAGAAAATTCTCATTGATTATTTGAATCAATTCTCATTGATTAAGTTTGCTTTCTATATTCAGAGACGGACAAATTTTTATGTAAAGGGATAAATGGTAAATTTTTTTGGCTTAGCAAGTGATAGAAGTCTCCATCACAGTTAGCTAACTTTGCCACTGTAGGCTGAAAATAGCCATAAATAAATGGAATGACTGTGCGTCAGTAAAACTGTATTTACAAAATACAGGTGAACTGGCTGGCCCATGCATTCACTCAGCAAACGAGACAAAATGGTTTTAAACAGATGTGAGTCCCAGGCCTAACTCCTATGCTTTTAGCAGACCGGCCCTGGACAAATGGCTTATCCTCTGACCGAACTCTACCTCAGAGAGTCCATAAAAACATAAGTAAAGTGACCAAAGTAAAGATTAGCCACTAAATAATGGGTAGTCGCCTTCCTTTCTACATACTACTAAAGAAAATACGGAAATTGAATAAATGAATTTGGCTCACATGTGTTGAGCTACTTTCAAAGTGGGTCAAAAGGTCTCTAGGGGAATTTTGGCGCATCCATTGTCTAAACAAATTCCATGGAGAAAGACACCACATAAAAGCGCCAGAGTTTTAATTTTTAAAATGAGCAACTTAATATCTTGAGCAGAATTTAGTGGATTTAAAAGAATGGGCTGCATTATTATTGCCAGCAGGGGACTATCTAATTGGGAGTCCTTCATCTATGATAGAAAAAAACAGCAGGAACCCAATCAACTAATAGAGAACAAAAAAGGGTAACCAAGAGTATGGGGAGGAATAAGCCAATGTGTGTCTAGAGAGGCAGAGATGCAGAAAATAAAAAGGTATGGCCCCAAGGGAATTTTCAGCATCACTCAAAAACATGACGTATAAGTCAGTTTCCCCAAAACATTTGTGATTTACTGAAAACCCTCCACACCTCCATCTCCTCTCTGCCAATATTCATACGGTTTCAGCAAACTCAAAGTAAATTCTCATCATGAAAAAAAAATGGCAGACACTTTTGATTCCATGCTGGCCAGTGCCTTTCTCCCTAAATTAGGCATTGTATCTTCCATAAATTCCCCCACTGCCTAGGCCCGGATAAATCCTCCCTTCTAGATGTTTTTCAGCACACTGGCTATCCATATGGCAGGACAGCATGGCCTTTTTATTGCTCCCTGTCTCCCATTCATCCCTAAGCTCCTAAAAAGAGTCTGTCTGCTGTCATCAGAGTTATGGTCTCAGTGCCTAGCTCAGTGGAAGGCTTGCCCAAAGTTTGATAAATATTTGTTAAATATAGAATAAATAGGTGAAGTTAGTGGGGGTTCCTTTTGTCTTTTGAGATATTTTTGTCTTCATTTATAAGGAACTTAGGACATTTGTAATGTCTTCTTTCACTAATAAACAAATTACCATACTTAATCTCTCAAATTCCCACTTTCTTGATTTGCGAATACTTCACCTTCTTGTTGAGAATCTAAGGTGTGTGATATGTGTGAAGAACCTCTCTCAAAGAGTCTGGCAGTTTGTGTTGACTCAGTGCATTTTAGCTCTTCTCCCCTTTTCAGGTCAGTATGCTGCTAACCTCAATAATTTCCTAATGAAACATTTGCCTACAGTTATATTTGCTTTTGCCATTTTCTTTTTAGTAAACTTGTTGTTGTTGTTGTTGTTCATTTGCACTGAATTTTCATGCCTTTTGGACCAGGTCACAATTAACTTTGCTTCACCTGAAATTATACTTGAAAGCCATTTATGCCTTTGGAATGCAATGCTTTTTAAATCAGCAACTCCAAAACCTTACTGCTCTTACCTAATGTCCAAGTGGTATGTACACCAAGTATGGAGCCCACACATTATCAGAGGGAATCCTTACCCTCACTTACATGAAGATTTATGACAGGCAATATGGCTAAGAGTGCCACTCTTGGCAATTGATTTTTGGTGTTATATTCTGATTTATCATGATTAGCTTATAAAGTGGAGAAAATATTAGGATGCAGATCATGGGGTTGTTAAAAATTATTAAATTAGCTAATATATGGGGGAAGAGCCAGCATGTTTCTGTTAATTATTGCTACTGTGATTATCATGTGGATCACTATAAAGAAATATATTCACTATGAAGGAATATCTGAGGTGTGGATCTATAATGACAACAGCACTTTGGTAGAGAACTTTTTCACTCCAGAGTGCTTTCTTACTGCAAACCTTTCCCATGAAGATTTTATTTAGTCAATACTACTCTCCATATTATATATAGAGAATGTGGGCTAAGAGCAGTTAAACTGTTTTCCAAAGTCACACAATAAGTAAATGACAAAACTCCAAATCTGACTCCGTATTCAGCATTTATCTACCATACTCCAGCTAAAGCAGAAAAAGGTATTGTAAACCAACAGACAACAAGAGGAATGCAAATCTAAACTAAACTCTAACTGCAGTGAGATCATTCACAACCTTTTTGGTGTTGGCCAAATACTCTTATACTTCTTGTCTCCATAAGTCAGACCCTGTCTGCACAAGCATTGCACAAACCACTCAACTAACTACTTCATTTGAAAGATCACAATGTCAGCATGTGTACACCACTAGGAAAAATTAATTTTAATATGGACCAAAATGTGGTAGCACACCTGTGAGAGATTTGCAGTGCTCTGGGTAGAAGGCAGACATCAAAGTGTCTAGGTTTCATTTGATCTCAGATCTTCTGAGCCAAACAGTAGAGCTTACTTACTCATTTGCTATTTTTTTATTATACTATGTCACTTCTCTGGATTTAGATACTAAAGAAAATTGTTTTTAAGGGTACTATAGTCATTCATAAAGATGTCCTGTGTATGGATCTCCTGTGGACTTTGGAGTTCTCTGTCAATGCGTGACAATCAGTGCATAAATTCATTTCCTATAGCTCTGTTTTCATTTTGTATTAATTGAATAGCATGTGGGATCTTCTCTGATAGGAATTGGTAATTCATCCTGAAATAAGGATGTGTTAATTGTCACAGACTTCAATAACACACTTCCATTCATTGTATATTAACAGATCCCACTGCATCTTTCCACGTACGTCTGAAGTTCCTTTTTCTTACTATAATATGTGCTAAATGCAGGTGTGACATTCAGGTCAGTTGTTAACTGGCAATCATTTGTAGATTAAAATTACCTCTTAAAAACAAGACAGCATCTTGAGGCAGATGGATAACATCAATGCAGGGCTATTAAGCACCATTACATGGTGATGGGCTGCTGCTAATTGACAAACACATCTATGTCCTTTACTAGAAGCAGCCTAACCCAACCTCTTGCAAGACTCTGACATTAGGAGAAGTGAGAGAAAAATGATGGGGGCGGCAATCGGAGGGGAAGACAAACCATGAGACGCTGCAGATTCCAAAAAACAAACTGAGAGTTTTAGAGGGGAGGGGGGTGGGAGAATGGGTGAGCCTGGTGATGGGTATTAAGGAGGGCACAAATTGCATGGAGCATTGGGTGTTATACATAAACAATGAATCTTGAAACACTACATCAAAAACTAATGACATACTGCATGGTGACTAATAACATAAAAAATAATTAAAAAAAAAAAGAGTTGGAAGTTAACTGATGCATTCTGATAGAATCTACAAACTCTGTTTTCTGAATTAGCCCACTGAAGATGAAAGAACCAATGACGAATCTTGGTTCAAAGAATCTCTCTCTCACTGTTGTTGTTTGCTATTTATGCACTTCCATTTTCTTCTGCAGTTGAACTTTACTTCTTACCCTTTGAGTCAGTAAGTTATTCTTTTGCAATATCATATTCTCATGTAGCATCAACTACCTCTATATGTCAGTGACTCCCAAATCTTTACCTTTAACCTTGATTTTTCTTCCATGATCCCAGCTATATATGCCCACTGACTCTATGTGGGGATCCCACAAGTACCTTGGCATTAAAAACACAACTTTGTCCTGAGATATCCAAAATTCCTTTTCTTCTCAATTTTGATCCCCAAAAACATTTCAGAGCCATCCTAGGTGCCTTCCTATTTCCTAGACCCCCTCTGAAACTAGAAACTGTCAAGTCTCTCTGAAATGTCACTCAGATATGTTTGCTTCTATCTCCATTGCTAATGCTTTCCTTCAACCCCCATTTCTTTTTTCTTGCATGGATCCCATAGCTGTTTCATTTATCATCCCATATCCTGTCATTTCCTTTTCCAAATCATTTCTGAGATTGTCTTTCTAAAACAATGATCTGATCACGTCATTTTTCTCTTCTTAAATAACCTTTCTCTTCCTTCTTGCCCAGTGAATGTCTTCTCAATCTTTCAAGACCAAAGTCAACTGTTACAACTTCTCTATATCCTTTTTCTTAAGATTATATTTATTTATTTGACAGCAAGAAAGAGATCACAAGTAGGCACAGAGGCAGGCAGAGAGAGAAGGGGAAGCAGGCTCCCTGCTGAGCAGAGAGCCCGATGTGGGGCTCCACCAAGGACCCAGAAATCATGACCTGAGCCGAAGGCAGAGGCTTAACCCACTAAGCCACCCAGGTGCCCCTCCTCTATATCCTTTCTTGACTTCTCCTGGCAGATTTAGTCTCTCTTATCTGAATTCCAATAGCCCTTCTAAAAACATGTTACAGCACTGTCACTTCCTTTGTAAATTGAAATGATCAAAGTAGTACAGAGTTTGAGAAATGCACCAACACAACAGTACTCAGAAGTTTTTTTTCAGGGAGCACCTGGGTGGCTCAGTTGGTTAAGCACCTGCCTTCAGTTCGGGTCATGATCCCAGGGTCCTGGGATCAAGTCCCTCTTCAGTGGAGAATCTGCTCCTCCCTATCCTTCTGCCTCTGTGCGCTCTTGCGCGCGTGCTCTCTTTCTCTCTCTCTCTCTCTCTCTCTCTCTCTCTCTCTCTCTCAGGCACTCTCTTTAATAAATAAAAAATCTTTAAAAAGAAAAAAACAACTTTTTTTCAGGGTCCCAGGTTTGGGTGGGTACTAAAATTCCTACTCTTAGTAACCAATAGAATACAAGCTCAAGAGAACAGAGTTGATTTGTGTAAAGGGTTAAGATCTTTTCTGCAACACTGTACCAGGAGTTGCAAACCTGAGGCATAAAGGACAGTGTGTGTGTGTGTGTGTGTGTGTGTGTGTGTGTGTGTGTGTACATGCGAAACCCAAAACCTCAGAATGTATTTCCCTGGATTATACTAAATAGTCTTTTCTCCTTGTTACACTAGAGCCCCACCCCCCAAAAAAAACTAAAACCCACAGAGTATATTTCCCCAAGCCTTCTCACTCAGATCATCCACTTCTGAGAACTATGAACTAAAATCAGCCTTGCCCCAACTCACTTCCCTGTTTCTTGTCCCATTTCCCCACCTCAAAACTAACCTAAGTGGCTAGATCCTCCATAAGTACTAAAATAAAGAAACAGTCTCACTTTTATCCCAACCTTCTGGTTAACAGTATATAACGGCTTTATTTTTGTTGTTCTACTTGGTTAGAATTTATTTGACAACAGTTACGCATCTGTTTAATCCAGTGTCTGGTGTCTGTTAGGAATAGGTACTAAATGTGTATTTGTTAATGAATGAATAAACATACTACTTTTGTAAAAAAGTTAGTCTTGGGTCAAGAAGTGAAGATGTAGGTAAATAAGCCTTAGATGTAAGTTTAAAATGACCTAGATTCTTGGCCAAAGAGAATCTTAGAGCATATCAAATGGGTTTAAGTCTTCCAGAAACAAATCAGAAAGACAGCAAACCAGCCTAGAAAGGATTCTAGGATAGCTCTGTGCTTGCATTAAGAGTTACCCTACGTTCTGTTTACTGCCCTTCCAGCCCTTTACTGAATAGTCAGTAAAATGTTATTAATGGTTACAATTGGTCTCAGAGAAATAGAAAATCAGAGAAGTTCTGTGCTCATATCTGTGGCAAAACTGATGCAGAGAAGAACAGTTTCCTGGTCCTTGAGTAGTGCTCCCCCTTCTTATACTAAAGAAGAGTGAAGGAGGGTAGGAGATGTTCCTAGCAGAGGGCAGCTACATCGAGAGGACTAGAAAAGGCAAGAGGAGGAGAGAGTGAGCATGGCAAAGAAAAGTTATCCTGTACTATCATAATTGACATATGAAAAAGAATTATGGCCTTATATGGTAGCCACAGGTATACGGAGGCCTGGGATATTGTGGTTCATACATTTTCTTTTCTATTTTTACTATTCTCCTGGGAGTTTTCTCCAGGGAAAAGATTATGCCATTTTTATCTCAGTATTCCCAAGCATATTAACATGGAGGCAACATGGATTGACACTTACCACAAATCATTCATTCACTCATTCACTCACTCAGTCATATATTTGATACACGTTTACTAAACATTTAACATATGAGGTGCTCATAAAACAGGCAAATATGGTAAAGATGAAGCGTATGAAAGATGTTCATTCTTTAACAATGGGGAGTATTGGTATTCTTTTTGGAAGCACATATACTAATATCAAAACAATACAGAGAAGATTAGTGTGGCCCCTGTGCATGGATAACACACAAATTCATGGAGTGTTCCATAGTTCTGCGGGGGACAGAGGACTCCAGTTATAGAATGAGTACATCAAAGGAATAAAAAGCACAGCGTAGGGAATGGGGTGAATGGTACTGTCATAACATTGCATGGTGACAGATGGTAGTTACAGGTGTGGTAAGCAGAGCATAATATATAAATTTATAGAGATGCTGAATCACTATGTTGTACACATGAAAACTACTGTAACATTGTGTGTCAACTGTACTCAAGAAAAAACTAAAAAAAAAAAAAAAAAAGAATGGATAATAACGAAATGGCTGGTGGAAGGGGATGTTTCTAGGCTTAAGCAAGACATTCCTAGGGCCTCCATGCAGCAAGTCTCCTTTTGCAGAGAACAGAAGGATGCTGTTGGGTGGACCAGAGAAGGTCTTGTTAGAACATTGCTAGGGTCATGCAAGGTCACATGTTGGAACCTAGAAGGCCAGAGCCTAAAAAATATAGAAAAGTCTTGAGGGATGAGTTTGGGGAATAGTTATTCTTCAGTACAGAAAGTCAAACCAGAAAAATCAAAGTGAATGATGAGTCAGAGGGTTGGGGTGGTACTAAGCATGGGTCTAGGGATCCCTACTCAAATCATCAGTTAAGGACAAGAGATGATTATAAGCTGGGTTTAAAGGCTGATGACAATTTAATAAGATAAATCCTAGCTCTTCCTTGGGACGGGCATTAAGGCTTATGGTAGAGTCTGGAAGCAAAAGGGGACAAAAAAAAGAAATAGAAGGAGTTGGTAAAAAGCTGAAACGACCATCAGTAATTTGTAACAATAATTCAATCTGTTTTCGTTTCTGTATTAGGAGTTTCAAGAAAGACCCACTGCTATGGGATTTCAGGGGCATAAGCTGTTTGTAAATTTTAGAATGGAGAAATTTACATGCATAAGTCAGAGTTAAGATAATTATAAAAATTTTGCCCAAATAAGAGTAACAGCTAATCTCCAGAAAATAAATCTTAGAGTAAAAATAGGGTAAAAATATCCTCATCTAATTACTAATGTGCATAGCAGAGATTTCCTTCAAATAACCAAAGCCCTATGAGAACAGAGAAACCTTACATGTCCAAGAGAGTGGAAACGAGAGAAACTGGTTCTCCTCTGGAAATAAAGGATGGGAAAATGGGTCACTGACTCATGACTGAAGTACTGGCATGACTGTTGTTGGCATAAATATTAACATTCACTCCTAACTCTAAATACTGACCTAGGGGCACCCGGGTGGCTCAGTCGTTGGGCGTCTGCCTTCGGCCCAGGTCAGATCCCAGGGTTCTGGGATCAAGCCCCGCATCGGGCTCTCCGCTCTGCGGAAAGCCTGCTTCTCCCACTACCATTCCCTCTCCTTGTGTTCCCTCTCTCACTGTGTTTCTCTCTGTCAAATAAATAAAATCTTTAAATAAATAAATAAATAAATAAATAAATAAATACTGACCTAATAGCACTTTGTCTTATAATTTCTTTTGCATAAATTTTTATTTATGCTTTTACCTCACCCACTAGAATATTGATTGTCAATCCGAGTGTACATTAAATAATTTTTCTTTTGTTTTTTATATAGATATTCCAGGGCTCTAAGGAAATTCCAATTTAATTGGTGTGGGTTGGACTCTGTTCACTAGTATTTTTTTTTTTTTTACAAAGATTTTATTGATATATCTAACAGAGAGTGCATGAGAGCGCAGGGGGAGGGGGAGAGGGAGAAGCAGACTCCCCACTGAGTGGGGAGCCCAACATGGGACTAGATCCCAGGACCCTGGGATCATAACCTTAGTCAAAGGCAGACAATTAACCAACTGAGCCACCTAGGCATCCCTGGTCACTAGAATTTTTAAAACTTTCCTAGGTAACTATAATGTGTTCAGAGTTAAAATTTCCACAGCTCATTAAAATGTCATTAACTGCTAAACAGAGTTCCCAATGGATTTTGGGCTGCTAAAAAAATCTAAATCTAAAATTGAGGATCATTGCTTTTTAAAGATTATTTTTGAATGAAAGTAAAGATTTTCTAAAATGTCTTAAAATATCCACAATAAGAGTCTTCTGAGTCAAGATGTCTGTGAATAATCATTACCTCCCTTCTACCTCAAAATCCAAAAGAAATAATCCAACTCCAGAAATTTCAAAAGAAAAAAAGTTATAACATAGCAGTACTAGAAAAGTGAGGAAATTCCTGTCCATGTGCCAAAATCATAAGGAATTTACAGAAAATAAAATGACATGATGGAGAAACTAAGACCCAATGCATGCCTGACATGGGACAGACAAAAAAGCAAGTTTTCTGCTCACCAAATCTTGGAATAACAGAAGAGAAGAGGCAGCAGGAAATAGAAACAAGAGTCAGAAGTGGGGAATTTATCAAGTCATTAATTAAAGGACTGGAAAACAGCTCCTCTGACCCTGGCTTTCTGAGCATCTGGCCATATGGGATGCTAAGAGAAAAATAAAGCAATAAGAACAAAGTGCTGGAAAAGGAATGAGAATGACTTTTTTTTAACTATAAAGAGAATGCATGAAATATACATGAACAGTTTAAGAATAAATATAGATGAGTACTCAGGTAAGCAGCACCCGAGGGTGCCTGGGTGGCTCAGGTAGTTAGGCAACTGCCTTGGGCTCAGGCCATGATCTTGTGGAGTCCCGGAATCGAGTCCCACATTGGGCTCCCAGCTCCACGGGGAGTCTGCTTCTCCCTCTGACCTTCTCCCCTCTCATGCTGTCTCTCACTCTCTCTCTCAAATAAATAAAGAAAATCTTTAAAAAAAAAAAAAAAAGCAGCACCCTAATTAAGAACAAACATTCCTGGTACCTTAGAATTCCTCTCCTGCTAACATCTCATTGTCTCTCCACTAAGAATAACTAATAAATTAATTTGATGGATATCATTTATTTCCTTATTTTAGAGAAAATATTTTATCTATGATCACAACTAGAAGCAATATACTTTTAATTCTGCCTCTTTTTGAACTTGGTATATAGGGAATCATACTGTATATGATTCTTCTGTAACTTCTTTGAAGTTCTTTCATTCTAACATTTCATTCAATGTATTTGCAGGTTTCAATTCTGTTGATGTCTGTGTGTCGCTGTGACTTGTTCCTTTTCACTGAGATAATAATCCACTTTATAAATATGTCGGTACTTTTTAGCCAATAACTACTGGAGAGCATTTGGATTGCTTTCATTTTTTAATTTGTTTTATGAACAGTGCTACTATTAACATTTTTGTAATAACATCTATGCACACGCATAAAATTTTGTTATATTCCCAAAAGTGACATATTCATATATTCAACTTCCCTAGACCATGCCAAACTATTTTCAAAGTACTTGGACCAATTTATACTCCCTTTCAGAAGTACATGAGAATCTCTGTTGTTATATACCCTTGCCATCATCCAGATTACCAAAATCTAAAACTTAATTCTGTGTATATATGAAAGTATCTCCTTGTGGCTTAAATTAGAATTTGATTAAAAATGAAGCAAAGCATCCTTTTTTACATTCTTAGTTGTTTGGAGTTCCTTCTTTGTGAATTTCCTGCTCAAACTTTCATCAGTAATTTTTCTATTAGGGTTGTCTACAATTTTTTTCTCTTATTGGTTTATGACATTTCATTAAATAATTCCAAAAATACTTACTGGGCACATTCTGTGTGCCAGGCCCTGTTCTAGAGACTCACAAGGCACCAGTGGAAAATAGAAAATACACACACACACACACACACACACACACACACACACACCCCAAACAAAATATTCTATGCTTTTATTTTTTTTTTAAGATTTTATTTATTTGACACAGAGAGAGAGATCACAAGTAGGCAGAGAGGCAGGCATAGAGAGAGGGAGAAGCAGGCTCCCACTGAGCAGAGAGCCCAATGCGGAGCTTAATCCCAGGACCCCGGGGATCATGACCTGAGCTGAAGGCAGAGGCCTTAACCCACTGAGACACCCAGGTGCCCCTATTCTGTGCTTTTAGAAACCTAAGCATTTTGGTGTTGATAGCAGTGAAAGAGGAAGAACAAGCCAATAAAAATTTGTATGTATAAAATAACAAATTCTATTAGTAAAAAGTTAAAAAAAAATACCCATTAAGCAGGATAAGGAGAAGAGGACTATGGATGTTTCATGAGAATGGAACAGACTACAGCTTTGATTATTTTAAGAATAAGCCTTAAGAGATGAGAGACATACTATTAGTGAAGCGGAAACCTTCATCATCCTGTGATGAACAGAGATTCCTCCCAGACCCATACTGGACAGGTAACACGAGCAAAACATTTTGGTGTGTAAAGCTCTTGAAATCTATAAACGGTTCTCTATCACAGTGCCACTGATCCATCTCGCCTGAACACAGATCAATTACAAGAAGCAAACAAAAAAGCTAATATTCAGATAATCTTGGAGAGTGGAATCCTTACACAAAACTCTGAGAAACTCTAAAGAAAGAACAAATTTCAATACATAAAAATTAAAGTCTCTATAGAAAAGACACTCTGAAAAATATATAGGGTATACAACACATTGATAACAAAAATGCCAATATATGCAAAGAATAGATACCCATAATATATAAAGATTTCCTATAGACCAATAATGAAACAGAACGACTCTAGAAGCTGGACAAGGGATATGGGAAGGTTATTCACAGAGAATATCTGTATTTAATTATAGAGAATAATGTTCACTACACATACACACAAAATAATCCCCTAAATCACTTTTGGTTTTATACAGTCTTTCCATGATGTAATGCTGGGTAAAGTGAGGAGCTTCCCTATAATACTGCTCAATAGAGTATATGTTTGGGGAGGTGTTTCCAAGTTTTGAACCATGAAATTGACCCTCATGAAGGGTTGTACTAAAGACACAATGAGGAGAAATGAGGAAGACACATCAAAGTAACAAGCTCCAGATTTGTTGCCTTTTTCCCCTCCAGAGGATTTGCCCAGATAATTTATTAAGAATAACAATTTTTTAAATTTATCTCTTTACCTTTGTTGCCAGGTCTTTCTGTCACTTTTGAGATGATTAACTAATAATAACACTTTGAAAGCATTATAATCACACAAGAGAATAGCAGTTATATTCATGCTGGTGAAATGTGTTAATATTTTCTGTTTAAAAACACAGTGCTATTTTGTCCCTTTGGATAAGCCAGCTGAAGTTTCTTTAAAAGCTCAGCTAAACACACACTATTCTGTGAAATATCACTTCTGCTAGAGAGTAGACATTTGGAACCTCAGGGACAGTTAAGCAGCTGAGGTGTGAGAAGAGGCTGCCGTTTTAATGATTCTGTGACTGATTCTGAGCTCAATGGAGTTATCATGCCAAGCATTATGCTTGTCTCACTTTGATCTCATAGTGGGTAATTTTGAGACTAAATACTGGCAATAATCCCCCCTGGCAGCATGAAAGCACTCAGTATAGTCTCAAGAGTACCAGTTCTTGAGACAGACTGCTCGGGTTTGAATCCCATCTTCACCAGTTTTGTGCTGGGAGGCCACAGACAAGTTATGCCATCTCTCTGAACTCAGTTTCATCATCAGAAAAAATGGTGCATTCCACATAGGCTTGTTGTACAAGAACAGTATATGGGAAGGACCTGAGAGAAAAGAAGCAGTAGAGCAAAGCTGACCATCCAATTGTTTATACTGACTGTGCACAAGCAGCAGCACTTAAAGATGCTGTCCTGATGGACCTGAGAAGGTGTGCAGATTTTATGGGAATGATTGGATGAGATCCATATAAATTGTTAAGAACAGTACCTGGCACACAAGACTAGATTAATAAACTTATGTCTCATGTTTATTTTGGCACTATGAAAAGATTGTGTATATCTGGAATATAGACATGTCTTAATTCCTGTGTAGATTCAGAACAGACCTTGATTTATTTTAATTTATTCATTTACTTTTAAGCAGGCACTAGGCCCAGCATGGAGCCCATGACAGAGCTTGAACTCACGACCCTGAGATCAAGACCTGAGCTGAGATCAAGAGTCCAACACTTAACTGACTGAGCCATCCAGGCACCTAACAATGATTTATTTTAAATCTCTTTATTATTCATTGATGACAAACCATTAGAATGGGGATTCAGAAATCAATTGTCAAGAGGTGATAAGGAATAAATGGCTAATTCATTTCTTTTACGTGGGTTTTCTTTTAAATCTATGCTCTATACAATCAGACTACATTACTTCCTATTTCCGACATAGTGGAATAGGTGATGACTACAACATTCCCTAGTCTTCATATTATGCCTTATTCCACATTAATTCTTCTTTTTCTTTTTTTTTTTCCAAATAGGCATTGAGCTCCTTCAGATGAATTATAAGTTATCCCTCTGGATTCAAAGGAAGTTTCCTTGTTGCCTAAAGCCCAGGTGTTCCAATTTTTCAGGTAACTGGTGGTTAATCTTTTCATCATCCCTCTGTAGAGAGTGATAAGTTCTTAGAGTTGCAAATAAATTTAGTATCTTTTCAGCAATTCATTTTGCATTTTTTAAGAAACCACAGTGACTGAATAAAAAAATCCTCAAGGACTCCACTTTATGCCTAGCGGCAAATATTACTTGATTATATTGGCAGTTAGGAATACTTCAGCTTTAATTTAACTGTGCTGCAAAATGGCTTGTAGGCCACTGTTTCACAGGACACCAAAAGATTGGGGACAGGGGAACACCTTAGCGGGCTATCTGGATTATCAGTAAATGCCAATCACCCAGGAATGCACAAAGCTGAATGGGTGCGTGCATTTTCACTTCTTTTTTTCTCCAGTTTTTATATTTTCTCCACATTTTGTCCCTTACACTGTTCTAATTTCTGGTCTGATTTATTTATGATAACAACCATTGAGTATACTGAATTCTCTTTTTTCCAGAATGATAGCATCCTTTACTGTTCTCCCAGTTTCATCCACCTTTCTCCAAGGATTTATGTCAGACAGGGATCTAAGCAATTGATAAACCGTATATACAGCTCACCACATATAATTGATGTTGGCATGCATTCAGAGCTCTTCATTTGAGCTTAGGGTATAAATGTGGCTGCTCGATAAATAAACTGTATTCAAAGCTCTGCAGGCTCAGTAAATTTCTCAAATTAATTACATCTCTGCTACTTTCAATCTTGATTGAAGAGACAGAGAGATGATAACATATTTGGTCCTTGTGGCTACCTTGAATTTAGATCCCTTATCATCACATCTAGCTGTGTGACCAAAGGAGATACCAGTCTCAGAGGAGGTGCCTTGGAAATTATCAAGGGATTTATAATTGTGCAGTTCAGGAAAGTACAATAGTATTTATTATATTAAGAAGGATAGCATCAGGGGTTGAATGCAAGGCAGAGACTTAAAGGCTTATAAGAACCTTGATGAGGGGTGCTGGGTAGCTCTGTCGTTGGGATGTCTGACTCTTGATCTCAGCTCAGGTGTTGTTCTCAGGGTCTTGAGCGCAAGCCCTACATTGGGCTCCCCCCTGGGCCTGGAATCTACTTAAAAAACAAAAACCTCAATGACAGGAACCATGCCACTCCTATACAGGCTGAAATGAGGTATGTCTCATGATTATTTGCTATATGAGAGAAAAAATTAAACTATCAAATTAATCTTTACATTTCAGGGCTTATCACAATATTCTAATGTATTCACGCTCTTCTACGAAGTGATGGTTTTCAACCTGCTAAAATCCATCAACAACTATTTCCTTAAAGGCACAAGGCAGTTGGCTGGGACCATGAGAAACATAAAGTAATCATTCAAAATCAAGGAGAGGGAGCTCTGATTTAGAGCAGTGAATTCAGCCTGTGTGTTAACCTCTCTTGCCCCTTCACCCACAGTCCCTTCCAATGAGTAAATTCTATCAGCACAAGGAAGCAGAAAACGTTAGAAAATTGCAAAAATTTAGTGGAAATAAAACAGAAATTGAAAGGAAGGTTTTCTAACCTCAAAGGCCTTGGATACAAATAGAGAACTGACCTAAGTGAGTGTGTGAAAAAGGGACCCCAGGAGAAAGCCAGAAACACAACCAAAGTCAGAGTGACACCACGTATTTGTATCTATCTATATACACATACATATACATATATACTTGAAGGAAAAAACAAAGAACAGGTTTAGGGGAAAAAAATCCTAATAAAATTGAAAACTAAGAAATAGTTAAAAACAAGAATTTACACCATTAGGAGTAAGAGACGGAACGTAAGCATATGAAGAAAATGTTTGGTTACAATCATAGTAACATTATATACATATTAAAATACATATATATTACATAGACATTTATTGCCATGTTAAAATCTTACTGAAAAGCTCTATTTTCAAGCAAAAACTATATTACCAATACTGTCTTAAGAAAGACAAGTAGATCAGTAATATATAAAGAAATTTGTTAAACACCACCACCTATAATAATGATCAAATTCAGATGAGGTATGAAATATTTCAATCAAACTTAAAAACAAAAAATACCAAAAACATGTATTTCCCATGACACTGAAACTGTTTCAGAGAAATGAGGAGGAAAAAATATCCAAATTTCCCCATTTATTCAATGAGGAAAGCAAAATCAAAATCCTAAAAAGAGAACTCAGAAAACTACAGACCAATACAAGAGACAGGGTCAAAAATAATAAATATGACATTTGCATATTAAACTCAAAAGAAATTAGTCAAAAGAATGAACTGCTGTGAATATTCTTCTTTTCTATTTAAAGATTTTTTATTTTATTTATTTGACAGAGAGAGAGAGAGATCACAAGTAGGCAGAGAGGCAGGCAGAAAGAGAAGGGGAAACAGGCTCTCTGCTCAGCAGAGAGCCCAACCCAATGCGACCCAATTCCAGGACCCTGAGATCATGACCTGAGCTGAAGGCAGAGGCTTTAACCCACTGAGCCACCCAGGCACCCCAACTATTCTTTTTTTCTAATGAACTTGTGTGTCATTTTCTTACGTTAAAAGAAATACATGGATTTTAACTGGCATTTTATTAAATTGATAGATTGACCTTTGAATAATAAATTTATTCACCCAAATTACTTTTTAACTTTCCTAATGTGAAAACATTATCCTCTACAAACTAGAACTGGTCATTTTTTTTTTAACCCAAGTATCCTTCAGATAACTTATTTTAAAGTAAGGTTTAATGGAACCAGAAAAGACCACAAATAGCCAAAGGAATTTTGAAAAAGAAAACCAAACTCGGCAGCATCACAATTCCTGACTTCAAATTCTATTACAAAGCTAAATAATTAAGGCAGTGTGGTACTGGCACAAAAACAGACACATAGATCAACGGAACAGAATAGAGAGCCCAGAAATGGATCCCCAATCTATGGTCAACTAATTTTTGACAAGGCAAGAAAGATTATCTAGTGGACAAAAGACATTTGTCTCTTCAACAAACGGTGTTGGGAAAACTGGACAGCCACATGCAGAAGAATGAAACTAGACCATTTCCTCATACCGCACACAAAAATAGACTCAAAATGGATCAAAGACCACAATGTGAGACAGGACTCCATCAAAATCCCTGAGGAGAACACAGGCAGCAACCTATTCGACCTCAGCCAGAGCAACTTCTTCTTAGAAACATCTCTGAAGGCAAGGGAAGCAAGGGCAAAAATGAACTACAGGGACTTCATCAAGATCAAAAGCTTTTGCACAGCAAAGGAAACAGTCAACAAAACCAAAAGACAACTGACAGAATGGGAGAAGATATTTGCAAATGACATATCAGATAAAGGGCTAGTATCCAAAATCTATAAAGAATTTCTCAAACTCAACACCCAAAGAACAAATAATCCGATCAAGAAATGGGCAGAAGATATGCACAGACATTTCTGCAAAGAGGACATCCAAATGGCCAAAAGACACATGAAAAAGTGCTCCACATCGC
The DNA here is from genome assembly GCA_028646535.1 of Procyon lotor. Taxonomy (NCBI): domain Eukaryota; kingdom Metazoa; phylum Chordata; class Mammalia; order Carnivora; family Procyonidae; genus Procyon; species Procyon lotor. Next base: position 24,035,305 of record CM053619.1, on the reverse strand, counting down.
TCGGCATTAGGGAAATACAAATCAAAACCACA
>CM053619.1:24014613-24034773 GCA_028646535.1 Procyon lotor | reverse complement strand
AACTATGGAAATAACTTAGATGTCCATCAACAGATGAATGGATAAAGAAGAGGTGGTATATATATACAATGGAATACTACGCAGCCATCAAGGGAAATGAAATCTTTCCATTTGCAACGACATGGATGGAACTGGAGGGTATTATGCTAAGCGAAATAAGTCAGTCAGAGAAAGACAATTATCACATGATCTCTCTGATATGAAGAATTTGAGAGGCAGGGCAGGGGGGTCATGGGGGGATGGGGGAGGGAAATGAAACAGGAAGGGATGAGGAGGGAGACAAACCATAAGAGACTCCTAAACTCACGAAATGAACTATGGGTGGTTGGGAGGTTGGGGGGTAGGGATAGGGTGGCTGGGTTATGGACATTGAGGAGAGTATGTCCTATGGTAAATGCTGTGAAATGGTAAGCCTGACGATTCACAGACATGTACCCTGGGGCAAATAATATATGTTAATAAAAAATAAATAAATTAATTAAGGTTTAAGCTTAAATGTCAAAATAAAGTCAACCCTGTGACAAAAATATCAAAGAGTGATTTTAAAATAAAAATGAATATACACTTAATTCAGAAAAAAAAAGGCATTTTTACCTTAATCATTTGATATTAAAATGACCACTGAGTTTATTTGCTTCCAACAGATATTTTCACACCAGGAAAGATGGGGAGTTGAACACTAAAAGGGTCATCTTCAACCTGAGATCTCTGAGTATCTGGGGATGCTATACACATTCCTGAAATCTTAGTGACTTGATGTAGCACAGGTTTCTTTCTCATTTATGTTATAGGTTCATTATAGGTTGCCTTAGGCTCTGCTCCATGCTATCTTCACTCTGGATCCCCAGCTGATGGAGCATCAAGTATCTGGACCTTTGCTGGTGCTGTTAGTTGAACAGTGTCCTCCAAAAATCCATGTCCACTTGGAAACACAGAATGTGACCATATTTGGATATAGGACCTTGGCAGATGTAATTAGTTAAGGATATTATGGTAAAATCATCCTGGATTTAGAATGAGTCATAAACCCAATGACTGCAGTTCTTAAAAGAAGAGAAGTGGAGGGACGCCTAAGTGGGTCAGTCAGTTAAGTATCTGCCTTTGGCTCAGGTCAGGACCTCAGAATCTTGGGATCAAGACCTGTATCGGGCCTTCTGCTAAGTGGGGAGTCAATGTTTCCCTCTGCCTCTATGATCTCTCTCACTTTCACTCTCTCTCAAATAAATAAAATCTTAAAAAAAAAAAAGAAGAAGAGAAGTGAAGTGAATACACAAACACAGAGAAGGTGATATGAAGATGGAGGCAGAAATTGGAGTACTGTGTCTAAAAGGCTAGAAATGCCAAGGATTGCCCACAGCCACTAGAAGCTGAGAGAGAGGCATGGGATGCTTTCTCCCTTAGGACCTCCAAAAGAACCAACCCTGCAGACCCCTTGATTTTGTACTTCTAGCCTCCTAATCTGTGAGGGATTAAATTCCTATTGTTCCCCAATGTATGGGAATGTGTTATGGCAGCCCTAGGAAATGAATACAGCTGGGGGCCAAAGCAGTTAGAAAGAGAGTTCTGGGGTATCTCATTTCACTGTTAAATGTTCAGCCTGCAAGTGTCATGCCTCTTTTCCCCTCACAACTAGCCAAAATTATTCGCACACCCCACACACAAAAGGGAGGCAGGAATCCTATCATGTGCTGAAAAACAGAGAACCAGACTATCTACCCATGGCACTAATGACTACCTATTGTGCTACTTTGCTTTCAGAGGCAAAAGTATAGGAAAAAATACAGCTTTGCCAATGTATGCTGATGAAAATAGATGACACTCGAATCCTCTTTTTCTTGTGACAAACAGAGAGATATTTTGCCCCCAAAATATCCAAAGTGACATTCCATATATTCTTTTTGACAGCTACATCAAATTTAAATTCTAAAATCCCTCTTAAAATCTGGCAATGACTCATCATTAGTAAGAAAAGCCTTTGTCATAACCTTCTAAATGGCATTTTCAGGAGTGACATCAGGAAAATATTGCCTGAATTCATCTTGCAAATATTGGATTTGGATATTTTCTTTGAAATAATTTTTAAGAGCCTTGTCTTCATAAGCTTCATTAAGACATGAAAATGATGAGGCATTTTAAGAGACAATTTGCTGAATCCATAGCTGGATTCTGGCTCTGTATGTTCAATGTAAATCACAAAGAGAAATAATGCTGGTGTTTCAAATTCAGTGTATTCAAAACTTCAATATATCAGACGACTCTACCAATCTTTGCTGAAAGTTCTACTTTTTTGATAGTGAAAATAGTTAGTCTTATACCTGGCTTTAAGAAAGTAGGGAAAAAATGTGTTCCAACTTTAAAACAGGCTCTCTCCTGTTGACAACTAAGGAACTTCAGTCTGAGACAAAATAACTTCATGACAGCATTAAAATTTTCACAAAGCAAGGCAAATATCTGGTGTATAGTGAGCATTTCTCCACCTAATTGACTCCTTTATTACATGGATAATGGCTTCTTATAGACTACTGGGCTTTCTAGAAGCCAGTGCTTAGAGGTGAATGATGTACAACAACCTCCTCCTTCTACCTGCTGAATGAACTTTAGTCTTTTCTTTTTTTCTTTGCCAAAAATGATGCTCATGAGCCTCATATCACTGCATTATTGTGAATGCGCATTACAGTAATACTTTCCTCAGTTCAAGTTAGTGTTTAAGAAGTTTGATTCAGGGGTGCCTGGGTGGCTCAGCTGGTTAAGCGTCAAACTCTTGGTTTGGACTCAGGTCATGATCTCCTGGTTTTGGGATCGAGCCCCATGTGGGGCATTGTTCTCAGTGCGGAGTCTGTTTCTCTCTCCCTCTCCTTCTCACCCATGCTCTTGCTGTCTCTCAAATAAGCGAAATCTTTAAAAAAATAAATAAATAAGTTTGATTCAGCTTCAGCTGAAGTGGCAGTTTTTAAAAAAACTGTGTAGACAAGTTTCCTGAGGCATGATTTACATAGTGCAATTCACCCTCTTCAGATTTCACTGAGCTTTGGCAAACACATACAAATGTGTAACTACCATATAAACCAAATATAGAACAATTTCATCATCCCCCACACTTTCTGTCTCCTTTGCAGTCAGTCTACCTTCTGTACCTGTAAACTGTTTGTGTTCTTACTGCTTCTCTTTTAAGGGTGTCATATAATAGAATCCTATGTAGTAAGTGGTCTTTTTAGTCAGGTTTCCTTCATTCAGCGTAATGTATTTAATATTCAACCATGTTGTTACCAAATAAGTACTTTGCTCACTTTTAGTACTGAGAAGTATTTTTTGTAAGGATGTATCCGCCCTTGTTTATCTGTTCAGTTGTTGGAGGACATCTGAGTTGTTTCCAGTTTTTGGTAATTAATAAAGATGCTATAAATATTTGTGTAAAGGTTTTGGTGTGAACATATGTTTTCATTTCTCTGTGATAAATACTTATGAATGAGTCATATGATGAGTGCATTTTTAACTTTATAAGAAAGTGGAAAACTATTTTCCATAGTAGTTGTAGTATTTTACATTCTTACCTTCAATGTACAAATATTCTAGCTGCTCTACATCCTTGCTAGCACTTAGTATTGCCAGTTCTTATCCTCATGGTTTAAAGTTTGTTTTCTAATTGACTAATGATGTTGATCACTGTTCGTTCCATGTGCTTATTAAATATCCATTTATGTTCATTTTTGAAATGTCTATTCAAATCTCTTGCCCATTTTTAAATCAGGTTGTTTGTTTTCTTACTATTGAGTTTTTAGAGGCATTTATATATTCTGGAAACAAGTCTTTTGTCAGACATGTGTTTTGCAAATACTTTCTCTTAGTTGTAGCTTATTTCTTTATTCTCAAAATACTGTCTTTCAAAGACCCTATATTTCTGATTTTGATGAGGACAAACTTTTCCATTTTCATTTTATAGATCTGCTTTTGATCTCCTATCTAAGACTTCTCTACCTAAGATTTTCTCCTATGTTTTCTTCTAGCAGTTTCATAGATCTAGGTTTTTACATTTGGGTGTAAGATCCATTTTATTTTTATTTCCACATATGTTCTGAAGTCTGTTTGTAGATTCATTTCCCGCCCCCCTATCCAGATAACCAATTATCCCAAGATCAGTTGTTGAATGAAATCCTTTTGTTCAATGAGTTAGCTTCACCCTTTTTTCAACAATCAATTGACTACGCTTCTGTGGGTCTATATCCGAACTCTTTGACACCATTCTTTTGCTGATACCACACTGTCTTAAGGCAACTTTATAGTAATTCTTCGGTCCAGGGAATGTGAGCCTTCAAACTTTTTTTCAGTATATTTTTTTAAGATTTTATTTATTTATCTAACAGAGAGAGACACAGTGAGAGAGGTAACATAAACAGGAGGAGTGGGAGAGGGAAAAGCAGGCTTCCCACTGATCAGGGAGCCTGATATGGGGCTCAATCCCAGCAGACGCTTAATGACTGAGCCACCCAGGCGCTCCTTTTTTTTTCATTATTTTTAATATTACTTTGGTTATTCTAGTTCACTTTCTTTTCCATACATATATGAAGAACAGCCTGAAGGTAAGGACCACTGGACAGTTAACTCAGGTGTGCATGTTAGGGTTCTGAGGGAGCCACGCCCACTTTGGCATTCACCTTGCAGGGTCCCACTGTACCCTTGGGGATGGAGAGCCTCCTTGGAGGCACCAGTATGGACTTCGATCCCATGCTGACTGGCCCTTGCCAGCTATTCCAATTTTGAATTTATCTACATGTAGGCCTCATCTTCCAGAGTCAATGGTGTTGTGGTTCAAAATGGACCACAAGAAGCAGTGTGACCCATTCTGTTGGGTGGGTCTTTCTGCACTGAAGCCTAGCTGGCATTTGCAAAGAGGCATATACAGTAAAATAAGTCTCTCAGAGATTAAGAAAAACTAGAATCAGTAGAAGTCCTAGGCTTAAAGGAGACTCTGGGCCACTATAGTGACAAGAAGTAGACCCTTCAGTTATGTGGTTATGTATGTTATAAGACCCAGGTTTGTCATCTTCCTGTAGTTTCCTTTCCAAATCAATGAAGAATCAATCCTCCCTCTATCTCTTTAAATAGTTATAGGCCACTTTTTTTGGTAACTTTGGAAACTAAATACTGTCAACAAAGTGCTACTGTTTGCTTCAAGGCAGGTGGGAAGCAGGTGTCTAGACCCATAGACACAGGGGGTCTATGGTCTTAATAGATCTGAGAGCTGTCTCATTGGCCAGACTTCTATTCAGTAGTAAAGCCAGGCTGTGGCTTGCATAATGAGCCCGAATCAAGCTTAAGAGGAAAAGACAAGACTCTGTGACTGGGGTGGTGCATGCTTAGACCAGCACTTTTTCTGCACACGTATCTTCAGTCCAGTGAAGTTGCCGCTTACACTGAGTAACAGAAACCACAAAGTGGCTACTGCATTCTGCCTTCTCCGTCACTGGATCTAGTCTCTTCTGTGCCACTCTCTACACTAGAACTGCTTGGTGCCACAGAGAGCTCTTTATCCCTGCACAATGAATGACATTCCAACTACCAGCGATCAGAAGTTGCAGCCAATCTTGCTGTCCCAAGTAGGAACTTGGGTCCATCGGCACTATCAATGATAGTGAACAATTTCCTGGGAAGAGGAGGAAACTCCTCTCCACAAATCTGCTTGGATTTGTGCAAATGGAATTTCAAAGAAGACCCCAGGCATTTAGGGTCCATTTGCAAGAGGGACATGCAAAGGTGCATAAATTTTTCAGGGGGGCTTTTTCTGTTTATATCTGATTCAGGTACTTAGGAGCAGGAACCCATGCTGATGTCTAAGGGCAAAGGCTGCTGGCATCAATTTCTCTAAATTTTCCTCCATATAGGATGTCTGTATTTCACTTTCATTCATGAAGGATATTTTTACTGAACACAGAATTCTGGACTGATGTGTCTCCCCCACCTCCCCAAGGCACATTAATTGTGTTGTGGCCCTTCCTTCTTGTCTCTATGGTTTCTCACTTAGAAACTGAAGTCGTCTGCATTATTGATTCCCTATATGTAATATTTCTTTCTATATTTTGTTCTTTTTCTTAGTTTTTAGTAGTTTGATGTTCAAAGCTTGAATTTCTATCTTTTCTCCCCCTGCCCCCAGCTGAGTTTCACTAAGTTTCTCAAATTTGAGGTCTCTTGTCAAACTTGGAAAGTTCTCAGCCATGTGTCTTCAAATATTTTTCAGCACCACACTTTTTCTCCTCCTCTTAGGATTTTTTATATTATCCCACAATGTCTAAGGTTCTGCTCATATTTTAAAATTATTTATCAGTATACTCACACTGTAATTTCTTTTTTTCCCCACAGTATAATTTCTATAATCTTCAAATTCAGTGATTTTATCTTCTCTCATCTCTATTCCACTCTAGAGTATATCCAGTGATTATTTTTTTTTTGTAATCACATTTTCCATTTCTGAACTTTCCATTTAGTTCTTTTCTTCTATTTCGTTACTGACACTTACTTTCTTCCCATTACCTTAAAGAGCTTTTGGCCCTTGTTGGAGCATTGCTACAATAAGTTTGTGAAGTCTTTGATAATTCTAACATCTCTATCATCTTGGTTTTGGAGTCTATTAATTGTCATTTCCTATGCAAGTAAGATTTTCATGGTTCTTCATATATCATGCATATAAATAAATCCTGGACACTTTATTATGAGAACCTGGGCCTTGTATAAATCTTTTGAGAAATAATGAAATTTATGTTTTTGTAATTGTTGTGATTAATCTAAGTTCAGGTTTCAAATTCTGACTTACTTTCTATGAATTGTGATTCTCTTTAAGTTCAGTTTTCAAACTTTTCAAAGTCTTTGTACTGTTATTTGGATCTATCCCATGAATGTTCCCAGTGGTTCAGTCTGGGACCTGGAAAATAGTCTGTTATTTCAGTTCTCAATGTCTTTAGTATGCTTGTTAGAAACAGACCTAGGCATGGCAGCTTCAGATGAGTCCAAGAGTTTATGAACAATTTTATAGGATCACTTTCCCAAATCTCCTCCTCTCTGATTTCCCCAGTACTTCTCATTCACCTATGGAACCTTTTCAGTCCTCCAGTCAAGTTACCCTACCCTGCCATACACAGGTGCAAATGCAACCACGCCTGTGAAAAAGCAGTGGGAGATCTGAAGGATGAAAAGTGTTAGGGGTACCTCCAGTTTGTGTGGTACTTTGAATTCTGGTATTCTTCCCCAGTCCATCTGCTACTGTTTACTTTTCAAAGTCAACAACAGCTGCCCCATGCCTTCTGTGTTAGTTTTATATCTATATTCATTCGTAGGGATAGAGTGGACTACTGTCCTAACTCATTCTTACTCATAAATGCCTAATTTCAGAAGGAACATATTTATATATGCAATAGAAATGACAGTATAAATTATACTGAACACAATGGAAAACATTTCAGGTAACCAACATGCATCTTACACTGCTTGCTCTGGATTCTTTCTCACTCTATCTTCTAAGTATGCCTACAAGCTACGATTACTTAGGGAGACAAGCGCTCTTCATAATTTGCATTACAGAAGCAAGAGACTTCTTTTCCATTTTTCAAACAGAAAATTATGTTATGATATTGAATATTCCATTTTAACCCACATGCACCCCTTCTTATTCCTAATACTGTCCTATGCCCTTTTGACTTTACTTCCCAATCCAGAATTACTTTCCTAACATATGCTAACTATGTGCTGGTTACCAATAGCCCCAGAGTATTTGTCGGTTGAATGTTTGGTATTTTGGGCCAGGTACTAGACAAGTAAAGGCAACTTGAAAATGCAAATATGCTTCACAGAATCTACTGCATGCATAATCGATACAAGAATAATTAAGAATCTTCTGTAAGTAAAATCTGAGGAAATACTGAAGGCCTCAAGTAAACAAAGTTGTTTTTATAAAGTAAGATATTACCCCAAATGGCTACTCTTTCATGTTACACATGGTAGTACTTACTAACCCACTAGTGGAAAACAAAACTGTTTTCTTGTTTTCATTACAAGACTGTTCATAAGAGTTTATCTATTCTAAGAATCCATTCTCCTATTCTTATTTATCTTTTCCTGGTGAAATATTTAGTATCTTTTAAGTTCAAATTCAATACTATCTTTGCATTGAAGCCTTCAGTGACACCCTCAATCAAAATCACTTGTTCTCTAGCACTTTACTCCTGTAGCTAACATTTTTCATGCTGCCTTAGAGCTTACTTTACATAGCTTCTCTCCCAGATTAGGTTGTTAGCTTCTTGATGGCCTGGACCTAGGACCACTCATTATTTTATTCCCAAAGCCTAACTCAGTTGCTTGTAAAATCAAGGTATGAATCTTTGTCAGGAAAGATCCTCAGGTGATTCCAATGCACAACTATTTGAGTCTATGTGAGATTAATATTTATTTAATGAAAACTACCTTTTTATGAAAATTGAAACTTGGACCAATAAACCACATGTGGATTCAGTATAAGAGAGTGCTCAAGGCATAGAAGTTATCACTATCATTCAATCTTATCTTTTTCTTTCATTATCTTTTTGTTATTATTTACCAAATACTTTTAACCACCAGCAAGATATCTCACTTAGTGGCTGCAGTCTCCTCGGGCTTCTGGTAACATAAAATGGGCAAGCACCAGTCATATTAAGACAAACATTAAGAGAATGTATAAATCTCATGATGCTTGCCAGCTTCACGGGAGCAATCAATGTAATATCTCAAAATCAGAGGTACTTCTAATCAGAAGCGATCAAGGTAAAATACTAAAATATATTCACTTGATAATCTTGAAATAATTTTTGTTGAAGTAACAAACTATTAATGATTTCTGAGTATTGTCCACTAAGTGCCAGTCAATGTGCTTCCAGAACTGGTGTCTTCTGCAACAAATGCTCTTTTGTAATCGACTCTACTTTTCTCACCTTAAGATGAAAAGTCTTTCAGTGCAGGGGTGTCAGGGTGGTTCATTCAGTTGAGTAACCAACTCTTGATTGTGGCTTATGTTGTGAACTTAGGGTCATGAGATCAAGACCCACATGGGGCTCTGTGCTAGGCATGGAGCCTGCTTGGAATTCTCTCTCTCCTTCTGTCCGTACTCCCAACCCTTGCTTAAGAGTGCTATTACTCTCAAAAAAAAAAAAGTGTATTTTTTTTATGGCTTTAGGGAATCTGAAGTTTCAAAGGCACCAGAGCCCCACATTTTTATTTTCCTTTACAGCTCTCAGAAAAAAGGCTTTAGCTTTGGATTTTGACAGTATAACATATCTCAGCATATATCTCTCTGAGTTTATCCTGCTCCTTCGATGTATATTCATGTTTTTCATTGAACTTGAGGATTTTTTTAAAGACCTATTTTTTTTTTTTTATTTTGAGAGAGAGAGAGTAGAGAACACAAGTGGGAAGGGGATGGTAGTGGGGGAATCCTCAAGCAGACCCCCCACTGAGTGCGGAGCCTGACATAGGGCTCAATCCCAGAACCTGAGATCATGACCTGAGCAGAAATCAAAAGTTGGCCACTTCACTGACTGAGATACCCTAAGCACCCCCAAATTTTGGGAATGTTTTAGCAATCATTTCTTCAAATATTCCCCCTACTTCTTTCTGTCTCTTTCTGAGAATCCCATTATGGGTATGTTGTTATGTTTGGTAGTATCTGATAGGTCCCTTTAGTTCTGTTCCCTTTACTTCATTCTTTTGCTCCTCAGACTGAGTAATTTTAAGTGCTTTATCTTTAACTTTGCTGATTCTTCTTCAGATAGTTTGATTCTGCTACTGCATCCCCTCATTAATTTTTATTTCAAGTATTGTATTTTCAGCTCCAGAATTACTATTTGGTTCCTTTTTGTTATTTTTTTTCTCTCTTTCTCAATATTCCTTATTTACTAATACCCCAGTCTCCTGGTTTCTTTTAGTTCTTTATGTTTTCCTTCAGCTCTTTGAGCATATTTAAGACAGTTAAAGTCTTTTTCTAGTAAGTCCAATGTCTGAGCTCCTTCAGTGATGGTTGTGTCAATCTGTTTTGTTTTTCTGTGAATGGGCCACATTATTTCTTTGTATAATTTTTTTGTTGAGAATTGGGCATTTTGAATATTATAATCAGAAAAATCTTGAAATCAAATTCTTCTCCCTCTCCAGAAATTGCTTTTGTTGCCTAATAAAAGATACGGTCTTCTAGTTGTTTATTGATTTTTTTCTAAACTATCTGCACAAAGACTATATTCCTTGTTTTATGTGGCCACTGAAATCTCTGTTATATTATCTACATAGTCAGTAAGTGAGCTGACAGAGATTTCCTAAATGCCTGGATGCATTTATAAGAAAAAAAAAGAAAGTAGAATCTATCTCTTTACATCTTAACTGATATCACCAGGAATCTGCTTCTGTGTATGAGGATGAAATAACATTCAGCTCTGTGCTAGGCCCTCACCCATCTGCCAGGATGAACAAAACCTAATTTTTGGAGAATAAGATCTCTTTCACCCACCCTAGTACCAGCAAGCAATGCGGGAAATACAAGCCACCATCCTCATAGCTACCAGCTATCATTACTGAGACAGAAAACTATAGTCACTACATCAAATATCAAAATTCACCAAAATTTGCCAACCCCTTTCTTGACCAGGCACCACTGGATACTGCAAATACTCAATTCAACTTCAGAGTTCTGAAATCATGGATTCTGATAGTTCTTGCCAACTCAATAGTTATTTTTAGTGGAGAGACTGATTCCTGGAGCTTACTACTCCACCATCTTCATGACTTCACCACATCTTGAATTTCTAAGCATTTATATGTTTCACATATTTCAAAGAAAGAAAGAAGGTAGAAGGAAGAACAAAAAGAAGGAAGAGATGGATTTTTCATTGCTCACTATTGTTTTCAATGTAAGTGAATTCCTTGGCATAATTTAACTACTTAAATTCAGCAAGTACTTAATTCAGCATCTAAGTCATTGCAGGGTAAACACAGAGTTCTTTGAATGGAACCTCACAAAAATGAGAAGATGCTGATATCTGAGCTAGAAAATAAATGACAGCTGATCTGGGTTCTTGGGTTACTTCATTGGAGTTTCTGCTTCATGAACATCTGTTCCCCTGTGTCAGTGTCATGCGGGAAAAGGTCAAGTGATTGCTGGAACACTTGTTTTAATTAAATATTTGTTCATATTTTTCCTCAAATTACTGTGCTTTCCCACTGTAGTTGGTCAGCATAATATAATTTATAACAGTGATTTTTCTATCAGTATCATTATGTATTCTGGTCCTTTTGCTTTAAGGACATTTTTTTCTTAGGCTGTATGACCATACAGTCCTAAAGGACTGATGTTGCAATTGCATTCTCCTTTCCATACCTTCTGCCTTTGTAGTTGATTTTTTTAAATCCAAAGAAAAATATCAAACTCCCCAAGTCCTAAACGATTAATACAGAGATCTAATTACTTGATACCTTAAAATATATATTCTATTTGGAGGAAAAAAGGGCAAAAAAACTTCCAAAACTGTTCTAAGGAAAACAAATCCAAATTGCATTTTTAAGCAATACACTAAGTCCCAGCAGGAGATTTCCTCCTACAGAGCTGCAGAAACATTTGAGCGATATGGTTAGGCATACTGTAAAATGCACGGGTCTTCAAAGGGAGCTCTGACCTACTTTGTTTCTGCCTAGTCCTGCATTGGTTCTTGCTGCCGTGGCTTACTGAGTCAGGTAGAATCGGTTATTGCAGCATTTTTGGTGGCCAGTTTGCTCACTGAGGCACAAGACAGATTTATAGTACACAAGTTCTGATCACTTGCCAACAATTAGAAGCATTATTATAAGCATTTTGCTAGGGGTCTGGGAATATTTGGGGTTTTTTAAGTTACTGATTTCAGTCTTTGCCTCCACTAGATAAATGACTTTATGTAAGAGTGGGGAGCAAGATTTCAAACTATCTAACAGGGACATCAGTTGAAGTAGTGATGATTTCTAAATGTACACCAGAGAGATTTCATAGGAAGGTACATATTAATAAGAACCTCAGGGAACATTTTGTGCCACAACCTAATAAGGCTGAGCACAAGGAGGCTGGCCCCAAATTAGGGACCTCATTGTTCCCACACGCAATATGCACTGTGCCCACTCCAAGTGAATTCCACATACAGACTTCCAGCCCACCTAAATCAAGAAGCTAAAGTGAAGTAGAAATTCTAAGACTCAACTGCATGATTCGAGCAAATTAAAATGACTAGCCTGATTTTGTGGACTGTAGAAAGTCCACAAATACTTTAAACTGTTTCCTGCATTTTGCTTCCTCTCTGACTTAGAAAGATTAAAAGCACACCCAAAACACCAATTCCTGCACAGATTTGTGTTATTTGCCTTTACTTTAATTTCCTGACAGAAATGAACAACTAATCCAGAGCTGTTACAATTGTGTATACAAATGTCCATTCAAAAAATTTCAAGCACATTATAAGAAAGGACCAAGAGAAAATGAGGCAAGAGGAACAGATTTACACTAATATAGTTTACTAAAACCTATTTGAATGATGCTCTCAGGAAATTGTGATGGGACTATAGCTTGGGATATTTCTTTTTCTTTTTTCTTTTTTTTAAGATTTTATTTATTTATTTGACAGAGAGGAGAGAGATCACAAGTAGGCAGAGAGGCAGACAGAGAGAAAGGGAGAAGCAGGCTCCGCTGAGCAGAGAGCCCCATGCGGGGCTAGATGCCAGGATCCTGAGATCATGACCTGAGCCGAAGGCAGAGGCTTTACCCCACTGAGCCACCCAGGTGCCCCTAGTTTGGGATATTTCTAAAGCATATTCTAAACATGAATTAAAAAACACAATATGAGACTGAATCATGTAGGAATTCACAGGATGGGTTTTAGAGCAAGACATTTCTGTTTGAATCTTGGCATGCCAGCTTGCAAGTTATATAAACAAGCAAGTGACATCACCTCTCACTGCAAAATCTGCTGTGACCCACAAGTTCTCCAAGGTCTGGCTCTCCTGCCAAATAATGATGAAAGCATGCCATGGCTTCACCATTGACATACTTTTCCTCCAGTGTCTTTGTCATATGGAAAAACAAAACCAGAGGGTTAGAAAGATTTTTACGGACCAGAAATGACATGAACCATTTGCTTCCAGTCCACTGGCCATAATTTATGACATGACCCCATGTACCTGTAAGCAGTCAGGGAAGTATCATCATCTTTGGGCCCAGGATGAAAAGGAGAAGCAGATATGCAGAAGTACTGGGGAAACCCGCTGACACACAAAAACCATACGAAAAACATAGCTATTAACATTGTTGTATTGCTTTTGACCCAGAAATTACACATCTTAAAATAATCCTAGAAAAATACTTGGAATGTGCCTGGGTGGCTCAGTCAGTTAAGAGTATGACTCTTGATCTCAGCTCAGGTCATGATCTCTAGGTGGTGAGATTGAGCCCCACATCGGGCTCTATGCTGAGCATGGAGACCATTTGGGATTCTCTCTCTACTTCTCCCTCTTCCCATCTGCACACACTCTCTCTTTCTTAAATAAATAAATAAATAAATAAATAAATAAATAAAATCTTTTAAAAAGTGCTTGGAAAAGTGTACAGAGTCATATGTTCAAAGATTTTACTCAGTGTTCTTTATACTACTGAAAACTTCAAGCTAGGCTACCATTTTAAAAAGTTAATAAAGAGAAATAGAGTATAGGTGTGTTTATGTGCATCTCTATGCATGTATGTAAATATATAGAAAGCAGTGTGTAAGACAGACATCATAATGACTGTCACACTTACCATGGGCAAGTCAAAATTGTGGGGTTTGCCCCGTAGTGGGAGAATGAAAAGACATTCTCAAAAATTCCTTATCGTTTTAAAAGCAAAAGTACTTGTTAGTTTCTCTTCTCATCATTTCATGTTTATCAAAAGAAAAAAAAACTACATGCATACACTCATCATAGAAACACATGTATATCAGAACTAAAGTAAATACAAATCTAAAAATGGAAATAGAAAGCAGTCCATTCATTATACACTTTTGAAAACTATAAACTAGTTAGAAGTAAATGTAAAATGAAAAAAATATGAATTATATGAGAAAACCAACAAAACCTTGTAGAAGATAAAATTTGGATTTAAACATATGGAAACATACCCAGTTCATTACAAGGGGATTTGCTCCCATACATCACTATTCTCCCTAAATTAATAAAAACTTAATGCAATTCCAATTTGACAGGTGTTTGAGCCAAATTTTATAAATAGCTTCTAACGTTCATATGGAAGAAAAAAAAAAATCCAAGAGGAACAGAAAAAAAAATAGTGAAAATAATGATGAGAAACTTGCCTTAACAGATGTCAGGATATATCAAAATTTTGAAAGTTACTAAGAGAGTAGATCTTAAAAGTTCTTACCAGAAGAAAATAAAATTGTAACTATACTTGGTGATAGATGTCAACTAGACTTATTGTAGTGATTATTTTATAATATATATAAATATTAAATCATTATGTTATATACCTGAAACTAATATAATGCTATATGTCAACTATCTCTCAATAAAAATGTTTTTTAAAAAGAGGCTATCACATTAAAGAAGAAAAAAAAAAAAATCCCAGTAATTGGATCACTATGTCATTGGCATAAAAATAGATGCAGAGATAGGTAAAATAGAATGAAGAAAGAAACAGGCATTGGTATACATGAGAATTTCCTATATACTAATACCCATATTTTAATTTAATGAAAAAATTATTCATAAGATTATGTCAGCCAGACCTTACGTAGAAAAAGTACAGTTATACCCTAATATTGTACAATATGCAAAATAAAATTACACATGAAAACAAGACTTAAATGTTAAAGAAAATGTGGGAGATATGTTTAGCACTTTGGTGGTAGGGTAAAAAGAACCTTCTTAACCAAGACAGGAAACCAATAAAAGTTCTACTAATAAATCTGCCATTTCTGCCCAAAAAATATATAAATTTTTGTATGGCAAAAGGAGCTAAATAAAACAAGGCAATAGACAAAACACTGATTTGGAAAGAAACTGTAATATATTCAACAGAAAAAAAAGATTTGCTATCTATAAAGTTGAGAAAGAATTCTGCAAAAAATATTTGTCCACAATCCATACTGAACATACCCTTAACTAGCAAGTCCCAAACAATAAATCACAGAATAGTGTGACTATAAGCTATGTTTATAGAGTCTGAGCACAAAACCCATGACTAGTTAGGTAAGACAACATTTATAACCCCAGGACTTGGTTAAAAACTTAGTGTTATTAAAAAACAAACAAACAAACAACTTAGTGTTATTTATTTCCTCTTGTTTCACTTAAACATTATTTTCCAAAATCCATGTTCAGTAGATTGTTACCTCCATGTGTACATGTTTCAACATATACAAACTTTTAAAATTCATGTTTTTTAACAAAATGCAAAGCTCAAATATTGACAAGAAAAAGGTGAACGATCCAATAAAATAGGGGTAAGGGATATGAGAAAACAAGTATGTCAAAAACAAATCCCAATGTCAAGAAACATGTGTTTAAATTCACTGGTAATCAGGCAAATGCAAATTAAGTAAAACCAAGATATCACTTCACAACCATTAAACAGCCACATCTTTAAAAAGAGTAATAATAGGGGCGCCTGGGTGGCTCAGTTGTTAGGCGTCTGCCTTCGGCCCAGGTCAGATCCCGGGGGCCTGGGATTGAGCCCCGCATCGGGCTCTCTGCTCTGCAGGAAACCTGCTTCTTCCACTACCATTCCCTCTACTTGTGTTCCCTCTCTCACTGTGTTTCTCTCTGTCAAATAAATAAAATCTTTAAAAAGAAAAAAAAAAAAGAGTAACAATATTATTGTTAGAGGGGATGCTAGTTAAAGATGCCCTCAGGAAGAAACAAAACTAGAATTGTTTCCAGCCTTTCTGGAAAGCAACAAGAAAGATCTATTAAAATTAAAAATCAACGCACAACTTGCGCTATCAATCCCCCTTCTAATATTAGAGCCACAGAAATAAAAATGCAAGTATTCAAATATAAATATGCACCTACTCTATGAGAGTATTGGTCATGATAGGAATGGCTAAAAAAAAAAAAAAGGTATTTCCATATCATATGCAGCAATGGAAAGATATAAATTAGAATTATACCTGCTGACTTGAAGGAATTTCCACGAGGTATTCTATATATTTTTAAAGATAGATAGATGATAGATAGATAGATAGATAGATAGATAGATAGATAGATAGATAGATAGATAGATAGATAGATTTAAGAAAGAAAGTGTGCACAAGTAGGGTAATGGGCAGAGGGAGAGACCACCCAAGCAGAGTCCCTACTGAGATGGAGCCCACCGTGGGGTTTGATCCTATGAACCTGAGCTGAAATCAAGAGGTAGATGCCTAACTCCCTGAGCCACTCAGGCACCCCTCCGCAAGGTATTCTTGGGTGATAAAAAAAAGTAGAATGCAGAACATTTGCATACAACCTCATACTGTATTAAAGAATAACCTACAAGTATGTGTGTGTGTATGTGTGTGTGTGTGTGTGTGTGTGTGTGTGTGTGTGTGTGTGTGTATAATTTACCTTTGTTATGTTATTATAGGAATATAAGCAAAGATTTGGCAGGACAACTATTAGGTTGTTACCACGAGTTCTCCAAGGGTGATGGTGGGCAAGGTAGAAGGCCTGAAGGAGGAGTAATGTGAGAGGAAGGAAAGAATGGGCAGAGGAGGAGAAACAAAGGGGAAAAGATCCCAAGTTTTGTTGGCAGTGATTTTCCATGTGGTTATACATAACTCGGATTAGGAAGGTCCAGAGTATTATTTCAGTTCATGCAAAAGAGATTTCATACACCACCATATAGGAATCTGCATAATGGTGTAATACAAGTATTTACTTGGGAATCAAAAATCTCAAATATAAGGTGTGGGGCCCTAGAAAGTTACTTAGTATCTCAGATTTTTACTTTCCCCAATGTATAACAGGATAATAATATATAGCAACCAGTAGAGTTGTGAAGATATTAAGGTAAAGTATATAAAATGCTTAGGGAAATATAGGTATATACCAGGTACTCAAATATGTTCTCTCCTTTCCATTTAAATCAAATTATGCCTTTTGATGGTCAGTGGCAGTCCCAGAAAATCAATTCCTAAGACTGAGAAAGGCTGATTATCCAGGTTAGTTTTCAAAAATTAAGATTTCAAATAATTTTAAACATACGGATTCAAAGGTTTTGTTAGATACCAAAGAGTACACGACACTCCTCAGGGATAATTAACTTAGGTCTGTTAATATACTCAGTGACAATTTCCAGGCATGGCTTGTTTTAAAGACCCTCACAAACTCTACTTATCCTGCCAGAGCAGATATTGTTTCATTATTTGGTTGGATGCAGATGGTTGGTTTTCACATCTTTTCACAATTTTTGCCACTAGGCTTACAGAGAGTAAATGAACAAAGTTGATTGGGGAACCAGGACAAGAGAAGAGGCAAATATGTCAGGCAGACATGAACTTTACCCAGAAAGTACACACCTTCTGCTACCCTCTCCGTATTCTGCACTGGGCTGTATCTCAACGAACACAGCAGTATTTCTGGAACTGACATGCGCCCTAATAAAGGAGTTGGAAGGAAGAGGGAAGCCAACAGTTCAGTGTGGATCCATACTCATCTTCATGATTTGAGAGATTATGGAATTATCCCTTGGTTATCCCTTAAGTTAAGACTAGTAGGAAAACTACGAATTTATATAGCTTTTCCATTATCTTCACTGAAAATATCAGGTTGAGAGATAAAGAAATAGACTGCAAATGTCACCTTTATAAATTAATTCACAGGATAACAGGGGAGAAGACAACCCAGAAATTACAAATAAAATAGAGGGACAGTGATTGAACATGTAGGATGATATGGGAAGACAAGAGGCTAGGAATTTAAGTTGAACTGGATGACTTCTGGAAATTTAGCAGACTACTGTACAGTCTAAAAGAAATTCTGTGCTAGAAAATTATACTGCTACAAATACATAGAAATTCCAGGACCCTCCATTTAAATGGAAAGCTGCATCTACACAAAATTAAGGGAAGTTCATGTGGAACACTAGTAGAACGTGCATAGCCATACAGACTGAGCTGGGAATATCTGTCATTTCTTGAAAGTTTCAGTTTTTAATGACCTTATATTAAAATAGAGAATAAGGCTCCTATTAAGATAAGGAGTTGGAACTAGGACTCATGCACCTTCAGTTGTTCTTACAAAGGAAAAACTTAAGTAGTATATATCTTAAATGAGAGGGTAGACTAGAAAAACAATCTGTCTACTAGCAAAAGGAGAATTTTGAGTAGGAGGACAAATAGAGATTATTTTTGGAAAATTCATTACTACAATCCTGCTGTCATGTAGATTTGGGGTCTGCATTTATACAGTCTGCATTTAAGGTGCTTTCATATTTACAGTAGCTCAGAGCTACTGGTGAAGTAAATGCAAATCCTCTGTGGATTAGTACATATTTAATCCAAGTCTACTAGGATTCTTAATATGAAGACTGTCCAAATATAGTACTACAATAATGAATCATCATGCATACAGAAAACAAGTCACAGAAGGAGAATTTGCAGAAACAAAGCACAAGAAAGGGACCTCCAGGGAGTACAGGTGGTAGGATTATAAGATACAGACTATTAAGTAAGCATACTTAAAAATTTACAGAAAAAAAATGACTTAAAAACTTGAGCAAAGAACACTAAGCATAGAAAATTTCCAGATGAATACAAGAATTAAAATAGAATCTCCTCAAACTAAAAATATTGTTGACATTAAAACACACATACATGCAAGCATGTATATGCTTGTAGTACAAGAAATGGTAATTACTGAACAGGTTCACTCAAATAGAAGCAAAAATCCCTAATAAAATATTAACAAATTAATCCAGCCACGTATTTTAAAAAATAAATGTATCATGACCAGATATATCTCTGTGTGGTGGACCAAGAGATGTGAATCCCAAATTGCCTTTCAAGAAAAGATTTGTTACCCCAGGTGTTTGAATACTATCAGTAGATGTCCTTTAGCTTATAGCCCTTTCAGGAATTGACCCAGTTACAGACACTTTATCCAAGATTATGCCCTTATAGGAATGGCACAGATCTCATAGGTAGTTGAAGCTATGAGATTTGCATCAAAGTTTGATTTCCTTCTTCGCCCAATCCTGATGCCTCTTTATCCAGTCCATAGGTGTTGATCCCAGGGCTACTCCCTAATAAATATCCTAAACACTAGAATTTGTCTCAGAGTCTACTCTCTTGAGAACCCAACCTGAAAAATTCAGGAACCCAAAGATGATTTAAGATCAGAAAACCCATGAATGTAATTCACCACATTAACATATTAGTGGAAAAGGGCATTTGAGTACTCCATTTAATAAGGATAAATCCTTTTATAAGATTAAACATCCATTTATGATAAGAACTATTAACTGGGAATATAAATGTCATTAACATGATAAATATATTTACTAAAACCTACAGCAAACATTATATTCCATGGTAAAATATCATGAGAATTTCCTATGAGATCAGGAATGAGACACAGATACCCACTATTACCAGTATTGCTCTGACCATGTCAGGGAATGAAACTGCAAACAAAGACTGTGTTGAATCTATAGATAAACTTTAGAAGAACTGCTATCTTCAAAAGATTAAGCCTTCCAATCCTTGAAAATTGCTAAGACTCTTCTTGAAGCCATAAGACTTGGAAAGACAGCAGAAGGTTTACTTCACCTTCCTCACTTCATGTTAGGAATTTATCTATTGATCTATCTATGCATCCACTTAATAAGCCTTGCTACTACTTAAAGCTTTTTAACCTAAGTGCAATAATCATGTAATGCATGGGAAAAAAATAAAAGGGAAAAAAGTGTGAGTGGAAGAAAAAGGATGTTTATATCTTCCAGATTAAACACATTAAAAAAAAAAAAAAAAACAAGGACATCCAAGAAAATGGGAGGGACTTCTGTTCCTGGCTATGACAAAGTAATGGATAATGGGAATGTCTTCACACTGAAAAAAAGAGAAAAGTAGACAGTAGGCAGCACAGGACAGAAAGGAACCAAATGAAGAAATC
>CM053619.1:23937423-23998199 GCA_028646535.1 Procyon lotor | reverse complement strand
AGCCCTTTCTGCTCAGAACTTTCCCATGTCACCTCATATCACTCAGAGTAAAAGCTATAGTCCATTTGGTCAATAAGGTTTAATATGATTTAAACCTCTCCTCCCTATTCCCTATCCAGTGCTCTCCACCTAGCTAACTCCACTACTACTTCCGCTGTTCTTTGTACTTACCAATTAATTTCCTATTTTAGGTCCTTAAAAAAAACTGGCTCTTCTCTCTGCTCCAGAATGTTCCCCCAGAGATAATCATCCTAGTTTATCTCTTTCAAGGTCTTGTTAAAATATTACCTTTTAAATGAGGCTTAGCAACTCTATTTAACTACTATCCACTTACCCCAGTCACACCATCACCACCTGAAATGTCTTATTTATTTTCTCCTATACTTAAAACATTTTGTTCACTTATTATATGTATTGTTTATTCTCTCTCTCCACCTTCCAGAATATAAGTGCCATAAGGGCAAGATTTCTTTATATTTTGTTTTTTCTTTCTTCTCTTTGTCCTTTTTTGCTCATGTTAGGTGATTAATAAACACTGTCGAATTAATGAATGGATTAAATATTTTCTCCTGAAATTTTGCTAGAATTTCAATTACACACACACACACACACACACACACACACACACACACACACACACACATTCTCTTGAAATATTCTCTTGAACATATTCAGTTTTCTCAAGACCACATCTGGTAACTCTAGTATCTGAATCTCCTGTGGGTCTGTTTCTATTGTCTGTTATTTCAGACATTCTTCTTTTTTCTTCGTATGATTTGTTATTTTCTATCCACTATATCACTTTTTTAAAGAAGAAAAATTGCAGAGGTAATTTGAAGCACTGAGTGATGTTACCTTCTTCCAGAAATTATTGACTTTTGCCTTTGTCAGACAGTAAGAAGTAGGTTATAGTAATTCATTTAGGGATTGAACTGAGTCAATGCTGAGTTTCAGTCTTTGAGGGCTGGTCTACTCTGGATTGTCATTACTCATAGGTATAGTTCTTTGGAGGTCCTAACTTTCTGTGGCATCTCTACTGTCCATCCTCCTTGACAGGTCCTTAACTCCAATTTAAACACCATGAAATTGCCAAAAGTTCTACTCAGTTATTCAGTCTCTCAACCTTGCCGGGAAGAAGGTTAGATGATATAAACTAGTTATTATACTGGAAGTAGATGTCCCAATATTTACAGGCTGTCTCTTGCAGATCTTTGCATATAAACATTGCATATAAACATTAATACATTTTAAATAATGCATGATTAAATGCAGATGCAGCTTCTGTTAACAAATTCTTTATAGATCCACAAATTTAAATATGTCTCTAAACACTTAAATCAAGATATGTTTTATATAAATGATAACTCACTCAACTATAATGCTAAAATTATTTTTCCTAATTTGGGAAAATAAATAGTCATTATCTGTCATGAAAGCATTTTGTTACAACCAATACAGAAATCTTTATGTCTTGATGTGACATATGCCTTGTTTGAATACTAGACCACGTAATGTAGAATTGCATTTTTTAATGTATGTTTTCTCTTAGGAGGTATCTTATCCCTCCATTGCACGGAATACACTTTATGTTCAAATATGCTTGCAGATTCCCACATACATGTCTCCAGCACGGGGATATAAAATATATTAGCATTTGAAATGTTCTTAAGTGCTATTCAATAAGGACTTTTCTTTTTTTCAGCCAAGGTCTTCCTACTTTGAGAACATATCTTTTTTTTTTTTTTTTCATTTTATGCCTATCGATATCCCAAGAAAGTGGTTTTCCATGTGACATACATTAATTAATTCTATTCTGCAGGAAACTGAAAAATATAAAGTTTCTACCTTCCAGGAATTTTTAATTAGTTAGAAATAAAAATATGTTCACATGAAGTTAAACTGGAATATACAATTAAATTCACTTTATAAAAAACCTACACAAAAGAAGTCACAAGAAATCATGATTAAGGATAACTCTGATTACCCAGTCCTTTATGATCAAATGATCCATGGTACCAGAAGACCAAAACCTATGCCAGAGTTTAATTTGATTAGCATTATGAATTTGCAACAACGAATGTAAAGTGTCTAAGGTCTAAACTACAGAAGAATAAGCTTTGAAAATTCCAGCGCTGAAACAATGTTATTTGCCAACCAAGTAAAGGTCACAATATTTTTTATTTATTAACTTAGAGAGTTTAGGGTGCTCCCTGCAATTCTAGTGCAATAAAAATGAAAGCTATTAAAATAACCTCTGCTTCCCTGTGTAACAAGCCCTGGACATTACAGAGTATTCCAGAATAACACACAACAGGTTTTTTTCCTTATATATTTCTCATTAACTTTTTAAAGCCTCCTGACTTTGTGGAATCACTGCAGTAAGTTCTAAATGATGTATGAAATGGAAAAGAAAATACAGGCTGTCCTCACTTCTGCCTAGGCAAAAGGCAATAGCATGCCTGGGTATTTTTGGTTTTTGTTGTATGTGGGTCGTTTTGTTTTGTTTTGTTTTTTGGCCAAATTACTGTCAGGATTGTCATCCCCTTCTATATAAAGCTTTTAAAGAAACTCAGCACAGCCACACAAACATGCACTGGAGACACACAAAAATCAAGACTTCAGAATTCATTCAGATCATAGCATATTTCACCTGTGCTGACCTGCTACTCTTAGCTTTTATTATCTGTGGTGTTGTAGTGTTCCTTCTCACTCTCCCTCCTCCCTTCCCGTCCCCCACCTCTCCCCCTTTCTCTCTGACCTGTTTTCTAACCAATCTTCCTGCTAAGGAGCAGGATTGGAAAACAGCAAGCATATAAAGTCTATGGGTTAATTTTTCTAACACTAATAATATGGAGTCTACAGATAAGCAAATCAGTGCTGGGTAAGTGTCTCAGGGAGTCCTGATGACCAGTATTGCTATCATTTCCTCTACCTTGAGCTCATGGTCACAGATGGCTCCAGGAGAGCAGTAACATCTTCAAAGGACAACATACAAAAGTAGAGACGAGGGGGCACTGGTTTCTTTTCCACAAACACTCTATTTGAGGAGAAATAAATCTTTCCTGGAAGTCTGCAATAAGCTGCTTTTCTGCCTCACTGGCCAGCACTGTATCACCTGCCTGTGCCCCAGCTGCAAAGAAGATTAAGAAAATAAGTGTCCAATATTTTAGCCTCCATAATGCTAGATGGACTCTGTCAGCAAGGAAGAACAGAGGGCTGGATGTCAAGCTTCCAACAGTATCTACCATAGAAAGAGGCAAAGGAAGTGGGGTTTTGCTGTTGTTGTTCTTCGTTGTATGGACCATTTAGTCCTGTTTGGGCAACTATGCACTGTCCACTTTAACTTTTATTTGACATTATACCTATTTTTATCTTGGTTACATTACATCAAGAAAAATCTTCTTGATTAAAAATAACGCATTTTGTATTCCCACTTTATATACATATGAACCTGTCATATTATTCTTCTCGGATGAGTTTTTGGTTGGTTTTCAAGCCCCTGTAGCATAAATGAAAGAAAGTGAAAATCCAAATTACCCCTAAGGTCTAACCAACAAATTGCTGGAAATTTAGGGAAAGCCAACATCTGATTGTGATCAGATTCTCAAAGTGTCCATAACCCCAAAATGTTTAGAAACACCAATAACAGTGATTGATTATAATAATTGAGGGCATTCATAGGAGTTGTTTTTAAAAAAAATTGTTCATCTGCATTTTGGAAATAGCGCTGATTGAATAGTCTTGTTATGTTTAGAGACATAGTTTCATAAAAACATTTTCATACTTAATCACCATAACATTTGTTGCTTATTCATATTATTGAACAAAAGAGATTATCAGCCTTCTTTATGCCTAAATCTAGAAAAAGTCAATTCACAGTGAAAACCAAGAGGGTGTTTCCAAAGCAAAATGTCAGTGGGATCCTCTTATTTTTGTCTCTGTATCAGTAAAAAGTTACTGAGTTCTTGCAGTGTGCGACTGGCTTATCTCAATTGTTTCATGAAACTTAGTAGACAAACATAAAGCTCTGGTAAGTTTGGTCCAAGGTCACATAGCTAATATCTGTTAGAGATTCTAAGCCAGAATACATGATACTGAGTTCAGCATTCTTTTTACTCTAACAACTGGCTTTCTCTACTACAGCTATTTAAAGTATACTTTATGTACCTAAACTGGGAGAAAATTAAAAAAAAAAAAAAAAAAAAAGACTATTCTGATTATTCTATGTGGAAGAAAAAAAATGACCCAAAATGTGCATTTTCAATGACAACATAGGTTTACTAATATATTCCTTGAAGATTATGCTTATAAGTCTAGAAAATAAGGTAAACCCTCATTGATTTGTGATTCTAGTTATGTGAGTACATGTCATATTATATATATATGCAGAAAAATAATTAAAATATTAAAATTCCCTTTTGATCTGTAAGAATGAAATTAGCAGCCAATCCTTTTTAAGTTTCTATTTTAATCATTGTGAGTAATATATTTAATTAAATGTAATTGTTTTCCTCAATTTTGTGCTATGGATAATTTAAATCTTCATTTAAATGTTAATTGCCAGTAACATCAGGGAAAATCTTTTATAATTCAATTTTATTCTGCCTTAATTTTATAAAATCCAGGATATTTGTTTTGTTATAAAGTATGATGGAACATAATGATTATGAGAAGGTGAAAATGCATATAAATTTCTGCAGTAGTCTCCAAACAATTTTGCATCGTGATTCCAAAAGAGTCAAATACACTGTTTTCATGTTAGTTTCAGCAAATGGAGCTTGAAATTCACAGACAGTTGCAGTCAAGCTGCAAAACTCTTCTTCATTCAAAAGAGGAAATGATTACCTTCTGGTCTTTTCATTAGTTATCAGCAAGTTGCTACAATTAGATTAGGAATGGGTGAAAACCTTATTTTCCATTTCATTCTGTGCTACATTATCTATGCAGTGCATATTGTGTGTTTAATAGAAGTTTAGGGGGAAAAAAGGTTAAATAGATTTATAATTTTGATGGTCTCAGTGAGAAACAACACCACAGTTGCCTGGTCGGACTGAAAATCAATTTATGAGTATTAAATGCAAACTGCGTTCATTTTCAAGCAGAACTATTGCTAGACTCTCCCTAGGGAGGCACTGGCCTACCCTTTTCACAGATGCCTCCAGGATGCCTAAAAAAATATATTGTTCCTAGAATATGAACAGTTCCAAGAATCTCACGGAGAGCTAACCAGTTCTTTCAGCATTAGTAAAAAGGTCTGATTAAATACTGTGCCAAAGAGCCATGGGTACAAGTATTTAGTTAAGTGCTAGTCATCAGTAGTAATTATCATACACATTAGGTGTTGTATATTGATTCCATAATAATGCCTTCATTCTTTCCTGTACCTATGCCCTTTGTCCTGTGACTTGGCACATTCTCCCTGTCTATTGATTTTACTTGACTATGTGACTAGTACTGATAAAGAGATGTTAACAGATGACCCATAAGTAGACATTTCTTTTAAAGTGCTCACATATTTCCACTTGTACTATCACACCTTCTGTCACTGTCATGAGAACATGCCCAGGATGGCCTGCTAGAACATGAGAAATGCACGGCCTAGTGATTCCTATCATTCCAGCCAATTGTCAGTGAATGCCAGACATGTGTCTGATCCCAACTGAGACCAAAAGAATCACCCAGGCAATTTCAGCCTTAATCACCAGACTGCCAACCTGTGAACTAAGTAAATCTTATTGTTTTAAGCCATTACATTCTGGGATGCTTGGTTATGCAATACTACTGTGGCAGTAGGTAACTTACATGCTACAATAAGTACCATTTTATACTAGGTGATAATAACGGGGATTATTAGAACCATAATGTTAGTGCCTTCTTGGCTGGTGGAGGAGCAACAGAAAGAAAGAGAAGAAAATAGGAAAATGTATTTGTTCTACCTTGAAAAATATGAGTATTTATTCTCTTCTATTGGGTACAGAATAAGAACAGCTCTGTTGGGTCTTATCACTGCAGTATAGGAAAACATAGCCACTGCAAGCTGTCAGTGCTAAGACTGGATGAGCTGAGGGATGCCTGGGTGGCTCAGTCGGTTAAGTGTCTGCCTTCAGCTCAGGTCATGACCCCAGGGTCCCGAGACTGAGCCCTACATCAGGTTTCCTGTTAGCAGGGAGTCTGCTTCTCCATCTGCCTGCTGGTCCCCATTCTTGTGCTCTCTCTCTTTCTCTCTCTCTGATTTAAAAAAAAAGAGAGGATGAGCTGAAGCTGAGTCAGGGCTGGGGTAAAGGCCAAGAGTTGAGAAGAGGAATAAAAGAGGGATATGCTACCTCTCACGTAACAACCCTACAGGCAGATCTGGCTATTTTCAATTAAATGAGAGAGTTAGGCTAAACATACAGCTTATTAATACAGTTGTCAGATTTAGCAAATAAAAATATAGGGTGGCCAGTTAAATTTGAGTTTCAGGTAGACAACAAATAACATTCTATTATAAGTATGTCCCATATACCAGACATGCTGTGTATTCTCCATGTGACAAGACTTCCAGGAAAAGGATTTGAAGAACTGAGGACTCATTTAGTTTCTTGGTTTGTTGTTGTGGTTGTTTTTCCATTTCTTTTTTTTGTTTTTGTTTTTGTTTTTTAAAGATTTATTTATCTGAGAGAGACAGAGAAAAGAGAGAGAGTGGGGGGGGAGGGGCAGGGTGTAGAGAAGCATACTCCCTGCTGAGCACAGAGCCCAAAACTGGGCTTGATCCCACAACCCTGAGATCATGACCTGAGTTGAAACCAAGGGCTAGACACACTTAACTGACTGAGCCCCCCAGGCACCCCTCCATTTAGTTTTTAAAAGAGCTTCACCTGTCTCTTTCTGGTTTGTGGTCTAAGGAATAATGTCCAAAAGTACCTTCTTTGCCATGTTCTACAGAACAAGTGATCGGCTATTACGAAGTGTGAAGGCAGAATTCAATATAGAATGTGGATCTGATAAAAAAAGCTTTTTTACTTTTACTTTTTACTCACTAAGAGCTGAGTTAATTTTACACCTGGCCCACTCCTAAATACTTTACATACTCAACTGTATTCTTCTCAAAATTATAGTCCTTGTTTTTATAATCATAAAATATGATCACTGTAAAATAAATCAGAACACAGTGAAAACATTAAGCTGAAAACTGAAAATAACACAAACTTCTATCCCCTGAGGTAATAGCTTCTAACATTCAGGTAAGAATCCCTTAACTTTTCTATGTATAAAGATAAAGATAGCTAGACAGACAGGTAGGTAGGTAGGTAGACAGACAGACAGACAGATAGATATGGTGTTTTTCCTCTCACAGAAATAGAACTATATTGTACATGCTGCTCGGAAACCTGTTAGTCTTACTGAATATATTATGGACTTGTTTCATTGTCAATAAATAGACATCAATGTTCTTATTTTAATGGCTACAGTCTGAAGTCACCAATATTTATTGAGTTCCTACTAAATACAAAACATAGCATATTTCATTGCACATATATATCATGAGAGCTTTAACCAATTTCCCACAGTCAGGCATTTTATGCTGTTTATAATTATTCACTACTATAATCAAATCTATAATGAATATCCTCATAAGCCTACAACTCAACTGATAGAAGCAGAAGTATCCAGACACACTAAAGAAGATACATCTTTGGAAATATTCTGATTGTATTGGGGCAAACTGCACGCACATTTCTAATGTTTACACATACCCTTAAATATTTGACCAATAGTCTATAAAAAGACTAATCAATCAGTGAGTAACTCAGCTCTCTCCTTTTCATTATTCCTGACACTTTTTTGCCTTTGGTGTATTATAGGTATAATTATACTGCCATGAGAAAGCAAGCAAAAGGGAGGGAGAAAAAGTCATTAAAACCAGTCTCAGACAGGGTGCCTGGTTAACTCAATTGGTTAAGCATCTGCCTTTGGCTCAGGTCATGATCCCAGGGTCCTGTGATCAAGTCCTGCATCAGGCTCCCTGCTCAGCAGAGAGCCCGCTTCTCCCTCTACCTACAGCTCCCCCTGCTGGTGCACACTCTCTCTGTCAAATGGGTAAATAAAATCTTCAAACAAAAAACGTTCTCAGAGGGTTCTATCCACACCAGCTCTTAGGCACGCATATACATTGTTTCATTTGTTAAATATTTACTGAAAGCCAAATATGTGCCAAGCCATATTCTAGGTATAGCATACAATGAGGACAGAATGCTACTTCCATATAACTTATGATATAACAAGAGGCACTTTGATTATCACTCCCAAAAAGTGTATACTTCAACTATTAGAGTAGACGAAGGCTGCCCCTTTCCTCATACTCTAATGCCAGGTATCATTCTGTGCATTTAAAAAAAATTTTTGTGTGCATTTTTTTTAAGATTTTATTTATTTATTTGACAGAGAGAGAGATCAGAAATAGGCACAGAGAGTGGGGAAGCAGGTTGCCTGCTGAGCAAAGAGCCCGATGCGGGACTCGATCCCAGGACCCTGAGATCATGACCTGAGCTGAAGGCAGAGGTTTCAACCCACTGAGCCACTCAGGTGCCCTGCATTCTGTGCATTCTTAAAACAGTAATATTCTCATATAATACTACAGTGACTACAGTTGTATGTTAACTTAAAAACTTGATATAAAACAAGGAATCAAATATATTAGTCTCTTAAACCTTTATGTTTATTTAAAATATACTGAGGTACGCTGATTCCCAATATTTTGATGTATAGTCAAAGCTTTTTCTATTTCGGGCATATGTCTGTTCAAGCACAGTTTTCAAGTGAATTGCAAACACATTTAAAAGTACTGGTTTATACTTGCTACAAAAGTAGTGCCAAATAATACCAGCTCAAATATTTATTTACTTATAAATAGTGGGGGAAAGGGATGCTAGAAACACATTCTAGACAAAGTATTAAAAAGTAATGTCATGGCACCTGGGTGACTCGGTTAAGCGTCTAACTCTTGAGATCAGCTCAGGTCATGATCTCAGGGTTGTGAGACTGAGCTCTGGATAGTGATCTGCACTCAGCACAGAGTCTGCTTGTCCCTCTCCATCTCCCTACTTGTGCATGCTCTCTCTCTCTTATCAATAATTTTATATATATATATATATATATTTTAAATATTTATATAAAATTTATATAAATATAAATATATATATAAATATTTTATATATATAAATATATATAAAAATATATAAAATATATATTAATATATATATTTTATATATTTTATATAGATATATATTATATATATATATTTATATAAATAAAATATGCCTATCTAAAAGCGTAGGGCCGGTCTTAAAATTGGTTAAAATCTGAAGGAGTATGCGTTTTGCTGCAATAATAATGTGAAACAACACACTCTCAGTGGCTTCAATGACACACTATCAACTCCCCCTCATCACAGCTCTGTGGGTTAGCTATAATTCAGCCTCAATTTAACCCACCTTAGCTAGACACACCACCTGAGCCTCGGCTGCTGGTCAGACTCAAGTTTCCTCCCTGTCTCTCATTTTAAGATTCAGGCTCAAGGAGCAGTTTAATCCTAGGGTGTGATCTTCTTGTGGCGGATGTCAGAGGCTCAGGAAGGAGGGTTCCCAGAAATTAAACAAGCCTTAAAAAGCCTTAGCTAAGAACTGATGTATTATCACTTCTATCAACTTTCTGCTGGCTAAAATAAGTCACATGGGCAAGCCCAATGTCAGTGGGGAGGAGAAATCCACTCTTCTACTGAAGGGAAGAGGTATGGTAAGTAGTTGCTGAACACAACAGAATCAGTCACATTCATTATCAACTATGCAAATTAAAAACTAACATCAAAGATGGACCAGTTAATAAGACATACTGCAAATTAGTACAGACATCAAACAACAAAGTGCTGCTTCAAACAGTCTAAACATAAATTGCTGAAGTATGTTATCAGGAGTACTAGATAGCATGATTTTGACTTCTATGAAAATTAGAAACTTTTTTTTCCTTTTTCAGTTATATGATTGGATTTTCTTGCACAAACCACTCTGTAAACCATTTTCTACTCCACTGAGTGCAGAGAAAATCTAAAGTGCTCTGAATACACAGTCTTCCAGATGCTTACTGCTTCCTTTTCTCTTACAGTTATCTTGCCTATATCGATAACATTTTTTCTCACTTTTAGTGAGACTTTTTAAGTGAGACTTTCTAAAGCACTCAACTTGGCTTTCATAGAAGTCACACATTCTTCCTTAGTTGTACATAATTAACATACATAATTAAATCATGGTTATAATGACAAGTATTGCTATGGTTTGAGAACAAAACCCAGTCATTGTAAGCATGGGGCTCAACTGGTAAAAGCAGAAGGACATTGCCATTTCCCATAATGTTCAGTTGTCCTTCCCATTAATCAATCATTGTGTCTTAAAAGAGAAATGGAGGGAGTTAATCAGGTGAGTCAATTCAGTGGATAATGTTTACTGTTGATTTAATTTTCACTTCTGAATCAATAATTTTTCAAATATTTCAAACATGTATATATTTTCCCAAGGAATTTGTTCTCTTACTTATAAAAAACATACCTTTTATAATTAAGGAATTCATAGCAATATTACATACCAAGATAAGGGAATGAATTTAATGAGCTTCAAAGGCAAGAAACGTATTACAAAGATAATATCTATAATTCAATTATCAATATATCAGATACAAAGGACAGTTTTATATCTAAACATATATTCAGATTGAGTGGTGGACTTCCTGATTTGCATATATTATTTTGGATTTAATAAAGTTTTTACATAAACTTCTCCTCAGTTCAATTAACATTAATATCTATTAGGCATTTGATGAAGAAGAAAATAATATTCATCAACAGGGAAGATTCTTTAAGACATCCCCAACTCCTTTAGTTGCTTGGCTCTTTCCCTCTCTCCAAATAAGTTATTCTTTCCTTTCTCACTAAAGATCAATTGTTAGAATTAAGACTTCTTTCATTGTGTTGGAGTTATGGGTCAAGAAGAGTTGTGGAGACATGCTTGAATCAAGAATCCATACGCAAGGCTATCCTGAAAGGCAGTACCTACTTCCCCTCCAAAAGGGAAGCAAGTGGCAGATGTGGAAATCCTGCCAAGTTTAGGTTATTTCCTCTGAGCTCCATCTAACTTTTCTTAATGGTAGGGAGCAAAATTGAGCTTCCAATTCAACATAAATTTCTCTGGGGCAAGAACTGGAAAAGACGAGCTGTGGTGTCAAGCTATTTATGATGATCAGATCTGATAGGTTCAGGTCAGCCTAAATACATTTCTCTCTCACTTCTCATAGATTATGTTCCTCACTACATTACTGAAAGCTGAGACACTAACAGCCCTTGTATTAAAGTGGGCCCAATAAGGTTCAGGATCCAGAAAATAAGAGATCTGCACTTTCAAGATGGGTTGTATATCTTTACATAGAATGCAAAAGGTAGTTATAACAGATCTAACTGAGAAATACCTTTTTGTTGTTGTTGCTCAAGAAATGTGTATAACAGACTGTTTTTCTTCTTTGTATTTACCACAGGCAATTGAACCTGGTGAATGAAAGGAAATTAAGTGAAGGGGGAAAAAACTGGTTCCAGGTAAAGCTTAGGAAGCAATTTCTACCCATGAAGTAATTAAGGAGTGAAATGAGTTTCTACATTAGCTCTTGACACAGAGTCATTTTAATAAGAAGTCCTCTTGGGAAAAGTATTCAAACTAATCTGCCTCAATGGTCAAGCACTAACTGATTTTTAAGTTATGGAAATATAGTCCTTTGTAGGCAAGGTGTCTTCTTGCTCCACAAGGTATAAAACAAGGTCATTTCCTTCATTTTAATGACCATAACAATTCCAGAAGAAAAATAGAAGAAGGATATTAAGGGATTTTAGAATTGCTTTGGTGATCTTTTATGTTTTTGCTTTAATTACAAAGTACTGCATGTGTGCTATACTAAAAAATAATTAAACAAACAGAAGTGCAAAAAAGAAAAGGATGAGAGGAATTCAGCAAACATGCCCATGCTTGGGTGCACCCCACACATCTCTCTCAGGGATAATCATTCTTCTCTCAGAATCCAGTTCTTAAATTTATTGAAGATCAAAGTGTTCTATCGTTAGGCAAGTCACACTCCTTCTCTTTTCTTTCTCCAGGTGTGCTTCCTGGAGAAACCATCCTGGATGCTTTAAGAAAGCCAGTCATCAGGCTAAGGATCTCTTGACCCAAGCTAAATGTTTAAATAACAGCATCTAAAAGAGAGATGTTTTCCTTTCAATGTCCTCTGTGGAAGTTAATGATATGTGACTTTGTTATCACTGCACTGCAATAAAAATCAAATCAGTGTCCAATGTTGCCTAGCAGTAAAGAAATTTTGAGCAATAATCCTTTACTAAAAAATTTACTTTTCTTTCTCTTTGTCTTCTTCAGTTTGTGTTAATTACATCTGTCTTGATGGTCTGGTTGGCATCTACTTGCATTCTAAAATAAATCTCTTTAGAGCCAGTATATTTTGAGTTTTTTCTGCAAATAATCTGCCAACTATCATCTCTTCATAGCATTAGTTAAGAATTTTGTGGAAATATTTTGCTGTAGGTGAGTTATTTAGGTCTCTGTTTTCATTACTTGTACTCTCTGTTGCACGCAATCTCTGGGATTAATTTTTTTTCCTGAAATTGGGGTCTTTAGACCCTTAGGTGACCGAAGACATATTCTGCGAGTTAGAAAAATCTCTACAAGAATTACGTATGTGTTCACTTTGATGATGTTTTAAAATAGTAAATATAAGGAGAGTGTAGGTTGTCTAGATGACATATTTGTAATCAAGACAATCAAGTACAGATCCACCATTTAGGTATCCATGTTTCCCTTTACATTTATGAGTGGCCTAGAGGAGCAGGTTCTAGCTTGGCCTCCTCTGAGTTAGTAAACATTTGGTTGATGTTAAGAAGTCAAACTAGTGTCAAAACAGCCATCAGCAGCCTACATCCATCTCTGTCTTGACGTTGACTTTTTAAGCAGTAACGGTCATCAAGCATTCTTTGCGAAAATAATTCATAATCAAAAAACATTTTTAGAGTCATTTAATAAGACTAATTTTCCATTATAAAAATGACATCAGGAAGCAATAACAGATTATGATTTTTGCTATAATGGATCGAGGAGGTGCATCTTACCTAACTGAAAAGGAAGGAATGGTCACAGAAGACCACTGAAGTTCAGGCACAGGAGTTGGCACATGTAGCCGAGTTGGGGTGAAGCCTATGCAAAGGAAACACCCATACAAAGATGTGGATGGAGGAGAGCATCTCATTCATATAACAGTTTGTGCATGTTATTTTATTAACAGCTTATACATTTAAAAAAGAACTTAAATGGTTCATTGGTATATTATGCAACAGCCATGTGATGCAGGAAGTTAAGTTTGTTATCATCCTTTCATATATGGAGAAATTGCTATGCAGAGAAATCAAATGACTTAACTTAGGTCACATATCTAAGAAGTAGCAGGGCTGGGACCTGAAACCGTTAGACTGCCATTTAACTGAAGCTTTTTAGTAAACCATGATTTTTTACGTTAGTACTTGAGATGGCCTGAAGACTATTCTGTTTCCCTAGTTTATCTCTGTCCTGGTTACCATCCAACCATGAAATGGGCACTATTAGGTAAGCAATTACACAAACCCAGATGTTTGGTGAATTAAAAACCTGTTGAAAAGTTAACGATGAGTGAAATCCAAAAGACCAATATATATCTAGTGTCTGTTGTGTTCCAGCAACTTTAGGAAGACTGAGCTAGCCAATGCAGATGCATTGAGTCCTGTTTCCAGAATAAACTTAGATCAGCTCCATGTCACATGTTCCAATGTGCTTGGTGACTTAACAACTCTTTGTCTGTGTTTATTCCTTGTTCTCTCCTCCAATGCCTCTGATTTAGATCTGTTTAGTACTCACTTTCCATCTTGAACCTGATGTTCTTTCTTATATTCTGGTATGCACTGGGTTCAATGGCCTTTTGCACAATGGCTCTAGGAAGCTAAATGGCTTAGTTTACTCCCTGCTACATATGCTTAACCTACAAAACTCTTTTGGCAAGTACAAATAACTGCTTGGCTAGCTGGTTTTGAGTCTTGCCCAAAAGACTGATCCTCTCATTTTTATCATTCTTGGTGTCACTCATCTGAGTGGATTTCTCACAAATCAGCCTGAGTTCTCACCCCATATCCACCTTAAAAACACACTTAGCACTTTGTAAACCATCCTCTCAAAAAAAGAAAAAAA
Source organism: Procyon lotor (assembly GCA_028646535.1). Classification (NCBI taxonomy): domain Eukaryota; kingdom Metazoa; phylum Chordata; class Mammalia; order Carnivora; family Procyonidae; genus Procyon; species Procyon lotor. The sequence goes on along the minus strand of CM053619.1, from coordinate 23,983,905 downwards.
AAAAGACAAGCTTCACTTCCACACAATTTTAGTATTATAGTTATTCTGTAAAATTCATGGAAAGAAATAGAAGATTCAAAAGATAAGCTTAGAGAGAGAGAGATTAAGAAATTTCTGGTAAATGCACTTACTCTTTCCCCAAAGTTCCAATCTGGTGACCAGCCATCTATTCAATTCCTCTTCTTTCTCTTTTTCCCTTTTCCCTATAGCTTTTCAAATCCCTCCTACTGCCCAGACACTTAGTAGACAGTAGTAATCATGATCTTGGGGACTTTGTGTTCTTCTAAGTTTTCCTCCAAATTAATGATTTCCAAAACAAATCTATTACAGTATATAGTCTCACAGGGATAGCAACAGTGGTGGTGGAGTTGACTTTCTAAGAGACAGCAAATGTTCCACATTCTCACATTAATAATAGAGGGCAAAACTAACTGCATTTTCAGATTTTATGTCTGCCTTTTGATTATATACAATCTTCTTGATATTGTAAATAACTCATACTAAGATTTTATATAAGAGCATTCATATTTAATAATAGCAAATCATCCATTGCCTAGTCAACACAATAAAACACAGATGGAAATAAGATCATGTATCAGGAACTAAAGATTTTGCTGGTAAGAATCCTTCACACATTCAGAGTGCTTTTACAAACATTAGGGAATGTGTATAAGTCTTGAGGTAAGTAGAGCAAAGTAAGTCTCGAGGTAAGTAGAGCAAGTGCTTTGTAACTATTTTACTGTTCAGAAAGTCGAAGTTTACTAAGGTTACAAAACTAGTATGTGGTAAAGCAGGAAATCTCAAAGCCATAAGATCTATGGGTGTGACAATCTTGGAGAGTCATTAATACTGGTGATCAACTATTGCTGATTTTCATCCTTCTGGACACAATAGGTTTGTACTTTCCCACCCCATTTGAGGATAGCTGCAGGACATGTTTTGGCCAATACCACTTCTGGGGGTAAAAAAATCTCCTGGAGAGCCCCCATTCTGGATTCTCTTCATCCCTGTCATTCCATGCTTATGGATAAAGCATGCATCTAAATGGAGCCCATCTTCATCTCATCCCCGAGTATCTATAATGAAATGGGCACCATTATCAACTCATAGCAATTTAGAATTCTCATGAAATTTTGCGAGGTTAAGCTATAGTGATTTGGTAGTTGCATGTTGCCCTCGAATAACACAGACTATTCTGAATTACATACTTTTGACTTTCATTCTCCCTCTTCTCCTGCAAACTCTTCATATAGTATGATTAAATAGCTGAAAATGGAAATTGGAAAATGGATCTGAATCAGAGTCCACTATCTTGATGTTGCTGTACTGATTATTACTGGTAGCTCAGGCTAATAAAGAGAATGACAGTCTTTATAGTAATTCTTTCCTATCACAAAAAAAGAACTTTTACTGTCTATACTTATTGATGAGGAATACAACGTAACACAAAGTAACTGAAGATCATCCATGAATCATCACTATAGAGAGTTATATCCAAAATTTGTACCAAAGCATTCACAGGTTACTTCGTGGGCAGTAAGGGTAACAAGGAGCAAGAAAAGAGTGAAAAAGGTGGTGTTAATGTAAAAAAATAAAAGAGAAAAAAAATGAATATAAAAGCATTTTCTCTAGTGGTCCACACTAAAAATGAAATAGCAGCAGTTGAGAGATTAATAGGACACCTCCAAGAAGAGGAAAGCAGATGATGATGATGATGACACGAGGGTGGATGTGACTCAGGTGACTAGCAACTTCAGTATCCTTTCTTTCTTGTCTCTCCTCCTAACTAAGTAAAAATAGAAACCGTTAGGAAGCCAATAAAAATTGGCAGTTTGTGAAATGTCTAAGCTTGTTCTATTTGCGTACAGATTCCGTGCTGGTTATAAACTGTTTTTCCTATGAGTTCTACCAAGAATAGTGAGTATTCCAAGACAAAGTGGGTAGTGGCAATTCTAAGTAAAGTAAGAAGCCTAAAGAAATGTGATTTGAGGCTTCATGATGTAATTTCGTCTTCGCCATATTTTCCAATGCTAACTTGGGGTAGACGAATTGAGCGGTCACTCGGTTTTTGTACATGTGCTGCCAAAGTGAGCACAACCACTTGGTTTTTGTAATTTGATGGGGTAACTAAAGGCCTGTCTACCTTCCAAAATATAAAATGGTTTGTCCTTTTCTCTCCATTATTTCTATCTTTCACAAATAAGCCTCTTAAAAACCCATTCTACACTGAAAATTGTAATTAACAAGTTCTCCTCTGCTGGAATTCTTTAGCAATAGATATTTTTACCCATGGGTAAAGTTAAACACAGCACAGATTTTGCCTAGATTATTGTTTCTTAACCCTAATATTTATATGACCACCAGCGGATCTTGTTAAAAAATCCTACAGATTCTAATTCTTTAGGTGTGGGATGGGGCTTGAGATTCCACATTTCATTAGAAATGTCTCCCAGGTAATGTTGATGCTCTTGGTCAAGGTTAACTTATTAAGCGACAAGGTTCAGATGAGGACACCAAGTCTCAGACTGGTTAAATAACTCATAAAGAACCATACTTATTAAGTGGTAAAACCCTGACTAGAAGGCCACTCTGACTTAATAACCTGTGTTCTTAGTCAATAATTTAATCCTCCCCTATACAGAGAGGCACAAACAGACTCTTCTCCAACAAGGAAGATGTTAGCATGAGGACAATGGGTTGCTAAGCCAGGGGAAAAAAAGACACGTCAGCTATGACTTATCTTGGAAAGTATGTATTTTAAGTAAAGGAACTTTAACATTAGATCATTTCGGCCTTACAGAATACTAGCTGTTTTCATGGCTTCAATCATAAAGTCCCACCATTGCCCCATTGATCAGAGAAAATAAGAGAGACCACTTAACACGTGGCATCACCGTTTGATGCCAACACATCACTGTCTCCATGACAAAGTCCAGGTGCAGGAAAGCCCAAGACAGATTTGATGTGGCTTTTGACCTGGGAATTAAGAACCTCACTGTCAGGTGCTACTCTGGGAGTCTCTTACAGGAAATAGCTTCTATGGTGCTTGGGTGAAAGCCCATTTGGAAATCTCCAAGACCCATTCTGTGTTTGATCACTGCTGAAGAGGTGCATTAGGTAGAAATAAGGAGCAATTGTTAAAATGACTACAATAGTGACAGAAAAAAAATCTCAATAAACCCCAAGCTTACCCAAGATAATAGTACCTCAGGGTGGGAAACCTCCCAACATGGAGAAAGAGAACAAAGACCAAAGGAGGAATCAAAGATTACCATTGCTGCTTAATAATTTACCTAAGGCAAAGCCTTAACCTGTCTTAATTAAGAGTTAAGTTTATTTGCTTAGCAGCTCCACTATGTTATTCCTTGGACCTGCCCATACCTGTGTCACCCAAAATCCCATCACTTTTTCCCATACCAACCCATATCACTTCTCATTCCTTTCCCAAGTCTTGTTCTAATTCTTCCATTGAAAGTAAAAGTCTTCCTTTTTTCTTCAAGGTCCAGAAGAAAGTCATTTCTCTCCACTACTTCTACCTGGTCTAAGCTGTTGACATCTCCCCACTGGATGACAGCAAGAACCTTCTAATTTTCTCCCCTGCTTTAACACTTGCCCTCTGTGTGATCATCACTCCTGCATGTAGCAATAATATTTTTAACGTGTAAATTAGATCATGCCAATAGCCTTTCTTAAAACCCTGCTGTAGTCTTCATCATACTTCTTGCATCCCCTCCCATGCTGTAGCATCTCAGTCCCATCTGAACATAAGAATGTTCTGTAGAGCTTTTACAGAGCAAAGCCTGGGCCCCATACCAACGCCAATTATGCAGGATATGCCACTGGCCTGGTGATTCTCAGTCCGGGCCGGTTTGTAAGCCTCCATTCTATGTAGTCTGACCTGTGCCACCTCCGGGTTCTGTAGTACCCATTCCTCCTGAGTTTTCATTGCTCTCTCCATGTCATCACTTAGCCTCAACCAAAATGCAACCTGCTCAGGAGGCTGCCTCTGATGGCCCTGGGCCCTCTCTGTTCCAGCATCGCTAAACACTGTTCTCTCTGCTTGAATTTACCTGGTTTACTGATGTTGTGACCTGCACTGTCCTACCTGAAAATAAGCACTGATTTCTCATTCACTGTACCTGGCTCAGTGTAGACAACTCATTCAATAAACATTTGTGAATAAGTATTGAATGAATTCCCTAGGCAGAACTAATCACTTCCTCTTCTGTATCCTCTGAGCACTTCAGAGATTTCGTCATTAAAATACATGCCCCATATTTTATCCAGTTGCATCTGTGCCTGCTTCCTCTAGACTAAGAGCTCCTTGAGTGTGGGAGCTATGTCTTATTCATCTATTTCTATTCCTAGCATTGCATTAAATATAGGATAGGTGCTTGATAAAGCTGAGATATTACCTTTCATTATTAAAATCAGCTATATCTGAGTCGTGGCATATCAAGGACAGTACAGTCCATTCTGGTTCACCAATAACTTCAGCGATTATTAGAAATGAGGCCAAACCTTTTTTTGGAGAGAACAGGCATTACTGAGAAATGCAGGTGCAAGGTGATAATAAAAAGCAGGTGGACTCTTAAGGAAGTTTATAATTGATTTTTAATTGTCTAGAATGTATCTCCCCCACCCCCGGTACCTGAACTCCAGGCTGACCTCTATCCCTATCTGGCTTTAGGTGTGCCACTATTTATGAGAAGCACGAAAACTCCAATACGTGACTACTGTCCTCTTCTATCAAAGCCTCAGACAACTAAGAGGTAAGGCTCAACGTAGAGGAGTCCTCTTGGCTGAGGCTCCGCAAACAATCACATGGTTCATGTGAACCTGAGACTCTGGTAAACCACAATGAAGCTAATTACCTATCTGCTATAAGCCTGCAGATATTGGTATCAGAAGATGCAAAGAAGCCCATCTGTGCAAGAGTAAAATAATTAGCTATGTTACATTTGAAGAAATAGCCCGGAGACATTTTACATGCGTGTGATTTTATTTATTTTACTGGGTATTTTTTTATTTGTTCTTAGGGAAGTACTGCAATGCTTGTCGTCACGAGGCAACAATATGAAGGTGTAAAAAAAATTAACAATCTCTTCCTTACACCTCCTGTGTAACTCCCAATACCCCAAAGCAACCTATGTTAATTTGCAATATGACACATATTCTCTGTATTTTGTTCTGTGCTCTTAGAAATACAGATAGAAACATAGATAGGAAGGACACATGCATACATATTTATATATACATATACATATTTTATGTCTTTATAAAAACTGGGTCATCTCATACACTTTTCTGCAAAACTTGCTTTCTGTCAACAGTATAACCTATTCTTCCTTCTGGCTGAGTACATATAGATATAACTCATTCTTAAAAATTTGTACATTCACTCATTCATCATATATTTATTATAACTGCAGATATTTGCTTTAGACACTCAGGTGAACAAAACAAACAATATTCTTGGTTTTGTGGAATTTGCATTCTAATGGGGAAGACATAATAAACGTGTAAAGAAGTGACATAAAGCATGTCACATAGTACTGAGTTGTGGAGAACAAAAACAGGGGACTCTAGAGAAATGGTGAAGTGAGGGGAGAGGGGTGAGCTTGCTGGTTTTCATAAGAGGTCATGGGAAGCTGTATAACCCAAAAACTGAAGTGAGTAAGATATGCATCTATCTCAGGCAAGATTTTTCCAGGCAGGGAGGACACCAAGTATAAACAATACTGCCAAAAATATTCTAATATAAATGTTCTTATATACTAAGACTTCTTGAATCACTGGTCAAAAGAAATACACGTAAAATGTAACACACTTCAGATCACTTTTGCAGCAATTTCCTAACAGCAACACATAAGGATAAGGATGTCTCTTTCTCCACAAACTGATCAGCACTAGACAGGACCACTCTTTTTAAATTTTGCTAAATTACTGTTTGGAATTTCATTTCTCTGATTACTGGTGATATTAGGCAACTTTTCATATGTTTTGGGGTAATAATAGATCCTAAGTTTGAGGTCTTTAAAATATTTGTGTTAAACTGTGATTATCTAACTATAGATCCCTGGCACAGAGAGAAGCAGGAAAGCACCACCCATGTGATAAAGTTGAGTGCAAAAGAGGACTTTCCCCAGAACAGTGGAAGCCTAGCTTCCTAAGATATCCATGCAGATGGGGATCAAACAGGAAGACAAGCTATTCAGTCTAGATAGAGTGCTGCCTAACTTTCTGGGTTGAACTGGTTTTGAAGATGGATAAGGCAATTTAACAGCAGATGGATGCTTTACATGAAATTTTATTTAGAGGGAAGAAAGAGGACAGGGAACGATATCCTTCAGTTCTGATGGTCTGTGATCTGGTACTACCCCTTACGAAGAAGGATTGCCCTTAGACTAATATCATCAGCCCACAGGTACAATCATTAGCCCATACTATTACATACCGGCCGGTAAAATATCAAAGAATTGTCCTTTCCAATATTCAGTTTCTGAATTGAATTACGTAATGCATAAATCTTAATGTAGTCAAATTCATGTTTTGGGAAATAACCTAGAACAAAAGATTTAAGTCTGTAGAGTAGCCCAGGCTAAGTGGGGCGATATCTGGAAATAGGCACACCAACTAAAACTTACTGGAGTCAAGCTACATTCCTAAACTGGCCTCCATGGAGACTGAAAACACGAGAGTCTGGTCAAAAACACATGTGTATTGTTGCATATCCAAACGCCCCCCTTGGGTATTCCCAATGTACATTTGCATTTTAGAGACATGTGTAGTTCCCACAAAGATACTTGTTCAACTTCATTACATGATTTTTAAAAATTATTTATGTAGTGAACATGTTTCTGTCGTGATGTTTGCTTTTAAATTAGGAAGTACCACAACATAGAGTATAAATTCCAGAACATTCCGATAATTTTGTATTCTGTATTGTCACAGAGGTCCTGATAAGCTGAATACAAGAACAATTTTGTTTCTGTATTAACAGATAGCATACTGATTTTTAAATGTGCATGTAAACTTTTAACTCATTGGCTCCAAGGACTTCAGTATGACTTATCTTAAAATAATGCCAGTGCTTTCGATGAGTAGTATCTATGGTCCTGTGTTATGCTAAATTAATTATGCATTATACAATTTAATCCTCAGGATGAACTTATGAAGTAAGTACTAGCATTCCCTTTTGACAGATGTTAAAGTTGAGGTTTAGAGAAGTTAAGTGCATTGCCTAAGTTTCCAGAGCTCATGTGTTTAGGCTCACAAACTTTTACCCCAGTGGTCCAACTACAGAGTTTTAAATGCTATAAATATTGTCTTCCTAGGTATTAGGATTCAGCAGCCTATTTTAATGATCACTTAGAAAACAGCAATGACTATAGCTGTCACCGGCATTAAAGTGCTTTGGCAGAAAGAAAAACTATTTCTTAATTTAAAAAGCACGTGGAACATGCCTATTGAGAATCCAAAAGCATGTAATATTCAGGAAGTGGACTGGTAGAAAAGTTAGAATTTAGCATCAGGGAAACAGAAAAGAACATAATCTCAAAATGAAGTCCCAGCTTTCAAATTTAATAAAATTAGTCTTGGCAAAAATTTTTCTAAACACTGTTCTTTTTCCAACAACCAGTAACAAGGTCATTATGGTTTAAGATAGTAAATATGACTCACAAGGACAAGACAAGCACTTAATGGCTAGATTTAGGACATCAGCAGCATTTGATCCAAAGAATAAAAAGGCACCCAATCACCAAAAGCAAACCTGCAGATCCAATGAGACTTAACCAGTGCCAAATCTTAAGTGATACTAAAAAACATTCACTGAGTCTCTAAGTTTTACTCTATCCCACCCCAAACCATGACAACAGTAGCACCAACAACACTTGCATGTCAGAGGAATTTATCCCAGTGTAGAGATCAAGCGATCAATTCAAATGACAATCAATTGTTTAAAAAAAAAAAAGGCTAATTCTCCTTTGCTTTCTTATTTATCTGAACCCCCTTCAGAATATCTCTGAGCCTGAACATGGAAATGTTCCATGCTTCCTGACTTCCAATACCAACACATTCCCTCTTGTTTACGCTTATCTGATAAGTGTAGTCACCATGCCCCCTTTCTGCGTGACTAATGTCTGATCCCAAGGTGACTTGGTCACCACTGGGTCAGAGAATCTGAGCCATTATTCCAAAGGGTGAGAATTAACTTTTCCGTGGTGAACTGGCAGATATTACTCGTCATCTCAATCTGGCTAGAATATAGCTCTATGTCCTTGGGCATGCTATATTTAATCTCCCTGTGCCTCAATTTTTTATTTATGAAGTGGGCAAACACAACAACTATCTGTTAGGTTTCTTATTAGGAGTTCCACCAAAACTTCCATGTAACATAGGTAGCACAGTATCTGACACACAGTAAATAATAAGAACAATTATTAAGTTAGCTATTGTTGTTTGTGTTACATATTGTAACACTGGCAAAGATGAGCTCCTAAACCTGGAATTTCAGTCCAGCCTGTGCACTGAGTTGCGCAGAGAGGCCTTAATTTTGCTCATCAGGTTGGTGATTGATGCTTGTTTGCTAACACTGAAAATGTTGGCAAAGGCGGGAAGGAGGGCTGGCATAGTAGCTGTACTAATTACCGAAGGTGCAAATTCAACATGTAGCACACTTACAAGACATAATGAGCCTTTGCTGAGGTGAAACAGGAGGTTTGTTACATACATTAGAATTAGATGCCATAATTGCTTAGCATTCCAAATGTGAAAGATTTCTTAAGAAAGAGAAGAAAACAACCCACCCACCTCTGCATGACAGCAAAAGCCTCCCTTCCCCTTCGTCTGGCAGATAAACAAGGAACCAGGACCTAAGGGTAATTTGGTCAAACAACAGTTGATTAGAATGCTGCTACTGTTCTCAAACACCACAGGGAGAAACAGAAGAATGTGATGAAGGAACAGTGCCCTTCATCAAGGAGAATCTGTAGCATTTCTTCACTATTTAATGAGGGGATCTGCCACGGGTCACCTCTTTAAAGCACTGGGGGCTAATGCAACTAAACGGGCGGCAGCCATGAGAGAAATTGCAACAAATTTTAGTGCTTACCTTTAAGCAATATTATGCATTATCCAGTGCAGCTTCAAATAAATTACAGTTAGGGTTTTAAAAATCTAAGACAAATTTAATGATGCTGAGAAAATATACATATTTATTTAACTTAGTAATTAAGTCACTTAACAAATTGTTCAACAGTGCCACCTGTAGGCAAACATATGCCTCTCTCATGCAGAGATGGGAAGTGTGTCAGGAGAGACTCCACCACTCACAAATTCATTCAGCAAGGGCCTTCAGATTAAAGTTTTAATGCTAACTCTAGCTTTATTAACTACATGGACTTGGGTAAGTTTCTCACTCTCTGAGTTACTCAGTAACTGTTTTTACACCTCCAGAGACAGAAAACACATTTTTAACAGAAGCAGGTTATCCCATTTTTAGACACTGACACAGTAGGATGTTCTTTATAGAGCCATCTTGATATAATTTTATTCATTAGTTCAAGTTCCCTCTCTTGGGGGTCTCCAAAATAAACTTCATCTTTCATTCGCATAGTTCATAGAATATATAGAAGACAGATATCAGGTTCCTTTCTAATCTTCTCTCCTCCAGGGTAGTTATTATCAGTTGCCTTTAGGACTACTCTTAGACAAAACGAAAACAAATACTAATCTCTAGTGTCGGTGGTGACCACATGCATTACAAGCATTTTCTCAGAATTTTGTGAGGTATTTCTATTATTCTTTTTTGTGTAGTTGTTAGGACAGCATCTCAAGTAAGTGGATTGCTGAAGATCACAGTTACTGCTCTCTCTCTAAACAATATCAGATTGTAACCAGATACTTTGAGGTGGTATCCCTTTGAAATTCAATGAATTCAATGTCTTCCCAAATTCATGTAAGTTCATAACCCCACACATGATGTCTCACCCCTCAAACCCCATCCTTGGTCTCAGGTCCTCAGCAAACCTACCTGGACCTTGTTAAAAATTCCTATTTTAAAGGCATTAAAGAGAAGGAACCCAAATCTTATCCTCTTTTCCATAATTCCATGTCTCGTTCTTCCTTAGCAAATATCCTAACTCCTCAAACTCCAATAAAGGAAATAAAGCCCTTGGTTTTGTTGACTTAGTGAACGGGTCGCTATGTGCTTTCACACTAGCAAATAAAACTTACTGCTAAAAAGTAAGAAAGCTACTCTGTAATTTTCAGGTTGCACCATTCTTTGGTCAGGGATACTGTGGAGATTTCAAATCTAGCTACAGGTGTGCAGTAAGCAGCTACCCCCTGGGCCTAGCTTCCAGGAAGAGTCAGTGCTATCCATGAAAGAAAGAAAACATTCTTGTCTGGCAAGAAGACAGAAGCTCAGGGTCAAGAAGGCAGCGGATGTGTGAATCTAAAGTTTTCAGAGAAGAGGAGGAAAGACTGCCTTTGGAGCTATAATTTTCAGCTCCGTGAAGGCAACACAACCACACATCATTGCTACGCAGCTGTTGTATTTCAGGCACTGATTTTTGCAATGAGGTACAGGGAATAGGCAAACACTGAATTTTCATTAGCTCCTTGGGGAAGGTGAGCATCCTCCCCAAACCAAACTGTCCAGAACATATTAAGGGATAATTTATAAAAGCTGGCTCAATGAAACTTAAACAAGCAGCAGCAATAGCAATAAAGCATTTCTAGGTGAGTTGCTAATTTGAACTAGATCACATACATGTTAAAGAGCTACCCATTCAAAGCACTCCTCTTTCCTTTACTCAAAACTTTAATGGGAAAACTGAAGTTTTCTTTCTTTTTTTTTAAGAATTTAATTATTTATTTGACACAGAGAGCACAAGCAGGGGAGCGGCAAGCAGAGGGAGAAGGAGAAACAGGCTCCCCAAGGCAGAGCTCCATCCCAGGACCTTGGCATCATGACCTGAGCCGAAGGCAGATGCTCAACCAACTGAACCACCCAGGTGCCCCTTTTTTCTTCTTTTGTATATATTTTAGAGAAAAGGGCACCATGACAAACCTGAAGGGTTAGAGATAATGTGGTGTTGACAATATTTGTAGGAAGGGAGAGTACTATATTAAAAATCAAAGTCCTAGTCACTGGTACCACATTATGTGCTCAGACATCTGAGGAAGTCCTGGGACATAGATTGAGTGGTGCACAACCAGCTATGTGACATTTACCAAGCCCTAAATGGCACTATGCTACTTCCTTTATTTTCTTTAAAAAACTATCCTCTTCCTGAGGTCAGATATGCTCTCTTACTCATGATAGCATCTATGTTATTTGGGTTTATATTTTCCTTTTTTTGGCCTCGATACATCAAGGTTTCTGTACAGTGTAAATTTACATGGACCCTAATAATTAGGATATTTTTTTCCAAAATTAAAATTTTGTTCGTAGCACAAAATAAGAAGATGCTTTATAGAAAAGCATTACATTATGTGACTTGTTAAAATCCAATGACATGAGTGGTCCTGAAAAATTCTAATACATTCTAATTCAAAACTAGAGAATATAAAGACACAGTGAGCAGATAAACTACCATATAGACCCTACTTTCCACATTTCATAAGACTGAAGCAATAAAAATGATATTGAATTCCAAGTGTTTGTAGTTCCTAAAATAGCAATTTTGTAAGATACTGAAAAACTACAAATATTATTCCAGACATTTTGGCAAATAAAATCTCAGAAATTCCTATTTTTGGTAGGATTTTGGCATAGGAATTAGGCTTGGAAAAGACTTATAATTCAATATTGCATGATTTCAGCGGGTTTAACTTGATACAAATGATGAACAAATTTGAATCTTAAAAAGAAAAAAAATTCTAAATATCTGAACTAGCTGGTAGAAACCAAATCAGAAAATTTGCTGCTCTGCTACACTTGAGCCTCTGAAATTATTTCTGTGCACACACTGGCTTAATTATTTTCTAAATATCTACTGGCTAATATTTTCTTCTTCTATCTTAAACTTCCCCTGAGAAGACAAGTGCATTGGTGGAGATCATTAGGATCACTGATATGCAGCTCTATTTTCCAAACACTGCTTTCATTTATTTAAATCAACTTTATTGAGCTACAACATAAAAAGTAAAATGTACCCTGTTAGCGTACATATTCAGTAAATTTTGATAAATAGATACAATCTATTGTATACATACATACATACATAATATGTATTGTATTGTATACATACATAATATATTATGTATGTACATACATACATAAACACGACTATAATCAAGATATAAAACATGCCCCACACCTCAACAAGGTTCCTCATGTCCCTTTGATGTCATCCTCACCCTCAGTCCTGGTAACTACGGATCTGCGTCCTGTCACTACAGACTAATTTTATTCCTTCTTGAATTTCACACAGAGAACCACACAGCATGCACTCTTCTGTTCAGCATCATGTTTTGTTCCCCTGTATATAATGTGTCATTTTTTTCCTGGCTGCCTTAGAGATGTTACCTGCAGCTTTCAGAAGTTTGATTATCATGTGCCTAGGCACAGTTTTGTTTCTATTTATCCTGTCTGGAGTCTTTTAGCTTTTTGAATCTATAAATATATGTCTTTGTCCAATCTGGGAATTAGGGGGACCTTATGTCTTCATGTATTTTTCTGACCCATTTTTTTCTATCGTGGTAAAACAAAATTTTATGTCTTTAAATCTGTTTTTCAATTTTTTTCTCTCCATCTTAGATAAAATATCCTTTCCTATTCTATCATAAAGCTTATTGGTCATTTTCCTTGTCATCTACATTTTATTATTAAGCCCATCCCATGAGTTTTTTTTTTACTTCTGATATTGTATTTCCCACTTCAAAAAAATCCCGTTTAATATTTTTTTCCTCAAATGAAATACTCTATTTTTTCATTCATTACAAGCTTATTTCCCCTTATATCACCAAACATAACTATATCAACTGCTTTCAAATTTTTGTCTGATAATTTCAACATCTAGATCATTTCAGGATCAGTTTTTTTCCTTACTGCTCCTTTCTACTAAAATGACAATTTGCATCTCCCTGTTTCTTCTTATGTTGAATAATTTTGGTTTCCTAGGCATACAGGTTTAAGGTTATAGAGGCTCTGGATTCCCTTACATAGCCACATGTAGTGTTGAGTTGCTTGTCTTAGCAGGTTTCTTTGGTTAAATTCACACTGCAAACTCTGTTTCTTGGGCAGCAGTTCTAGTCTGAATTCTTTCCTTTCAGTTTTGTTGTGCTATCTGAAGTCCACCACACACAGCTGTGGTTCAAAAGTCAGCTAGATATTTGGGAAGAGTTCATACACTAATTATTGGACCTTCCCTCTATGGCTCCCCAGGATCCCTACCCTGTTTTCCCATAACTGTGGTTGCCCTCATCTCTGTCTGATGTTTCTTCAAGCAAAAGTGACAGCAGATTTTCTTTCAAAGTTTTACTCTCCCACATGTGTAGACTGGGCCCTATCCTCAGCTGGAAACAAAGTGTGGGGGAATATATATGAATATATATATACACACACACACACACACGCATACCTATATAAGATATATTATAAATACTAAAGTATTTTATAAAATATCATAAGTATGTAATTACATATAATTTTTCCAGATTTCATATTTGTTATCAGAGGGAGGGTCAGTATGATAGGATCTTCCTGAGCTACCACCAAAAGTGGAACCCATATTTACTTTTAATAATCAAATTATAGTAGCTTGAGCTGACCCTGGTATACTTGATGAAAATAAATTCATCACATTATATTTTTTGGCTATTTTAAAAGTCCTAAAAGTGGTGCTTAAGCATGTGTACAAACTAGTGTGTCTGCCACCTTTGCCATGCAATTTCTACTCTATCTCAGCATGTAGGTTCACAGACTGAAAAGTTACTTGTGAAGCCTCACCCTTACCACAGCCTGCCATGGTGCCCCTAAACAAATTCTAAACAGAGGCAAAGAGATGGCCTTTTCTAGCTTCCTACCTGGAATCTAAAGTGTTCCATTTGGGTCTAGAGCCTCAGAAAAGATCTCATTCAACCTGTTACACCAATTTTCAGGATTGTGTCTCAACCCAGATCTCAACTTTCATTTTCTTTTTAAGATTTTATTTATTTATTTGATAGAGAGAGTGAGAGCACAAACAGGTAGAGCAAATGCAAGAGAGGGAGAAGCAGGCTCCCTGCCTCGCAGGGAGCCCAATGTGGGGCTCAATCCCAGGACACTGGGATCATGACCTGAGCAGAAGGTAGACGCTTAATCATCTGAGCCACCCAGGTGCCCCTCATCTTTATTTCTAAAATATGGTAATCAAATACTAAGAGATCAGTATCTGAGCAATGCAAAATGTAAGCATTCACTATAATAACAACAACTACAAATTACTGAATTATTTATTTACTGTGTGCTAGGACTTGATATAGTTAGAGAGTAATACTTTAGAACTTCATCTCTGAAGCCAGATTGCTTGGGTTAATACTACTACTCGTCTCCAAAGGCAAAGGAAACAAAAGTGAAAATGAACTTCTGGGACTTCATCAAGGTAAAAAGCTTCTGCACAGCCAAGGAAACAGTCAACAAAACAAAGAGGCGACCCATGGAATGGGAGAAGACATTCACAAATGTCACTACAAAAAAGGGCTGATATCCAAGATCTATAAAGAACTTCTCAAACTCAACACCCAAAAACAGATAATCATGTCAAAAAATGTACAGAAGACATGAACAGATACTTCTCCAATGAAGACATACAAATGGCTAGAAGACACATGAAAAAATGTTCATCATCATTAGCCATCAGGGAAATTACAATCAAAACCACACTGAGATACCACCTTATACTAGTTAGAATGGCAGAGATTAGAAGGCAGGAAACGATAAATTTTGGAAAGTATATGAAGAAAAGGGAACCCTCTTACACCATTGACGGGAATGCAAGTTGGTGCAGCCACTTTGGAAAACAGCATGGAGATAACTGAAGAAATTAAAAATAGAGCAACCCAAGACCCAGCAATTGCATACTGGGTATTTACCCCAAAGGTACAGGTGTAGTGAGAAGAAGGGCCATAGGTATCCCAATGTTCATAGCATCAATGTCCACAATAGCCAAACTGTGGAAAGAGGCAAGATGCCCTTCAACAGAGAAATAAAGAAGATGTGGTCCATATATACAATGGAATATTACACAGCCATCAGAAAGGATGAAAACTCAATCTTTGCATTAACATGGGTGGGACTGGAGGAAATTATGCTGAGTGAAATAAGACAAGCACTGACAGTCAGTTATCATATGGTTTCACTTACTTGAGGAACATAAGGAATAACATGGAGGACATTAGGAAAAGGAAAGGAAAAGTGAATTGGGGCAAATCAGAGGGGGAGATGAACCACGAGAGACTGCAGACTCTGAAAAACAAACTGTGGGTTTTGGGGGGTTGTAGGCGATGCGTGAACCTGGTGGTGGGTATTAAGGAGGGCACATATTGTACAACACTGTGTGTTGTACATAAACAATGAATCATTGTTTGGAACACTGCATCAAAAACTAATAATGTATTTTATGGTGACTAATATGATAAAAAAAAATAATACTACTTTGAGTAAATTGCTGAATCTTTGTGCTTCAGTTTCTCATCTCAAACAAGGGCAATCAAACCAACCTTGTAGCATATTAGGAGTATGAAGTGATTGGATACACTTAATGTGCTCAGAATTGTGCCAAGTACATAGGTAACACTCAATAAATATTAGCTATTACTGTAACTGTTACTGTCAGAACAACACTATGAGATAGTTTGTGTTTTTTTTTAATTTTATAAATGAGAAAACTGAGACAATAAGTTTGAATTACTTGCTCCAGTTTACTTAGCTTTGAAGAAGCAAAAGTAAAATTTTGCATCAGGCACTCTCACTCCAGAGCCAATATATTTAACCATGCTCCTGCTTTAAATGCAGTCCAGGTAGCTAGTTGGAAGTCAGATATCATGCTCTTCTCCTGGATCTTCCCACAGCCCCAAAGTTTGCATGTTATGAACTGATATGAACACATACAGGGAAACAGGGTAAAAGATTTTATTAGGCTTTTGCTTAGCCAACCAAAATTGTCTTGTAACTCCTATGATTAATTGTACTAAAATATCTACTGTACATTTTAAAGATTTGAGGTTTGTTCTAAATCTTCAACTTCTGAGGTTTTTGTTTGGATCTCAGAAAAGGCATAAGTCTTGAATCACACAAATAAGTAGAGAAATATCACCTGGGCAAGTCTGATCTTGCAATATAATATTGTTTTCATAACAGCACTACTGAGGTACTGAACTCTGTTAATATTTGATTACCACATTTTAGAAATATATATCTCTACAAATATATGCCACAAATAAGAGCAAGTAAAATATATTTACATATGACTAAGTAAGGGTAAAAATGGAAATATATTTTATTCACTTTGCTCCCACAAAATTTATCCTTTTATTAAATAATTCAAGCTGCTCTTGTAGAATAAGAATATATAACAGAGAAGCACATAAAGGTTTCTAATTCTATCACCCATTAAATTTTGCACAGGAATCCTTTCTATAATATCATAGTTATATAATCATCATCACTTTAAATCACTCTATTGTTATAAAGCTCTGATTTTTAGAAAATTCTTTCTATATTAAGCTAAAAACTCCCTTCCCATAACTGTCATTCTTTAGCCTTAATTCTAGTTGTAAGAAAACATGAAAATAAAGTCTCCCTGTTGTGTTACAGTTTTTTAAATATTTAAAAATACTTATCTTTTCTATCCAAAACTTCTTGGACTAAATATTCTGTATGTAAAGCTATTTTCAAATCTTTCTTAACACATAATAATTCTATTACATACAAACTCATGGTCATCTATCCTTTTAAAAAGGTTGTGATTATACTTAATACAATACATTATGTGTGATCAGACTGAAGAATTCATGGATTTATCTCCTCTCTTGATCTGGAAACTAATTGAATTAATGAAGTTTCTGATAGTTTTTTTGTTTGTTTTTACTTGTACCTCTGATCTTGCTGGCTCACAGAATATTATTAAAGTCCCTTTATTGCTTTCGATAGTATTTTAATACTACATCAATCTATAAAAATATACTACTTCTTTCTGCAAACAAATCTACCTAAAGCAACACACATATATTACAGGTGTTTTACACATACACTTTCATACACACAAGTCACGGGAATTTATACTATCAGTAAAGACTGAATAACAGATGAGTTTATTTTTATCCTAATTGTTGGCCATATCACAATCTTTGTGATATTTTTATTTTTGGCTCTGATAATATAAATATAATGCTAATGTAAATGTCAGTGTCTCAGGTCCTATTGTTCCCTGTGCCTACCTTTAAACAGAATGTTCTAACATAGGTGGAAACCAGTCATAGCCATATTCTTGTCAATGTTCTGTCATGGAACTTTATTAAAGAAGCTGACCCCTAATTTTCCTCCAACAGAGGGTGCTACCAGGCTAAGTAACTGTATTATACCAAATCAAATTCTAGTTGGATTATTCCTAATGTGTTGGCAGTTATGTGCTGAGCTCCATTCTCAGGATGTTAGATGAGACATCAGCCTAAAGTCTAACCATTTTTGCCAGATATTTGAGGACAGCTGCCCCTCTCCACTATGCATGTTTTTTACCTTCTGCAGCTCCTTAATGTCAACTTGGTATCTAGACTGAGATCCTTGCATTGTGATCATCCCTCACCACACACACATAGGCATCACACAATCCCAGCAAACAATCACCCAGGCTGGCCCCAAGATCTTTCTCTTATTACATGCCTTATCTGAAATGTCCTCCCATCTTGTCTCCTCCATGCATATTCTGTCTATTTCTCTGGCCCTACTTATCATGTTTCACTTCTTTGGGGAAGACTCTCATAACAACCCCAACGCGAGTTTCCCAAAAGCTGGGGGAGCTAGTTCTCTTAGAATAAAGACCAAGTAAAGAAGCAGTTATTAGAAGAAATAGTGCAAATAGCACTCTGTAGCCTTGCTACTCTTCCCTCTAACTTGCAAGAAGTAGAAAGGCAAGCAGTTAAAAAGGGCATTCCACAGGAGAATGAGGGTGTGAAACATCCTAACTATCCTCTCACAGCAACGACCACCACATCAGCGGCACCAAACACATGATGACCAGACAGGAGTATCTAATTAACACTTTGGAAATAGATCTTTAGGAAAACAAGTGACATGGAAGTAGGCAGTATGGATCTCCTAACTGCACTGCCCACTTGAACTATTGGAAGGGCTTCAACCAAGGTGCTTAAGGGCAATTCAACTAGAATGGGTATAGCAATTGAAGAACTAATCCATGTACAAAATTACCTAACATCCCAAAAGGATATGCAGGCCTCTATTAGCCAGAGGAAATACCTGCCCCACTGTTGTTCATGCCTTGAAATTTTCTATCACGTTACAAACTCTGAATGCTTTACAACTAGGAACTTTTTGCACAGGGAATGGAAGCATCGAAGGGGTCTAGAAAGACAATCTTTTAATGGATCAAACAGGAACTGAACTTTTTTACATATCCTCCTGAAAGCTGAAGGACAGGGACCAGAAGCCACAGGGAGAAGATTATGATTCAGTATGAAGGGGGACTTTGCAAAAACAAGGTGATTACCAATGGGAATATTCTGGGCAGATCTTAAAAAGAGATAATATTTTGGATTAGTGAGATAATCTATAAGGTACCTTCTATTTTTGAGGTTCTGGGATTTGTGACATGATGAAACTTGCTGCTGGAAAAAAAAAAAGAGAGAGAGAGAGAGGCCCTCCCCTGTTACCTAGAGTGTGATTTGGTCGACAAATGTAAAAGTCACCTTAAGTGGTTATTTAAAAATGGAGATTTCTGGGCTGCTTGGGGGGCTCAGTTGGTTAAGCAACTGCCTTTGGCTCAGGTCATGATCCCGGAGTCCTGGGATTGAGTTGGCAGGGAGTCTGCTTCTCCCTCTGACCTCTCTTCTCTCATACTTTCTCTCTCTCTCAAATAAAATCTTTAAAAAAAAATAATAAAATGCAGATTTCTGAGCTCAATCCAAGGAAGTGTTACTCAAATTCTCTTGAGAAGTAAGCTTAGAATCACCATTTAAACAAATCCCAAGCAATTCTAATAACATTATGACTTTAATGTTTCAGAACTTTCCATTTAGCGTTCACCAATTTAAGTAAGCCTCAGGAGTCATTGGCTGGTTCTAGCAGGGCTTTATTCATACTTAGTTTCAGACATCACTCCTTTGGGCCTTAGGTTCTCTTAGCATTTTGTACTTCAAAGGCCTCTGCTTAAGAGAAAGAGAAAATAAGTACAAAAGTCTCAAGGCTTCTCAGGTAAAAGAGCGTTTCTACTGGATGTCATTCATTTTCTTCTGTTTCCCATGAATATAAAAAATAAGAAAATCTGCAAACAATAGTGCCAAACAGAAAACACTTTTTGCTAAAATGTCAAATTATGTAAGCATCCCAAATGCTATTAATATCTGTGGCTATCTTATGAAATATTCACAGTGTCGATAACTCTGAATAGCAGGTGCATGAAAACATCAGAAAGAACCTTCACAATAATACCCAAGCAAAAATATAGTTGACAGTCTAACTCTCTATATTTTAACAAGGTGCCCAGAGATCCCTATAAAAAACCACTGGTTGTGGGCTCAAGTCAAATTTAGAACTCCTTCAAGCTTCTACTGAGAACTGCTACTGCTACTTTTCTTCCTAACACCCTATTTGAATCAAGAGTCCCATTATTAAGTCCTAGCTACCTAGAAATGATGACATCCTGTATATTCAGAACTCCATCCCCATGCTTATGAATAGAGCAATTCACACAAGGCAAGATCAACCTTTGTTTTAAGCCACTTCCTAGTGGCCCTGCTTCCTTATCCCTTAGAGCCAGCATCAGATGGGCTTTCATGTAGAAGTGAGTCCATGCCATCAAATGCCTCAAGGCCATCAACCCTCTTATACTTATAGGAAAGGTACCAAATGCTACAAACCAGTGGAACCTCAAAGTGTATCAAGTCAAGGACCACAAACCCAGTATACAGATAACGCCCAGCCTCCCAGCAGAAATACCTTCTTGGCCATGAGATTCTGCCATGGTGAATGCAAGAGGGAGGCAGTGTGACTCACAGAAAGAGCAGTGAATTGAGTCAGAGGAAATGGATGATACATTGAATTCGGCCACAGATTCATGGAGGAACCTAAGACAGGTCTCTTCCTTTCTCTGGGGTTCACTGCCTCTATCATTAAAATGAGACAAAACTCAACGATCTCTATAATCCTTCCCAGCCCTAAGCTTTTACAAAGTTTGCTTCACCCTCTCATGTTACCTTCTTTAGGATTAACATAGTTTCCTTTCAAGCAAAAAGGCCCATATGCACATCACATAAGTGAAAACTCTCTTGATTCCTAGTTAGGATGTCTAAAAAATAGTCAAATGGCAATGTCAACTTCTTCATAATTGTATTTATATTTTATAT
Organism: Procyon lotor; assembly: GCA_028646535.1. Lineage (NCBI taxonomy): Eukaryota > Metazoa > Chordata > Mammalia > Carnivora > Procyonidae > Procyon > Procyon lotor. Next base: position 23,963,334 of record CM053619.1, on the reverse strand, counting down.
AAATTTATAACATATTTTTAATAAAATGGGTATTCAGCCATTTTATTTTTTTTATTTTTATAATATTTTTATAATTATTATTTCAGCCACCCAGCTGCAATGCTTTAGCACTGAATAATGGTAGAATTATGATCTGGGATGAGCATTCTCTTCTAGAGAAACAGAACCAATAGGATTTACAGAGATATACAGAAAGCAATTCATTATGAGGGGCTGACTCACACAATTATGGTAGTTGGGAAGTCCCACAATCTGCAGTCTGGAAACCGGAAGCCCAGGAAGCCAGTGGTATAGTTCTAGTCCAGACCCTAAGGCCTGAGAACCAAGGGAACTAATGGTGTAAGCCAGGGTCCAAGTCCAAAGCAAGATCCCTAGTGTTTTAGGGCAGGAGAGGATGGATGTCCCAGCTCAAGAAAAGCATTAGTTTAGCCTTCTTCCAATAGACTCTTAACAAATTGGATGATGCCCAACTCCATTAGTTAGGGTGATCTTATTTGCTGAGTCTATTGATTCAAATACTAATCTTTTCCTAAAAGATTCTCACAGACACTCCCCAGAGATAATGTTTTACCAGCTATATGAGGATTCAGACCTAGTCAAGTTCACATATAAAATTAATAATCATATGATTGTCATGATGCCACCTTCTAGATATGGTATCCCAGAAGAAAGACTAAAGCTTCCTAACTTTCTGGCTCCTCATCTGTAAAACAAAGATAAGAGTGATGCTGAAATTTGGTTGTTGTGAGGATTAAATAACATAATGCTTTATAATGTTGAACTGAAATCTGTAAAATGTTCAGACCAGCACCAGCTGGGTACTCAATTTATTACATATGATTTGTCAAAAATAAGTTCATTATGCAGAAAAAAAACCCAATGACTTTGTGATCAGAAATCTTCTGCTATTTTGAAATATATAGAAGGTTGTTCCATTTTCTCTAAACCAATTGTAAATTGAAGGACATATTGATTTTTTTGGAAGACAGATTTTAACTAGTCAAAATAATCAACTTTTATGCGGAAAAACAAATATCCTAAGAATAAAAGAAAAATTTTAAACTGAAGTAAAAAAGGGGGGAATAATCAGATGTTAAAACAATGTACAAATAATAGTGTAAATAGCTTGGTACTGGCACATGAACAAACAGCACCTCCATGGAGAATACTCAAAGTGAGCATATGATAAAGGTAGTATTTCAGATTAGTAAATAGACATATCAATGACTTCAATAAGTTACACTGGAACAGGTTGCTAACCATTTAGGGAAAAAAATATCAGACACTTCTTTCCCTAACACCATAAATCCCAGATTGGTCAAAGATTTGAATATAAGAAAAAAAACATGAGTCACAAAAACATTAGTAAAAGCCACCAAAAAAATGTACTCCAAATCCCAGTGTTTGGAAGGCCTTTCTCCAGAAAACACAAAACCCAGAATTATAAAATAAATTATTCATTAAAGATCGACTACATAAATACTAAAAAAGTGGAAAAAAAAAACTGAAAAGAAAATATCATACAGGGAAAATCATGCAATATAAATGACAAAGAACTAATATCCTTAGATTATAAACAAATATTATAAATGAAAGAAATGATAAATTAAAAAAGCATACATAGGAAATACAGAAAAGGAAATAAAAATGGCTTTTAGACATTTAAAAAGATGTTCAAATTTACTTTAAAGAAGCATATATTTTATTATTAATACAATGTCATTTTAACTGTTAAATTGTCAAAAGTAAAAATTTTAAAAATATATTTTACTGGCCAAGCTATGAGTAGTCATTCTCTTTCATTGTTTGGGAGACTATAATTTAGTATATCCTCTTCATAGAAGAATCTGATAATATGTATCAACATTTAAAATTCACAAACCCTTTGTATATGTGCTGCCGAAGCGAGCACAAAATTCACAAACCCTTTGATGAAGCGACTGCTCTTCTAGGAATTTATCCTACACATACACTTGACATGGATAAGCAACATCTATAACAGCAAGGTACTAGAAACAGCCTGAAAGTGCTAAGGGTTTATTATAAATTATGGTGCACCCACATAACGGAATACCATATAATCACTAAAAATAACAGATACAAAAATACATATTAGATAGATATAGGTATAAAACAAATGCTGTTTTAATCTATGTATAATCAGGAAAATATCAATTATCTCTGGATAGTTCAGCCAGAGAAGATTTGGATAGGGCTAAAGGGGGCAGAAGGAAGAAAAAGGTGTTTCCTAAATATTTGGAAGTTGCTAGGTGTTAGAAGGACTGGAGTTAACAAAGGGAACAAAGGAGTGTTGTGCAGTGATCAGAAATCTGCTACTACCTTTGGGCAAGAGCCCATAGATCTTCACTGGGCACTGAACTGCTGAGGGTGCTTTGAGCATAACTGAGCAGAAGGAGCCTGTTATCTATCACTGCTCCCCACCTTACTACCTACTACTGCTTTGGAATCACCAACATTTCTCCAGCCTGCAGACACCTACAGTTACTTGCTGCAGCCTGCCATTGCCATCTTCCACTGCCACTAACAGAATCATATGAAGAAAAATCCCCTCCCTCTTCCTCGAGTCTCCGCATCTCCTTCCTCCTCTTTGAAGACTATTAACTAGAAACCAGCTAAGAAGGGAACATGTGGAATGTAGTTGTGGGGCTTCAAGTCCTGTGTGATCAAGAGGACAATAGGCAGCATTTGGTATACTTTCCAAAAGACAATGTAAAATGCAAAGACCAAAGTAGAATCTCCACACTGTTTTCCATAGTGGTGTACCACCTTACATTTCTACCAGCAATGCTTAAGAGTTCCCCTTTCTCCCAATCCCTCTAAACATGCATCTCTTGTTGTTTTAGAAATGGCCATTCCAACAGGAGCAAGGTAGCATTTCTTTGTGGTTTTGATTTGCATTCTCCTGATAATTACTGATGATTTCATTTACTGATTGGTCATTTGTAGGTCTTTTTAGGAAAAATGTCTATCCAGGTAATTTGTCCATTTTTTTAATGAAATTTAATTTTTTTGCTATTGATGTACATGAGTTACTTATATATTAGAATAGTAATCCACTATCAAATATGTTTGCAAATATTTCCTCCAATCATAAGATGTCTTCTCAATTTGTTGACAGTTTCTCTTGCCTGCAGAATGAAGGTTCCTCAAAAAATTTAAAATGGACTACCAGGGATGCCTGGGTGGCTCAGTCGGTTAAGCCACTGCCTTCAGCTCAGGTCATGATCTCAGGGTCCTGGGATCGAGTCCCATATCGGGCTCCTTGCTCAGCAGGGAGCCTGCTTCTCCCTCTGCCTGCTCTGCCTGCCGCTCCCCCTGCTTGTCCTCTCTCTCTCTCTCTGACAAATAAATAAATAAAATCTTAAAAAAAAAATGAACTACCATATGATCCATCAATCCTACATCTGGGTTTATATCCACAAGAAATGAAATTGCTATCTCAAAGAGCTATCTGCATCTCCCATATTCACAGCAGCATTATTTATAATAGCCAAGACACGGAAACAAACTGGGGATCTACTGGTGGATAAATAGGTGAAGAAAATATGATAAATATAAATAATAGATTATTCACCCACAAAAAAAGAAAACACAACCTGTCCTTGTAACAACACAGATGGACTTTGAGGGCATTATGCTAAGGGGAATAAGTCAGAGACAGACAAATACTATATGATCTCACTTAAATGTGGCATCTAAAAAAGCCAAACTCAGAGAAGCAGGGAGTACATAGAAATGTGGTTCCCAATCACTGGGGAGTGATGGAAATGAGGGGATGTTGGTCAAAGGGTACAAACTTCCCACTGTAAGAGGAGTAAGTTCTGGGCATCTCATGTGCAGCATCATGGTTACAGTTAATACTATACTGTATCCTCAAAAGTTGCTATGAGAGTAGATTTTAAATCTTCTCATAACAACAACAAAATGGTAACTATGTGAGGTGAAGGATGTGTTAACTAATCTTATTGCGTTCAACATTGCACAATAATCACACTGTGTACCTTAAACTTACAAAATGTTGTATGTCAATTACAGGATCCCTCCTTTTTTTTTGTTTTAAGTCTGTGTGTGTGAAGAGGATGAGTGTTTCTATATAAAGATAACAAAACATGAGAATCTCAAAATAGGAGTTGTTTCCAAATTGGAATTGAAATTAAGGAACCAGAGATAGAGGTGAGACAAAAACTTTTCTTCTATTCACTATATATTCTTTTGTACTATGTACATGAATTCCTTAAAAAAGAGAACTAGGTCTCCCAAACACCAAAGATTGCCATGATAAATAATAAAATACACTCTCTCCCTACAGCTGTTTTTTCACTTAAAAATACTGCCTTTTTATTTAGGATTTCTTAAACACACACACACACACACACACACACACACACACACAAACCCAAAACAAAACTTAAAGCACAGAGCTTCTTTACCCTTCTCAAAAAAAAAAAAGTCATGGGATAACATGTATCAAAATATTCAAAATTTCAAAATGTGTTCTTTCCAAATTTCAAATGTGTTATTTTCCTTGTGTAAGGGAAGAAAATTTTCCCTTCTTTCCTTCTAGGTTCTTTGGCCTATAAAATAAAATGACATAAAACAGATTAATAGGAGAAAAACAAATTTAATTTTGTACATTTGAAAGCCTCCAAAATATGAGGCTCAAAGAAGTGAGCCAAGCAGGCAGTTTTCACACCTTTTAGGCAAGGAAACCATAAATTTCTGAAGAATCGACAAGACAAAGAGTTTGGGCTTGGGGTAGTAAATTAGTAAGGAAGTAACAAGGTTTGTTTATACAGCCTTCTCAGCCTTGAATTCCCTACCTCTGGTGTTAAGGATGCCTTCCAGTATCCTGGTACAGGAAGAATACCTTCACATATGGGAGATTTATTTCCTGCTTTCAGGGGGACAAGGGAGGATCAGAGTGTCCTTCCTGCATCAGTTTTTTTTCAAGTAAATTTAATTGAAAATAATCATTATGCCAAAGTGGCACATTCTAGGGGTGGCATCTGCTGCTCCCATTCAGTAACGAAGGACTAGATTTGAGAAAGGGAGCTTTTAAAGCAGTTTGCATTGTATTATTTGTTTGTTGTTTTTGAGAGAGCTAACATGGGAGCAAGGGTGGGGAGGGACAAAGGGAAAGAAAGAGAGAGAATCTTAAGCAGGCTCCACACTCAACTCAGAGCCCAATTCAGGGCTTGATTTCAGGACCCTGACATCATCACTACCTGAGCCAAAACCAAAAGTCAGATGCTTAACCTGAATGAGACACCCAGATGCCCCAGCAATTTGTATTTTAAAAAGCCTCTTTCTTTTTTTCTTTTAGTCTCAGGCAAATATGGGCAGTGTTTTAGTTACATCGTGGACTGTTTGCATTTCAAAGGCATGGTAAGATCTGCATCTTCAAGAAACAGAAAGATGCAAATTTCTTCCTTAGAGTTTTGGATATTTTTTTCTATTATCAATAGTCTAGAGTAATTACTATTTAAATGTTTCCTTCTTTTTCTTAAGTGTAGGACAACTGTACGTCCAATGTCCTGATTTTTACAATACCTGTAAATGTCTGAAGGCAAATAGGAAAGGATCTGAGTGGACTATGTCTTTTTCTCAGAGTTATGCTTTTGTTTCTCCAGATTCAAGCTGCAAATCAAGAATTGTTGATTTTCACTTTTTTCTCTTGCATTCCTGGTAAGCTCTCATTAAAAAAAAAGTTGTTAGCAGCTTTCATTATAATGCTTAGAGGTTGACTAGCTCAATCACCCACACTATTTTGAATTTGCCTTTTTATATCAGGGAGAAATTTTTCTGCTAAGGAGAAAATTTAAAGATTTCTGTGTTCTGGAGCTTCAGGGTTTACTGCAGGTTTACTTTATAAAATCTGTGTAAAGCATTTTAAAAAAAAAAAAGGCCTTAGGATGCTCTCTTTTCCTAGTGCACAATTCAACTTTAGGCCAATTCACTTTTTAATTTTTTTTTTAAGAGAGTGCAGATGCACACACATGCAAGGAGGTAGGGGGCACAGGGAGAGAGAGAATCTTAAGCAGGCTCCATACCCAGCACAGAGTCCGAACTGGGATTCTATGTCACAACCCCAAGATCACGGCCTGAGTCAAAATCAAGAGTTGGATGTTTAACTAACTGAGCCACCCAAGTGCCCTGACCAATTCACTTTATAGGGAAAGACACTGCTATTGCTTCTATCAACCCCTGAACACTGCCCTACAGCTGATCCATATCCCAAATTATTTGTAGGAGGCCATTTGTTTCCTGTGTGTGTAGGGAAGGAGGTTATGAATGGCCCCTAATATTTTTAATTCTTTCCTAAATTTGGTAGGATCTTCTGAAAAGGCTTTAAATTTTTAAAAAGTCGTTGCTCTCTAGGGGACAGGAACTCTTTGCAGTGGGGGGGTTGAGGATACATCTGTAAAGGATATTGCCTGGGAAGGCCTGAAGCTGGCAGAGCCTGATTACAGAGCCCTGGAAAGCAGGAGGAGTTGAAAGAACAGCAAAGTGAACCACACTGTCCACCCCTGGTGATTCTGCTAAATTCACTTCCTGGCTGTCAGCATGTTCATGAATAACCTGTATACCTTATGCCTAGAGATAAGGATGGAGTGCTCTGTTAAATCATATAGGGAAAAGGAAATAAAAACAGGTAGGGTTCTTTAAAAAGCAAGCTGTTTAGGGGATTTTTCTGGGGAAGGTAGAAGAGTTTGGGAGCTAAAAGAATTTGGTGAGGAGATGGGGCTGAATTTTTAAGAAAGAGAAGTTAAATCAGATGTGGACTTTATTTCTTGTTCTAAGTCTAATCTTAGTTCTTCCATCTTATTAAAAGTGTTCTTAAGGGCGCCTGGGTGGCTCACTTGGTTAAGCGTCTGCCTTCGGCTCAGGGCATGATCTCAGGGTCCTGGGATCGAGCCCCGCATTGGGCTCCCTTCTCGGCGGGGAACCTGCTTCCCCCTCTCTCTCTGCCTACTTGTGATCTCTCTGTCAAATAAATAAATAAAATCTTTTAAAAAAATAAAAAAAAAATAAAAGAGTTCTTAAGGCTAGCCATCATATCCCTTTGTGTCTTCTTTTCAATTTGATCTTCCATAAGACAATTCTTTTTTTAAGATTTTATTTATTTATTTGACAGAGAGGAGAGAGATCACAAGCAGGCAGACAGAGAAGGGGAAACAGGCTCCCTGCTGAGCAGAGAGCCCGATGCGGGGCTCGATCCCAGGACCCTGGGATCATGATCTGAGCCGAAGGCAGAGGCTTTAACCCAATGAGCCACCCAGGTGCCCCCCATAAGACAATTCTTTAAGATGAATAGTCTCTAAAATAATTCCATTCAAATATACCAAGCAAAGCATCCACCCTTTGGGTATTAATGAGTAGGGTCTTACATTAATCTCAGCAGTGACTCAAACCAAACAACCATTTATGACTTAATCAGAGACACAAGAGGTGTCCCTAAGGAGCATGCAAAAGATGCAGCCCTCAGGAGATTCAGAAAGTTCACTCCCAGGGTTGGCCTAAGAAAGTAAGGATCTTTGAATCGTGCAGTGTAAACCGTGTCTCTGGCCTCCCATGGGAATGTGAGATGCCTCCAGTCACAGACATATTAACCTGCGGCGCTGAGCAGGCATCACTGCAATGGGACTTTGCCAGCACCAGCAAGACAACGGAGGCTGAGGTGACAAAGAACTGCTAGAGACCAGGACCCCGTATGACAAATTCCCCAGAAAGCTGGCAAGGGTGGACAGAGAATGCTGCTCGTGATTTCATGTCTCAGAACCCAGTCTATTCAACTGGCTACCCAACACTCACTGGTGTGTGCCTCGTCTGGCTGGCAGAGACCAGAGAAAACATTCTCACTGGTCACAAAGCCAAGCTCTAAGCACACAGAACAAGTTCAAAGGAAAGTCTCGCCCACTTTTTAAATAGGGGACCGACAGCAAAGTTTGTCTAAACACATTCTGGTCTGATGAGAACTGTGAACTCACCAGTCTGAGGCCAACTCAAACAATAAAACCTATGACTGTGCTTTACCCTATACTCCTAATGACAAACGGCACAAAAGGATGACACAAAGAAAAACTATGACCTCTTGGGAGGAAAAGGATCAATAGAAAACAAGAGTACCCATAACAAATCTTTACCAGAGTCACTATACCCAAGGAATGAATGCACACAAATATTTTTTCCTGGTAACCTAAATTTAGAACAGGAAAAGGACTCTCCCTGCTCTCACTTCCACCAGATCCAGTAGGCAGAGTCCTGAGGCTGATGTGGTAAGATTTCTCTCCTTGTGCCAGCTTTTGTCAGAGGTCCCAAGATCTCTCAGCTGTGGCCGTCCCAGAGCAAGCGATGTGCAGTGCCTCACTTTGGGTGCCAGGACTGAAGAGAAGGAAAACTTTTCCCTCCTTCCCTTCTAGGTCCCCTGGCTGGTCTAATAATTAAATTGACATAAGAAAGATTAACAGGAGAAAAATTTAATTTCTACGCATGGGATCCCAAAGGTAAGAGGTTCAAAGAAGTGACCAAAGCAGACAGCCTTTATCCCTTTTTTTCTTTTTTTTTTAAAAAAAAGATTTTACTTATTTATTTATTTATTTGACAGAGAGAGAGAGAGAGAGAGAGATCACAAGTAGGCAGAGAGGCAGAGAGAGAAGGGGAAGCAGGCTCCCCCCTGAGCAGAGAGCCCGATGTGGGGCTCGATCCCAGGACCCCGAGATCATGACCTGAGCTGAAGGCAGAGGCTTTAACCCACTAAGTCACCCAGGTGCCCCACCTTTATCCCTTTTCAACAAAATTTGTGAAGAATTGACAAGACTAAGAGTTTGAGCTTAGAGTAAATAAATGAGGAAGTCAGTAGGTTTGATAATACAGCCTTCTCAGCCTTGAATTACCTATCTCTGATATTAAGGATGTCTTCTAACCTCCTGGTATAAGAAAGAAACATTCACATATGGGAGATTTATTTCCCAACATCAGAGACATAAAGGAGGATCAGAGTACCCCTGCCTGGGCTAGGCAAGTAACTTTATTTGAAACAATAAATACGCCAAAGTGGCATAATCTGGTGGGATATTCTGTTCATTTTACTTGAGCTTTGCAATAGAAATATAAACTATTTTGTTTTTTACATGTATAAAATGAAAGGCAGGGAAATTAATAGACTTGCCTCAACTGACTCAGCCAACACGTTGTAGAGTTGAAGTCTGAACACAGGTTATCCATTCCAAAGCCTCTACAATCTCCAGTTTATGGAACTGCCTTTTTCTATTCTGTCCAAATCCCTTTCACTGGCTTGGATTTTTGCAATACCAAATAGTGTCTGAAATAAGAGTGCCACTGGGTAGAGCTTAATGACATCATGGTTGGAAGAAGACTTTTACCTTAGACTTGCATGTGTATGGCCTTGCTTAACTACGTACTGGTAATAATAACCACTATCATATCAGAAGTGAGAGTACCTCTCACCACCACCAATGACTGAGTCGTGATTAAGTGCTGGGAATCATACGAGACACTTTACATATATTGTCTCCTTTAAGTAGAGCATTATAGTAGTCCCATTGGCCTTGGTATTATAGACTGATCTGTGCCCCCCCCCAACTCAGTTATTCAAGTCTTTACCCCTACTACTATAGTATGTGTCTGTATTTGGAGATAAAGCCTGTGTAGGGATAATTTAAGATTAAATGAGGTCCTATGAGTGGCAAGTGACTTGGTGACATTTTTTTTTTAATTTTTTTCAACTGTTTATTTGGAACTCTATTTCCATGCTGTTTGCCTTTGTGGAAGAGCAGCTTAAGAGCACTCAGTGATTGTTCCTACCCATTCAGAGGCCTGACCAGTGAGAGCTGCTGACCAGACTTCAGTGGCAATCAATGAACAGGCACAGAGGGCACCCGCACGCCTTAAGACCAGTCTGCAACGTCAGGCTGAGAAGCAGTGAACTCAGGAACTGGACCATCCATTCACCCTGAAATTGCTCTTTGGTCACAGCCTTTTCAGCAACAGCCTGCTCTTCCTTTTCAATCTCTTCAGGATCTCTGTAGAGGTAGAGATCAGGCATGACCTCTGATGGGTGTTCGCAGAAAATGGTGCCACACATGTGCCAAACTTCCCTGACCAGCATCCGCCACATCAGACCCAATAAGTGAGCTCCCTTGTTATTGCAAGGGATGGCAATGCCCACATAGCACAGAGGAGGGTCTGTGTTACAGAGTGACAGTAGACAGGTTAACATGAGACGCCTCTATGAGAGGCTGGTGGTCAGCCCCGGGATCAGTAACCACCAGTAGTCTGGGCTCCCAGAAGGCTGCCTGGATCCTGTTAAGGAACATTCCAGAAATGAAGCGGCCAGCAACAGCAGTGGCTCCAGTAGCAGCAGCATATTTCAGCACAACTTGCTGGCTAGTATTCCTGGACGACGGGACACTGACCTCAGCTGGGGTTTTCACTGGCAACAATGGCACGAGCTGCCAGCTGAAGCTTCTCCTGGGTTCTCGTCAGATTTACGATGTAGATATCGTGACTTTTCCTTTTACAGATGTACTGTTCCATTTCAAAGTCAAGGCTGGTGCCACCTAAATGGGTTCCTGCCGCAAGGAATTTGAGGACATCCTCCTCATTCATTTGCAGGACACATCAAGGGCTCTGGACATTATGAGAATTTCCCTTCAAGTCACGATGGGAATGCAAAAACAATGCCATATGGACCCTTTCCTGAGTAGCGCAGAAAAAGCCTTTTTCCTTTTTGTTCATTACAGACATTTATTTTAGTTTTGTTAATTTCAAATATTCATTGATCTCTTGGTGTCAATATGACTGGTGTCCCTATAAGAAGTGACAAACAGCAGGGATGCATGCACACAGATGAAAGGCCAGGTGGGGACCTGGTGAGAAGGTAGCAATCCGCAAGCCAAGGAAAGAGGCCTCGGCAAAAACCGAACCTGCTGGCACCTTGATTTCAGATTTCTAGCTCCCAGAAGTATGAGAAAACAAATTTCAGTTTAAACCACCCTATCTATGGCATTTTGCTAAGGCAACCATAGCAAACTAAAATACATGTAAGACATGATAAACTTCAGTAAGATCTCCTTGTACTCCTGAAACTGATTTAAAGCAAAAAAAACTAACACAACTGAAAAATTAGTCACGCAATTCTAGTTTTACAGATCCTCCTGCTTTTTGGCAATGGCCATGCAATCGAGGAGTGTTCTTTGCCCACTCAGGACATACAGAGCTACTAACTGTGCTTAAGTCCATAACAATGACATTGAATAGGAGCCCATAACCATTGACAATCAAGATCAGTACATTATTAGAAAGGACTAACATCTAAAACAGAAAATAGGAACCTTCAGAGAAAGAGTGCATGATGTATGAATGTGAGAATAGGTTAAGAATGGCACAGGTGTTCTCTAACATTCTTACAGAAAAGTCCATTCTCCATATGAGAATGATGAAACAAATCCTCAAAAGGGTCAAACAAAAGACAGTTCTTTCATTAAAGATGTTCAATATAGACCTTCATTCAAAAAAAATAATTATTGAAGGCCAAGCAGAAACCTCAACATTTGGCAAAGAGGCTGGCCTTACGTTAAAAATCACAGCTGAGGAAGGCTCAGACAGTCTTAAAAAGAGAGCCTATCAGGGAATTTTTCTGGAGATGTCATGAAAACCAAGCCCAAGGATTATTTTCAACAGATAAACTGCTGAGGCAAACAGAGGGGCTGTGGATAAAGGAAGTATGTTTTAGGTCAACCTGATCTGAAACAGCCAGTTCTCTAGAGACATTTTACATATAAATAATGTTTTTATTCTGATGTCTTAGAAACTGAAGCTGAAAAATCTACTCATCAAGCCTGGTAACACGAAACAGAAACAACGGTAATAACGCTGTTTTCTGAACTATTAAGTTAAAAGTCTGTCTAGCATTTCTGAGCATGCCCAGATCTCCACAGTTCATCTTATACTGGGTTAAGTCAGGATGGGTATTTGAGGCTGGCAAAGTAACCCTCATTTCTTCCCAAGCAATGCTCAATAAAGAGGACCAAGTGCTTTGGTTTTAAATCAAAGTCCCTCTCCCACGCTAAAACAATTAAAGAACAGTAAAATATTAACTGAGAGCCTACCGTGTGATTTTATACTAGAGAAAACAAGCATGAATAAAAAGTAGTTCTGGGGCACCTGGGTGGCTCAGTCAGTTAAGCGTCTGGCTTCTGTTCAGGTCATGATCTCGGGGCCCTGAAATCGAGCCCCTGAGTTGGGCTCTGCGCTCAGTGGGGACTCTGCTTGTCCCTCTCGCCCTCCCCCTGCTCATGCTCACATGCTCTCTCTTTCAAATATTTTTTTTTTTTAAAAAGCAGTTCTTGTGCTTAAGGCAATATACATCCAAAGTAAGGGAAAGACAAACATTGAATTAATCTTAATTCGAGGCAGAATAGGAGGTGTCACAGGAAAGGTACAAATAATGTGCAGTGGGAATAAGAAAAAGGAGAGGCACCTCTAACTGCATGATGGAAGCAAATTGGGAAATATTTATAGAAGAGATAAGTGACAGATGTTGGCAAGGATGAGAAGAAAGGGGAACCCGCCTACACTTTTGGTGGGAATGCAAGCTGGTATAGCCACTCTAGAAAACAGTATGGAGGTTCCTCAAGAACTTAAAAATAGAGCTACCCTATGACCCACCAATTAAACTACTGGGTATTTATCCCAAAGATACAGATGTAGTGAAAAGAAGGGGCACATGGACCCCTGCTGTTCACAGCAGCAATAGCCAAACTGTGGAAGGAGCCATGATGTCCCTCAACAGATGAATGGATCAAGCAGATACGGTTTATATGCACAGTGGAATATTACTCAGCCATCAGAAACGATGTATACCTACCATTTGCAAAAACATGGATGAAACTACAGGGTATTATGCTAAGTGAAATAATCAGAGAAAGACGATTATCATACAGTTTCACTCATATTTGGAATATAAGAAATAGGGCAGAGGATCATAGGTGAAGTAAAGGAAAACTAAATGGGAAGAAATCAGAGAGGGAGACAAACCATGACAGACTCTTGACTCTGGAAACAAACTGAGGAGGGTAGCAGAAGGGGAGATGGGTGGGAAGATGGGGTAACCGGATGATGAGTATTAAGGAGGACACATGAAGTGATGAACACTGAGTGTTATACACAACTGATGAATTACTGAGCACTACATCTGAAAATATTGTACTACATTTTGGCTCATTGAATTAAAAAAAAAATAGAAAAAGAAGTTGTAAAACCAAAACATGGCTCTTCAAAAATGTAATAAAAACATTAAGACAAAAAAATGAATAAAAACAATATTGAAGAGACTTAAAATTATTATCTGTATTCTTCCCAAATGTCCTTACCAATATTGCATTTCTAATCCAATTTGAAAGAAAAGTTCAGGCAGTTCATATAAAGGTCCTTATACCCTTGGATAATAGCAAGCATCACAGAAGTTTGAAAAAATAAAAATCATGAAGGACATCCTGTATTTTCAGATATGAGTATAAACTACAGCGCAAGAGTAATTGAAAGAGACTGGAATTAGCAACAGAATATATACTCGGCTTAGTGCACTGGGGATGAAAGATCGGAAGTAGAATAAAAATATTCATAAAGAGAAAAATATTGCTGGTATTTCAAATGAGAGGAAATATAGGGGGAAAACCTATATAAAAAAGGAAGAAAAAGACTTTTCTAAAGTCTTTTTTTTAAACTACAAAAAATGCATATAAATGCCATAAAAATAGTCTGAATAAATACACACCGTAAACTAAATGACAATTTTTTTTTAAATATACCATCTTTGACTTATCAAATCAGTAAAGACAAAGAGGGAGAGCACTCAACTTAGTAAAGTTTTAAGCATTTCCCTTAAACCGCTGATTCTAACAGAATTGGTACAGTCTTTCTGGGAGGGAATTAGATGAACTAAAGACAGAACTAAAGGCAGAAGCAAAAGATCAGACCAGGGATAAGAGTCATGATTGAAGCTGAAGATTTTTTTTTTTAATTGTGTTTTTTGATGCGGGCATGTTGATACATTCATACACGTAAATTTGGAGTATTATTCAGAATTTGGTATGGTAAGCAAAAGTGGACAGGAAGGGATTTAATAAAGATGTTTAGAACTTACCAAACCACTGAAACAGTTAAAGGGTTACAAGTCAGGAAAACCAGTCCCGGGCTTTTCAAGAAGTGAAGAGGCTACTATGTAGATTCTAGAACAGAGGAGTCATAGGAGAATGAAGGAGGGGGGCACACACCTCACATCTGCTCTGTCCCTACCAGTTGACCCAATACAGCTGAGGAAGGAGAATAACCGTTTCTCTTTTGCTCCCCAATTCTTGCTTGAATGTTTTTTCTTGGTAGACTCTAACCTAGACCTTACTGGGAAAGGGATACAGGGAAGAATTTAGAAAGGGGTACAAATGATGCTGAACAGACACATTTATTCTGAATTTTCTATTTCTGTGTGTGTGTGTGTGTGTGTGTGTGTGTGTTAGAGACAGTAATTCATTGAATATTCAACAGATATTTACAGAGCATCTAACATATGTCAGGCCTTATATTAAGCAACAGGGAGGGAGCAGTCAACAGGGAGTGTAGGGTCTAGATGAGAGAGACATAATAAACAGGACAAATGTAACATATAATAATCTACATGGCAATTGATTTTAGGAAGAAAAATAAGGGGATGGGGGTATAAGATGGTCACACTTTAGATACTGTGGTATGGAAACCTTCACTGAGAAAGGCACAAGTGAGTGGACACCTAAAGCTTGGGAAGAAGAAAACCATCAGGATATCCTGGGAAGGTATCCTAGTTAGAGGTACTAGCAAGTAGCCAGGTCCTGGTGTGCCCCTGGAATAGAAAGGAGGCCAGTGTGGCTGAAGTAGGGCAGAGGAGAGAGAGAGAGAAAGCAAACTATAGCAGAAAATCTCAGAGAAATAAGTGGGGTGAGGTAAGTAGGGCACTGGATGTCACTGTGACTGACCATTTTGAATTATGTCCTGAATGAGATGGAAGCCACTGGAAGGTTTTGAACAAAGCAATAACATAATCAGGCTTATGCTCGCAAAGGCTCAGTCTGGCTTCTAAATGAAAGGGTCGGGGGACAAAATCAGAAGCAGGGAGGCCACTTGACCAATTTCAAGAATCAATATGTGGGGCAGTACAGATGGTGAGAAATTGTGGGTTTCTGCATGCTTTTTAAAAGGAGACCAGGATGACGCTAACATTTTACTGAGATTTATCATTCCTGAGGCTGGGAGACCAAGGAAGGAATGGTTTTGCAGAAGAGAACTTGGAGATTGGTTTGGACATGTTGTTTTTAGATGCCAGACATCCAATGGTAATACTGAGTAATAGAGTTCCAGGGTACCCAACAGAGTCTTAAGGTTCCTCTCAGCCTGACCTAAGTTTTAGGCAGGCTTCTTCTTGATTAGAGGCTCCCTCTTTTCAGCATGTTTATTTTAGAAAACTTGGAATTGTCAATTCTTCGTCTGCCCCTTTGAGATGTAAATCTTCTGCCACCTCTTGTGAGATTTACAACCCACAAATGTCTTTCTCCAGGACCTGGGCACTATCCTTTTGAAATATAATCATCAAGAAAGACAGTGACCCCACCTCCCAGTCTCTGTGGGAGGGTAAGAGCCTAAACTTTGACAAGTGTAAGTTAGCAAACACAGGCTGACCACAGCAATAGTCTTGAGTAAAGTCTTCCCTGCCCTGCTTTAACAGTCTAGTGCAATTTTTCTTTAAGAGAGGAAAAGTCTCTGCTAGAGATCAATTTGGAAGGCACCATTGTATCTATTTAAAGATTATTCTTTCAACATAAATTTCCTACAAGTAGCATAAGTATATTGACCTATTTTGCTTAAATGTTCTACTACAAATACAAATGTATTGATTTATTTAGCAGTCATAACACTGTAATTACTAAAGATACCCAACCTAAACTGCCTTAAATTCTAAACAATTCTTCTTCGTCCCTGGAACCCAAACATTGTATATTTCCAACTTCACTTTAAGTACTGGAGCAACCTAAAACCCTTCTCAGGGATCTAGAGTTGTAAATGTGATTGATTTGTTTATGGAAAATATAAAAGCTTTCCATCTTTAGGCTTTCTTAGAATTCTTCCCTATTTCTTCTCTTCCCACCTTGCCTCGCTTTCTGTCTTCACTCTCAAGGTGTCTTATCTTTTCAGATTCATGGTCTTCATATGTTGTCCCACAAAGGGAGGGGAGGAGGGAGGAGGATAGAGAAGTGGGGGAGAGAGAACACTCCCTACTCCAAAGCTAGAGTGAGGCTTAGCAGGAGATGGTAAATGACAATTCAGGCCTGATGCTGTAGGCTTTTTTTTTTCCTTCTGATTTTTGCTCCTCAGATAGTTCTCCTTTGGTTTTCTATATAAGAGTTGAGAACAGAGAATGTGCACCTTGAATAAACATTCCCAAGAAGTCAATATGCCAACTTTTGTTTCAGGCAACTTGAGTTTCTATTCCAGGAAAAATGAATTAAAAATCTAGCACATGGTTTAGCCTAAGCCATGATAAGTAGAGGTTGCAACAGGCTTAGGGTCTAAATGAAAGCTGATAATAAATTAAAGAAAATGTATAAATAAAAGATTAACATCCCAAGTTGTAAAAGTAGAAAAATAACATAAATGTTCAAAAGAAGGCCAGAAGCTGTGACAAAATGTATTTTCGTGAACACTCACTTGGTAAGGCATAGTTACTATTAGGGTCAGCCAAATTACATATTTAGGCCTCAGGCCTGTGAGCTTATGTTAATTTGAACAGCTGTTCAGAAGATGTTCTGTGCTATTTGTTTGACAGATGGAGAAAATGGTACTCACTAATGGCCTCAGTTGCTTTGACACAAACTGATTTCCCTATCATTAAAACTTTCTTGCAATATCCACTGCAAATAGCTTTGACAATCTGAACCTATTCTTCAGTGCTGACATCCTAAAGAAGAACTTTTCGAAATCTGAGATCCTCACTTGAAAGAAGATGATTGTTATTATAACCAACCTCCCTTGGTTGAAATGGGGAACTGTGGGTCATACATATATCCCCATTGTTTGAAGGAAATTGTTAGTTACCTCTGTTTCTGATTGTCATTATTTAGAGCTGATCTCCCCTACCTTTGGAAATAAAGGGTATGATTACATTTTATTCACAAGAAGGGATTTATAAGACATGTAATGTTAAAAGAAACAGCTGTTTCTCTTTACTACGGCATTTTCTTTCTTTTCATTGCTTAGGAAGTCAGCTGAGAGATGCTACTAAATGTTGAACTGAATGAACACAAAGTTAGTGTTTGTTACTACTAAGAAATAATGTTTTCCTAATTGTTTTTATAGAAGAGGGGAAAACACACTTAAAATAATGTTTCATCAAGACAAATAAGAAGACACAATCAAAGCAAAGACCATTCAGTTGGAAAATATAGATAAAATGTATGAGAATTAATAACACAATTGAAAGAACTGTGTTTCCGTAGTAGGCTTTAGGGAAGCTCACAAATGGGTCGGGAGAGTGAATCTCTTACACTTCCTTTCAAAATTACAGTTCAATATATTTAGAAGTCACAATCTTCTTAGATAGCCTATTCTAATGATCAGTTTTATTCAAATTAATGGGATTCAGGGACAGAGATTTGTTTTTGCAACATTCTAGTGTGTGGAGTCTAGGGATAGAGTATTTTCTTATTATTGCTGCATTAGAAAAAAACATATGATTTATCTCTCTCACTTTCCTTAGTCAAGAAATGTTTTGTCTCTGGGATGCCTGGGTGGCTCAGTGAGTTAAAGCCTCTGCCTTCAGCTCAGGTCACGATCTCAGGGTCTGGGATCAAGCCCCGCATGGGGCTCTCTGCTCAGAAAGGAGCCTGCTTCCCCTTCTCTCTCTGCCTGCCTCTCTGCCTACTTGTGATCTCTCTCTGCCAAATAAATAAAAATATTTCAAAAAAAAAAAATGTTTTGTCTATATCAAACCCAGCGTCTTTCCATTTTGTTGTCATTAGCCTATTGGTATTGGCCTGTAAGGCCACATTTTTTTGTAATTCTTTGTCGATCATCCTTCATTTCCCCTGTGTATAATACCTAGGTGTTAGGTATTAAAAAAACATATATTGTGTACCTAACAGGAACAATGTTAATTCTTCCCGCATTTTTAATACTTGAGTGGCCCTCCATACCCACACTTAGTTAGTATACCTAAAGGAAAAGAAAACTAACAATTATGAAAAATACGCTCCCCTAAATCCATTAAATGACAAGCTCCTCTATGGCAGGCACTGTGTCATCATAAAGGAACACCCTGGTGCTTAGCTTGGGGTCTCTATTAGTCAGTGTTCACCAGAGAAACAGAACCAACAGGATGTGTAGTCTATATAATCTTATAAGGAGAGACATAAGGATTACGTGATTATGCAAACAGATGATTCCCAAGATTGGAGACCCAGAACATCCAGTGGTTTAATGCCAGTCTGAGTCCAAAGGCCTGAGGACCAGGAGAGCCAACGGTATAGGTCCTGTCCAAAAGCTGGCAGGTTCAAAATCCAAGAAGAGCCAATGTTTTAGTTAAATGAAACATCACATGGCTTAACAAGCTGTCACAGCCTAATAAATACTTGTAAATTAATGAGTTTTCGATTTATCCTTTAGAACAGTTCTGAAAAATATCTTTATCTTCATTTTAAGGAAGAAAAATGCGCTCAAATTTTTGGTGCTATTTTTCCAGGCTAGGTGGATCAAGGCTTGAATTCCATGTCGATTTAGGTGAAGAGTAGCTGACTTAAAACAACAGTGTCCTAATTCTCTCATCTTCTTAGAATGGGTTCAATAAAAAAAAAAATTCTGAGAAACATGAGTGGGGCCACAGAATAGATAACGAACTACATGGATTTAGATGATGTAGTAAATATTATGATGAGAATATTTCTCAGTCTAATTACTAACCTAGGTTTTATTTTTTTCTTTTTAATCAGGGTTCACCAAATGGAGGTTAGGCCATACATTTCAAAAAGCTCTTTATTAGGGTATTAGGGCTGATGAGACATTTGATCCTAATTTCTTGGGGGAAAAACAATTTAAGTGCTGAATAAATTCTATTTTTAAAATATTCTTAAAAGCATATAACTAGTAATAAATAATTAATCACACCAAAATTCACATCATAGTAAAAACTGACAGAGCCTATAAAAGAGAGCCACTTCTACCCTAAAGACATTTGTGAAAATCTGAGGAACATGATCATAACTTTCAAGGTTAACAAGGGGCAGGCAGAAGACAAAGCCCAAGTCTAAAAGGAGAATCTTCCTCTATAAAAATAAGATTCCAACAGGCTATTCTCTGTGTGAAACTGGAGAAAACGCCTTGGTACCTAGCAGAGGGCATTATCCTTGGGCAATTTATATGCACAGGTCAACACTCAAGGAGATTTCCAGCCAAATTCGCTTTACTTGTGTGGTCCAAAACACTTCAAATCATACACATGATCTAGAACTTTCTACACTGGTAACGTTCCAAGCACTTAGCTAAGGCAAAAGCAGATCCTTTCTGGGAGATTTTACCTTAAACTGAGACTTCAAAAAAATTCTCAGGAAACAGCTAATTTTCTAAGGAAAATGAGCTACTGAGATTAAAAAACAATCACTGAGCATACAAGGAAACAAAATACCATGTGTAAGAATCAAAATAAAAAATCCTGAAACAGGTACACTGAGGATTTAGATCCCAGAATTCACAGATAAAGACTACTAAGTAGTCTTGTTTAATATGTTCAAAGCAAATTAAAACCAAGCTTGAAAAGCTACAGAAAACAGCAAATTAAAAATGGTTACCAAGCAGAGTTGGAAAAGAACCAAATAGGAATTCTAGGACTTAAAAATATAATTATTTGAATAGGCTTCCAGCTATGATGAAATAGCAGGTGACAGAACAATGCTCCAATTAAGAATGAATAGTTGTATCCAGATAAAACATGAACATGTGTATAAAGGCACTGGGGAGATGCTGATATTGCCAAGATGAGAGAAGACAAGATTTCAGAGAGGAGAGAACTACAGAGAAAAGATCTGGCAGCTTTTTTTCTACTGGAGCCATTTGTTGATGTGGATGGGAAGGAGAAAGCAAAGAACTACAGGAAGGGAGGGTGGGTGTTGGCAGAAAACTGGGCATTTTGGCAATCTTACTGGGTTGATGAGACAAAATATAATGCTTGAAGAGCCAAATTCCCTCAAATGAGGAGAGACAGAACTGAACCTAACATATAGTGTTTTCCTCAAGAAGCTTGTAGAATCCTGATGCTCCACAAAATGGCAGAAAAAGTTAATTTTGTTTGGGTTTCCCGCAAAGGCAGACAGACACTGATGGAAAGTTTTGAGTGTGAAAGTGAAGTTTATTTAGGAAACATTAACAAAGTAGAGGGGGGGAAAAAAGGACAGAGGTTGGCAATAAAGGATGATGCAGTTTTCAAGTAATTCTGCCCTATGGAAAACCGGAGCCTAACACAACCAGTGAATTTTGGAATATGGTATGAAACATACACCTTACAGTTACCCCACCCAAGGGATGAGGGAAGTGGAATGTTTATGTATCAACTCCTGCCAGTCATTAGCTAACAAATTCTCCCAAAAGATCTTAATTTCATGTCACACTGGCCTATTATAAGCATCATAAAACAGAACTTGGTAACCAGAGAAGACCCTCAGGAGAAAACATGCAGATACTGGCATCTGGAGGTTGGATGAGGGTAGGCTGAAAATGGTCAGGGCTGGTAGGACACAAACAGAACACTACAATTTCTGCTACAGACCATGTTTGCATTGCTTAGACCCACACATGCCCTATGTAAAATGCACTCATTCCTGTGACCAAGTCTTTGAAACAGCAGTGGATTACAATTTCTAAAAAGGAAGATTTGTGTTAAGAAGATGAATGAGCTACAGTCTCTACTGCTGTAGTTAGTCTTTAGGCAGCACTGATAATTACTGCATCTCTTAGCTCTTGCCCATTAGAGAACTCCCTCACCCTTGGCCACTTCATGTGCTGGTTTAGGTTACTTGTCCAGTGAGGTTCCATAGATTTTTTGTTCTTGACAGATCTTGATATGCTTCCTGTGCACTTCTTAAACTATGTTTATGTCAATTTCTTGGTCCTGGATATCAGTGGGCAATGAACTGTCAAGAGGCAGGTAAGTAAATCTCCTATGTTCTAGTCATATTCCTCTCTGCTGTTACTATGAGGCATCAACCTTACCTTATAATCAGGTCAATTACTCCTATTGATATAGTAATTCCAATATTTTACTGCTAATCTACTGGATTAAAAAACCCCAGATGGGGAGGGGGACAAGATGGCGGAGAAGTAGGAGATCCTGTTGCAACCTGTCCCCAAAAGTAAGTTGGATATCTACCAGAACACGCTGACCACCCATGAAATCAGCCTGAGGAGCAAGATTTTTAGATTCTGGATCTCTACGGGAGCAGAAGACAGCAATGGAGAGGTAAAGCAAAGTGGGAACACTTGAACCGATATCAGAGGATAAACAAAAGGAGGAGGGACCCACCTGAAGGGGTGGAAGGACAGTAATACCCCAAAGGAAAGTGCCCAGTGGTTGGGGAACGGCATTAACTTAGAGTCCAGTTAAAAACACTTAAAAAGAACAAAAGGTTCTGAGGACCAATAAGTGGAAGGGGGTGGTCGTGGGCACGGGACTGGACCCATGCTCCAAAGAAGGACACCACTCACTACAAAAAGAGACTGGTGGGGGTCCAGTCCGCACTTCCTGAACCTGCAGCTTTCCCCTCCTTACACCATTTTATGGGCGGGGTGAGCACACTCCTGCAAGCGCCTTAGAGGGTCTGGTGTGGTCCAGGAACCAGCAGCTTTTCGATGTGTGTCCCACTCTCTAGACTGAGTGCAACCCTGAATGAAAAGACATTCATGGTCTGCGGCAGGGTCTGGGTGCTCCCAGCCAGCCCTGGACAGAACTCGGGTGGGCGGCCTAATCACGGGCAGGAATCTGACCACACCCTGCATGGGTCTGGAGCCCAGAGAGCAGGGGATCATGCGGAGTTGGAGTCACCGAATTGTGGAGTGTGCACCACCTGTGACAGGCTGCACTGTGAGCAGAATTTTGCGGAGGGGAGTGTGTGATCTGGATCACCCAGAGGGGAGCAGACTGAGGCTTCTCTGTGACCCAGAGGTCTGGGTACCTAAGGGTAGATCCCTCGCTTGGACTTTCCAAAAAGGTGAAAAAGCTACAAAAGGCCAAAAACTTTCAGAGAGCGAAAGACTAAGAAACCAATTTCCACAGAGCTCAGCCCCTTGATTGGGGGGCAGGGTGACTCAACCCAAGCAAGATTGACTGGAAAACATTGCAGCAGGTCCCTCTCCTAGAAGACAAGTAAAAAAAAAAAACAAAAAAAACAAAAAAAAACCTGACTATAACCACAGGGTCCCCATAAAATTTTAAAGCCCCAACATCAGGGGAATTCAATATATTAAGCACCTGATAATACCCTCAAATCTGTATATTTCATAGATACAAGTTTTTTTTTTTCTTTCTAATTCTCTATTTTTTTATTCGTTCGTCTTCACAGTTCTTGGTTTTTTTTTTAAATCTTTTTAAAACTACTTAACATTACAACTGGAGGCTTAATACAATGATAAACCCAGGAAGACCTGAAATAACCTTCCTCACCCACGAAGAGTTATAACCACCATCCCATCATTTCATTCTGTCAGTGTTTCTACATATTTGCTTTTGTTCTGGTATTACATAAATTTCATTCCCGGGGTTCATTCTGACTAGGTTCTTTTATTTCTTGTCATTTACATTTCTCGGTCTCTATGTTTGTTCATGTTGGTTTACATACCTTATAAATCTTATTTTGGGGGCCCATTCTGGATGGGATTTCTTCTTTTTCTCCTTCTATCTATTTTTATCCTCATTCTTTCTTTTTGGTGGTGAACCCAATTGCTCCTAAACCTTCCAAAATGCACACTGCCTGGATCATGGGTGGTATATCCAGCTATACATCCTCTCATCTACCTCTCATCAAAATGACTAGGAGGAGGAACACCCAATAGAGGAAAAACCCAGAGACTGCACCGTCTCCCTCAGAACTATTAGACATGGACATAAACAGTATGTCAGAAAGGGAATTCAGGGTGACAATTATCCAGGCAATGGCTTAGATGGAGAAAAACATTAATGACAACATAGAATCTCTAAGGGCAGAAATGAGAACCAGTATAGCTGATGTAAGAAATGCTATCAGTGAGATCCAATCCAATCTAAATAGTCTAACAGCTAGAGTTACACAGATAGAGGATAGAATTAGTGATCTAGAGAATAAAATGGTTGAGAAGAAAGGTCAGGAGGAGACCTGGAGCAAACTGCTCAGGAATAATGAGAAGAGACTTAGGGAAATAAATGACGCCATGAAACATTCCAATGTCAGAATTATTGCAATCCCAATAGGATTCTCTATCCCCAAGAGGGGTTAGAGAAAGACAAAAGACTAGAAGATATTGCTGACTAAATTCTGAATGAAAATTTCCCCAATCAGGGGAATGGAACAAGTATTTGTGTCCTAGAGGCAGAAAGGACACCTGCCAAGGTCAAAGAGTCTAGAAAATCAGCGAGACACATCATAGTCAAATTTGCAAATTATACTTTTAGACAAGAGGTCCTGAGGGCACCTAGGGGGAAGAGATTCCTTACATATGGAGGAAGACCCATTAGAATAATGTCAGACCTGTCCACAGAAACCTGGCAAGCCAGAAAGGGCTGGCATGATGTATTCAGGGCACTAAATGAGAAGAATATGCAGTCAAGATTACTTAATCGAGCAAGGCTGTCATTCAAAATGGATGGAGAGATAAAGAGCTTCAAAGACCGGCAAGGATTAAAAGAATATGTGACCACCAAGCCTGCACTACAAGAAATATTAAAGGGGGTTCTATATGGACTTAGAACAGAAATTTACAATCTATAGAAACAAGGACTACACAGGCAACATGATATCAATAAAAACTTATCTTTCAATAATCACTCTCATGTGAACGGCCTAAACACTCCCATAAAATGGCACAGGGTTGCAGAATGGATAAAGTGGCAGGACCCGTCCATATGCTGCCTACAAGAGACACATTTGGAACCTAAAGATACATCCAGACTGAAAGTGAAAGGATGGAGAACCATCTTTCATGCCAACGGGCCTCAAAAGAAAGCTGGAGTAGTGATTCTCATATAAGATAAATTAGATTTTCAGCTAAAGACTGTAGTCAGAGATACAGAAAGACTCTACATCATTCTTAAAGGGTCCATCCTCCAAGAAGATCTAACAATTGTAAACATTTATGCCCCCAATATAGGAGCAGCCAACTATATAAGCCAACTGTTGATCAAAATAAATAGTCATATTGATATGAATACATTAACAGTAGGAGATCTTAACATGCCACGCTCAGTAACAGATCATCTAAACAGAAAATCAATAAAGAAATAAGAGCTTTGAATGACATATTGGACCAGATGGACCTCATAGATATATACAGAACATTCCACCTAAAACAAGAGAACACTCATTCTTCAGCGCACGTGGAACTTTATAGACCACACACTGGGTCACAAATCAGGACTCAACCGATACTAAAAGATTGAGATGAAAACTTGCATTTTCTCAGACCACAATGCTTTGAAACTGAACTCAACCACAAGAAAAAGTTCGGAAGGATTTCAAACACTTGGAGGCTAATGACCAACCTGCTCAAGAATGATGAGATTGACCAGGAAATCAAAAATGAACTTAAACAATTCATGGAGACCAATGAGAATGAAGACACACTGATCCAAAATCTATGGGATATGGCAAAGGCAGTCCTAAGGGGAAATACATAGCCATCAAAGCCTCACTCAAAAAAATTGAAAAATCCTGAATACACCAGCTCTCTTTACACCTTAAAGAACTGGAAAATCAACAACAAATTAAGCCAACCCCATGCACAAGAAGGGAAACAATGAAGATTAGAGCAGAGATCAATGAGTTATAAACTAGAGAAATAGTAGAAGGCATCAATGAATCCAGAAGTTGGTTTTTTGAAAGAATCAAAAAGATTGATCAGCCACTGGCCAAACTCATCCAAAGGGAAAGAGGGAGGACCCTAATGAACAAAATTATTAGTGAAAGGGGAGAGATCATGACTAATCTGAAGGAAATAGAAACAATCATCAAAAATTATTATCCACAGCTATATACCAATAAATTAAACAACCTTGAAGAAATGGATGCATTCCTAGAAACCCATAAACTTCCAAGACGGAAACAGGAAGAAACTGACAACCTGAATAAATCAGTATCTAGTAACGAGATTGAAGCAGTGATCAAAAACCTCCCAAAAAATAAGAAAACAAGAGTCCAGGACCTGACAGATTCCCCGGGAATTCTACCAAACATTCAAGGAAGAAATAATACCTATTCTGCTGAAACTGTTTCAAAAAATAGAAACAGTAGTAATACTGCCAAACTCTTTCTATGAAGCCAGCATTACCCTGATCCCCAAACCAGGAAAAGACCCCATCCAAAAGGAGAATTTCAGACCAATATCCCTGATGAATATGGATGCCAGGATTCTCAACAAGATCCTAACTAATAGGATCCAACAGCACATTAAAAAGATTATTCATCATGACCAGGTGGGATTTATCCCTGGGATACAAGGGTGGTTCAACATTCACAAATCAATCAGTGTAATAGAACAAATCAATAAGAGAAGAGAGAAGAACCACAGAAAAAGCATTTGACAAAATTCAGCATCCATTCCTGATTAAAATTC